>JASSZA010000370.1:0-600000 GCA_031835075.1 Saguinus oedipus | reverse complement strand
CTCTGCTGTGCGTTTGTTCAGCTAAGTGAGTTAAATCTCCCTTTAGATTCAGGAGTTAGAAACACGTTTCTGGTAAGAGCTGCGTTTGGACATTTCTCAGTGAATGGGAGTATATGCTGTAAGGAGAACTGTCTGCTTCTAAAACCAAAACGGAGCTACCTAACAGAACGGTCTTCAATGTGTGCATTCAACTTACAGAGTTAAACTCGTGTGTTGAAGGGGAAGTCTGGAAACGCTTTCTGTGGAGAGATCTCAAAACAGGCATTTCCAGCACTATTCCCGCATATAACGAAATAGCAGTAAAACTCTGCCTAAAACACAGAAGAAACGTATCCTTCAATCTGCTCTGCTGTGCGTTTGTTCAGCTAAGTGAGTTAAATCTCCCTTTAGATTCAGGAGTTAGAAACACGTTTCTGGTAAGAGCTGCGTTTGGACATTTCTCAGTGAATGGGAGTATATGCTGTAAGGAGAACTGTCTGCTTCTAAAACCAAAACGGAGCTACCTAACAGAACGGTCTTCAATGTGTGCATTCAACTTACAGAGTTAAACTCGTGTGTTGAAGGGGAAGTCTGGAAACGCTTTCTGTGGAGAGATCTCAAAACAGGCATTTCCAGGCATTTCCAGCACTATTCCCGCATATAACGAAATAGCAGTAAAACTCTGCCTAAAACACAGAAGAAACGTATCCTTCAATCTGCTCTGCTGTGCGTTTGTTCAGCTAAGTGAGTTAAATCTCCCTTTAGATTCAGGAGTTAGAAACACGTTTCTGGTAAGAGCTGCGTTTGGACATTTCTCAGTGAATGGGAGTATATGCTGTAAGGAGAACTGTCTGCTTCTAAAACCAAAACGGAGCTACCTAACAGAACGGTCTTCAATGTGTGCATTCAACTTACAGAGTTAAACTCGTGTGTTGAAGGGGAAGTCTGGAAACGCTTTCTGTGGAGAGATCTCAAAACAGGCATTTCCAGGCATTTCCAGCACTATTCCCGCATATAACGAAATAGCAGTAAAACTCTGCCTAAAACACAGAAGAAACGTATCCTTCAATCTGCTCTGCTGTGCGTTTGTGCAGCTAAGTGAGTTAAATCTCCCTTTAGATTCAGGAGTTAGAAACACGTTTCTGGTAAGAGCTGCGTTTGGACATTTCTCAGTGAATGGGAGTATATGCTGTAAGGAGAACTGTCTGCTTCTAAAACCAAAACGGAGCTACCTAACAGAACGGTCTTCAATGTGTGCATTCAACTTACAGAGTTAAACTCGTGTGTTGAAGGGGAAGTCTGGAAACGCTTTCTGTGGAGGGATCTCAAAACAGGCATTTCCAGCACTATTCCCGCATTTAACGAAATAGCAGTAAAACTCTGCCTAAAACACAGAAGAAACGTATCCTTCAATCTGCTCTGCTGTGCGTTTGTTCAGCTAAGTGAGTTAAATCTCCCTTTAGATTCAGGAGTTAGAAACACGTTTCTGATAAGAGCTGCGTTTGGACATTTCTCAGTGAATGGGAGTATATGCTGTAAGGAGAACTGTCTGCTTCTAAAACCAAAACGGAGCTACCTAACAGAACGGTCCTCAATGTGTGCATTCAACTTACAGAGTTAAACTCGTGTGTTGAAGGGGAAGTCTGGAAACGCTTTCTGTGGAGAGATCTCAAAACAGGCATTTCCAGGCATTTCCAGCACTATTCCCGCATATAACGAAATAGCAGTAAAACTCTGCCTAAAACACAGAAGAAACGTATCCTTCAATCTGCTCTGCTGTGCGTTTGTTCAGCTAAGTGAGTTAAATCTCCCTTTAGATTCAGGAGTTAGAAACACGTTTCTGGTAAGAGCTGCGTTTGGACATTTCTCAGTGAATGGGAGTATATGCTGTAAGGAGAACTGTCTGCTTCTAAAACCAAAACGGAGCTACCTAACAGAACGGTCTTCAATGTGTGCATTCAACTTACAGAGTTAAACTCGTGTGTTGAAGGGGAAGTCTGGAAACGCTTTCTGTGGAGAGATCTCAAAACAGGCATTTCCAGCACTATTCCCGCATATAACGAAATAGCAGTAAAACTCTGCCTAAAACACAGAAGAAACGTATCCTTCAATCTGCTCTGCTGTGCGTTTGTTCAGCTAAGTGAGTTAAATCTCCCTTTAGATTCAGGAGTTAGAAACACGTTTCTGGTAAGAGCTGCGTTTGGACATTTCTCAGTGAATGGGAGTATATGCTGTAAGGAGAACTGTCTGCTTCTAAAACCAAAACGGAGCTACCTAACAGAACGGTCTTCAATGTGTGCATTCAACTTACAGAGTTAAACTCGTGTGTTGAAGGGGAAGTCTGGAAACGCTTTCTGTGGAGAGATCTCAAAACAGGCATTTCCAGGCATTTCCAGCACTATTCCCGCATATAACGAAATAGCAGTAAAACTCTGCCTAAAACACAGAAGAAACGTATCCTTCAATCTGCTCTGCTGTGCGTTTGTTCAGCTAAGTGAGTTAAATCTCCCTTTAGATTCAGGAGTTAGAAACACGTTTCTGGTAAGAGCTGCGTTTGGACATTTCTCAGTGAATGGGAGTATATGCTGTAAGGAGAACTGTCTGCTTCTAAAACCAAAACGGAGCTACCTAACAGAACGGTCTTCAATGTGTGCATTCAACTTACAGAGTTAAACTCGTGTGTTGAAGGGGAAGTCTGGAAACGCTTTCTGTGGAGAGATCTCAAAACAGGCATTTCCAGGCATTTCCAGCACTATTCCCGCATATAACGAAATAGCAGTAAAACTCTGCCTAAAACACAGAAGAAACGTATCCTTCAATCTGCTCTGCTGTGCGTTTGTTCAGCTAAGTGAGTTAAATCTCCCTTTAGATTCAGGAGTTAGAAACACGTTTCTGGTAAGAGCTGCGTTTGGACATTTCTCAGTGAATGGGAGTATATGCTGTAAGGAGAACTGTCTGCTTCTAAAACCAAAACGGAGCTACCTAACAGAACGGTCTTCAATGTGTGCATTCAACTTACAGAGTTAAACTCGTGTGTTGAAGGGGAAGTCTGGAAACGCTTTCTGTGGAGAGATCTCAAAACAGGCATTTCCAGCACTATTCCCGCATATAACGAAATAGCAGTAAAACTCTGCCTAAAACACAGAAGAAACGTATCCTTCAATCTGCTCTGCTGTGCGTTTGTTCAGCTAAGTGAGTTAAATCTCCCTTTAGATTCAGGAGTTAGAAACACGTTTCTGGTAAGAGCTGCGTTTGGACATTTCTCAGTGAATGGGAGTATATGCTGTAAGGAGAACTGTCTGCTTCTAAAACCAAAACGGAGCTACCTAACAGAACGGTCTTCAATGTGTGCATTCAACTTACAGAGTTAAACTCGTGTGTTGAAGGGGAAGTCTGGAAACGCTTTCTGTGGAGAGATCTCAAAACAGGCATTTCCAGCACTATTCCCGCATATAACGAAATAGCAGTAAAACTCTGCCTAAAACACAGAAGAAACGTATCCTTCAATCTGCTCTGCTGTGCGTTTGTTCAGCTAAGTGAGTTAAATCTCCCTTTAGATTCAGGAGTTAGAAACACGTTTCTGGTAAGAGCTGCGTTTGGACATTTCTCAGTGAATGGGAGTATATGCTGTAAGGAGAACTGTCTGCTTCTAAAACCAAAACGGAGCTACCTAACAGAACGGTCTTCAATGTGTGCATTCAACTTACAGAGTTAAACTCGTGTGTTGAAGGGGAAGTCTGGAAACGCTTTCTGTGGAGAGATCTCAAAACAGGCATTTCCAGCACTATTCCCGCATATAACGAAATAGCAGTAAAACTCTGCCTAAAACACAGAAGAAACGTATCCTTCAATCTGCTCTGCTGTGCGTTTGTTCAGCTAAGTGAGTTAAATCTCCCTTTAGATTCAGGAGTTAGAAACACGTTTCTGGTAAGAGCTGCGTTTGGACATTTCTCAGTGAATGGGAGTATATGCTGTAAGGAGAACTGTCTGCTTCTAAAACCAAAACGGAGCTACCTAACAGAACGGTCTTCAATGTGTGCATTCAACTTACAGAGTTAAACTCGTGTGTTGAAGGGGAAGTCTGGAAACGCTTTCTGTGGAGAGATCTCAAAACAGGCATTTCCAGGCATTTCCAGCACTATTCCCGCATATAACGAAATAGCAGTAAAACTCTGCCTAAAACACAGAAGAAACGTATCCTTCAATCTGCTCTGCTGTGCGTTTGTTCAGCTAAGTGAGTTAAATCTCCCTTTAGATTCAGGAGTTAGAAACACGTTTCTGGTAAGAGCTGCGTTTGGACATTTCTCAGTGAATGGGAGTATATGCTGTAAGGAGAACTGTCTGCTTCTAAAACCAAAACGGAGCTACCTAACAGAACGGTCTTCAATGTGTGCATTCAACTTACAGAGTTAAACTCGTGTGTTGAAGGGGAAGTCTGGAAACGCTTTCTGTGGAGAGATCTCAAAACAGGCATTTCCAGGCATTTCCAGCACTATTCCCGCATATAACGAAATAGCAGTAAAACTCTGCCTAAAACACAGAAGAAACGTATCCTTCAATCTGCTCTGCTGTGCGTTTGTTCAGCTAAGTGAGTTAAATCTCCCTTTAGATTCAGGAGTTAGAAACACGTTTCTGGTAAGAGCTGCGTTTGGACATTTCTCAGTGAATGGGAGTATATGCTGTAAGGAGAACTGTCTGCTTCTAAAACCAAAACGGAGCTACCTAACAGAACGGTCTTCAATGTGTGCATTCAACTTACAGAGTTAAACTCGTGTGTTGAAGGGGAAGTCTGGAAACGCTTTCTGTGGAGAGATCTCAAAACAGGCATTTCCAGCACTATTCCCGCATATAACGAAATAGCAGTAAAACTCTGCCTAAAACACAGAAGAAACGTATCCTTCAATCTGCTCTGCTGTGCGTTTGTTCAGCTAAGTGAGTTAAATCTCCCTTTAGATTCAGGAGTTAGAAACACGTTTCTGGTAAGAGCTGCGTTTGGACATTTCTCAGTGAATGGGAGTATATGCTGTAAGGAGAACTGTCTGCTTCTAAAACCAAAACGGAGCTACCTAACAGAACGGTCTTCAATGTGTGCATTCAACTTACAGAGTTAAACTCGTGTGTTGAAGGGGAAGTCTGGAAACGCTTTCTGTGGAGAGATCTCAAAACAGGCATTTCCAGGCATTTCCAGCACTATTCCCGCATATAACGAAATAGCAGTAAAACTCTGCCTAAAACACAGAAGAAACGTATCCTTCAATCTGCTCTGCTGTGCGTTTGTTCAGCTAAGTGAGTTAAATCTCCCTTTAGATTCAGGAGTTAGAAACACGTTTCTGGTAAGAGCTGCGTTTGGACATTTCTCAGTGAATGGGAGTATATGCTGTAAGGAGAACTGTCTGCTTCTAAAACCAAAACGGAGCTACCTAACAGAACGGTCTTCAATGTGTGCATTCAACTTACAGAGTTAAACTCGTGTGTTGAAGGGGAAGTCTGGAAACGCTTTCTGTGGAGAGATCTCAAAACAGGCATTTCCAGCACTATTCCCGCATATAACGAAATAGCAGTAAAACTCTGCCTAAAACACAGAAGAAACGTATCCTTCAATCTGCTCTGCTGTGCGTTTGTTCAGCTAAGTGAGTTAAATCTCCCTTTAGATTCAGGAGTTAGAAACACGTTTCTGGTAAGAGCTGCGTTTGGACATTTCTCAGTGAATGGGAGTATATGCTGTAAGGAGAACTGTCTGCTTCTAAAACCAAAACGGAGCTACCTAACAGAACGGTCTTCAATGTGTGCATTCAACTTACAGAGTTAAACTCGTGTGTTGAAGGGGAAGTCTGGAAACGCTTTCTGTGGAGAGATCTCAAAACAGGCATTTCCAGGCATTTCCAGCACTATTCCCGCATATAATGAAATAGCAGTAAAACTCTGCCTAAAACACAGAAGAAACGTATCCTTCAATCTGCTCTGCTGTGCGTTTGTTCAGCTAAGTGAGTTAAATCTCCCTTTAGATTCAGGAGTTAGAAACACGTTTCTGGTAAGAGCTGCGTTTGGACATTTCTCAGTGAATGGGAGTATATGCTGTAAGGAGAACTGTCTGCTTCTAAAACCAAAACGGAGCTACCTAACAGAACGGTCTTCAATGTGTGCATTCAACTTACAGAGTTAAACTCGTGTGTTGAAGGGGAAGTCTGGAAACGCTTTCTGTGGAGAGATCTCAAAACAGGCATTTCCAGGCATTTCCAGCACTATTCCCGCATATAACGAAATAGCAGTAAAACTCTGCCTAAAACACAGAAGAAACGTATCCTTCAATCTGCTCTGCTGTGCGTTTGTTCAGCTAAGTGAGTTAAATCTCCCTTTAGATTCAGGAGTTAGAAACACGTTTCTGGTAAGAGCTGCGTTTGGACATTTCTCAGTGAATGGGAGTATATGCTGTAAGGAGAACTGTCTGCTTCTAAAACCAAAACGGAGCTACCTAACAGAACGGTCTTCAATGTGTGCATTCAACTTACAGAGTTAAACTCGTGTGTTGAAGGGGAAGTCTGGAAACGCTTTCTGTGGAGAGATCTCAAAACAGGCATTTCCAGCACTATTCCCGCATATAACGAAATAGCAGTAAAACTCTGCCTAAAACACAGAAGAAACGTATCCTTCAATCTGCTCTGCTGTGCGTTTGTTCAGCTAAGTGAGTTAAATCTCCCTTTAGATTCAGGAGTTAGAAACACGTTTCTGGTAAGAGCTGCGTTTGGACATTTCTCAGTGAATGGGAGTATATGCTGTAAGGAGAACTGTCTGCTTCTAAAACCAAAACGGAGCTACCTAACAGAACGGTCTTCAATGTGTGCATTCAACTTACAGAGTTAAACTCGTGTGTTGAAGGGGAAGTCTGGAAACGCTTTCTGTGGAGAGATCTCAAAACAGGCATTTCCAGGCATTTCCAGCACTATTCCCGCATATAACGAAATAGCAGTAAAACTCTGCCTAAAACACAGAAGAAACGTATCCTTCAATCTGCTCTGCTGTGCGTTTGTTCAGCTAAGTGAGTTAAATCTCCCTTTAGATTCAGGAGTTAGAAACACGTTTCTGGTAAGAGCTGCGTTTGGACATTTCTCAGTGAATGGGAGTATATGCTGTAAGGAGAACTGTCTGCTTCTAAAACCAAAACGGAGCTACCTAACAGAACGGTCTTCAATGTGTGCATTCAACTTACAGAGTTAAACTCGTGTGTTGAAGGGGAAGTCTGGAAACGCTTTCTGTGGAGAGATCTCAAAACAGGCATTTCCAGCACTATTCCCGCATATAACGAAATAGCAGTAAAACTCTGCCTAAAACACAGAAGAAACGTATCCTTCAATCTGCTCTGCTGTGCGTTTGTTCAGCTAAGTGAGTTAAATCTCCCTTTAGATTCAGGAGTTAGAAACACGTTTCTGGTAAGAGCTGCGTTTGGACATTTCTCAGTGAATGGGAGTATATGCTGTAAGGAGAACTGTCTGCTTCTAAAACCAAAACGGAGCTACCTAACAGAACGGTCTTCAATGTGTGCATTCAACTTACAGAGTTAAACTCGTGTGTTGAAGGGGAAGTCTGGAAACGCTTTCTGTGGAGAGATCTCAAAACAGGCATTTCCAGCACTATTCCCGCATATAACGAAATAGCAGTAAAACTCTGCCTAAAACACAGAAGAAACGTATCCTTCAATCTGCTCTGCTGTGCGTTTGTTCAGCTAAGTGAGTTAAATCTCCCTTTAGATTCAGGAGTTAGAAACACGTTTCTGGTAAGAGCTGCGTTTGGACATTTCTCAGTGAATGGGAGTATATGCTGTAAGGAGAACTGTCTGCTTCTAAAACCAAAACGGAGCTACCTAACAGAACGGTCTTCAATGTGTGCATTCAACTTACAGAGTTAAACTCGTGTGTTGAAGGGGAAGTCTGGAAACGCTTTCTGTGGAGAGATCTCAAAACAGGCATTTCCAGCACTATTCCCGCATATAACGAAATAGCAGTAAAACTCTGCCTAAAACACAGAAGAAACGTATCCTTCAATCTGCTCTGCTGTGCGTTTGTTCAGCTAAGTGAGTTAAATCTCCCTTTAGATTCAGGAGTTAGAAACACGTTTCTGGTAAGAGCTGCGTTTGGACATTTCTCAGTGAATGGGAGTATATGCTGTAAGGAGAACTGTCTGCTTCTAAAACCAAAACGGAGCTACCTAACAGAACGGTCTTCAATGTGTGCATTCAACTTACAGAGTTAAACTCTTGTGTTGAAGGGGAAGTCTGGAAACGCTTTCTGTGGAGAGATCTCAAAACAGGCATTTCCAGCACTATTCCCGCATATAACGAAATAGCAGTAAAACTCTGCCTAAAACACAGAAGAAACGTATCCTTCAATCTGCTCTGCTGTGCGTTTGTTCAGCTAAGTGAGTTAAATCTCCCTTTAGATTCAGGAGTTAGAAACACGTTTCTGGTAAGAGCTGCGTTTGGACATTTCTCAGTGAATGGGAGTATATGCTGTAAGGAGAACTGTCTGCTTCTAAAACCAAAACGGAGCTACCTAACAGAACGGTCTTCAATGTGTGCATTCAACTTACAGAGTTAAACTCGTGTGTTGAAGGGGAAGTCTGGAAACGCTTTCTGTGGAGAGATCTCAAAACAGGCATTTCCAGCACTATTCCCGCATATAACGAAATAGCAGTAAAACTCTGCCTAAAACACCGAAGAAACGTATCCTTCAATCTGCTCTGCTGTGCGTTTGTTCAGCTAAGTGAGTTAAATCTCCCTTTAGATTCAGGAGTTAGAAACACGTTTCTGGTAAGAGCTGCGTTTGGACATTTCTCAGTGAATGGGAGTATATGCTGTAAGGAGAACTGTCTGCTTCTAAAACCAAAACGGAGCTACCTAACAGAACGGTCTTCAATATGTGCATTCAACTTACAGAGTTAAACTCGTGTGTTGAAGGGGAAGTCTGGAAACGCTTTCTGTGGAGAGATCTCAAAACAGGCATTTCCAGCACTATTCCCGCATATAACGAAATAGCAGTAAAACTCTGCCTAAAACACAGAAGAAACGTATCCTTCAATCTGCTCTGCTGTGCGTTTGTTCAGCTAAGTGAGTTAAATCTCCCTTTAGATTCAGGAGTTAGAAACACGTTTCTGGTAAGAGCTGCGTTTGGACATTTCTCAGTGAATGGGAGTATATGCTGTAAGGAGAACTGTCTGCTTCTAAAACCAAAACGGAGCTACCTAACAGAACGGTCTTCAATGTGTGCATTCAACTTACAGAGTTAAACTCGTGTGTTGAAGGGGAAGTCTGGAAACGCTTTCTGTGGAGAGATCTCAAAACAGGCATTTCCAGCACTATTCCCGCATATAACGAAATAGCAGTAAAACTCTGCCTAAAACACAGAAGAAACGTATCCTTCAATCTGCTCTGCTGTGCGTTTGTTCAGCTAAGTGAGTTAAATCTCCCTTTAGATTCAGGAGTTAGAAACACGTTTCTGGTAAGAGCTGCGTTTGGACATTTCTCAGTGAATGGGAGTATATGCTGTAAGGAGAACTGTCTGCTTCTAAAACCAAAACGGAGCTACCTAACAGAACGGTCTTCAATGTGTGCATTCAACTTACAGAGTTAAACTCGTGTGTTGAAGGGGAAGTCTGGAAACGCTTTCTGTGGAGAGATCTCAAAACAGGCATTTCCAGCACTATTCCCGCATATAACGAAATAGCAGTAAAACTCTGCCTAAAACACCGAAGAAACGTATCCTTCAATCTGCTCTGCTGTGCGTTTGTTCAGCTAAGTGAGTTAAATCTCCCTTTAGATTCAGGAGTTAGAAACACGTTTCTGGTAAGAGCTGCGTTTGGACATTTCTCAGTGAATGGGAGTATATGCTGTAAGGAGAACTGTCTGCTTCTAAAACCAAAACGGAGCTACCTAACAGAACGGTCTTCAATGTGTGCATTCAACTTACAGAGTTAAACTCGTGTGTTGAAGGGGAAGTCTGGAAACGCTTTCTGTGGAGAGATCTCAAAACAGGCATTTCCAGCACTATTCCCGCATATAACGAAATAGCAGTAAAACTCTGCCTAAAACACAGAAGAAACGTATCCTTCAATCTGCTCTGCTGTGCGTTTGTTCAGCTAAGTGAGTTAAATCTCCCTTTAGATTCAGGAGTTAGAAACACGTTTCTGGTAAGAGCTGCGTTTGGACATTTCTCAGTGAATGGGAGTATATGCTGTAAGGAGAACTGTCTGCTTCTAAAACCAAAACGGAGCTACCTAACAGAACGGTCTTCAATGTGTGCATTCAACTTACAGAGTTAAACTCGTGTGTTGAAGGGGAAGTCTGGAAACGCTTTCTGTGGAGAGATCTCAAAACAGGCATTTCCAGCACTATTCCCGCATATAACGAAATAGCAGTAAAACTCTGCCTAAAACACAGAAGAAACGTATCCTTCAATCTGCTCTGCTGTGCGTTTGTTCAGCTAAGTGAGTTAAATCTCCCTTTAGATTCAGGAGTTAGAAACACGTTTCTGGTAAGAGCTGCGTTTGGACATTTCTCAGTGAATGGGAGTATATGCTGTAAGGAGAACTGTCTGCTTCTAAAACCAAAACGGAGCTACCTAACAGAACGGTCTTCAATGTGTGCATTCAACTTACAGAGTTAAACTCGTGTGTTGAAGGGGAAGTCTGGAAACGCTTTCTGTGGAGAGATCTCAAAACAGGCATTTCCAGCACTATTCCCGCATATAACGAAATAGCAGTAAAACTCTGCCTAAAACACAGAAGAAACGTATCCTTCAATCTGCTCTGCTGTGCGTTTGTTCAGCTAAGTGAGTTAAATCTCCCTTTAGATTCAGGAGTTAGAAACACGTTTCTGGTAAGAGCTGCGTTTGGACATTTCTCAGTGAATGGGAGTATATGCTGTAAGGAGAACTGTCTGCTTCTAAAACCAAAACGGAGCTACCTAACAGAACGGTCTTCAATGTGTGCATTCAACTTACAGAGTTAAACTCGTGTGTTGAAGGGGAAGTCTGGAAACGCTTTCTGTGGAGAGATCTCAAAACAGGCATTTCCAGCACTATTCCCGCATATAACGAAATAGCAGTAAAACTCTGCCTAAAACACAGAAGAAACGTATCCTTCAATCTGCTCTGCTGTGCGTTTGTTCAGCTAAGTGAGTTAAATCTCCCTTTAGATTCAGGAGTTAGAAACACGTTTCTGGTAAGAGCTGCGTTTGGACATTTCTCAGTGAATGGGAGTATATGCTGTAAGGAGAACTGTCTGCTTCTAAAACCAAAACGGAGCTACCTAACAGAACGGTCTTCAATGTGTGCATTCAACTTACAGAGTTAAACTCGTGTGTTGAAGGGGAAGTCTGGAAACGCTTTCTGTGGAGAGATCTCAAAACAGGCATTTCCAGCACTATTCCCGCATATAACGAAATAGCAGTAAAACTCTGCCTAAAACACAGAAGAAACGTATCCTTCAATCTGCTCTGCTGTGCGTTTGTTCAGCTAAGTGAGTTAAATCTCCCTTTAGATTTAGGAGTTAGAAACACGTTTCTGGTAAGAGCTGCGTTTGGACATTTCTCAGTGAATGGGAGTATATGCTGTAAGGAGAACTGTCTGCTTCTAAAACCAAAACGGAGCTACCTAACAGAACGGTCTTCAATGTGTGCATTCAACTTACAGAGTTAAACTCGTGTGTTGAAGGGGAAGTCTGGAAACGCTTTCTGTGGAGAGATCTCAAAACAGGCATTTCCAGGCATTTCCAGCACTATTCCCGCATATAACGAAATAGCAGTAAAACTCTGCCTAAAACACAGAAGAAACGTATCCTTCAATCTGCTCTGCTGTGCGTTTGTTCAGCTAAGTGAGTTAAATCTCCCTTTAGATTCAGGAGTTAGAAACACGTTTCTGGTAAGAGCTGCGTTTGGACATTTCTCAGTGAATGGGAGTATATGCTGTAAGGAGAACTGTCTGCTTCTAAAACCAAAACGGAGCTACCTAACAGAACGGTCTTCAATGTGTGCATTCAACTTACAGAGTTAAACTCGTGTGTTGAAGGGGAAGTCTGGAAACGCTTTCTGTGGAGAGATCTCAAAACAGGCATTTCCAGCACTATTCCCGCATATAACGAAATAGCAGTAAAACTCTGCCTAAAACACAGAAGAAACGTATCCTTCAATCTGCTCTGCTGTGCGTTTGTTCAGCTAAGTGAGTTAAATCTCCCTTTAGATTCAGGAGTTAGAAACACGTTTCTGGTAAGAGCTGCGTTTGGACATTTCTCAGTGAATGGGAGTATATGCTGTAAGGAGAACTGTCTGCTTCTAAAACCAAAACGGAGCTACCTAACAGAACGGTCTTCAATGTGTGCATTCAACTTACAGAGTTAAACTCGTGTGTTGAAGGGGAAGTCTGGAAACGCTTTCTGTGGAGAGATCTCAAAACAGGCATTTCCAGCACTATTCCCGCATATAACGAAATAGCAGTAAAACTCTGCCTAAAACACAGAAGAAACGTATCCTTCAATCTGCTCTGCTGTGCGTTTGTTCAGCTAAGTGAGTTAAATCTCCCTTTAGATTCAGGAGTTAGAAACACGTTTCTGGTAAGAGCTGCGTTTGGACATTTCTCAGTGAATGGGAGTATATGCAGTAAGGAGAACTGTCTGCTTCTAAAACCAAAACGGAGCTACCTAACAGAACGGTCTTCAATGTGTGCATTCAACTTACAGAGTTAAACTCGTGTGTTGAAGGGGAAGTCTGGAAACGCTTTCTGTGGAGAGATCTCAAAACAGGCATTTCCAGCACTATTCCCGCATATAACGAAATAGCAGTAAAACTCTGCCTAAAACACAGAAGAAACGTATCCTTCAATCTGCTCTGCTGTGCGTTTGTTCAGCTAAGTGAGTTAAATCTCCCTTTAGATTCAGGAGTTAGAAACACGTTTCTGGTAAGAGCTGCGTTTGGACATTTCTCAGTGAATGGGAGTATATGCTGTAAGGAGAACTGTCTGCTTCTAAAACCAAAACGGAGCTACCTAACAGAACGGTCTTCAATGTGTGCATTCAACTTACAGAGTTAAACTCGTGTGTTGAAGGGGAAGTCTGGAAACGCTTTCTTTGGAGAGATCTCAAAACAGGCATTTCCAGGCATTTCCAGCACTATTCCCGCATATAACGAAATAGCAGTAAAACTCTGCCTAAAACACAGAAGAAACGTATCCTTCAATCTGCTCTGCTGTGCGTTTGTTCAGCTAAGTGAGTTAAATCTCCCTTTAGATTCAGGAGTTAGAAACACGTTTCTGGTAAGAGCTGCGTTTGGACATTTCTCAGTGAATGGGAGTATATGCTGTAAGGAGAACTGTCTGCTTCTAAAACCAAAACGGAGCTACCTAACAGAACGGTCTTCAATGTGTGCATTCAACTTACAGAGTTAAACTCGTGTGTTGAAGGGGAAGTCTGGAAACGCTTTCTGTGGAGAGATCTCAAAACAGGCATTTCCAGCACTATTCCCGCATATAACGAAATAGCAGTAAAACTCTGCCTAAAACACAGAAGAAACGTATCCTTCAATCTGCTCTGCTGTGCGTTTGTTCAGCTAAGTGAGTTAAATCTCCCTTTAGATTCAGGAGTTAGAAACACGTTTCTGGTAAGAGCTGCGTTTGGACATTTCTCAGTGAATGGGAGTATATGCTGTAAGGAGAACTGTCTGCTTCTAAAACCAAAACGGAGCTACCTAACAGAACGGTCTTCAATGTGTGCATTCAACTTACAGAGTTAAACTCGTGTGTTGAAGGGGAAGTCTGGAAACGCTTTCTGTGGAGAGATCTCAAAACAGGCATTTCCAGCACTATTCCCGCATATAACGAAATAGCAGTAAAACTCTGCCTAAAACACAGAAGAAACGTATCCTTCAATCTGCTCTGCTGTGCGTTTGTTCAGCTAAGTGAGTTAAATCTCCCTTTAGATTCAGGAGTTAGAAACACGTTTCTGGTAAGAGCTGCGTTTGGACATTTCTCAGTGAATGGGAGTATAGGCAGTAAGGAGAACTGTCTGCTTCTAAAACCAAAACGGAGCTACCTAACAGAACGGTCTTCAATGTGTGCATTCAACTTACAGAGTTAAACTCGTGTGTTGAAGGGGAAGTCTGGAAACGCTTTCTGTGGAGAGATCTCAAAACAGGCATTTCCAGCACTATTCCCGCATATAACGAAATAGCAGTAAAACTCTGCCTAAAACACAGAAGAAACGTATCCTTCAATCTGCTCTGCTGTGCGTTTGTTCAGCTAAGTGAGTTAAATCTCCCTTTAGATTCAGGAGTTAGAAACACGTTTCTGGTAAGAGCTGCGTTTGGACATTTCTCAGTGAATGGGAGTATATGCTGTAAGGAGAACTGTCTGCTTCTAAAACCAAAACGGAGCTACCTAACAGAACGGTCTTCAATGTGTGCATTCAACTTACAGAGTTAAACTCGTGTGTTGAAGGGGAAGTCTGGAAACGCTTTCTGTGGAGAGATCTCAAAACAGGCATTTCCAGCACTATTCCCGCATATAACGAAATAGCAGTAAAACTCTGCCTAAAACACAGAAGAAACGTATCCTTCAATCTGCTCTGCTGTGCGTTTGTTCAGCTAAGTGAGTTAAATCTCCCTTTAGATTCAGGAGTTAGAAACACGTTTCTGGTAAGAGCTGCGT
Source organism: Saguinus oedipus (assembly GCA_031835075.1). Classification (NCBI taxonomy): domain Eukaryota; kingdom Metazoa; phylum Chordata; class Mammalia; order Primates; family Cebidae; genus Saguinus; species Saguinus oedipus. The sequence continues at coordinate 585,337 of JASSZA010000370.1, read as the reverse complement.
TTGGACATTTCTCAGTGAATGGGAGTATATGCAGTAAGGAGAACTGTCTGCTTCTAAAACCAAAACGGAGCTACCTAACAGAACGGTCTTCAATGTGTGCATTCAACTTACAGAGTTAAACTCGTGTGTTGAAAGGGAAGTCTGGAAACGCTTTCTGTGGAGAGATCTCAAAACAGGCATTTCCAGCACTATTCCCGCATATAACGAAATAGCAGTAAAACTCTGCCTAAAACACAGAAGAAACGTATCCTTCAATCTGCTCTGCTGTGCGTTTGTTCAGCTAAGTGAGTTAAATCTCCCTTTAGATTCAGGAGTTAGAAACACGTTTCTGGTAAGAGCTGCGTTTGGACATTTCTCAGTGAATGGGAGTATATGCTGTAAGGAGAACTGTCTGCTTCTAAAACCAAAACGGAGCTACCTAACAGAACGGTCTTCAATGTGTGCATTCAACTTACAGAGTTAAACTCGTGTGTTGAAGGGGAAGTCTGGAAACGCTTTCTGTGGAGAGATCTCAAAACAGGCATTTCCAGGCATTTCCAGCACTATTCCCGCATATAACGAAATAGCAGTAAAACTCTGCCTAAAACACAGAAGAAACGTATCCTTCAATCTGCTCTGCTGTGCGTTTGTTCAGCTAAGTGAGTTAAATCTCCCTTTAGATTCAGGAGTTAGAAACACGTTTCTGGTAAGAGCTGCGTTTGGACATTTCTCAGTGAATGGGAGTATATGCTGTAAGGAGAACTGTCTGCTTCTAAAACCAAAACGGAGCTACCTAACAGAACGGTCTTCAATTTGTGCATTCAACTTACAGAGTTAAACTCGTGTGTTGAAGGGGAAGTCTGGAAACGCTTTCTGTGGAGAGATCTCAAAACAGGCATTTCCAGCACTATTCCCGCATATAACGAAATAGCAGTAAAACTCTGCCTAAAACACCGAAGAAACGTATCCTTCAATCTGCTCTGCTGTGCGTTTGTTCAGCTAAGTGAGTTAAATCTCCCTTTAGATTCAGGAGTTAGAAACACGTTTCTGGTAAGAGCTGCGTTTGGACATTTCTCAGTGAACGGGAGTATATGCTGTAAGGAGAACTGTCTGCTTCTAAAACCAAAACGGAGCTACCTAACAGAACGGTCTTCAATGTGTGCATTCAACTTACAGAGTTAAACTCGTGTGTTGAAGGGGAAGTCTGGAAACGCTTTCTGTGGAGAGATCTCAAAACAGGCATTTCCAGCACTATTCCCGCATATAACGAAATAGCAGTAAAACTCTGCCTAAAACACAGAAGAAACGTATCCTTCAATCTGCTCTGCTGTGCGTTTGTTCAGCTAAGTGAGTTAAATCTCCCTTTAGATTCAGGAGTTAGAAACACGTTTCTGGTAAGAGCTGCGTTTGGACATTTCTCAGTGAATGGGAGTATATGCTGTAAGGAGAACTGTCTGCTTCTAAAACCAAAACGGAGCTACCTAACAGAACGGTCTTCAATGTGTGCATTCAACTTACAGAATTAAACTCGTGTGTTGAAGGGGAAGTCTGGAAACGCTTTCTGTGGAGAGATCTCAAAACAGGCATTTCCAGCACTATTCCTGCATATAACGAAATAGCAGTAAAACTCTGCCTAAAACACAGAAGAAACGTATCCTTCAATCTGCTCTGCTGTGCGTTTGTTCAGCTAAGTGAGTTAAATCTCCCTTTAGATTCAGGAGTTAGAAACACGTTTCTGGTAAGAGCTGCGTTTGGACATTTCTCAGTGAATGGGAGTATATGCTGTAAGGAGAACTGTCTGCTTCTAAAACCAAAACGGAGCTACCTAACAGAACGGTCTTCAATGTGTGCATTCAACTTACAGAGTTAAACTCGTGTGTTGAAGGGGAAGTCTGGAAACGCTTTCTGTGGAGAGATCTCAAAACAGGCATTTCCAGGCATTTCCAGCACTATTCCCGCATATAACGAAATAGCAGTAAAACTCTGCCTAAAACACAGAAGAAACGTATCCTTCAATCTGCTCTGCTGTGCGTTTGTTCAGCTAAGTGAGTTAAATCTCCCTTTAGATTCAGGAGTTAGAAACACGTTTCTGGTAAGAGCTGCGTTTGGACATTTCTCAGTGAATGGGAGTATATGCTGTAAGGAGAACTGTCTGCTTCTAAAACCAAAACGGAGCTACCTAACAGAACGGTCTTCAATGTGTGCATTCAACTTACAGAGTTAAACTCGTGTGTTGAAGGGGAAGTCTGGAAACGCTTTCTGTGGAGAGATCTCAAAACAGGCATTTCCAGCACTATTCCCGCATATAACGAAATAGCAGTAAAACTCTGCCTAAAACACCGAAGAAACGTATCCTTCAATCTGCTCTGCTGTGCGTTTGTTCAGCTAAGTGAGTTAAATCTCCCTTTAGATTCAGGAGTTAGAAACACGTTTCTGGTAAGAGCTGCGTTTGGACATTTCTCAGTGAATGGGAGTATATGCTGTAAGGAGAACTGTCTGCTTCTAAAACCAAAACGGAGCTACCTAACAGAACGGTCTTCAATGTGTGCATTCAACTTACAGAGTTAAACTCGTGTGTTGAAGGGGAAGTCTGGAAACGCTTTCTGTGGAGAGATCTCAAAACAGGCATTTCCAGCACTATTCCCGCATATAACGAAATAGCAGTAAAACTCTGCCTAAAACACAGAAGAAACGTATCCTTCAATCTGCTCTGCTGTGCGTTTGTTCAGCTAAGTGAGTTAAATCTCCCTTTAGATTCAGGAGTTAGAAACACGTTTCTGGTAAGAGCTGCGTTTGGACATTTCTCAGTGAATGGGAGTATATGCTGTAAGGAGAACTGTCTGCTTCTAAAACCAAAACGGAGCTACCTAACAGAACGGTCTTCAATGTGTGCATTCAACTTACAGAGTTAAACTCGTGTGTTGAAGGGGAAGTCTGGAAACGCTTTCTGTGGAGAGATCTCAAAACAGGCATTTCCAGCACTATTCCCGCATATAACGAAATAGCAGTAAAACTCTGCCTAAAACACAGAAGAAACGTATCCTTCAATCTGCTCTGCTGTGCGTTTGTTCAGCTAAGTGAGTTAAATCTCCCTTTAGATTCAGGAGTTAGAAACACGTTTCTGGTAAGAGCTGCGTTTGGACATTTCTCAGTGAATGGGAGTATATGCTGTAAGGAGAACTGTCTGCTTCTAAAACCAAAACGGAGCTACCTAACAGAACGGTCTTCAATGTGTGCATTCAACTTACAGAGTTAAACTCGTGTGTTGAAGGGGAAGTCTGGAAACGCTTTCTGTGGAGAGATCTCAAAACAGGCATTTCCAGCACTATTCCCGCATATAACGAAATAGCAGTAAAACTCTGCCTAAAACACAGAAGAAACGTATCCTTCAATCTGCTCTGCTGTGCGTTTGTTCAGCTAAGTGAGTTAAATCTCCCTTTAGATTCAGGAGTTAGAAACACGTTTCTGGTAAGAGCTGCGTTTGGACATTTCTCAGTGAATGGGAGTATATGCTGTAAGGAGAACTGTCTGCTTCTAAAACCAAAACGGAGCTACCTAACAGAACGGTCTTCAATGTGTGCATTCAACTTACAGAGTTAAACTCGTGTGTTGAAGGGGAAGTCTGGAAACGCTTTCTGTGGAGAGATCTCAAAACAGGCATTTCCAGCACTATTCCCGCATATAACGAAATAGCAGTAAAACTCTGCCTAAAACACAGAAGAAACGTATCCTTCAATCTGCTCTGCTGTGCGTTTGTTCAGCTAAGTGAGTTAAATCTCCCTTTAGATTCAGGAGTTAGAAACACGTTTCTGGTAAGAGCTGCGTTTGGACATTTCTCAGTGAATGGGAGTATATGCTGTAAGGAGAACTGTCTGCTTCTAAAACCAAAACGGAGCTACCTAACAGAACGGTCTTCAATGTGTGCATTCAACTTACAGAGTTAAACTCGTGTGTTGAAGGGGAAGTCTGGAAACGCTTTCTGTGGAGAGATCTCAAAACAGGCATTTCCAGCACTATTCCCGCATATAACGAAATAGCAGTAAAACTCTGCCTAAAACACAGAAGAAACGTATCCTTCAATCTGCTCTGCTGTGCGTTTGTTCAGCTAAGTGAGTTAAATCTCCCTTTAGATTCAGGAGTTAGAAACACGTTTCTGGTAAGAGCTGCGTTTGGACATTTCTCAGTGAATGGGAGTATATGCTGTAAGGAGAACTGTCTGCTTCTAAAACCAAAACGGAGCTACCTAACAGAACGGTCTTCAATGTGTGCATTCAACTTACAGAGTTAAACTCGTGTGTTGAAGGGGAAGTCTGGAAACGCTTTCTGTGGAGAGATCTCAAAACAGGCATTTCCAGGCATTTCCAGCACTATTCCCGCATATAACGAAATAGCAGTAAAACTCTGCCTAAAACACAGAAGAAACGTATCCTTCAATCTGCTCTGCTGTGCGTTTGTTCAGCTAAGTGAGTTAAATCTCCCTTTAGATTCAGGAGTTAGAAACACGTTTCTGGTAAGAGCTGCGTTTGGACATTTCTCAGTGAATGGGAGTATATGCTGTAAGGAGAACTGTCTGCTTCTAAAACCAAAACGGAGCTACCTAACAGAACGGTCTTCAATGTGTGCATTCAACTTACAGAGTTAAACTCGTGTGTTGAAGGGGAAGTCTGGAAACGCTTTCTGTGGAGAGATCTCAAAACAGGCATTTCCAGGCATTTCCAGCACTATTCCCGCATATAACGAAATAGCAGTAAAACTCTGCCTAAAACACAGAAGAAACGTATCCTTCAATCTGCTCTGCTGTGCGTTTGTTCAGCTAAGTGAGTTAAATCTCCCTTTAGATTCAGGAGTTAGAAACACGTTTCTGGTAAGAGCTGCGTTTGGACATTTCTCAGTGAATGGGAGTATATGCTGTAAGGAGAACTGTCTGCTTCTAAAACCAAAACGGAGCTACCTAACAGAACGGTCTTCAATGTGTGCATTCAACTTGCAGAGTTAAACTCGTGTGTTGAAGGGGAAGTCTGGAAACGCTTTCTGTGGAGAGATCTCAAAACAGGCATTTCCAGCACTATTCCCGCATATAACGAAATAGCAGTAAAACTCTGCCTAAAACACAGAAGAAACGTATCCTTCAATCTGCTCTGCTGTGCGTTTGTTCAGCTAAGTGAGTTAAATCTCCCTTTAGATTCAGGAGTTAGAAACACGTTTCTGGTAAGAGCTGCGTTTGGACATTTCTCAGTGAATGGGAGTATATGCAGTAAGGAGAACTGTCTGCTTCTAAAACCAAAACGGAGCTACCTAACAGAACGGTCTTCAATGTGTGCATTCAACTTACAGAGTTAAACTCGTGTGTTGAAGGGGAAGTCTGGAAACGCTTTCTGTGGAGAGATCTCAAAACAGGCATTTCCAGCACTATTCCCGCATATAACGAAATAGCAGTAAAACTCTGCCTAAAACACAGAAGAAACGTATCCTTCAATCTGCTCTGCTGTGCGTTTGTTCAGCTAAGTGAGTTAAATCTCCCTTTAGATTCAGGAGTTAGAAACACGTTTCTGGTAAGAGCTGCGTTTGGACATTTCTCAGTGAATGGGAGTATATGCTGTAAGGAGAACTGTCTGCTTCTAAAACCAAAACGGAGCTACCTAACAGAACGGTCTTCAATGTGTGCATTCAACTTACAGAGTTAAACTCGTGTGTTGAAGGGGAAGTCTGGAAACGCTTTCTGTGGAGAGATCTCAAAACAGGCATTTCCAGCACTATTCCCGCATATAACGAAATAGCAGTAAAACTCTGCCTAAAACACAGAAGAAACGTATCCTTCAATCTGCTCTGCTGTGCGTTTGTTCAGCTAAGTGAGTTAAATCTCCCTTTAGATTCAGGAGTTAGAAACACGTTTCTGGTAAGAGCTGCGTTTGGACATTTCTCAGTGAATGGGAGTATATGCTGTAAGGAGAACTGTCTGCTTCTAAAACCAAAACGGAGCTACCTAACAGAACGGTCTTCAATGTGTGCATTCAACTTACAGAGTTAAACTCGTGTGTTGAAGGGGAAGTCTGGAAACGCTTTCTGTGGAGAGATCTCAAAACAGGCATTTCCAGCACTATTCCCGCATATAACGAAATAGCAGTAAAACTCTGCCTAAAACACAGAAGAAACGTATCCTTCAATCTGCTCTGCTGTGCGTTTGTTCAGCTAAGTGAGTTAAATCTCCCTTTAGATTCAGGAGTTAGAAACACGTTTCTGGTAAGAGCTGCGTTTGGACATTTCTCAGTGAATGGGAGTATATGCTGTAAGGAGAACTGTCTGCTTCTAAAACCAAAACGGAGCTACCTAACAGAACGGTCTTCAATGTGTGCATTCAACTTACAGAGTTAAACTCGTGTGTTGAAGGGGAAGTCTGGAAACGCTTTCTGTGGAGAGATCTCAAAACAGGCATTTCCAGCACTATTCCCGCATATAACGAAATAGCAGTAAAACTCTGCCTAAAACACAGAAGAAACGTATCCTTCAATCTGCTCTGCTGTGCGTTTGTTCAGCTAAGTGAGTTAAATCTCCCTTTAGATTCAGGAGTTAGAAACACGTTTCTGGTAAGAGCTGCGTTTGGACATTTCTCAGTGAATGGGAGTATATGCTGTAAGGAGAACTGTCTGCTTCTAAAACCAAAACGGAGCTACCTAACAGAACGGTCTTCAATGTGTGCATTCAACTTACAGAGTTAAACTCGTGTGTTGAAGGGGAAGTCTGGAAACGCTTTCTGTGGAGAGATCTCAAAACAGGCATTTCCAGCACTATTCCCGCATATAACGAAATAGCAGTAAAACTCTGCCTAAAACACAGAAGAAACGTATCCTTCAATCTGCTCTGCTGTGCGTTTGTTCAGCTAAGTGAGTTAAATCTCCCTTTAGATTCAGGAGTTAGAAACACGTTTCTGGTAAGAGCTGCGTTTGGACATTTCTCAGTGAATGGGAGTATAGGCAGTAAGGAGAACTGTCTGCTTCTAAAACCAAAACGGAGCTACCTAACAGAACGGTCTTCAATGTGTGCATTCAACTTACAGAGTTAAACTCGTGTGTTGAAGGGGAAGTCTGGAAACGCTTTCTGTGGAGAGATCTCAAAACAGGCATTTCCAGCACTATTCCCGCATATAACGAAATAGCAGTAAAACTCTGCCTAAAACACAGAAGAAACGTATCCTTCAATCTGCTCTGCTGTGCGTTTGTTCAGCTAAGTGAGTTAAATCTCCCTTTAGATTCAGGAGTTAGAAACACGTTTCTGGTAAGAGCTGCGTTTGGACATTTCTCAGTGAATGGGAGTATATGCTGTAAGGAGAACTGTCTGCTTCTAAAACCAAAACGGAGCTACCTAACAGAACGGTCTTCAATGTGTGCATTCAACTTACACAGTTAAACTCGTGTGTTGAAGGGGAAGTCTGGAAACGCTTTCTGTGGAGAGATCTCAAAACAGGCATTTCCAGCACTATTCCCGCATATAACGAAATAGCAGTAAAACTCTGCCTAAAACACAGAAGAAACGTATCCTTCAATCTGCTCTGCTGTGCGTTTGTTCAGCTAAGTGAGTTAAATCTCCCTTTAGATTCAGGAGTTAGAAACACGTTTCTGGTAAGAGCTGCGTTTGGACATTTCTCAGTGAATGGGAGTATATGCTGTAAGGAGAACTGTCTGCTTCTAAAACCAAAACGGAGCTACCTAACAGAACGGTCTTCAATGTGTGCATTCAACTTACACAGTTAAACTCGTGTGTTGAAGGGGAAGTCTGGAAACGCTTTCTGTGGAGAGATCTCAAAACAGGCATTTCCAGGCATTTCCAGCACTATTCCCGCATATAACGAAATAGCAGTAAAACTCTGCCTAAAACACAGAAGAAACGTATCCTTCAATCTGCTCTGCTGTGCGTTTGTTCAGCTAAGTGAGTTAAATCTCCCTTTAGATTCAGGAGTTAGAAACACGTTTCTGGTAAGAGCTGCGTTTGGACATTTCTCAGTGAATGGGAGTATATGCTGTAAGGAGAACTGTCTGCTTCTAAAACCAAAACGGAGCTACCTAACAGAACGGTCTTCAATGTGTGCATTCAACTTACAGAGTTAAACTCGTGTGTTGAAGGGGAAGTCTGGAAACGCTTTCTGTGGAGAGATCTCAAAACAGGCATTTCCAGGCATTTCCAGCACTATTCCCGCATATAACGAAATAGCAGTAAAACTCTGCCTAAAACACAGAAGAAACGTATCCTTCAATCTGCTCTGCTGTGCGTTTGTTCAGCTAAGTGAGTTAAATCTCCCTTTAGATTCAGGAGTTAGAAACACGTTTCTGGTAAGAGCTGCGTTTGGACATTTCTCAGTGAATGGGAGTATATGCTGTAAGGAGAACTGTCTGCTTCTAAAACCAAAACGGAGCTACCTAACAGAACGGTCTTCAATGTGTGCATTCAACTTACAGAGTTAAACTCGTGTGTTGAAGGGGAAGTCTGGAAACGCTTTCTGTGGAGAGATCTCAAAACAGGCATTTCCAGCACTATTCCCGCATATAACGAAATAGCAGTAAAACTCTGCCTAAAACACAGAAGAAACGTATCCTTCAATCTGCTCTGCTGTGCGTTTGTTCAGCTAAGTGAGTTAAATCTCCCTTTAGATTCAGGAGTTAGAAACACGTTTCTGGTAAGAGCTGCGTTTGGACATTTCTCAGTGAATGGGAGTATATGCTGTAAGGAGAACTGTCTGCTTCTAAAACCAAAACGGAGCTACCTAACAGAACGGTCTTCAATGTGTGCATTCAACTTACAGAGTTAAACTCGTGTGTTGAAGGGGAAGTCTGGAAACGCTTTCTGTGGAGAGATCTCAAAACAGGCATTTCCAGCACTATTCCCGCATATAACGAAATAGCAGTAAAACTCTGCCTAAAACACAGAAGAAACGTATCCTTCAATCTGCTCTGCTGTGCGTTTGTTCAGCTAAGTGAGTTAAATCTCCCTTTAGATTCAGGAGTTAGAAACACGTTTCTGGTAAGAGCTGCGTTTGGACATTTCTCAGTGAATGGGAGTATATGCTGTAAGGAGAACTGTCTGCTTCTAAAACCAAAACGGAGCTACCTAACAGAACGGTCTTCAATGTGTGCATTCAACTTACAGAGTTAAACTCGTGTGTTGAAGGGGAAGTCTGGAAACGCTTTCTGTGGAGAGATCTCAAAACAGGCATTTCCAGCACTATTCCCGCATATAACGAAATAGCAGTAAAACTCTGCCTAAAACACAGAAGAAACGTATCCTTCAATCTGCTCTGCTGTGCGTTTGTTCAGCTAAGTGAGTTAAATCTCCCTTTAGATTCAGGAGTTAGAAACACGTTTCTGGTAAGAGCTGCGTTTGGACATTTCTCAGTGAATGGGAGTATATGCTGTAAGGAGAACTGTCTGCTTCTAAAACCAAAACGGAGCTACCTAACAGAACGGTCTTCAATGTGTGCATTCAACTTACAGAGTTAAACTCGTGTGTTGAAGGGGAAGTCTGGAAACGCTTTCTGTGGAGAGATCTCAAAACAGGCATTTCCAGGCATTTCCAGCACTATTCCCGCATATAACGAAATAGCAGTAAAACTCTGCCTAAAACACAGAAGAAACGTATCCTTCAATCTGCTCTGCTGTGCGTTTGTTCAGCTAAGTGAGTTAAATCTCCCTTTAGATTCAGGAGTTAGAAACACGTTTCTGGTAAGAGCTGCGTTTGGACATTTCTCAGTGAATGGGAGTATATGCTGTAAGGAGAACTGTCTGCTTCTAAAACCAAAACGGAGCTACCTAACAGAACGGTCTTCAATGTGTGCATTCAACTTACAGAGTTAAACTCGTGTGTTGAAGGGGAAGTCTGGAAACGCTTTCTGTGGAGAGATCTCAAAACAGGCATTTCCAGCACTATTCCCGCATATAACGAAATAGCAGTAAAACTCTGCCTAAAACACAGAAGAAACGTATCCTTCAATCTGCTCTGCTGTGCGTTTGTTCAGCTAAGTGAGTTAAATCTCCCTTTAGATTCAGGAGTTAGAAACACGTTTCTGGTAAGAGCTGCGTTTGGACATTTCTCAGTGAATGGGAGTATATGCTGTAAGGAGAACTGTCTGCTTCTAAAACCAAAACGGAGCTACCTAACAGAACGGTCTTCAATGTGTGCATTCAACTTACAGAGTTAAACTCGTGTGTTGAAGGGGAAGTCTGGAAACGCTTTCTGTGGAGAGATCTCAAAACAGGCATTTCCAGCACTATTCCCGCATATAACGAAATAGCAGTAAAACTCTGCCTAAAACACAGAAGAAACGTATCCTTCAATCTGCTCTGCTGTGCGTTTGTTCAGCTAAGTGAGTTAAATCTCCCTTTAGATTCAGGAGTTAGAAACACGTTTCTGGTAAGAGCTGCGTTTGGACATTTCTCAGTGAATGGGAGTATATGCAGTAAGGAGAACTGTCTGCTTCTAAAACCAAAACGGAGCTACCTAACAGAACGGTCTTCAATGTGTGCATTCAACTTACAGAGTTAAACTCGTGTGTTGAAGGGGAAGTCTGGAAACGCTTTCTGTGGAGAGATCTCAAAACAGGCATTTCCAGCACTATTCCCGCATATAACGAAATAGCAGTAAAACTCTGCCTAAAACACAGAAGAAACGTATCCTTCAATCTGCTCTGCTGTGCGTTTGTTCAGCTAAGTGAGTTAAATCTCCCTTTAGATTCAGGAGTTAGAAACACGTTTCTGGTAAGAGCTGCGTTTGGACATTTCTCAGTGAATGGGAGTATATGCTGTAAGGAGAACTGTCTGCTTCTAAAACCAAAACGGAGCTACCTAACAGAACGGTCTTCAATGTGTGCATTCAACTTACAGAGTTAAACTCGTGTGTTGAAGGGGAAGTCTGGAAACGCTTTCTGTGGAGAGATCTCAAAACAGGCATTTCCAGCACTATTCCCGCATATAACGAAATAGCAGTAAAACTCTGCCTAAAACACAGAAGAAACGTATCCTTCAATCTGCTCTGCTGTGCGTTTGTTCAGCTAAGTGAGTTAAATCTCCCTTTAGATTCAGGAGTTAGAAACACGTTTCTGGTAAGAGCTGCGTTTGGACATTTCTCAGTGAATGGGAGTATATGCTGTAAGGAGAACTGTCTGCTTCTAAAACCAAAACGGAGCTACCTAACAGAACGGTCTTCAATGTGTGCATTCAACTTACAGAGTTAAACTCGTGTGTTGAAGGGGAAGTCTGGAAACGCTTTCTGTGGAGAGATCTCAAAACAGGCATTTCCAGCACTATTCCCGCATATAACGAAATAGCAGTAAAACTCTGCCTAAAACACAGAAGAAACGTATCCTTCAATCTGCTCTGCTGTGCGTTTGTTCAGCTAAGTGAGTTAAATCTCCCTTTAGATTCAGGAGTTAGAAACACGTTTCTGGTAAGAGCTGCGTTTGGACATTTCTCAGTGAATGGGAGTATATGCTGTAAGGAGAACTGTCTGCTTCTAAAACCAAAACGGAGCTACCTAACAGAACGGTCTTCAATGTGTGCATTCAACTTACAGAGTTAAACTCGTGTGTTGAAGGGGAAGTCTGGAAACGCTTTCTGTGGAGAGATCTCAAAACAGGCATTTCCAGCACTATTCCCGCATATAACGAAATAGCAGTAAAACTCTGCCTAAAACACAGAAGAAACGTATCCTTCAATCTGCTCTGCTGTGCGTTTGTTCAGCTAAGTGAGTTAAATCTCCCTTTAGATTCAGGAGTTAGAAACACGTTTCTGGTAAGAGCTGCGTTTGGACATTTCTCAGTGAATGGGAGTATATGCTGTAAGGAGAACTGTCTGCTTCTAAAACCAAAACGGAGCTACCTAACAGAACGGTCTTCAATGTGTGCATTCAACTTACAGAGTTAAACTCGTGTGTTGAAGGGGAAGTCTGGAAACGCTTTCTGTGGAGAGATCTCAAAACAGGCATTTTCAGCACTATTCCCGCATATAACGAAATAGCAGTAAAACTCTGCCTAAAACACAGAAGAAAGGTATCCTTCAATCTGCTCTGCTGTGCGTTTGTTCAGCTAAGTGAGTTAAATCTCCCTTTAGATTCAGGAGTTAGAAACACGTTTCTGGTAAGAGCTGCGTTTGGACATTTCTCAGTGAATGGGAGTATAGGCAGTAAGGAGAACTGTCTGCTTCTAAAACCAAAACGGAGCTACCTAACAGAACGGTCTTCAATGTGTGCATTCAACTTACAGAGTTAAACTCGTGTGTTGAAGGGGAAGTCTGGAAACGCTTTCTGTGGAGAGATCTCAAAACAGGCATTTCCAGCACTATTCCCGCATATAACGAAATAGCAGTAAAACTCTGCCTAAAACACAGAAGAAACGTATCCTTCAATCTGCTCTGCTGTGCGTTTGTTCAGCTAAGTGAGTTAAATCTCCCTTTAGATTCAGGAGTTAGAAACACGTTTCTGGTAAGAGCTGCGTTTGGACATTTCTCAGTGAATGGGAGTATATGCTGTAAGGAGAACTGTCTGCTTCTAAAACCAAAACGGAGCTACCTAACAGAACGGTCTTCAATATGTGCATTCAACTTACAGAGTTAAACTCGTGTGTTGAAGGGGAAGTCTGGAAACGCTTTCTGTGGAGAGATCTCAAAACAGGCATTTCCAGCACTATTCCCGCATATAACGAAATAGCAGTAAAACTCTGCCTAAAACACAGAAGAAACGTATCCTTCAATCTGCTCTGCTGTGCGTTTGTTCAGCTAAGTGAGTTAAATCTCCCTTTAGATTCAGGAGTTAGAAACACGTTTCTGGTAAGAGCTGCGTTTGGACATTTCTCAGTGAATGGGAGTATATGCAGTAAGGAGAACTGTCTGCTTCTAAAACCAAAACGGAGCTACCTAACAGAACGGTCTTCAATGTGTGCATTCAACTTACAGAGTTAAACTCGTGTGTTGAAGGGGAAGTCTGGAAACGCTTTCTGTGGAGAGATCTCAAAACAGGCATTTCCAGCACTATTCCCGCATATAACGAAATAGCAGTAAAACTCTGCCTAAAACACAGAAGAAACGTATCCTTCAATCTGCTCTGCTGTGCGTTTGTTCAGCTAAGTGAGTTAAATCTCCCTTTAGATTCAGGAGTTAGAAACACGTTTCTGGTAAGAGCTGCGTTTGGACATTTCTCAGTGAATGGGATTATATGCTGTAAGGAGAACTGTCTGCTTCTAAAACCAAAACGGAGCTACCTAACAGAACGGTCTTCAATGTGTGCATTCAACTTACAGAGTTAAACTCGTGTGTTGAAGGGGAAGTCTGGAAACGCTTTCTGTGGAGAGATCTCAAAACAGGCATTTCCAGGCATTTCCAGCACTATTCCCGCATATAACGAAATAGCAGTAAAACTCTGCCTAAAACACAGAAGAAACGTATCCTTCAATCTGCTCTGCTGTGCGTTTGTTCAGCTAAGTGAGTTAAATCTCCCTTTAGATTCAGGAGTTAGAAACACGTTTCTGGTAAGAGCTGCGTTTGGACATTTCTCAGTGAATGGGAGTATATGCTGTAAGGAGAACTGTCTGCTTCTAAAACCAAAACGGAGCTACCTAACAGAACGGTCTTCAATTTGTGCATTCAACTTACAGAGTTAAACTCGTGTGTTGAAGGGGAAGTCTGGAAACGCTTTCTGTGGAGAGATCTCAAAACAGGCATTTCCAGCACTATTCCCGCATATAACGAAATAGCAGTAAAACTCTGCCTAAAACACAGAAGAAACGTATCCTTCAATCTGCTCTGCTGTGCGTTTGTTCAGCTAAGTGAGTTAAATCTCCCTTTAGATTCAGGAGTTAGAAACACGTTTCTGGTAAGAGCTGCGTTTGGACATTTCTCAGTGAATGGGAGTATATGCTGTAAGGAGAACTGTCTGCTTCTAAAACCAAAACGGAGCTACCTAACAGAACGGTCTTCAATGTGTGCATTCAACTTACAGAGTTAAACTCGTGTGTTGAAGGGGAAGTCTGGAAACGCTTTCTGTGGAGAGATCTCAAAACAGGCATTTCCAGCACTATTCCCGCATATAACGAAATAGCAGTAAAACTCTGCCTAAAACACAGAAGAAACGTATCCTTCAATCTGCTCTGCTGTGCGTTTGTTCAGCTAAGTGAGTTAAATCTCCCTTTAGATTCAGGAGTTAGAAACACGTTTCTGGTAAGAGCTGCGTTTGGACATTTCTCAGTGAATGGGAGTATATGCTGTAAGGAGAACTGTCTGCTTCTAAAACCAAAACGGAGCTACCTAACAGAACGGTCTTCAATGTGTGCATTCAACTTACAGAGTTAAACTCGTGTGTTGAAGGGGAAGTCTGGAAACGCTTTCTGTGGAGAGATCTCAAAACAGGCATTTCCAGGCATTTCCAGCACTATTCCCGCATATAACGAAATAGCAGTAAAACTCTGCCTAAAACACAGAAGAAACGTATCCTTCAATCTGCTCTGCTGTGCGTTTGTTCAGCTAAGTGAGTTAAATCTCCCTTTAGATTCAGGAGTTAGAAACACGTTTCTGGTAAGAGCTGCGTTTGGACATTTCTCAGTGAATGGGAGTATATGCTGTAAGGAGAACTGTCTGCTTCTAAAACCAAAACGGAGCTACCTAACAGAACGGTCTTCAATGTGTGCATTCAACTTACAGAGTTAAACTCGTGTGTTGAAGGGGAAGTCTGGAAACGCTTTCTGTGGAGAGATCTCAAAACAGGCATTTCCAGGCATTTCCAGCACTATTCCCGCATATAACGAAATAGCAGTAAAACTCTGCCTAAAACACAGAAGAAACGTATCCTTCAATCTGCTCTGCTGTGCGTTTGTTCAGCTAAGTGAGTTAAATCTCCCTTTAGATTCAGGAGTTAGAAACACGTTTCTGGTAAGAGCTGCGTTTGGACATTTCTCAGTGAATGGGAGTATATGCTGTAAGGAGAACTGTCTGCTTCTAAAACCAAAACGGAGCTACCTAACAGAACGGTCTTCAATGTGTGCATTCAACTTACAGAGTTAAACTCGTGTGTTGAAGGGGAAGTCTGGAAACGCTTTCTGTGGAGAGATCTCAAAACAGGCATTTCCAGCACTATTCCCGCATATAACGAAATAGCAGTAAAACTCTGCCTAAAACACAGAAGAAACGTATCCTTCAATCTGCTCTGCTGTGCGTTTGTTCAGCTAAGTGAGTTAAATCTCCCTTTAGATTCAGGAGTTAGAAACACGTTTCTGGTAAGAGCTGCGTTTGGACATTTCTCAGTGAATGGGAGTATATGCTGTAAGGAGAACTGTCTGCTTCTAAAACCAAAACGGAGCTACCTAACAGAACGGTCTTCAATGTGTGCATTCAACTTACAGAGTTAAACTCGTGTGTTGAAGGGGAAGTCTGGAAACGCTTTCTGTGTAGAGATCTCAAAACAGGCATTTCCAGGCATTTCCAGCACTATTCCCGCATATAACGAAATAGCAGTAAAACTCTGCCTAAAACACAGAAGAAACGTATCCTTCAATCTGCTCTGCTGTGCGTTTGTTCAGCTAAGTGAGTTAAATCTCCCTTTAGATTCAGGAGTTAGAAACACGTTTCTGGTAAGAGCTGCGTTTGGACATTTCTCAGTGAATGGGAGTATATGCTGTAAGGAGAACTGTCTGCTTCTAAAACCAAAACGGAGCTACCTAACAGAACGGTCTTCAATGTGTGCATTCAACTTACAGAGTTAAACTCGTGTGTTGAAGGGGAAGTCTGGAAACGCTTTCTGTGGAGAGATCTCAAAACAGGCATTTCCAGCACTATTCCCGCATATAACGAAATAGCAGTAAAACTCTGCCTAAAACACAGAAGAAACGTATCCTTCAATCTGCTCTGCTGTGCGTTTGTTCAGCTAAGTGAGTTAAATCTCCCTTTAGATTCAGGAGTTAGAAACACGTTTCTGGTAAGAGCTGCGTTTGGACATTTCTCAGTGAATGGGAGTATATGCTGTAAGGAGAACTGTCTGCTTCTAAAACCAAAACGGAGCTACCTAACAGAACGGTCTTCAATGTGTGCATTCAACTTACAGAGTTAAACTCGTGTGTTGAAGGGGAAATCTGGAAACGCTTTCTGTGGAGAGATCTCAAAACAGGCATTTCCAGCACTATTCCCGCATATAACGAAATAGCAGTAAAACTCTGCCTAAAACACAGAAGAAACGTATCCTTCAATCTGCTCTGCTGTGCGTTTGTTCAGCTAAGTGAGTTAAATCTCCCTTTAGATTCAGGAGTTAGAAACACGTTTCTGGTAAGAGCTGCGTTTGGACATTTCTCAGTGAATGGGAGTATATGCTGTAAGGAGAACTGTCTGCTTCTAAAACCAAAACGGAGCTACCTAACAGAACGGTCTTCAATGTGTGCATTCAACTTACAGAGTTAAACTCGTGTGTTGAAGGGGAAGTCTGGAAACGCTTTCTGTGGAGAGATCTCAAAACAGGCATTTTCAGCACTATTCCCGCATATAACGAAATAGCAGTAAAACTCTGCCTAAAACACAGAAGAAACGTATCCTTCAATCTGCTCTGCTGTGCGTTTGTTCAGCTAAGTGAGTTAAATCTCCCTTTAGATTCAGGAGTTAGAAACACGTTTCTGGTAAGAGCTGCGTTTGGACATTTCTCAGTGAATGGGAGTATATGCTGTAAGGAGAACTGTCTGCTTCTAAAACCAAAACGGAGCTACCTAACAGAACGGTCTTCAATGTGTGCATTCAACTTACAGAGTTAAACTCGTGTGTTGAAGGGGAAGTCTGGAAAGGCTTTCTGTGGAGAGATCTCAAAACAGGCATTTCCAGCACTATTCCCGCATATAACGAAATAGCAGTAAAACTCTGCCTAAAACACAGAAGAAACGTATCCTTCAATCTGCTCTGCTGTGCGTTTGTTCAGCTAAGTGAGTTAAATCTCCCTTTAGATTCAGGAGTTAGAAACACGTTTCTGGTAAGAGCTGCGTTTGGACATTTCTCAGTGAATGGGAGTATATGCTGTAAGGAGAACTGTCTGCTTCTAAAACCAAAACGGAGCTACCTAACAGAACGGTCTTCAATGTGTGCATTCAACTTACAGAGTTAAACTCGTGTGTTGAAGGGGAAGTCTGGAAACGCTTTCTGTGGAGAGATCTCAAAACAGGCATTTCCAGGCATTTCCAGCACTATTCCCGCATATAACGAAATAGCAGTAAAACTCTGCCTAAAACACAGAAGAAACGTATCCTTCAATCTGCTCTGCTGTGCGTTTGTTCAGCTAAGTGAGTTAAATCTCCCTTTAGATTCAGGAGTTAGAAACACGTTTCTGGTAAGAGCTGCGTTTGGACATTTCTCAGTGAATGGGAGTATATGCTGTAAGGAGAACTGTCTGCTTCTAAAACCAAAACGGAGCTACCTAACAGAACGGTCTTCAATGTGTGCATTCAACTTACAGAGTTAAACTCGTGTGTTGAAGGGGAAGTCTGGAAACGCTTTCTGTGGAGAGATCTCAAAACAGGCATTTCCAGGCATTTCCAGCACTATTCCCGCATATAACGAAATAGCAGTAAAACTCTGCCTAAAACACAGAAGAAACGTATCCTTCAATCTGCTCTGCTGTGCGTTTGTTCAGCTAAGTGAGTTAAATCTCCCTTTAGATTCAGGAGTTAGAAACACGTTTCTGGTAAGAGCTGCGTTTGGACATTTCTCAGTGAATGGGAGTATATGCTGTAAGGAGAACTGTCTGCTTCTAAAACCAAAACGGAGCTACCTAACAGAACGGTCTTCAATGTGTGCATTCAACTTACAGAGTTAAACTCGTGTGTTGAAGGGGAAGTCTGGAAACGCTTTCTGTGGAGAGATCTCAAAACAGGCATTTCCAGGCATTTCCAGCACTATTCCCGCATATAACGAAATAGCAGTAAAACTCTGCCTAAAACACAGAAGAAACGTATCCTTCAATCTGCTCTGCTGTGCGTTTGTTCAGCTAAGTGAGTTAAATCTCCCTTTAGATTCAGGAGTTAGAAACACGTTTCTGGTAAGAGCTGCGTTTGGACATTTCTCAGTGAATGGGAGTATATGCTGTAAGGAGAACTGTCTGCTTCTAAAACCAAAACGGAGCTACCTAACAGAACGGTCTTCAATGTGTGCATTCAACTTACAGAGTTAAACTCGTGTGTTGAAGGGGAAGTCTGGAAACGCTTTCTGTGGAGAGATCTCAAAACAGGCATTTCCAGCACTATTCCCGCATATAACGAAATAGCAGTAAAACTCTGCCTAAAACACAGAAGAAACGTATCCTTCAATCTGCTCTGCTGTGCGTTTGTTCAGCTAAGTGAGTTAAATCTCCCTTTAGATTCAGGAGTTAGAAACACGTTTCTGGTAAGAGCTGCGTTTGGACATTTCTCAGTGAATGGGAGTATATGCTGTAAGGAGAACTGTCTGCTTCTAAAACCAAAACGGAGCTACCTAACAGAACGGTCTTCAATGTGTGCATTCAACTTACAGAGTTAAACTCGTGTGTTGAAGGGGAAGTCTGGAAACGCTTTCTGTGGAGAGATCTCAAAACAGGCATTTCCAGGCATTTCCAGCACTATTCCCGCATATAACGAAATAGCAGTAAAACTCTGCCTAAAACACAGAAGAAACGTATCCTTCAATCTGCTCTGCTGTGCGTTTGTTCAGCTAAGTGAGTTAAATCTCCCTTTAGATTCAGGAGTTAGAAACACGTTTCTGGTAAGAGCTGCGTTTGGACATTTCTCAGTGAATGGGAGTATATGCTGTAAGGAGAACTGTCTGCTTCTAAAACCAAAACGGAGCTACCTAACAGAACGGTCTTCAATGTGTGCATTCAACTTACAGAGTTAAACTCGTGTGTTGAAGGGGAAGTCTGGAAACGCTTTCTGTGGAGAGATCTCAAAACAGGCATTTCCAGCACTATTCCCGCATATAACGAAATAGCAGTAAAACTCTGCCTAAAACACAGAAGAAACGTATCCTTCAATCTGCTCTGCTGTGCGTTTGTTCAGCTAAGTGAGTTAAATCTCCCTTTAGATTCAGGAGTTAGAAACACGTTTCTGGTAAGAGCTGCGTTTGGACATTTCTCAGTGAATGGGAGTATATGCTGTAAGGAGAACTGTCTGCTTCTAAAACCAAAACGGAGCTACCTAACAGAACGGTCTTCAATGTGTGCATTCAACTTACAGAGTTAAACTCGTGTGTTGAAGGGGAAGTCTGGAAACGCTTTCTGTGGAGAGATCTCAAAACAGGCATTTCCAGCACTATTCCCGCATATAACGAAATAGCAGTAAAACTCTGCCTAAAACACAGAAGAAACGTATCCTTCAATCTGCTCTGCTGTGCGTTTGTTCAGCTAAGTGAGTTAAATCTCCCTTTAGATTCAGGAGTTAGAAACACGTTTCTGGTAAGAGCTGCGTTTGGACATTTCTCAGTGAATGGGAGTATATGCTGTAAGGAGAACTGTCTGCTTCTAAAACCAAAACGGAGCTACCTAACAGAACGGTCTTCAATGTGTGCATTCAACTTACAGAGTTAAACTCGTGTGTTGAAGGGGAAGTCTGGAAACGCTTTCTGTGGAGAGATCTCAAAACAGGCATTTTCAGCACTATTCCCGCATATAACGAAATAGCAGTAAAACTCTGCCTAAAACACAGAAGAAACGTATCCTTCAATCTGCTCTGCTGTGCGTTTGTTCAGCTAAGTGAGTTAAATCTCCCTTTAGATTCAGGAGTTAGAAACACGTTTCTGGTAAGAGCTGCGTTTGGACATTTCTCAGTGAATGGGAGTATATGCTGTAAGGAGAACTGTCTGCTTCTAAAACCAAAACGGAGCTACCTAACAGAACGGTCTTCAATGTGTGCATTCAACTTACAGAGTTAAACTCGTGTGTTGAAGGGGAAGTCTGGAAACGCTTTCTGTGGAGAGATCTCAAAACAGGCATTTCCAGCACTATTCCCGCATATAACGAAATAGCAGTAAAACTCTGCCTAAAACACAGAAGAAACGTATCCTTCAATCTGCTCTGCTGTGCGTTTGTTCAGCTAAGTGAGTTAAATCTCCCTTTAGATTCAGGAGTTAGAAACACGTTTCTGGTAAGAGCTGCGTTTGGACATTTCTCAGTGAATGGGAGTATATGCTGTAAGGAGAACTGTCTGCTTCTAAACCAAAACGGAGCTACCTAACAGAACGGTCTTCAATGTGTGCATTCAACTTACAGAGTTAAACTCGTGTGTTGAAGGGGAAGTCTGGAAACGCTTTCTGTGGAGAGATCTCAAAACAGGCATTTCCAGGCATTTCCAGCACTATTCCCGCATATAACGAAATAGCAGTAAAACTCTGCCTAAAACACAGAAGAAACGTATCCTTCAATCTGCTCTGCTGTGCGTTTGTTCAGCTAAGTGAGTTAAATCTCCCTTTAGATTCAGGAGTTAGAAACACGTTTCTGGTAAGAGCTGCGTTTGGACATTTCTCAGTGAATGGGAGTATATGCTGTAAGGAGAACTGTCTGCTTCTAAAACCAAAACGGAGCTACCTAACAGAACGGTCTTCAATGTGTGCATTCAACTTACAGAGTTAAACTCGTGTGTTGAAGGGGAAGTCTGGAAACGCTTTCTGTGGAGAGATCTCAAAACAGGCATTTCCAGGCATTTCCAGCACTATTCCCGCATATAACGAAATAGCAGTAAAACTCTGCCTAAAACACAGAAGAAACGTATCCTTCAATCTGCTCTGCTGTGCGTTTGTTCAGCTAAGTGAGTTAAATCTCCCTTTAGATTCAGGAGTTAGAAACACGTTTCTGGTAAGAGCTGCGTTTGGACATTTCTCAGTGAATGGGAGTATATGCTGTAAGGAGAACTGTCTGCTTCTAAAACCAAAACGGAGCTACCTAACAGAACGGTCTTCAATGTGTGCATTCAACTTACAGAGTTAAACTCGTGTGTTGAAGGGGAAGTCTGGAAACGCTTTCTGTGGAGAGATCTCAAAACAGGCATTTCCAGCACTATTCCCGCATATAACGAAATAGCAGTAAAACTCTGCCTAAAACACAGAAGAAACGTATCCTTCAATCTGCTCTGCTGTGCGTTTGTTCAGCTAAGTGAGTTAAATCTCCCTTTACATTCAGGAGTTAGAAACACGTTTCTGGTAAGAGCTGCGTTTGGACATTTCTCAGTGAATGGGAGTATATGCTGTAAGGAGAACTGTCTGCTTCTAAAACCAAAACGGAGCTACCTAACAGAACGGTCTTCAATGTGTGCATTCAACTTACAGAGTTAAACTCGTGTGTTGAAGGGGAAGTCTGGAAACGCTTTCTGTGGAGAGATCTCAAAACAGGCATTTCCAGCACTATTCCCGCATATAACGAAATAGCAGTAAAACTCTGCCTAAAACACAGAAGAAACGTATCCTTCAATCTGCTCTGCTGTGCGTTTGTTCAGCTAAGTGAGTTAAATCTCCCTTTAGATTCAGGAGTTAGAAACACGTTTCTGGTAAGAGCTGCGTTTGGACATTTCTCAGTGAATGGGAGTATATGCTGTAAGGAGAACTGTCTGCTTCTAAAACCAAAACGGAGCTACCTAACAGAACGGTCTTCAATGTGTGCATTCAACTTACAGAGTTAAACTCGTGTGTTGAAGGGGAAGTCTGGAAACGCTTTCTGTGGAGAGATCTCAAAACAGGCATTTCCAGGCATTTCCAGCACTATTCCCGCATATAACGAAATAGCAGTAAAACTCTGCCTAAAACACAGAAGAAACGTATCCTTCAATCTGCTCTGCTGTGCGTTTGTTCAGCTAAGTGAGTTAAATCTCCCTTTAGATTCAGGAGTTAGAAACACGTTTCTGGTAAGAGCTGCGTTTGGACATTTCTCAGTGAATGGGAGTATATGCTGTAAGGAGAACTGTCTGCTTCTAAAACCAAAACGGAGCTACCTAACAGAACGGTCTTCAATGTGTGCATTCAACTTACAGAGTTAAACTCGTGTGTTGAAGGGGAAGTCTGGAAACGCTTTCTGTGGAGAGATCTCAAAACAGGCATTTCCAGGCATTTCCAGCACTATTCCCGCATATAACGAAATAGCAGTAAAACTCTGCCTAAAACACAGAAGAAACGTATCCTTCAATCTGCTCTGCTGTGCGTTTGTTCAGCTAAGTGAGTTAAATCTCCCTTTAGATTCAGGAGTTAGAAACACGTTTCTGGTAAGAGCTGCGTTTGGACATTTCTCAGTGAATGGGAGTATATGCTGTAAGGAGAACTGTCTGCTTCTAAAACCAAAACGGAGCTACCTAACAGAACGGTCTTCAATGTGTGCATTCAACTTACAGAGTTAAACTCGTGTGTTGAAGGGGAAGTCTGGAAACGCTTTCTGTGGAGAGATCTCAAAACAGGCATTTCCAGCACTATTCCCGCATATAACGAAATAGCAGTAAAACTCTGCCTAAAACACAGAAGAAACGTATCCTTCAATCTGCTCTGCTGTGCGTTTGTTCAGCTAAGTGAGTTAAATCTCCCTTTAGATTCAGGAGTTAGAAACACGTTTCTGGTAAGAGCTGCGTTTGGACATTTCTCAGTGAATGGGAGTATATGCTGTAAGGAGAACTGTCTGCTTCTAAAACCAAAACGGAGCTACCTAACAGAACGGTCTTCAATGTGTGCATTCAACTTACAGAGTTAAACTCGTGTGTTGAAGGGGAAGTCTGGAAACGCTTTCTGTGGAGAGATCTCAAAACAGGCATTTCCAGCACTATTCCCGCATATAACGAAATAGCAGTAAAACTCTGCCTAAAACACAGAAGAAACGTATCCTTCAATCTGCTCTGCTGTGCGTTTGTTCAGCTAAGTGAGTTAAATCTCCCTTTAGATTCAGGAGTTAGAAACACGTTTCTGGTAAGAGCTGCGTTTGGACATTTCTCAGTGAATGGGAGTATATGCTGTAAGGAGAACTGTCTGCTTCTAAAACCAAAACGGAGCTACCTAACAGAACGGTCTTCAATGTGTGCATTCAACTTACAGAGTTAAACTCGTGTGTTGAAGGGGAAGTCTGGAAACGCTTTCTGTGGAGAGATCTCAAAACAGGCATTTCCAGCACTATTCCCGCATATAACGAAATAGCAGTAAAACTCTGCCTAAAACACAGAAGAAACGTATCCTTCAATCTGCTCTGCTGTGCGTTTGTTCAGCTAAGTGAGTTAAATCTCCCTTTAGATTCAGGAGTTAGAAACACGTTTCTGGTAAGAGCTGCGTTTGGACATTTCTCAGTGAATGGGAGTATATGCTGTAAGGAGAACTGTCTGCTTCTAAAACCAAAACGGAGCTACCTAACAGAACGGTCTTCAATGTGTGCATTCAACTTACAGAGTTAAACTCGTGTGTTGAAGAGGAAGTCTGGAAACGCTTTCTGTGGAGAGATCTCAAAACAGGCATTTCCAGGCATTTCCAGCACTATTCCCGCATATAACGAAATAGCAGTAAAACTCTGCCTAAAACACAGAAGAAACGTATCCTTCAATCTGCTCTGCTGTGCGTTTGTTCAGCTAAGTGAGTTAAATCTCCCTTTAGATTCAGGAGTTAGAAACACGTTTCTGGTAAGAGCTGCGTTTGGACATTTCTCAGTGAATGGGAGTATATGCTGTAAGGAGAACTGTCTGCTTCTAAAACCAAAACGGAGCTACCTAACAGAACGGTCTTCAATGTGTGCATTCAACTTACAGAGTTAAACTCGTGTGTTGAAGGGGAAGTCTGGAAACGCTTTCTGTGGAGAGATCTCAAAACAGGCATTTCCAGGCATTTCCAGCACTATTCCCGCATATAACGAAATAGCAGTAAAACTCTGCCTAAAACACAGAAGAAACGTATCCTTCAATCTGCTCTGCTGTGCGTTTGTTCAGCTAAGTGAGTTAAATCTCCCTTTAGATTCAGGAGTTAGAAACACGTTTCTGGTAAGAGCTGCGTTTGGACATTTCTCAGTGAATGGGAGTATATGCTGTAAGGAGAACTGTCTGCTTCTAAAACCAAAACGGAGCTACCTAACAGAACGGTCTTCAATGTGTGCATTCAACTTACAGAGTTAAACTCGTGTGTTGAAGGGGAAGTCTGGAAACGCTTTCTGTGGAGAGATCTCAAAACAGGCATTTCCAGGCATTTCCAGCACTATTCCCGCATATAACGAAATAGCAGTAAAACTCTGCCTAAAACACAGAAGAAACGTATCCTTCAATCTGCTCTGCTGTGCGTTTGTTCAGCTAAGTGAGTTAAATCTCCCTTTAGATTCAGGAGTTAGAAACACGTTTCTGGTAAGAGCTGCGTTTGGACATTTCTCAGTGAATGGGAGTATATGCTGTAAGGAGAACTGTCTGCTTCTAAAACCAAAACGGAGCTACCTAACAGAACGGTCTTCAATGTGTGCATTCAACTTACAGAGTTAAACTCGTGTGTTGAAGGGGAAGTCTGGAAACGCTTTCTGTGGAGAGATCTCAAAACAGGCATTTCCAGCACTATTCCCGCATATAACGAAATAGCAGTAAAACTCTGCCTAAAACACAGAAGAAACGTATCCTTCAATCTGCTCTGCTGTGCGTTTGTTCAGCTAAGTGAGTTAAATCTCCCTTTAGATTCAGGAGTTAGAAACACGTTTCTGGTAAGAGCTGCGTTTGGACATTTCTCAGTGAATGGGAGTATATGCTGTAAGGAGAACTGTCTGCTTCTAAAACCAAAACGGAGCTACCTAACAGAACGGTCTTCAATGTGTGCATTCAACTTACAGAGTTAAACTCGTGTGTTGAAGGGGAAGTCTGGAAACGCTTTCTGTGGAGAGATCTCAAAACAGGCATTTCCAGCACTATTCCCGCATATAACGAAATAGCAGTAAAACTCTGCCTAAAACACAGAAGAAACGTATCCTTCAATCTGCTCTGCTGTGCGTTTGTTCAGCTAAGTGAGTTAAATCTCCCTTTAGATTCAGGAGTTAGAAACACGTTTCTGGTAAGAGCTGCGTTTGGACATTTCTCAGTGAATGGGAGTATATGCTGTAAGGAGAAGTGTCTGCTTCTAAAACCAAAACGGAGCTACCTAACAGAACGGTCTTCAATGTGTGCATTCAACTTACAGAGTTAAACTCGTGTGTTGAAGGGGAAGTCTGGAAACGCTTTCTGTGGAGAGATCTCAAAACAGGCATTTCCAGGCATTTCCAGCACTATTCCCACATATAACGAAATAGCAGTAAAACTCTGCCTAAAACACAGAAGAAACGTATCCTTCAATCTGCTCTGCTGTGCGTTTGTTCAGCTAAGTGAGTTAAATCTCCCTTTAGATTCAGGAGTTAGAAACACGTTTCTGGTAAGAGCTGCGTTTGGACATTTCTCAGTGAATGGGAGTATATGCTGTAAGGAGAACTGTCTGCTTCTAAAACCAAAACGGAGCTACCTAACAGAACGGTCTTCAATGTGTGCATTCAACTTACAGAGTTAAACTCGTGTGTTGAAGGGGAAGTCTGGAAACGCTTTCTGTGGAGAGATCTCAAAACAGGCATTTCCAGCACTATTCCCGCATATAACGAAATAGCAGTAAAACTCTGCCTAAAACACAGAAGAAACGTATCCTTCAATCTGCTCTGCTGTGCGTTTGTTCAGCTAAGTGAGTTAAATCTCCCTTTAGATTCAGGAGTTAGAAACACGTTTCTGGTAAGAGCTGCGTTTGGACATTTCTCAGTGAATGGGAGTATATGCTGTAAGGAGAACTGTCTGCTTCTAAAACCAAAACGGAGCTACCTAACAGAACGGTCTTCAATGTGTGCATTCAACTTACAGAGTTAAACTCGTGTGTTGAAGGGGAAGTCTGGAAACGCTTTCTGTGGAGAGATCTCAAAACAGGCATTTCCAGCACTATTCCCGCATATAACGAAATAGCAGTAAAACTCTGCCTAAAACACAGAAGAAACGTATCCTTCAATCTGCTCTGCTGTGCGTTTGTTCAGCTAAGTGAGTTAAATCTCCCTTTAGATTCAGGAGTTAGAAACACGTTTCTGGTAAGAGCTGCGTTTGGACATTTCTCAGTGAATGGGAGTATATGCTGTAAGGAGAACTGTCTGCTTCTAAAACCAAAACGGAGCTAGCTAACAGAACGGTCTTCAATGTGTGCATTCAACTTACAGAGTTAAACTCGTGTGTTGAAGGGGAAGTCTGGAAACGCTTTCTGTGGAGAGATCTCAAAACAGGCATTTCCAGGCATTTCCAGCACTATTCCCGCATATAACGAAATAGCAGTAAAACTCTGCCTAAAACACAGAAGAAACGTATCCTTCAATCTGCTCTGCTGTGCGTTTGTTCAGCTAAGTGAGTTAAATCTCCCGTTAGATTCAGGAGTTAGAAACACGTTTCTGGTAAGAGCTGCGTTTGGACATTTCTCAGTGAATGGGAGTATATGCTGTAAGGAGAACTGTCTGCTTCTAAAACCAAAACGGAGCTACCTAACAGAACGGTCTTCAATGTGTGCATTCAACTTACAGAGTTAAACTCGTGTGTTGAAGGGGAAGTCTGGAAACGCTTTCTGTGGAGAGATCTCAAAACAGGCATTTCCAGGCATTTCCAGCACTATTCCCGCATATAACGAAATAGCAGTAAAACTCTGCCTAAAACACAGAAGAAACGTATCCTTCAATCTGCTCTGCTGTGCGTTTGTTCAGCTAAGTGAGTTAAATCTCCCTTTAGATTCAGGAGTTAGAAACACGTTTCTGGTAAGAGCTGCGTTTGGACATTTCTCAGTGAATGGGAGTATATGCTGTAAGGAGAACTGTCTGCTTCTAAAACCAAAACGGAGCTACCTAACAGAACGGTCTTCCATGTGTGCATTCAACTTACAGAGTTAAACTCGTGTGTTGAAGGGGAAGTCTGGAAACGCTTTCTGTGGAGAGATCTCAAAACAGGCATTTCCAGCACTATTCCCGCATATAACGAAATAGCAGTAAAACTCTGCCTAAAACACAGAAGAAACGTATCCTTCAATCTGCTCTGCTGTGCGTTTGTTCAGCTAAGTGAGTTAAATCTCCCTTTAGATTCAGGAGTTAGAAACACGTTTCTGGTAAGAGCTGCGTTTGGACATTTCTCAGTGAATGGGAGTATATGCTGTAAGGAGAACTGTCTGCTTCTAAAACCAAAACGGAGCTACCTAACAGAACGGTCTTCAATGTGTGCATTCAACTTACAGAGTTAAACTCGTGTGTTGAAGGGGAAGTCTGGAAACGCTTTCTGTGGAGAGATCTCAAAACAGGCATTTCCAGCACTATTCCCGCATATAACGAAATAGCAGTAAAACTCTGCCTAAAACACAGAAGAAACGTATCCTTCAATCTGCTCTGCTGTGCGTTTGTTCAGCTAAGTGAGTTAAATCTCCCTTTAGATTCAGGAGTTAGAAACACGTTTCTGGTAAGAGCTGCGTTTGGACATTTCTCAGTGAATGGGAGTATATGCTGTAAGGAGAAGTGTCTGCTTCTAAAACCAAAACGGAGCTACCTAACAGAACGGTCTTCAATGTGTGCATTCAACTTACAGAGTTAAACTCGTGTGTTGAAGGGGAAGTCTGGAAACGCTTTCTGTGGAGAGATCTCAAAACAGGCATTTCCAGGCATTTCCAGCACTATTCCCACATATAACGAAATAGCAGTAAAACTCTGCCTAAAACACAGAAGAAACGTATCCTTCAATCTGCTCTGCTGTGCGTTTGTTCAGCTAAGTGAGTTAAATCTCCCTTTAGATTCAGGAGTTAGAAACACGTTTCTGGTAAGAGCTGCGTTTGGACATTTCTCAGTGAATGGGAGTATATGCTGTAAGGAGAACTGTCTGCTTCTAAAACCAAAACGGAGCTACCTAACAGAACGGTCTTCAATGTGTGCATTCAACTTACAGAGTTAAACTCGTGTGTTGAAGGGGAAGTCTGGAAACGCTTTCTGTGGAGAGATCTCAAAACAGGCATTTCCAGGCATTTCCAGCACTATTCCCGCATATAACGAAATAGCAGTAAAACTCTGCCTAAAACACAGAAGAAACGTATCCTTCAATCTGCTCTGCTGTGCGTTTGTTCAGCTAAGTGAGTTAAATCTCCCTTTAGATTCAGGAGTTAGAAACACGTTTCTGGTAAGAGCTGCGTTTGGACATTTCTCAGTGAATGGGAGTATATGCTGTAAGGAGAACTGTCTGCTTCTAAAACCAAAACGGAGCTACCTAACAGAACGGTCTTCAATGTGTGCATTCAACTTACAGAGTTAAACTCGTGTGTTTTAGGGGAAGTCTGGAAACGCTTTCTGTGGAGAGATCTCAAAACAGGCATTTCCAGCACTATTCCCGCATATAACGAAATAGCAGTAAAACTCTGCCTAAAACACAGAAGAAACGTATCCTTCAATCTGCTCTGCTGTGCGTTTGTTCAGCTAAGTGAGTTAAATCTCCCTTTAGATTCAGGAGTTAGAAACACGTTTCTGGTAAGAGCTGCGTTTGGACATTTCTCAGTGAATGGGAGTATATGCTGTAAGGAGAACTGTCTGCTTCTAAAACCAAAACGGAGCTACCTAACAGAACGGTCTTCAATGTGTGCATTCAACTTACAGAGTTAAACTCGTGTGTTGAAGGGGAAGTCTGGAAACGCTTTCTGTGGAGAGATCTCAAAACAGGCATTTCCAGCACTATTCCCGCATATAACGAAATAGCAGTAAAACTCTGCCTAAAACACAGAAGAAACGTATCCTTCAATCTGCTCTGCTGTGCGTTTGTTCAGCTAAGTGAGTTAAATCTCCCTTTAGATTCAGGAGTTAGAAACACGTTTCTGGTAAGAGCTGCGTTTGGACATTTCTCAGTGAATGGGAGTATATGCTGTAAGGAGAACTGTCTGCTTCTAAAACCAAAACGGAGCTACCTAACAGAACGGTCTTCAATGTGTGCATTCAACTTACAGAGTTAAACTCGTGTGTTGAAGGGGAAGTCTGGAAACGCTTTCTGTGGAGAGATCTCAAAACAGGCATTTCCAGCACTATTCCCGCATATAACGAAATAGCAGTAAAACTCTGCCTAAAACACAGAAGAAACGTATCCTTCAATCTGCTCTGCTGTGCGTTTGTTCAGCTAAGTGAGTTAAATCTCCCTTTAGATTCAGGAGTTAGAAACACGTTTCTGGTAAGAGCTGCGTTTGGACATTTCTCAGTGAATGGGAGTATATGCTGTAAGGAGAACTGTCTGCTTCTAAAACCAAAACGGAGCTACCTAACAGAACGGTCTTCAATGTGTGCATTCAACTTACAGAGTTAAACTCGTGTGTTGAAGGGGAAGTCTGGAAACGCTTTCTGTGGAGAGATCTCAAAACAGGCATTTCCAGGCATTTCCAGCACTATTCCCGCATATAACGAAATAGCAGTAAAACTCTGCCTAAAACACAGAAGAAACGTATCCTTCAATCTGCTCTGCTGTGCGTTTGTTCAGCTAAGTGAGTTAAATCTCCCTTTAGATTCAGGAGTTAGAAACACGTTTCTGGTAAGAGCTGCGTTTGGACATTTCTCAGTGAATGGGAGTATATGCTGTAAGGAGAACTGTCTGCTTCTAAAACCAAAACGGAGCTACCTAACAGAACGGTCTTCAATGTGTGCATTCAACTTACAGAGTTAAACTCGTGTGTTGAAGGGGAAGTCTGGAAACGCTTTCTGTTGAGAGATCTCAAAACAGGCATTTCCAGGCATTTCCAGCACTATTCCCGCATATAACCAAATAGCAGTAAAACTCTGCCTAAAACACAGAAGAAACGTATCCTTCAATCTGCTCTGCTGTGCGTTTGTTCAGCTACGTGAGTTAAATCTCCCTTTAGATTCAGGAGTTAGAAACACGTTTCTGGTAAGAGCTGCGTTTGGACATTTCTCAGTGAATGGGAGTATATGCTGTAAGGAGAACTGTCTGCTTCTAAAACCAAAACGGAGCTACCTAACAGAACGGTCTTCAATGTGTGCATTCAACTTACAGAGTTAAACTCGTGTGTTTTAGGGGAAGTCTGGAAACGCTTTCTGTGGAGAGATCTCAAAACAGGCATTTCCAGCACTATTCCCGCATATAACGAAATAGCAGTAAAACTCTGCCTAAAACACAGAAGAAACGTATCCTTCAATCTGCTCTGCTGTGCGTTTGTTCAGCTAAGTGAGTTAAATCTCCCTTTAGATTCAGGAGTTAGAAACACGTTTCTGGTAAGAGCTGCGTTTGGACATTTCTCAGTGAATGGGAGTATATGCTGTAAGGAGAACTGTCTGCTTCTAAAACCAAAACGGAGCTACCTAACAGAACGGTCTTCAATGTGTGCATTCAACTTACAGAGTTAAACTCGTGTGTTGAAGGGGAAGTCTGGAAACGCTTTCTGTGGAGAGATCTCAAAACAGGCATTTCCAGCACTATTCCCGCATATAACGAAATAGCAGTAAAACTCTGCCTAAAACACAGAAGAAACGTATCCTTCAATCTGCTCTGCTGTGCGTTTGTTCAGCTAAGTGAGTTAAATCTCCCTTTAGATTCAGGAGTTAGAAACACGTTTCTGGTAAGAGCTGCGTTTGGACATTTCTCAGTGAATGGGAGTATATGCTGTAAGGAGAACTGTCTGCTTCTAAAACCAAAACGGAGCTACCTAACAGAACGGTCTTCAATGTGTGCATTCAACTTACAGAGTTAAACTCGTGTGTTGAAGGGGAAGTCTGGAAACGCTTTCTGTGGAGAGATCTCAAAACGCATTTCCAGCACTATTCCCGCATATAACGAAATAGCAGTAAAACTCTGCCTAAAACACAGAAGAAACGTATCCTTCAATCTGCTCTGCTGTGCGTTTGTTCAGCTAAGTGAGTTAAATCTCCCTTTAGATTCAGGAGTTAGAAACACGTTTCTGGTAAGAGCTGCGTTTGGACATTTCTCAGTGAATGGGAGTATATGCTGTAAGGAGAACTGTCTGCTTCTAAAACCAAAACGGAGCTACCTAACAGAACGGTCTTCAATGTGTGCATTCAACTTACAGAGTTAAACTCGTGTGTTGAAGGGGAAGTCTGGAAACGCTTTCTGTGGAGAGATCTCAAAACAGGCATTTCCAGCACTATTCCCGCATATAACGAAATAGCAGTAAAACTCTGCCTAAAACACAGAAGAAACGTATCCTTCAATCTGCTCTGCTGTGCGTTTGTTCAGCTAAGTGAGTTAAATCTCCCTTTAGATTCAGGAGTTAGAAACACGTTTCTGGTAAGAGCTGCGTTTGGACATTTCTCAGTGAATGGGAGTATATGCTGTAAGGAGAACTGTCTGCTTCTAAAACCAAAACGGAGCTACCTAACAGAACGGTCTTCAATGTGTGCATTCAACTTACAGAGTTAAACTCGTGTGTTGAAGGGGAAGTCTGGAAACGCTTTCTGTGGAGAGATCTCAAAACAGGCATTTCCAGGCATTTCCAGCACTATTCCCACATATAACGAAATAGCAGTAAAACTCTGCCTAAAACACAGAAGAAACGTATCCTTCAATCTGCTCTGCTGTGCGTTTGTTCAGCTAAGTGAGTTAAATCTCCCTTTAGATTCAGGAGTTAGAAACACGTTTCTGGTAAGAGCTGCGTTTGGACATTTCTCAGTGAATGGGAGTATATGCTGTAAGGAGAACTGTCTGCTTCTAAAACCAAAACGGAGCTACCTAACAGAACGGTCTTCAATGTGTGCATTCAACTTACAGAGTTAAACTCGTGTGTTGAAGGGGAAGTCTGGAAACGCTTTCTGTGGAGAGATCTCAAAACAGGCATTTCCAGGCATTTCCAGCACTATTCCCGCATATAACGAAATAGCAGTAAAACTCTGCCTAAAACACAGAAGAAACGTATCCTTCAATCTGCTCTGCTGTGCGTTTGTTCAGCTAAGTGAGTTAAATCTCCCTTTAGATTCAGGAGTTAGAAACACGTTTCTGGTAAGAGCTGCGTTTGGACATTTCTCAGTGAATGGGAGTATATGCTGTAAGGAGAACTGTCTGCTTCTAAAACCAAAACGGAGCTACCTAACAGAACGGTCTTCAATGTGTGCATTCAACTTACAGAGTTAAACTCGTGTGTTTTAGGGGAAGTCTGGAAACGCTTTCTGTGGAGAGATCTCAAAACAGGCATTTCCAGCACTATTCCCGCATATAACGAAATAGCAGTAAAACTCTGCCTAAAACACAGAAGAAACGTATCCTTCAATCTGCTCTGCTGTGCGTTTGTTCAGCTAAGTGAGTTAAATCTCCCTTTAGATTCAGGAGTTAGAAACACGTTTCTGGTAAGAGCTGCGTTTGGACATTTCTCAGTGAATGGGAGTATATGCTGTAAGGAGAACTGTCTGCTTCTAAAACCAAAACGGAGCTACCTAACAGAACGGTCTTCAATGTGTGCATTCAACTTACAGAGTTAAACTCGTGTGTTGAAGGGGAAGTCTGGAAACGCTTTCTGTGGAGAGATCTCAAAACAGGCATTTCCAGCACTATTCCCGCATATAACGAAATAGCAGTAAAACTCTGCCTAAAACACAGAAGAAACGTATCCTTCAATCTGCTCTGCTGTGCGTTTGTTCAGCTAAGTGAGTTAAATCTCCCTTTAGATTCAGGAGTTAGAAACACGTTTCTGGTAAGAGCTGCGTTTGGACATTTCTCAGTGAATGGGAGTATATGCTGTAAGGAGAACTGTCTGCTTCTAAAACCAAAACGGAGCTACCTAACAGAACGGTCTTCAATGTGTGCATTCAACTTACAGAGTTAAACTCGTGTGTTGAAGGGGAAGTCTGGAAACGCTTTCTGTGGAGAGATCTCAAAACAGGCATTTCCAGGCATTTCCAGCACTATTCCCGCATATAACGAAATAGCAGTAAAACTCTGCCTAAAACACAGAAGAAACGTATCCTTCAATCTGCTCTGCTGTGCGTTTGTTCAGCTAAGTGAGTTAAATCTCCCTTTAGATTCAGGAGTTAGAAACACGTTTCTGGTAAGAGCTGCGTTTGGACATTTCTCAGTGAATGGGAGTATATGCTGTAAGGAGAACTGTCTGCTTCTAAAACCAAAACGGAGCTACCTAACAGAACGGTCTTCAATGTGTGCATTCAACTTACAGAGTTAAACTCGTGTGTTGAAGGGGAAGTCTGGAAACGCTTTCTGTGGAGAGATCTCAAAACAGGCATTTCCAGCACTATTCCCGCATATAACGAAATAGCAGTAAAACTCTGCCTAAAACACAGAAGAAACGTATCCTTCAATCTGCTCTGCTGTGCGTTTGTTCAGCTAAGTGAGTTAAATCTCCCTTTAGATTCAGGAGTTAGAAACACGTTTCTGGTAAGAGCTGCGTTTGGACATTTCTCAGTGAATGGGAGTATATGCTGTAAGGAGAACTGTCTGCTTCTAAAACCAAAACGGAGCTACCTAACAGAACGGTCTTCAATGTGTGCATTCAACTTACAGAGTTAAACTCGTGTGTTGAAGGGGAAGTCTGGAAACGCTTTCTGTGGAGAGATCTCAAAACAGGCATTTCCAGGCATTTCCAGCACTATTCCCGCATATAACGAAATAGCAGTAAAACTCTGCCTAAAACACAGAAGAAACGTATCCTTCAATCTGCTCTGCTGTGCGTTTGTTCAGCTAAGTGAGTTAAATCTCCCTTTAGATTCAGGAGTTAGAAACACGTTTCTGGTAAGAGCTGCGTTTGGACATTTCTCAGTGAATGGGAGTATATGCTGTAAGGAGAACTGTCTGCTTCTAAAACCAAAACGGAGCTACCTAACAGAACGGTCTTCAATGTGTGCATTCAACTTACAGAGTTAAACTCGTGTGTTTTAGGGGAAGTCTGGAAACGCTTTCTGTGGAGAGATCTCAAAACAGGCATTTCCAGCACTATTCCCGCATATAACGAAATAGCAGTAAAACTCTGCCTAAAACACAGAAGAAACGTATCCTTCAATCTGCTCTGCTGTGCGTTTGTTCAGCTAAGTGAGTTAAATCTCCCTTTAGATTCAGGAGTTAGAAACACGTTTCTGGTAAGAGCTGCGTTTGGACATTTCTCAGTGAATGGGAGTATATGCTGTAAGGAGAACTGTCTGCTTCTAAAACCAAAACGGAGCTACCTAACAGAACGGTCTTCAATGTGTGCAT
The DNA here is from genome assembly GCA_031835075.1 of Saguinus oedipus. NCBI lineage: Eukaryota > Metazoa > Chordata > Mammalia > Primates > Cebidae > Saguinus > Saguinus oedipus. The sequence goes on along the minus strand of JASSZA010000370.1, from coordinate 551,196 downwards.
TCAACTTACAGAGTTAAACTCGTGTGTTGAAGGGGAAGTCTGGAAACGCTTTCTGTGGAGAGATCTCAAAACAGGCATTTCCAGCACTATTCCCGCATATAACGAAATAGCAGTAAAACTCTGCCTAAAACACAGAAGAAACGTATCCTTCAATCTGCTCTGCTGTGCGTTTGTTCAGCTAAGTGAGTTAAATCTCCCTTTAGATTCAGGAGTTAGAAACACGTTTCTGGTAAGAGCTGCGTTTGGACATTTCTCAGTGAATGGGAGTATATGCTGTAAGGAGAACTGTCTGCTTCTAAAACCAAAACGGAGCTACCTAACAGAACGGTCTTCAATGTGTGCATTCAACTTACAGAGTTAAACTCGTGTGTTGAAGGGGAAGTCTGGAAACGCTTTCTGTGGAGAGATCTCAAAACAGGCATTTCCAGCACTATTCCCGCATATAACGAAATAGCAGTAAAACTCTGCCTAAAACACAGAAGAAACGTATCCTTCAATCTGCTCTGCTGTGCGTTTGTTCAGCTAAGTGAGTTAAATCTCCCTTTAGATTCAGGAGTTAGAAACACGTTTCTGGTAAGAGCTGCGTTTGGACATTTCTCAGTGAATGGGAGTATATGCTGTAAGGAGAACTGTCTGCTTCTAAAACCAAAACGGAGCTAGCTAACAGAACGGTCTTCAATGTGTGCATTCAACTTACAGAGTTAAACTCGTGTGTTGAAGGGGAAGTCTGGAAACGCTTTCTGTGGAGAGATCTCAAAACAGGCATTTCCAGGCATTTCCAGCACTATTCCCGCATATAACGAAATAGCAGTAAAACTCTGCCTAAAACACAGAAGAAACGTATCCTTCAATCTGCTCTGCTGTGCGTTTGTTCAGCTAAGTGAGTTAAATCTCCCTTTAGATTCAGGAGTTAGAAACACGTTTCTGGTAAGAGCTGCGTTTGGACATTTCTCAGTGAATGGGAGTATATGCTGTAAGGAGAACTGTCTGCTTCTAAAACCAAAACGGAGCTACCTAACAGAACGGTCTTCAATGTGTGCATTCAACTTACAGAGTTAAACTCGTGTGTTGAAGGGGAAGTCTGGAAACGCTTTCTGTGGAGAGATCTCAAAACAGGCATTTCCAGGCATTTCCAGCACTATTCCCACATATAACGAAATAGCAGTAAAACTCTGCCTAAAACACAGAAGAAACGTATCCTTCAATCTGCTCTGCTGTGCGTTTGTTCAGCTAAGTGAGTTAAATCTCCCTTTAGATTCAGGAGTTAGAAACACGTTTCTGGTAAGAGCTGCGTTTGGACATTTCTCAGTGAATGGGAGTATATGCTGTAAGGAGAACTGTCTGCTTCTAAAACCAAAACGGAGCTACCTAACAGAACGGTCTTCAATGTGTGCATTCAACTTACAGAGTTAAACTCGTGTGTTGAAGGGGAAGTCTGGAAACGCTTTCTGTGGAGAGATCTCAAAACAGGCATTTCCAGGCATTTCCAGCACTATTCCCGCATATAACCAAATAGCAGTAAAATTCTGCCTAAAACACAGAAGAAACGTATCCTTCAATCTGCTCTGCTGTGCGTTTGTTCAGCTACGTGAGTTAAATCTCCCTTTAGATTCAGGAGTTAGAAACACGTTTCTGGTAAGAGCTGCGTTTGGACATTTCTCAGTGAATGGGAGTATATGCTGTAAGGAGAACTGTCTGCTTCTAAAACCAAAACGGAGCTACCTAACAGAACGGTCTTCAATGTGTGCATTCAACTTACAGAGTTAAACTCGTGTGTTTTAGGGGAAGTCTGGAAACGCTTTCTGTGGAGAGATCTCAAAACAGGCATTTCCAGCACTATTCCCGCATATAACGAAATAGCAGTAAAACTCTGCCTAAAACACAGAAGAAACGTATCCTTCAATCTGCTCTGCTGTGCGTTTGTTCAGCTAAGTGAGTTAAATCTCCCTTTAGATTCAGGAGTTAGAAACACGTTTCTGGTAAGAGCTGCGTTTGGACATTTCTCAGTGAATGGGAGTATATGCTGTAAGGAGAACTGTCTGCTTCTAAAACCAAAACGGAGCTACCTAACAGAACGGTCTTCAATGTGTGCATTCAACTTACAGAGTTAAACTCGTGTGTTGAAGGGGAAGTCTGGAAACGCTTTCTGTGGAGAGATCTCAAAACAGGCATTTCCAGCACTATTCCCGCATATAACGAAATAGCAGTAAAACTCTGCCTAAAACACAGAAGAAACGTATCCTTCAATCTGCTCTGCTGTGCGTTTGTTCAGCTAAGTGAGTTAAATCTCCCTTTAGATTCAGGAGTTAGAAACACGTTTCTGGTAAGAGCTGCGTTTGGACATTTCTCAGTGAATGGGAGTATATGCTGTAAGGAGAACTGTCTGCTTCTAAAACCAAAACGGAGCTACCTAACAGAACGGTCTTCAATGTGTGCATTCAACTTACAGAGTTAAACTCGTGTGTTGAAGGGGAAGTCTGGAAACGCTTTCTGTGGAGAGATCTCAAAACAGGCATTTCCAGCACTATTCCCGCATATAACGAAATAGCAGTAAAACTCTGCCTAAAACACAGAAGAAACGTATCCTTCAATCTGCTCTGCTGTGCGTTTGTTCAGCTAAGTGAGTTAAATCTCCCTTTAGATTCAGGAGTTAGAAACACGTTTCTGGTAAGAGCTGCGTTTGGACATTTCTCAGTGAATGGGAGTATATGCTGTAAGGAGAACTGTCTGCTTCTAAAACCAAAACGGAGCTACCTAACAGAACGGTCTTCAATGTGTGCATTCAACTTACAGAGTTAAACTCGTGTGTTGAAGGGGAAGTCTGGAAACGCTTTCTGTGGAGAGATCTCAAAACAGGCATTTCCAGCACTATTCCCGCATATAACGAAATAGCAGTAAAACTCTGCCTAAAACACAGAAGAAACGTATCCTTCAATCTGCTCTGCTGTGCGTTTGTTCAGCTAAGTGAGTTAAATCTCCCTTTAGATTCAGGAGTTAGAAACACGTTTCTGGTAAGAGCTGCGTTTGGACATTTCTCAGTGAATGGGAGTATATGCTGTAAGGAGAACTGTCTGCTTCTAAAACCAAAACGGAGCTACCTAACAGAACGGTCTTCAATGTGTGCATTCAACTTACAGAGTTAAACTCGTGTGTTGAAGGGGAAGTCTGGAAACGCTTTCTGTGGAGAGATCTCAAAACAGGCATTTCCAGCACTATTCCCGCATATAACGAAATAGCAGTAAAACTCTGCCTAAAACACAGAAGAAACGTATCCTTCAATCTGCTCTGCTGTGCGTTTGTTCAGCTAAGTGAGTTAAATCTCCCTTTAGATTCAGGAGTTAGAAACACGTTTCTGGTAAGAGCTGCGTTTGGACATTTCTCAGTGAATGGGAGTATATGCTGTAAGGAGAACTGTCTGCTTCTAAAACCAAAACGGAGCTACCTAACAGAACGGTCTTCAATGTGTGCATTCAACTTACAGAGTTAAACTCGTGTGTTGAAGGGGAAGTCTGGAAACGCTTTCTGTGGAGAGATCTCAAAACAGGCATTTCCAGCACTATTCCCGCATATAACGAAATAGCAGTAAAACTCTGCCTAAAACACAGAAGAAACGTATCCTTCAATCTGCTCTGCTGTGCGTTTGTTCAGCTAAGTGAGTTAAATCTCCCTTTAGATTCAGGAGTTAGAAACACGTTTCTGGTAAGAGCTGCGTTTGGACATTTCTCAGTGAATGGGAGTATATGCTGTAAGGAGAACTGTCTGCTTCTAAAACCAAAACGGAGCTACCTAACAGAACGGTCTTCAATGTGTGCATTCAACTTACAGAGTTAAACTCGTGTGTTGAAGGGGAAGTCTGGAAACGCTTTCTGTGGAGAGATCTCAAAACAGGCATTTCCAGCACTATTCCCGCATATAACGAAATAGCAGTAAAACTCTGCCTAAAACACAGAAGAAACGTATCCTTCAATCTGCTCTGCTGTGCGTTTGTTCAGCTAAGTGAGTTAAATCTCCCTTTAGATTCAGGAGTTAGAAACACGTTTCTGGTAAGAGCTGCGTTTGGACATTTCTCAGTGAATGGGAGTATATGCTGTAAGGAGAACTGTCTGCTTCTAAAACCAAAACGGAGCTACCTAACAGAACGGTCTTCAATGTGTGCATTCAACTTACAGAGTTAAACTCGTGTGTTGAAGGGGAAGTCTGGAAACGCTTTCTGTGGAGAGATCTCAAAACAGGCATTTCCAGGCATTTCCAGCACTATTCCCACATATAACGAAATAGCAGTAAAACTCTGCCTAAAACACAGAAGAAACGTATCCTTCAATCTGCTCTGCTGTGCGTTTGTTCAGCTAAGTGAGTTAAATCTCCCTTTAGATTCAGGAGTTAGAAACACGTTTCTGGTAAGAGCTGCGTTTGGACATTTCTCAGTGAATGGGAGTATATGCTGTAAGGAGAACTGTCTGCTTCTAAAACCAAAACGGAGCTACCTAACAGAACGGTCTTCAATGTGTGCATTCAACTTACAGAGTTAAACTCGTGTGTTGAAGGGGAAGTCTGGAAACGCTTTCTGTGGAGAGATCTCAAAACAGGCATTTCCAGGCATTTCCAGCACTATTCCCGCATATAACCAAATAGCAGTAAAACTCTGCCTAAAACACAGAAGAAACGTATCCTTCAATCTGCTCTGCTGTGCGTTTGTTCAGCTAAGTGAGTTAAATCTCCCTTTAGATTCAGGAGTTAGAAACACGTTTCTGGTAAGAGCTGCGTTTGGACATTTCTCAGTGAATGGGAGTATATGCTGTAAGGAGAACTGTCTGCTTCTAAAACCAAAACGGAGCTACCTAACAGAACGGTCTTCAATGTGTGCATTCAACTTACAGAGTTAAACTCGTGTGTTTTAGGGGAAGTCTGGAAAGGCTTTCTGTGGAGAGATCTCAAAACAGGCATTTCCAGCACTATTCCCGCATATAACGAAATAGCAGTAAAACTCTGCCTAAAACACAGAAGAAACGTATCCTTCAATCTGCTCTGCTGTGCGTTTGTTCAGCTAAGTGAGTTAAATCTCCCTTTAGATTCAGGAGTTAGAAACACGTTTCTGGTAAGAGCTGCGTTTGGACATTTCTCAGTGAATGGGAGTATATGCTGTAAGGAGAACTGTCTGCTTCTAAAACCAAAACGGAGCTACCTAACAGAACGGTCTTCAATGTGTGCATTCAACTTACAGAGTTAAACTCGTGTGTTGAAGGGGAAGTCTGGAAACGCTTTCTGTGGAGAGATCTCAAAACAGGCATTTCCAGCACTATTCCCGCATATAACGAAATAGCAGTAAAACTCTGCCTAAAACACAGAAGAAACGTATCCTTCAATCTGCTCTGCTGTGCGTTTGTTCAGCTAAGTGAGTTAAATCTCCCTTTAGATTCAGGAGTTAGAAACACGTTTCTGGTAAGAGCTGCGTTTGGACATTTCTCAGTGAATGGGAGTATATGCTGTAAGGAGAACTGTCTGCTTCTAAAACCAAAACGGAGCTACCTAACAGAACGGTCTTCAATGTGTGCATTCAACTTACAGAGTTAAACTCGTGTGTTGAAGGGGAAGTCTGGAAACGCTTTCTGTGGAGAGATCTCAAAACAGGCATTTCCAGCACTATTCCCGCATATAACGAAATAGCAGTAAAACTCTGCCTAAAACACAGAAGAAACGTATCCTTCAATCTGCTCTGCTGTGCGTTTGTTCAGCTAAGTGAGTTAAATCTCCCTTTAGATTCAGGAGTTAGAAACACGTTTCTGGTAAGAGCTGCGTTTGGACATTTCTCAGTGAATGGGAGTATATGCTGTAAGGAGAACTGTCTGCTTCTAAAACCAAAACGGAGCTACCTAACAGAACGGTCTTCAATGTGTTCATTCAACTTACAGAGTTAAACTCGTGTGTTGAAGGGGAAGTCTGGAAACGCTTTCTGTGGAGAGATCTCAAAACAGGCATTTCCAGCACTATTCCCGCATATAACGAAATAGCAGTAAAACTCTGCCTAAAACACAGAAGAAACGTATCCTTCAATCTGCTCTGCTGTGCGTTTGTTCAGCTAAGTGAGTTAAATCTCCCTTTAGATTCAGGAGTTAGAAACACGTTTCTGGTAAGAGCTGCGTTTGGACATTTCTCAGTGAATGGGAGTATATGCTGTAAGGAGAACTGTCTGCTTCTAAAACCAAAACGGAGCTACCTAACAGAACGGTCTTCAATGTGTGCATTCAACTTACAGAGTTAAACTCGTGTGTTGAAGGGGAAGTCTGGAAACGCTTTCTGTGGAGAGATCTCAAAACAGGCATTTCCAGGCATTTCCAGCACTATTCCCGCATATAACGAAATAGCAGTAAAACTCTGCCTAAAACACAGAAGAAACGTATCCTTCAATCTGCTCTGCTGTGCGTTTGTTCAGCTAAGTGAGTTAAATCTCCCTTTAGATTCAGGAGTTAGAAACACGTTTCTGGTAAGAGCTGCGTTTGGACATTTCTCAGTGAATGGGAGTATATGCTGTAAGGAGAACTGTCTGCTTCTAAAACCAAAACGGAGCTACCTAACAGAACGGTCTTCAATGTGTGCATTCAACTTACAGAGTTAAACTCGTGTGTTGAAGGGGAAGTCTGGAAACGCTTTCTGTGGAGAGATCTCAAAACAGGCATTTCCAGGCATTTCCAGCACTATTCCCGCATATAACGAAATAGCAGTAAAACTCTGCCTAAAACACAGAAGAAACGTATCCTTCAATCTGCTCTGCTGTGCGTTTGTTCAGCTAAGTGAGTTAAATCTCCCTTTAGATTCAGGAGTTAGAAACACGTTTCTGGTAAGAGCTGCGTTTGGACATTTCTCAGTGAATGGGAGTATATGCTGTAAGGAGAACTGTCTGCTTCTAAAACAAAAACGGAGCTACCTAACAGAACGGTCTTCAATGTGTGCATTCAACTTACAGAGTTAAACTCGTGTGTTGAAGGGGAAGTCTGGAAACGCTTTCTGTGGAGAGATCTCAAAACAGGCATTTCCAGCACTATTCCCGCATATAACGAAATAGCAGTAAAACTCTGCCTAAAACACAGAAGAAACGTATCCTTCAATCTGCTCTGCTGTGCGTTTGTTCAGCTAAGTGAGTTAAATCTCCCTTTAGATTCAGGAGTTAGAAACACGTTTCTGGTAAGAGCTGCGTTTGGACATTTCTCAGTGAATGGGAGTATATGCTGTAAGGAGAACTGTCTGCTTCTAAAACCAAAACGGAGCTACCTAACAGAACGGTCTTCAATGTGTGCATTCAACTTACAGAGTTAAACTCGTGTGTTGAAGGGGAAGTCTGGAAACGCTTTCTGTGGAGAGATCTCAAAACAGGCATTTCCAGCACTATTCCCGCATATAACGAAATAGCAGTAAAACTCTGCCTAAAACACAGAAGAAACGTATCCTTCAATCTGCTCTGCTGTGCGTTTGTTCAGCTAAGTGAGTTAAATCTCCCTTTAGATTCAGGAGTTAGAAACACGTTTCTGGTAAGAGCTGCGTTTGGACATTTCTCAGTGAATGGGAGTATATGCTGTAAGGAGAACTGTCTGCTTCTAAAACCAAAACGGAGCTACCTAACAGAACGGTCTTCAATGTGTGCATTCAACTTACAGAGTTAAACTCGTGTGTTGAAGGGGAAGTCTGGAAACGCTTTCTGTGGAGAGATCTCAAAACAGGCATTTCCAGGCATTTCCAGCACTATTCCCGCATATAACGAAATAGCAGTAAAACTCTGCCTAAAACACAGAAGAAACGTATCCTTCAATCTGCTCTGCTGTGCGTTTGTTCAGCTAAGTGAGTTAAATCTCCCTTTAGATTCAGGAGTTAGAAACACGTTTCTGGTAAGAGCTGCGTTTGGACATTTCTCAGTGAATGGGAGTATATGCTGTAAGGAGAACTGTCTGCTTCTAAAACCAAAACGGAGCTACCTAACAGAACGGTCTTCAATGTGTGCATTCAACTTACAGAGTTAAACTCGTGTGTTGAAGGGGAAGTCTGGAAACGCTTTCTGTGGAGAGATCTCAAAACAGGCATTTCCAGGCATTTCCAGCACTATTCCCGCATATAACGAAATAGCAGTAAAACTCTGCCTAAAACACAGAAGAAACGTATCCTTCAATCTGCTCTGCTGTGCGTTTGTTCAGCTAAGTGAGTTAAATCTCCCTTTAGATTCAGGAGTTAGAAACACGTTTCTGGTAAGAGCTGCGTTTGGACATTTCTCAGTGAATGGGAGTATATGCTGTAAGGAGAACTGTCTGCTTCTAAAACCAAAACGGAGCTACCTAACAGAACGGTCTTCAATGTGTGCATTCAACTTACAGAGTTAAACTCGTGTGTTGAAGGGGAAGTCTGGAAACGCTTTCTGTGGAGAGATCTCAAAACAGGCATTTCCAGCACTATTCCCGCATATAACGAAATAGCAGTAAAACTCTGCCTAAAACACAGAAGAAACGTATCCTTCAATCTGCTCTGCTGTGCGTTTGTTCAGCTAAGTGAGTTAAATCTCCCTTTAGATTCAGGAGTTAGAAACACGTTTCTGGTAAGAGCTGCGTTTGGACATTTCTCAGTGAATGGGAGTATATGCTGTAAGGAGAACTGTCTGCTTCTAAAACCAAAACGGAGCTACCTAACAGAACGGTCTTCAATGTGTGCATTCAACTTACAGAGTTAAACTCGTGTGTTGAAGGGGAAGTCTGGAAACGCTTTCTGTGGAGAGATCTCAAAACAGGCATTTCCAGCACTATTCCCGCATATAACGAAATAGCAGTAAAACTCTGCCTAAAACACAGAAGAAACGTATCCTTCAATCTGCTCTGCTGTGCGTTTGTTCAGCTAAGTGAGTTAAATCTCCCTTTAGATTCAGGAGTTAGAAACACGTTTCTGGTAAGAGCTGCGTTTGGACATTTCTCAGTGAATGGGAGTATATGCTGTAAGGAGAACTGTCTGCTTCTAAAACCAAAACGGAGCTACCTAACAGAACGGTCTTCAATGTGTGCATTCAACTTACAGAGTTAAACTCGTGTGTTGAAGGGGAAGTCTGGAAACGCTTTCTGTGGAGAGATCTCAAAACAGGCATTTCCAGGCATTTCCAGCACTATTCCCGCATATAACGAAATAGCAGTAAAACTCTGCCTAAAACACAGAAGAAACGTATCCTTCAATCTGCTCTGCTGTGCGTTTGTTCAGCTAAGTGAGTTAAATCTCCCTTTAGATTCAGGAGTTAGAAACACGTTTCTGGTAAGAGCTGCGTTTGCACATTTCTCAGTGAATGGGAGTATATGCTGTAAGGAGAACTGTCTGCTTCTAAAACCAAAACGGAGCTACCTAACAGAACGGTCTTCAATGTGTGCATTCAACTTACAGAGTTAAACTCGTGTGTTGAAGGGGAAGTCTGGAAACGCTTTCTGTGGAGAGATCTCAAAACAGGCATTTCCAGGCATTTCCAGCACTATTCCCACATATAACGAAATAGCAGTAAAACTCTGCCTAAAACACAGAAGAAACGTATCCTTCAATCTGCTCTGCTGTGCGTTTGTTCAGCTAAGTGAGTTAAATCTCCCTTTAGATTCAGGAGTTAGAAACACGTTTCTGGTAAGAGCTGCGTTTGGACATTTCTCAGTGAATGGGAGTATATGCTGTAAGGAGAACTGTCTGCTTCTAAAACCAAAACGGAGCTACCTAACAGAACGGTCTTCAATGTGTGCATTCAACTTACAGAGTTAAACTCGTGTTTTGAAGGGGAAGTCTGGAAACGCTTTCTGTGGAGAGATCTCAAAACAGGAATTTCCAGGCATTTCCAGCACTATTCCCGCATATAACGAAATAGCAGTAAAACTCTGCCTAAAACACAGAAGAAACGTATCCTTCAATCTGCTCTGCTGTGCGTTTGTTCAGCTAAGTGAGTTAAATCTCCCTTTAGATTCAGGAGTTAGAAACACGTTTCTGGTAAGAGCTGCGTTTGGACATTTCTCAGTGAATGGGAGTATATGCTGTAAGGAGAACTGTCTGCTTCTAAAACCAAAACGGAGCTACCTAACAGAACGGTCTTCAATGTGTGCATTCAACTTACAGAGTTAAACTCGTGTGTTGAAGGGGAAGTCTGGAAACGCTTTCTGTGGAGAGATCTCAAAACAGGCATTTCCAGCACTATTCCCGCATATAACGAAATAGCAGTAAAACTCTGCCTAAAACACAGAAGAAACGTATCCTTCAATCTGCTCTGCTGTGCGTTTGTTCAGCTAAGTGAGTTAAATCTCCCTTTAGATTCAGGAGTTAGAAACACGTTTCTGGTAAGAGCTGCGTTTGGACATTTCTCAGTGAATGGGAGTATATGCTGTAAGGAGAAGTGTCTGCTTCTAAAACCAAAACGGAGCTACCTAACAGAACGGTCTTCAATGTGTGCATTCAACTTACAGAGTTAAACTCGTGTGTTGAAGGGGAAGTCTGGAAACGCTTTCTGTGGAGAGATCTCAAAACAGGCATTTCCAGGCATTTCCAGCACTATTCCCACATATAACGAAATAGCAGTAAAACTCTGCCTAAAACACAGAAGAAACGTATCCTTCAATCTGCTCTGCTGTGCGTTTGTTCAGCTAAGTGAGTTAAATCTCCCTTTAGATTCAGGAGTTAGAAACACGTTTCTGGTAAGAGCTGCGTTTGGACATTTCTCAGTGAATGGGAGTATATGCTGTAAGGAGAACTGTCTGCTTCTAAAACCAAAACGGAGCTACCTAACAGAACGGTCTTCAATGTGTGCATTCAACTTACAGAGTTAAACTCGTGTTTTGAAGGGGAAGTCTGGAAACGCTTTCTGTGGAGAGATCTCAAAACAGGAATTTCCAGGCATTTCCAGCACTATTCCCGCATATAACGAAATAGCAGTAAAACTCTGCCTAAAACACAGAAGAAACGTATCCTTCAATCTGCTCTGCTGTGCGTTTGTTCAGCTAAGTGAGTTAAATCTCCCTTTAGATTCAGGAGTTAGAAACACGTTTCTGGTAAGAGCTGCGTTTGGACATTTCTCAGTGAATGGGAGTATATGCTGTAAGGAGAACTGTCTGCTTCTAAAACCAAAACGGAGCTACCTAACAGAACGGTCTTCAATGTGTGCATTCAACTTACAGAGTTAAACTCGTGTGTTTTAGGGGAAGTCTGGAAACGCTTTCTGTGGAGAGATCTCAAAACAGGCATTTCCAGCACTATTCCCGCATATAACGAAATAGCAGTAAAACTCTGCCTAAAACACAGAAGAAACGTATCCTTCAATCTGCTCTGCTGTGCGTTTGTTCAGCTAAGTGAGTTAAATCTCCCTTTAGATTCAGGAGTTAGAAACACGTTTCTGGTAAGAGCTGCGTTTGGACATTTCTCAGTGAATGGGAGTATATGCTGTAAGGAGAACTGTCTGCTTCTAAAACCAAAACGGAGCTACCTAACAGAACGGTCTTCAATGTGTGCATTCAACTTACAGAGTTAAACTCGTGTGTTGAAGGGGAAGTCTGGAAACGCTTTCTGTGGAGAGATCTCAAAACAGGCATTTCCAGCACTATTCCCGCATATAACGAAATAGCAGTAAAACTCTGCCTAAAACACAGAAGAAACGTATCCTTCAATCTGCTCTGCTGTGCGTTTGTTCAGCTAAGTGAGTTAAATCTCCCTTTAGATTCAGGAGTTAGAAACACGTTTCTGGTAAGAGCTGCGTTTGCACATTTCTCAGTGAATGGGAGTATATGCTGTAAGGAGAACTGTCTGCTTCTAAAACCAAAACGGAGCTACCTAACAGAACGGTCTTCAATGTGTGCATTCAACTTACAGAGTTAAACTCGTGTGTTGAAGGGGAAGTCTGGAAACGCTTTCTGTGGAGAGATCTCAAAACAGGCATTTCCAGCACTATTCCCGCATATAACGAAATAGCAGTAAAACTCTGCCTAAAACACAGAAGAAACGTATCCTTCAATCTGCTCTGCTGTGCGTTTGTTCAGCTAAGTGAGTTAAATCTCCCTTTAGATTCAGGAGTTAGAAACACGTTTCTGGTAAGAGCTGCGTTTGGACATTTCTCAGTGAATGGGAGTATATGCTGTAAGGAGAACTGTCTGCTTCTAAAACAAAAACGGAGCTACCTAACAGAACGGTCTTCAATGTGTGCATTCAACTTACAGAGTTAAACTCGTGTGTTGAAGGGGAAGTCTGGAAACGCTTTCTGTGGAGAGATCTCAAAACAGGCATTTCCAGCACTATTCCCGCATATAACGAAATAGCAGTAAAACTCTGCCTAAAACACAGAAGAAACGTATCCTTCAATCTGCTCTGCTGTGCGTTTGTTCAGCTAAGTGAGTTAAATCTCCCTTTAGATTCAGGAGTTAGAAACACGTTTCTGGTAAGAGCTGCGTTTGGACATTTCTCAGTGAATGGGAGTATATGCTGTAAGGAGAACTGTCTGCTTCTAAAACCAAAACGGAGCTACCTAACAGAACGGTCTTCAATGTGTGCATTCAACTTACAGAGTTAAACTCGTGTGTTGAAGGGGAAGTCTGGAAACGCTTTCTGTGGAGAGATCTCAAAACAGGCATTTCCAGGCATTTCCAGCACTATTCCCACATATAAAGAAATAGCAGTAAAACTCTGCCTAAAACACAGAAGAAACGTATCCTTCAATCTGCTCTGCTGTGCGTTTGTTCAGCTAAGTGAGTTAAATCTCCCTTTAGATTCAGGAGTTAGAAACACGTTTCTGGTAAGAGCTGCGTTTGGACATTTCTCAGTGAATGGGAGTATATGCTGTAAGGAGAACTGTCTGCTTCTAAAACCAAAACGGAGCTACCTAACAGAACGGTCTTCAATGTGTGCATTCAACTTACAGAGTTAAACTCGTGTGTTGAAGGGGAAGTCTGGAAACGGTTTCTGTGGAGAGATCTCAAAACAGGCATTTCCAGGCATTTCCAGCACTATTCCCGCATATAACGAAATAGCAGTAAAACTCTGCCTAAAACACAGAAGAAACGTATCCTTCAATCTGCTCTGCTGTGCGTTTGTTCAGCTAAGTGAGTTAAATCTCCCTTTAGATTCAGGAGTTAGAAACACGTTTCTGGTAAGAGCTGCGTTTGGACATTTCTCAGTGAATGGGAGTATATGCTGTAAGGAGAACTGTCTGCTTCTAAAACCAAAACGGAGCTACCTAACAGAACGGTCTTCAATGTGTGCATTCAACTTACAGAGTTAAACTCGTGTGTTTTAGGGGAAGTCTGGAAACGCTTTCTGTGGAGAGATCTCAAAACAGGCATTTCCAGCACTATTCCCGCATATAACGAAATAGCAGTAAAACTCTGCCTAAAACACAGAAGAAACGTATCCTTCAATCTGCTCTGCTGTGCGTTTGTTCAGCTAAGTGAGTTAAATCTCCCTTTAGATTCAGGAGTTAGAAACACGTTTCTGGTAAGAGCTGCGTTTGGACATTTCTCAGTGAATGGGAGTATATGCTGTAAGGAGAACTGTCTGCTTCTAAAACCAAAACGGAGCTACCTAACAGAACGGTCTTCAATGTGTGCATTCAACTTACAGAGTTAAACTCGTGTGTTGAAGGGGAAGTCTGGAAACGCTTTCTGTGGAGAGATCTCAAAACAGGCATTTCCAGCACTATTCCCGCATATAACGAAATAGCAGTAAAACTCTGCCTAAAACACAGAAGAAACGTATCCTTCAATCTGCTCTGCTGTGCGTTTGTTCAGCTAAGTGAGTTAAATCTCCCTTTAGATTCAGGAGTTAGAAACACGTTTCTGGTAAGAGCTGCGTTTGGACATTTCTCAGTGAATGGGAGTATATGCTGTAAGGAGAACTGTCTGCTTCTAAAACCAAAACGGAGCTACCTAACAGAACGGTCTTCAATGTGTGCATTCAACTTACAGAGTTAAACTCGTGTGTTGAAGGGGAAGTCTGGAAACGCTTTCTGTGGAGAGATCTCAAAACAGGCATTTCCAGGCATTTCCAGCACTATTCCCGCATATAACGAAATAGCAGTAAAACTCTGCCTAAAACACAGAAGAAACGTATCCTTCAATCTGCTCTGCTGTGCGTTTGTTCAGCTAAGTGAGTTAAATCTCCCTTTAGATTCAGGAGTTAGAAACACGTTTCTGGTAAGAGCTGCGTTTGGACATTTCTCAGTGAATGGGAGTATATGCTGTAAGGAGAACTGTCTGCTTCTAAAACCAAAACGGAGCTACCTAACAGAACGGTCTTCAATGTGTGCATTCAACTTACAGAGTTAAACTCGTGTGTTGAAGGGGAAGTCTGGAAACGCTTTCTGTGGAGAGATCTCAAAACAGGCATTTCCAGCACTATTCCCGCATATAACAAAATAGCAGTAAAACTCTGCCTAAAACACAGAAGAAACGTATCCTTCAATCTGCTCTGCTGTGCGTTTGTTCAGCTAAGTGAGTTAAATCTCCCTTTAGATTCAGGAGTTAGAAACACGTTTCTGGTAAGAGCTGCGTTTGGACATTTCTCAGTGAATGGGAGTATATGCTGTAAGGAGAACTGTCTGCTTCTAAAACCAAAACGGAGCTACCTAACAGAACGGTCTTCAATGTGTGCATTCAACTTACAGAGTTAAACTCGTGTGTTGAAGGGGAAGTCTGGAAACGCTTTCTGTGGAGAGATCTCAAAACAGGCATTTCCAGCACTATTCCCGCATATAACGAAATAGCAGTAAAACTCTGCCTAAAACACAGAAGAAACGTATCCTTCAATCTGCTCTGCTGTGCGTTTGTTCAGCTAAGTGAGTTAAATCTCCCTTTAGATTCAGGAGTTAGAAACACGTTTCTGGTAAGAGCTGCGTTTGGACATTTCTCAGTGAATGGGAGTATATGCTGTAAGGAGAACTGTCTGCTTCTAAAACCAAAACGGAGCTACCTAACAGAACGGTCTTCAATGTGTGCATTCAACTTACAGAGTTAAACTCGTGTGTTGAAGGGGAAGTCTGGAAACGCTTTCTGTGGAGAGATCTCAAAACAGGCATTTCCAGCACTATTCCCGCATATAACGAAATAGCAGTAAAACTCTGCCTAAAACACAGAAGAAACGTATCCTTCAATCTGCTCTGCTGTGCGTTTGTTCAGCTAAGTGAGTTAAATCTCCCTTTAGATTCAGGAGTTAGAAACACGTTTCTGGTAAGAGCTGCGTTTGGACATTTCTCAGTGAATGGGAGTATATGCTGTAAGGAGAACTGTCTGCTTCTAAAACCAAAACGGAGCTACCTAACAGAACGGTCTTCAATGTGTGCATTCAACTTACAGAGTTAAACTCGTGTGTTGAAGGGGAAGTCTGGAAACGCTTTCTGTGGAGAGATCTCAAAACAGGCATTTCCAGCACTATTCCCGCATATAACGAAATAGCAGTAAAACTCTGCCTAAAACACAGAAGAAACGTATCCTTCAATCTGCTCTGCTGTGCGTTTGTTCAGCTAAGTGAGTTAAATCTCCCTTTAGATTCAGGTGTTAGAAACACGTTTCTGGTAAGAGCTGCGTTTGGACATTTCTCAGTGAATGGGAGTATATGCTGTAAGGAGAACTGTCTGCTTCTAAAACCAAAACGGAGCTACCTAACAGAACGGTCTTCAATGTGTGCATTCAACTTACAGAGTTAAACTCGTGTGTTGAAGGGGAAGTCTGGAAACGCTTTCTGTGGAGAGATCTCAAAACAGGCATTTCCAGCACTATTCCCGCATATAACGAAATAGCAGTAAAACTCTGCCTAAAACACAGAAGAAACGTATCCTTCAATCTGCTCTGCTGTGCGTTTGTTCAGCTAAGTGAGTTAAATCTCCCTTTAGATTCAGGAGTTAGAAACACGTTTCTGGTAAGAGCTGCGTTTGGACATTTCTCAGTGAATGGGAGTATATGCTGTAAGGAGAACTGTCTGCTTCTAAAACCAAAACGGAGCTACCTAACAGAACGGTCTTCAATGTGTGCATTCAACTTACAGAGTTAAACTCGTGTGTTGAAGGGGAAGTCTGGAAACGCTTTCTGTGGAGAGATCTCAAAACAGGCATTTCCAGGCATTTCCAGCACTATTCCCGCATATAACGAAATAGCAGTAAAACTCTGCCTAAAACACAGAAGAAACGTATCCTTCAATCTGCTCTGCTGTGCGTTTGTTCAGCTAAGTGAGTTAAATCTCCCTTTAGATTCAGGAGTTAGAAACACGTTTCTGGTAAGAGCTGCGTTTGGACATTTCTCAGTGAATGGGAGTATATGCTGTAAGGAGAACTGTCTGCTTCTAAAACCAAAACGGAGCTACCTAACAGAACGGTCTTCAATGTGTGCATTCAACTTACAGAGTTAAACTCGTGTGTTGAAGGGGAAGTCTGGAAACGCTTTCTGTGGAGAGATCTCGAAACAGGGATTTCCAGCACTATTCCCGCATATAACGAAATAGTAGTAAAACTCTGCCTAAAACACAGAAGAAACGTATCCTTCAATCTGCTCTGCTGTGCGTTTGTTCAGCTAAGTGAGTTAAATCTCCCTTTAGATTCAGGAGTTAGAAACACGTTTCTGGTAAGAGCTGCGTTTGGACATTTCTCAGTGAATGGGAGTATATGCTGTAAGGAGAACTGTCTGCTTCTAAAACCAAAACGGAGCTACCTAACAGAACGGTCTTCAATGTGTGCATTCAACTTACAGAGTTAAACTCGTGTGTTGAAGGGGAAGTCTGGAAACGCTTTCTGTGGAGAGATCTCAAAACAGGCATTTCCAGCACTATTCCCGCATATAACGAAATAGCAGTAAAACTCTGCCTAAAACACAGAAGAAACGTATCCTTCAATCTGCTCTGCTGTGCGTTTGTTCAGCTAAGTGAGTTAAATCTCCCTTTAGATTCAGGAGTTAGAAACACGTTTCTGGTAAGAGCTGCGTTTGGACATTTCTCAGTGAATGGGAGTATATGCTGTAAGGAGAACTGTCTGCTTCTAAAACCAAAACGGAGCTACCTAACAGAACGGTCTTCAATGTGTGCATTCAACTTACAGAGTTAAACTCGTGTGTTGAAGGGGAAGTCTGGAAACGCTTTCTGTGGAGAGATCTCAAAACAGGCATTTCCAGCACTATTCCCGCATATAACGAAATAGCAGTAAAACTCTGCCTAAAACACAGAAGAAACGTATCCTTCAATCTGCTCTGCTGTGCGTTTGTTCAGCTAAGTGAGTTAAATCTCCCTTTAGATTCAGGAGTTAGAAACACGTTTCTGGTAAGAGCTGCGTTTGGACATTTCTCAGTGAATGGGAGTATATGCTGTAAGGAGAACTGTCTGCTTCTAAAACCAAAACGGAGCTACCTAACAGAACGGTCTTCAATGTGTGCATTCAACTTACAGAGTTAAACTCGTGTGTTGAAGGGGAAGTCTGGAAACGCTTTCTGTGGAGAGATCTCAAAACAGGCATTTCCAGGCATTTCCAGCACTATTCCCGCATATAACGAAATAGCAGTAAAACTCTGCCTAAAACACAGAAGAAACGTATCCTTCAATCTGCTCTGCTGTGCGTTTGTTCAGCTAAGTGAGTTAAATCTCCCTTTAGATTCAGGAGTTAGAAACACGTTTCTGGTAAGAGCTGCGTTTGGACATTTCTCAGTGAATGGGAGTATATGCTGTAAGGAGAACTGTCTGCTTCTAAAACCAAAACGGAGCTACCTAACAGAACGGTCTTCAATGTGTGCATTCAACTTACAGAGTTAAACTCGTGTGTTGAAGGGGAAGTCTGGAAACGCTTTCTGTGGAGAGATCTCAAAACAGGCATTTCCAGGCATTTCCAGCACTATTCCCGCATATAACGAAATAGCAGTAAAACTCTGCCTAAAACACAGAAGAAACGTATCCTTCAATCTGCTCTGCTGTGCGTTTGTTCAGCTAAGTGAGTTAAATCTCCCTTTAGATTCAGGAGTTAGAAACACGTTTCTGGTAAGAGCTGCGTTTGGACATTTCTCAGTGAATGGGAGTATATGCTGTAAGGAGAAGTGTCTGCTTCTAAAACCAAAACGGAGCTACCTAACAGAACGGTCTTCAATGTGTGCATTCAACTTACAGAGTTAAACTCGTGTGTTGAAGGGGAAGTCTGGAAACGCTTTCTGTGGAGAGATCTCAAAACAGGCATTTCCAGCACTATTCCCGCATATAACGAAATAGCAGTAAAACTCTGCCTAAAACACAGAAGAAACGTATCCTTCAATCTGCTCTGCTGTGCGTTTGTTCAGCTAAGTGAGTTAAATCTCCCTTTAGATTCAGGAGTTAGAAACACGTTTCTGGTAAGAGCTGCGTTTGGACATTTCTCAGTGAATGGGAGTATATGCTGTAAGGAGAACTGTCTGCTTCTAAAACCAAAACGGAGCTACCTAACAGAACGGTCTTCAATGTGTGCATTCAACTTACAGAGTTAAACTCGTGTGTTGAAGGGGAAGTCTGGAAACGCTTTCTGTGGAGAGATCTCAAAACAGGCATTTCCAGCACTATTCCCGCATATAACGAAATAGCAGTAAAACTCTGCCTAAAACACAGAAGAAACGTATCCTTCAATCTGCTCTGCTGTGCGTTTGTTCAGCTAAGTGAGTTAAATCTCCCTTTAGATTCAGGAGTTAGAAACACGTTTCTGGTAAGAGCTGCGTTTGGACATTTCTCAGTGAATGGGAGTATATGCTGTAAGGAGAACTGTCTGCTTCTAAAACCAAAACGGAGCTACCTAACAGAACGGTCTTCAATGTGTGCATTCAACTTACAGAGTTAAACTCGTGTGTTGAAGGGGAAGTCTGGAAACGCTTTCTGTGGAGAGATCTCAAAACAGGCATTTCCAGGCATTTCCAGCACTATTCCCGCATATAACGAAATAGCAGTAAAACTCTGCCTAAAACACAGAAGAAACGTATCCTTCAATCTGCTCTGCTGTGCGTTTGTTCAGCTAAGTGAGTTAAATCTCCCTTTAGATTCAGGAGTTAGAAACACGTTTCTGGTAAGAGCTGCGTTTGCACATTTCTCAGTGAATGGGAGTATATGCTGTAAGGAGAACTGTCTGCTTCTAAAACCAAAACGGAGCTACCTAACAGAACGGTCTTCAATGTGTGCATTCAACTTACAGAGTTAAACTCGTGTGTTGAAGGGGAAGTCTGGAAACGCTTTCTGTGGAGAGATCTCAAAACAGGCATTTCCAGCACTATTCCCGCATATAACGAAATAGCAGTAAAACTCTGCCTAAAACACAGAAGAAACGTATCCTTCAATCTGCTCTGCTGTGCGTTTGTTCAGCTAAGTGAGTTAAATCTCCCTTTAGATTCAGGAGTTAGAAACACGTTTCTGGTAAGAGCTGCGTTTGGACATTTCTCAGTGAATGGGAGTATATGCTGTAAGGAGAACTGTCTGCTTCTAAAACCAAAACGGAGCTACCTAACAGAACGGTCTTCAATGTGTGCATTCAACTTACAGAGTTAAACTCGTGTGTTGAAGGGGAAGTCTGGAAACGCTTTCTGTGGAGAGATCTCAAAACAGGCATTTCCAGCACTATTCCCGCATATAACGAAATAGCAGTAAAACTCTGCCTAAAACACAGAAGAAACGTATCCTTCAATCTGCTCTGCTGTGCGTTTGTTCAGCTAAGTGAGTTAAATCTCCCTTTAGATTCAGGAGTTAGAAACACGTTTCTGGTAAGAGCTGCGTTTGGACATTTCTCAGTGAATGGGAGTATATGCTGTAAGGAGAACTGTCTGCTTCTAAAACCAAAACGGAGCTACCTAACAGAACGGTCTTCAATGTGTGCATTCAACTTACAGAGTTAAACTCGTGTGTTGAAGGGGAAGTCTGGAAACGCTTTCTGTGGAGAGATCTCAAAACAGGCATTTCCAGGCATTTCCAGCACTATTCCCGCATATAACGAAATAGCAGTAAAACTCTGCCTAAAACACAGAAGAAACGTATCCTTCAATCTGCTCTGCTGTGCGTTTGTTCAGCTAAGTGAGTTAAATCTCCCTTTAGATTCAGGAGTTAGAAACACGTTTCTGGTAAGAGCTGCGTTTGCACATTTCTCAGTGAATGGGAGTATATGCTGTAAGG
Organism: Saguinus oedipus; assembly: GCA_031835075.1. NCBI lineage: Eukaryota > Metazoa > Chordata > Mammalia > Primates > Cebidae > Saguinus > Saguinus oedipus. The sequence continues at coordinate 531,087 of JASSZA010000370.1, read as the reverse complement.
AGAACTGTCTGCTTCTAAAACCAAAACGGAGCTACCTAACAGAACGGTCTTCAATGTGTGCATTCAACTTACAGAGTTAAACTCGTGTGTTGAAGGGGAAGTCTGGAAACGCTTTCTGTGGAGAGATCTCAAAACAGGCATTTCCAGGCATTTCCAGCACTATTCCCACATATAACGAAATAGCAGTAAAACTCTGCCTAAAACACAGAAGAAACGTATCCTTCAATCTGCTCTGCTGTGCGTTTGTTCAGCTAAGTGAGTTAAATCTCCCTTTAGATTCAGGAGTTAGAAACACGTTTCTGGTAAGAGCTGCGTTTGGACATTTCTCAGTGAATGGGAGTATATGCTGTAAGGAGAACTGTCTGCTTCTAAAACCAAAACGGAGCTACCTAACAGAACGGTCTTCAATGTGTGCATTCAACTTACAGAGTTAAACTCGTGTTTTGAAGGGGAAGTCTGGAAACGCTTTCTGTGGAGAGATCTCAAAACAGGAATTTCCAGGCATTTCCAGCACTATTCCCGCATATAACGAAATAGCAGTAAAACTCTGCCTAAAACACAGAAGAAACGTATCCTTCAATCTGCTCTGCTGTGCGTTTGTTCAGCTAAGTGAGTTAAATCTCCCTTTAGATTCAGGAGTTAGAAACACGTTTCTGGTAAGAGCTGCGTTTGGACATTTCTCAGTGAATGGGAGTATATGCTGTAAGGAGAACTGTCTGCTTCTAAAACCAAAACGGAGCTACCTAACAGAACGGTCTTCAATGTGTGCATTCAACTTACAGAGTTAAACTCGTGTGTTTTAGGGGAAGTCTGGAAACGCTTTCTGTGGAGAGATCTCAAAACAGGCATTTCCAGCACTATTCCCGCATATAACGAAATAGCAGTAAAACTCTGCCTAAAACACAGAAGAAACGTATCCTTCAATCTGCTCTGCTGTGCGTTTGTTCAGCTAAGTGAGTTAAATCTCCCTTTAGATTCAGGAGTTAGAAACACGTTTCTGGTAAGAGCTGCGTTTGGACATTTCTCAGTGAATGGGAGTATATGCTGTAAGGAGAACTGTCTGCTTCTAAAACCAAAACGGAGCTACCTAACAGAACGGTCTTCAATGTGTGCATTCAACTTACAGAGTTAAACTCGTGTGTTGAAGGGGAAGTCTGGAAACGCTTTCTGTGGAGAGATCTCAAAACAGGCATTTCCAGCACTATTCCCGCATATAACGAAATAGCAGTAAAACTCTGCCTAAAACACAGAAGAAACGTATCCTTCAATCTGCTCTGCTGTGCGTTTGTTCAGCTAAGTGAGTTAAATCTCCCTTTAGATTCAGGAGTTAGAAACACGTTTCTGGTAAGAGCTGCGTTTGGACATTTCTCAGTGAATGGGAGTATATGCTGTAAGGAGAACTGTCTGCTTCTAAAACCAAAACGGAGCTACCTAACAGAACGGTCTTCAATGTGTGCATTCAACTTACAGAGTTAAACTCGTGTGTTGAAGGGGAAGTCTGGAAACGCTTTCTGTGGAGAGATCTCAAAACAGGCATTTCCAGCACTATTCCCGCATATAACGAAATAGCAGTAAAACTCTGCCTAAAACACAGAAGAAACGTATCCTTCAATCTGCTCTGCTGTGCGTTTGTTCAGCTAAGTGAGTTAAATCTCCCTTTAGATTCAGGAGTTAGAAACACGTTTCTGGTAAGAGCTGCGTTTGGACATTTCTCAGTGAATGGGAGTATATGCTGTAAGGAGAACTGTCTGCTTCTAAAACCAAAACGGAGCTACCTAACAGAACGGTCTTCAATGTGTGCATTCAACTTACAGAGTTAAACTCGTGTGTTGAAGGGGAAGTCTGGAAACGCTTTCTGTGGAGAGATCTCAAAACAGGCATTTCCAGCACTATTCCCGCATATAACGAAATAGCAGTAAAACTCTGCCTAAAACACAGAAGAAACGTATCCTTCAATCTGCTCTGCTGTGCGTTTGTTCAGCTAAGTGAGTTAAATCTCCCTTTAGATTCAGGAGTTAGAAACACGTTTCTGGTAAGAGCTGCGTTTGGACATTTCTCAGTGAATGGGAGTATATGCTGTAAGGAGAACTGTCTGCTTCTAAAACCAAAACGGAGCTACCTAACAGAACGGTCTTCAATGTGTGCATTCAACTTACAGAGTTAAACTCGTGTGTTGAAGGGGAAGTCTGGAAACGCTTTCTGTGGAGAGATCTCAAAACAGGCATTTCCAGCACTATTCCCGCATATAACGAAATAGCAGTAAAACTCTGCCTAAAACACAGAAGAAACGTATCCTTCAATCTGCTCTGCTGTGCGTTTGTTCAGCTAAGTGAGTTAAATCTCCCTTTAGATTCAGGAGTTAGAAACACGTTTCTGGTAAGAGCTGCGTTTGGACATTTCTCAGTGAATGGGAGTATATGCTGTAAGGAGAACTGTCTGCTTCTAAAACCAAAACGGAGCTACCTAACAGAACGGTCTTCAATGTGTGCATTCAACTTACAGAGTTAAACTCGTGTGTTGAAGGGGAAGTCTGGAAACGCTTTCTGTGGAGAGATCTCAAAACAGGCATTTCCAGCACTATTCCCGCATATAACGAAATAGCAGTAAAACTCTGCCTAAAACACAGAAGAAACGTATCCTTCAATCTGCTCTGCTGTGCGTTTGTTCAGCTAAGTGAGTTAAATCTCCCTTTAGATTCAGGAGTTAGAAACACGTTTCTGGTAAGAGCTGCGTTTGGACATTTCTCAGTGAATGGGAGTATATGCTGTAAGGAGAACTGTCTGCTTCTAAAACAAAAACGGAGCTACCTAACAGAACGGTCTTCAATGTGTGCATTCAACTTACAGAGTTAAACTCGTGTGTTGAAGGGGAAGTCTGGAAACGCTTTCTGTGGAGAGATCTCAAAACAGGCATTTCCAGGCATTTCCAGCACTATTCCCGCATATAACGAAATAGCAGTAAAACTCTGCCTAAAACACAGAAGAAACGTATCCTTCAATCTGCTCTGCTGTGCGTTTGTTCAGCTAAGTGAGTTAAATCTCCCTTTAGATTCAGGAGTTAGAAACACGTTTCTGGTAAGAGCTGCGTTTGGACATTTCTCAGTGAATGGGAGTATATGCTGTAAGGAGAACTGTCTGCTTCTAAAACCAAAACGGAGCTACCTAACAGAACGGTCTTCAATGTGTGCATTCAACTTACAGAGTTAAACTCGTGTGTTGAAGGGGAAGTCTGGAAACGCTTTCTGTGGAGAGATCTCAAAACAGGCATTTCCAGGCATTTCCAGCACTATTCCCACATATAAAGAAATAGCAGTAAAACTCTGCCTAAAACACAGAAGAAACGTATCCTTCAATCTGCTCTGCTGTGCGTTTGTTCAGCTAAGTGAGTTAAATCTCCCTTTAGATTCAGGAGTTAGAAACACGTTTCTGGTAAGGGCTGCGTTTGGACATTTCTCAGTGAATGGGAGTATATGCTGTAAGGAGAACTGTCTGCTTCTAAAACCAAAACGGAGCTACCTAACAGAACGGTCTTCAATGTGTGCATTCAACTTACAGAGTTAAACTCGTGTGTTGAAGGGGAAGTCTGGAAACGGTTTCTGTGGAGAGATCTCAAAACAGGCATTTCCAGGCATTTCCAGCACTATTCCCGCATATAACGAAATAGCAGTAAAACTCTGCCTAAAACACAGAAGAAACGTATCCTTCAATCTGCTCTGCTGTGCGTTTGTTCAGCTAAGTGAGTTAAATCTCCCTTTAGATTCAGGAGTTAGAAACACGTTTCTGGTAAGAGCTGCGTTTGGACATTTCTCAGTGAATGGGAGTATATGCTGTAAGGAGAACTGTCTGCTTCTAAAACCAAAACGGAGCTACCTAACAGAACGGTCTTCAATGTGTGCATTCAACTTAAAGAGTTAAACTCGTGTGTTTTAGGGGAAGTCTGGAAACGCTTTCTGTGGAGAGATCTCAAAACAGGCATTTCCAGCACTATTCCCGCATATAACGAAATAGCAGTAAAACTCTGCCTAAAACACAGAAGAAACGTATCCTTCAATCTGCTCTGCTGTGCGTTTGTTCAGCTAAGTGAGTTAAATCTCCCTTTAGATTCAGGAGTTAGAAACACGTTTCTGGTAAGAGCTGCGTTTGGACATTTCTCAGTGAATGGGAGTATATGCTGTAAGGAGAACTGTCTGCTTCTAAAACCAAAACGGAGCTACCTAACAGAACGGTCTTCAATGTGTGCATTCAACTTACAGAGTTAAACTCGTGTGTTGAAGGGGAAGTCTGGAAACGCTTTCTGTGGAGAGATCTCAAAACAGGCATTTCCAGCACTATTCCCGCATATAACGAAATAGCAGTAAAATTCTGCCTAAAACACAGAAGAAACGTATCCTTCAATCTGCTCTGCTGTGCGTTTGTTCAGCTAAGTGAGTTAAATCTCCCTTTAGATTCAGGAGTTAGAAACACGTTTCTGGTAAGAGCTGCGTTTGGACATTTCTCAGTGAATGGGAGTATATGCTGTAAGGAGAACTGTCTGCTTCTAAAACCAAAACGGAGCTACCTAACAGAACGGTCTTCAATGTGTGCATTCAACTTACAGAGTTAAACTCGTGTGTTGAAGGGGAAGTCTGGAAACGCTTTCTGTGGAGAGATCTCAAAAGAGGCATTTCCAGGCATTTCCAGCACTATTCCCGCATATAACGAAATAGCAGTAAAACTCTGCCTAAAACACAGAAGAAACGTATCCTTCAATCTGCTCTGCTGTGCGTTTGTTCAGCTAAGTGAGTTAAATCTCCCTTTAGATTCAGGAGTTAGAAACACGTTTCTGGTAAGAGCTGCGTTTGGACATTTCTCAGTGAATGGGAGTATATGCTGTAAGGAGAACTGTCTGCTTCTAAAACCAAAACGGAGCTACCTAACAGAACGGTCTTCAATGTGTGCATTCAACTTACAGAGTTAAACTCGTGTGTTGAAGGGGAAGTCTGGAAACGCTTTCTGTGGAGAGATCTCAAAACAGGCATTTCCAGGCATTTCCAGCACTATTCCCGCATATAACGAAATAGCAGTAAAACTCTGCCTAAAACACAGAAGAAACGTATCCTTCAATCTGCTCTGCTGTGCGTTTGTTCAGCTAAGTGAGTTAAATCTCCCTTTAGATTCAGGAGTTAGAAACACGTTTCTGGTAAGAGCTGCGTTTGGACATTTCTCAGTGAATGGGAGTATATGCTGTAAGGAGAACTGTCTGCTTCTAAAACCAAAACGGAGCTACCTAACAGAACGGTCTTCAATGTGTGCATTCAACTTAAAGAGTTAAACTCGTGTGTTTTAGGGGAAGTCTGGAAACGCTTTCTGTGGAGAGATCTCAAAACAGGCATTTCCAGCACTATTCCCGCATATAACGAAATAGCAGTAAAACTCTGCCTAAAACACAGAAGAAACGTATCCTTCAATCTGCTCTGCTGTGCGTTTGTTCAGCTAAGTGAGTTAAATCTCCCTTTAGATTCAGGAGTTAGAAACACGTTTCTGGTAAGAGCTGCGTTTGGACATTTCTCAGTGAATGGGAGTATATGCTGTAAGGAGAACTGTCTGCTTCTAAAACCAAAACGGAGCTACCTAACAGAACGGTCTTCAATGTGTGCATTCAACTTACAGAGTTAAACTCGTGTGTTGAAGGGGAAGTCTGGAAACGCTTTCTGTGGAGAGATCTCAAAACAGGCATTTCCAGCACTATTCCCGCATATAACGAAATAGCAGTAAAATTCTGCCTAAAACACAGAAGAAACGTATCCTTCAATCTGCTCTGCTGTGCGTTTGTTCAGCTAAGTGAGTTAAATCTCCCTTTAGATTCAGGAGTTAGAAACACGTTTCTGGTAAGAGCTGCGTTTGGACATTTCTCAGTGAATGGGAGTATATGCTGTAAGGAGAACTGTCTGCTTCTAAAACCAAAACGGAGCTACCTAACAGAACGGTCTTCAATGTGTGCATTCAACTTACAGAGTTAAACTCGTGTGTTGAAGGGGAAGTCTGGAAACGCTTTCTGTGGAGAGATCTCAAAAGAGGCATTTCCAGGCATTTCCAGCACTATTCCCGCATATAACGAAATAGCAGTAAAACTCTGCCTAAAACACAGAAGAAACGTATCCTTCAATCTGCTCTGCTGTGCGTTTGTTCAGCTAAGTGAGTTAAATCTCCCTTTAGATTCAGGAGTTAGAAACACGTTTCTGGTAAGAGCTGCGTTTGGACATTTCTCAGTGAATGGGAGTATATGCTGTAAGGAGAACTGTCTGCTTCTAAAACCAAAACGGAGCTACCTAACAGAACGGTCTTCAATGTGTGCATTCAACTTACAGAGTTAAACTCGTGTGTTGAAGGGGAAGTCTGGAAACGCTTTCTGTGGAGAGATCTCAAAACAGGCATTTCCAGGCATTTCCAGCACTATTCCCGCATATAACGAAATAGCAGTAAAACTCTGCCTAAAACACAGAAGAAACGTATCCTTCAATCTGCTCTGCTGTGCGTTTGTTCAGCTAAGTGAGTTAAATCTCCCTTTAGATTCAGGAGTTAGAAACACGTTTCTGGTAAGAGCTGCGTTTGGACATTTCTCAGTGAATGGGAGTATATGCTGTAAAGAGAAGTGTCTGCTTCTAAAACCAAAACGGAGCTACCTAACAGAACGGTCTTCAATGTGTGCATTCAACTTACAGAGTTAAACTCGTGTGTTGAAGGGGAAGTCTGGAAACGCTTTCTGTGGAGAGATCTCAAAACAGGCATTTCCAGCACTATTCCCGCATATAACGAAATAGCAGTAAAACTCTGCCTAAAACACAGAAGAAACGTATCCTTCAATCTGCTCTGCTGTGCGTTTGTTCAGCTAAGTGAGTTAAATCTCCCTTTAGATTCAGGAGTTAGAAACACGTTTCTGGTAAGAGCTGCGTTTGGACATTTCTCAGTGAATGGGAGTATATGCTGTAAGGAGAACTGTCTGCTTCTAAAACCAAAACGGAGCTACCTAACAGAACGGTCTTCAATGTGTGCATTCAACTTACAGAGTTAAACTCGTGTGTTGAAGGGGAAGTCTGGAAACGCTTTCTGTGGAGAGATCTCAAAACAGGCATTTCCAGCACTATTCCCGCATATAACGAAATAGCAGTAAAACTCTGCCTAAAACACAGAAGAAACGTATCCTTCAATCTGCTCTGCTGTGCGTTTGTTCAGCTAAGTGAGTTAAATCTCCCTTTAGATTCAGGAGTTAGAAACACGTTTCTGGTAAGAGCTGCGTTTGGACATTTCTCAGTGAATGGGAGTATATGCTGTAAGGAGAACTGTCTGCTTCTAAAACCAAAACGGAGCTACCTAACAGAACGGTCTTCAATGTGTGCATTCAACTTACAGAGTTAAACTCGTGTGTTGAAGGGGAAGTCTGGAAACGCTTTCTGTGGAGAGATCTCAAAACAGGCATTTCCAGCACTATTCCCGCATATAACGAAATAGCAGTAAAACTCTGCCTAAAACACAGAAGAAACGTATCCTTCAATCTGCTCTGCTGTGCGTTTGTTCAGCTAAGTGAGTTAAATCTCCCTTTAGATTCAGGAGTTAGAAACACGTTTCTGGTAAGAGCTGCGTTTGCACATTTCTCAGTGAATGGGAGTATATGCTGTAAGGAGAACTGTCTGCTTCTAAAACCAAAACGGAGCTACCTAACAGAACGGTCTTCAATGTGTGCATTCAACTTACAGAGTTAAACTCGTGTGTTGAAGGGGAAGTCTGGAAACGCTTTCTGTGGAGAGATCTCAAAACAGGCATTTCCAGGCATTTCCAGCACTATTCCCGCATATAACGAAATAGCAGTAAAACTCTGCCTAAAACACAGAAGACACGTATCCTTCAATCTGCTCTGCTGTGCGTTTGTTCAGCTAAGTGAGTTAAATCTCCCTTTAGATTCAGGAGTTAGAAACACGTTTCTGGTAAGAGCTGCGTTTGCACATTTCTCAGTGAATGGGAGTATATGCTGTAAGGAGAACTGTCTGCTTCTAAAACCAAAACGGAGCTACCTAACAGAACGGTCTTCAATGTGTGCATTCAACTTACAGTGTTAAACTCGTGTGTTGAAGGGGAAGTCTGGAAACGCTTTCTGTGGAGAGATCTCAAAACAGGCATTTCCAGGCATTTCCAGCACTATTCCCACATATAACGAAATAGCAGTAAAACTCTGCCTAAAACACAGAAGAAACGTATCCTTCAATCTGCTCTGCTGTGCGTTTGTTCAGCTAAGTGAGTTAAATCTCCCTTTAGATTCAGGAGTTAGAAACACGTTTCTGGTAAGAGCTGCGTTTGGACATTTCTCAGTGAATGGGAGTATATGCTGTAAGGAGAACTGTCTGCTTCTAAAACCAAAACGGAGCTACCTAACAGAACGGTCTTCAATGTGTGCATTCAACTTACAGAGTTAAACTCGTGTTTTGAAGGGGAAGTCTGGAAACGCTTTCTGTGGAGAGATCTCAAAACAGGAATTTCCAGGCATTTCCAGCACTATTCCCGCATATAACGAAATAGCAGTAAAACTCTGCCTAAAACACAGAAGAAACGTATCCTTCAATCTGCTCTGCTGTGCGTTTCTTCAGCTAAGTGAGTTACATCTCCCTTTAGATTCAGGAGTTAGAAACACGTTTCTGGTAAGAGCTGCGTTTGGACATTTCTCAGTGAATGGGAGTATATGCTGTAAGGAGAACTGTCTGCTTCTAAAACCAAAACGGAGCTACCTAACAGAACGGTCTTCAATGTGTGCATTCAACTTACAGAGTTAAACTCGTGTGTTTTAGGGGAAGTCTGGAAACGCTTTCTGTGGAGAGATCTCAAAACAGGCATTTCCAGCACTATTCCCGCATATAACGAAATAGCAGTAAAACTCTGCCTAAAACACAGAAGAAACGTATCCTTCTATCTGCTCTGCTGTGCGTTTGTTCAGCTAAGTGAGTTAAATCTCCCTTTAGATTCAGGAGTTAGAAACACGTTTCTGGTAAGAGCTGCGTTTGGACATTTCTCAGTGAATGGGAGTATATGCTGTAAGGAGAACTGTCTGCTTCTAAAACCAAAACGGAGCTACCTAACAGAACGGTCTTCAATGTGTGCATTCAACTTACAGAGTTAAACTCGTGTGTTGAAGGGGAAGTCTGGAAACGCTTTCTGTGGAGAGATCTCAAAACAGGCATTTCCAGCACTATTCCCGCATATAACGAAATAGCAGTAAAACTCTGCCTAAAACACAGAAGAAACGTATCCTTCAATCTGCTCTGCTGTGCGTTTGTTCAGCTAAGTGAGTTAAATCTCCCTTTAGATTCAGGAGTTAGAAACACGTTTCTGGTAAGAGCTGCGTTTGGACATTTCTCAGTGAATGGGAGTATATGCTGTAAGGAGAACTGTCTGCTTCTAAAACCAAAACGGAGCTACCTAACAGAACGGTCTTCAATGTGTGCATTCAACTTACAGAGTTAAACTCGTGTGTTGAAGGGGAAGTCTGGAAACGCTTTCTGTGGAGAGATCTCAAAACAGGCATTTCCAGCACTATTCCCGCATATAACGAAATAGCAGTAAAACTCTGCCTAAAACACAGAAGAAACGTATCCTTCAATCTGCTCTGCTGTGCGTTTGTTCAGCTAAGTGAGTTAAATCTCCCTTTAGATTCAGGAGTTAGAAACACGTTTCTGGTAAGAGCTGCGTTTGGACATTTCTCAGTGAATGGGAGTATATGCTGTAAGGAGAACTGTCTGCTTCTAAAACAAAAACGGAGCTACCTAACAGAACGGTCTTCAATGTGTGCATTCAACTTACAGAGTTAAACTCGTGTGTTGAAGGGGAAGTCTGGAAACGCTTTCTGTGGAGAGATCTCAAAACAGGCATTTCCAGGCATTTCCAGCACTATTCCCGCATATAACGAAATAGCAGTAAAACTCTGCCTAAAACACAGAAGAAACGTATCCTTCAATCTGCTCTGCTGTGCGTTTGTTCAGCTAAGTGAGTTAAATCTCCCTTTAGATTCAGGAGTTAGAAACACGTTTCTGGTAAGAGCTGCGTTTGGACATTTCTCAGTGAATGGGAGTATATGCTGTAAGGAGAACTGTCTGCTTCTAAAACCAAAACGGAGCTACCTAACAGAACGGTCTTCAATGTGTGCATTCAACTTACAGAGTTAAACTCGTGAGTTGAAGGGGAAGTCTGGAAACGCTTTCTGTGGAGAGATCTCAAAACAGGCATTTCCAGGCATTTCCAGCACTATTCCCACATATAAAGAAATAGCAGTAAAACTCTGCCTAAAACACAGAAGAAACGTATCCTTCAATCTGCTCTGCTGTGCGTTTGTTCAGCTAAGTGAGTTAAATCTCCCTTTAGATTCAGGAGTTAGAAACACGTTTCTGGTAAGGGCTGCGTTTGGACATTTCTCAGTGAATGGGAGTATATGCTGTAAGGAGAACTGTCTGCTTCTAAAACCAAAACGGAGCTACCTAACAGAACGGTCTTCAATGTGTGCATTCAACTTACAGAGTTAAACTCGTGTGTTGAAGGGGAAGTCTGGAAACGGTTTCTGTGGAGAGATCTCAAAACAGGCATTTCCAGGCATTTCCAGCACTATTCCCGCATATAACGAAATAGCAGTAAAACTCTGCCTAAAACACAGAAGAAACGTATCCTTCAATCTGCTCTGCTGTGCGTTTGTTCAGCTAAGTGAGTTAAATCTCCCTTTAGATTCAGGAGTTAGAAACACGTTTCTGGTAAGAGCTGCGTTTGGACATTTCTCAGTGAATGGGAGTATATGCTGTAAGGAGAACTGTCTGCTTCTAAAACCAAAACGGAGCTACCTAACAGAACGGTCTTCAATGTGTGCATTCAACTTACAGAGTTAAACTCGTGTGTTGAAGGGGAAGTCTGGAAACGCTTTCTGTGGAGAGATCTCAAAACAGGCATTTCCAGGCATTTCCAGCACTATTCCCGCATATAACGAAATAGCAGTAAAACTCTGCCTAAAACACAGAAGAAACGTATCCTTCAATCTGCTCTGCTGTGCGTTTGTTCAGCTAAGTGAGTTAAATCTCCCTTTAGATTCAGGAGTTAGAAACACGTTTCTGGTAAGAGCTGCGTTTGGACATTTCTCAGTGAATGGGAGTATATGCTGTAAGGAGAACTGTCTGCTTCTAAAACCAAAACGGAGCTACCTAACAGAACGGTCTTCAATGTGTGCATTCAACTTACAGAGTTAAACTCGTGTGTTGAAGGGGAAGTCTGGAAACGCTTTCTGTGGAGAGATCTCGAAACAGGGATTTCCAGCACTATTCCCGCATATAACGAAATAGCAGTAAAACTCTGCCTAAAACACAGAAGAAACGTATCCTTCAATCTGCTCTGCTGTGCGTTTGTTCAGCTAAGTGAGTTAAATCTCCCTTTAGATTCAGGAGTTAGAAACACGTTTCTGGTAAGAGCTGCGTTTGGACATTTCTCAGTGAATGGGAGTATATGCTGTAAGGAGAACTGTCTGCTTCTAAAACCAAAACGGAGCTACCTAACAGAACGGTCTTCAATGTGTGCATTCAACTTACAGAGTTAAACTCGTGTGTTGAAGGGGAAGTCTGGAAACGCTTTCTGTGGAGAGATCTCAAAACAGGCATTTCCAGGCATTTCCAGCACTATTCCCGCATATAACGAAATAGCAGTAAAACTCTGCCTAAAACACAGAAGAAACGTATCCTTCAATCTGCTCTGCTGTGCGTTTGTTCAGCTAAGTGAGTTAAATCTCCCTTTAGATTCAGGAGTTAGAAACACGTTTCTGGTAAGAGCTGCGTTTGGACATTTCTCAGTGAATGGGAGTATATGCTGTAAGGAGAACTGTCTGCTTCTAAAACCAAAACGGAGCTACCTAACAGAACGGTCTTCAATGTGTGCATTCAACTTACAGAGTTAAACTTGTGTGTTGAAGGGGAAGTCTGGAAACGCTTTCTGTGGAGAGATCTCAAAACAGGCATTTCCAGGCATTTCCAGCACTATTCCCGCATATAACGAAATAGCAGTAAAACTCTGCCTAAAACACAGAAGAAACGTATCCTTCAATCTGCTCTGCTGTGCGTTTGTTCAGCTAAGTGAGTTAAATCTCCCTTTAGATTCAGGAGTTAGAAACACGTTTCTGGTAAGAGCTGCGTTTGGACATTTCTCAGTGAATGGGAGTATATGCTGTAAGGAGAACTGTCTGCTTCTAAAACCAAAACGGAGCTACCTAACAGAACGGTCTTCAATGTGTGCATTCAACTTACAGAGTTAAACTCGTGTGTTGAAGGGGAAGTCTGGAAACGCTTTCTGTGGAGAGATCTCAAAACAGGCATTTCCAGCACTATTCCCGCATATAACGAAATAGCAGTAAAACTCTGCCTAAAACACAGAAGAAACGTATCCTTCAATCTGCTCTGCTGTGCGTTTGTTCAGCTAAGTGAGTTAAATCTCCCTTTAGATTCAGGAGTTAGAAACACGTTTCTGGTAAGAGCTGCGATTGGACATTTCTCAGTGAATGGGAGTATATGCTGTAAGGAGAACTGTCTGCTTCTAAAACCAAAACGGAGCTACCTAACAGAACGGTCTTCAATGTGTGCATTCAACTTACAGTGTTAAACTCGTGTGTTGAAGGGGAAGTCTGGAAACGCTTTCTGTGGAGAGATCTCAAAACAGGCATTTCCAGGCATTTCCAGCACTATTCCCGCATATAACGAAATAGCAGTAAAACTCTGCCTAAAACACAGAAGAAACGTATCCTTCAATCTGCTCTGCTGTGCGTTTGTTCAGCTAAGTGAGTTAAATCTCCCTTTAGATTCAGGAGTTAGAAACACGTTTCTGGTAAGAGCTGCGTTTGGACATTTCTCAGTGAATGGGAGTATATGCTGTAAGGAGAACTGTCTGCTTCTAAAACCAAAACGGAGCTACCTAACAGAACGGTCTTCAATGTGTGCATTCAACTTACAGAGTTAAACTCGTGTGTTGAAGGGGAAGTCTGGAAACGCTTTCTGTGGAGAGATCTCAAAACAGGCATTTCCAGCACTATTCCCGCATATAACGAAATAGCAGTAAAACTCTGCCTAAAACACAGAAGAAACGTATCCTTCAATCTGCTCTGCTGTGCGTTTGTTCAGCTAAGTGAGTTAAATCTCCCTTTAGATTCAGGAGTTAGAAACACGTTTCTGGTAAGAGCTGCGTTTGGACATTTCTCAGTGAATGGGAGTATATGCTGTAAGGAGAACTGTCTGCTTCTAAAACCAAAACGGAGCTACCTAACAGAACGGTCTTCAATGTGTGCATTCAACTTACAGAGTTAAACTCGTGTGTTGAAGGGGAAGTCTGGAAACGCTTTCTGTGGAGAGATCTCAAAACAGGCATTTCCAGCACTATTCCCGCATATAACGAAATAGCAGTAAAACTCTGCCTAAAACACAGAAGAAACGTATCCTTCAATCTGCTCTGCTGTGCGTTTGTTCAGCTAAGTGAGTTAAATCTCCCTTTAGATTCAGGAGTTAGAAACACGTTTCTGGTAAGAGCTGCGTTTGGACATTTCTCAGTGAATGGGAGTATATGCTGTAAGGAGAACTGTCTGCTTCTAAAACCAAAACGGAGCTACCTAACAGAACGGTCTTCAATGTGTGCATTCAACTTACAGAGTTAAACTCGTGTGTTGAAGGGGAAGTCTGGAAACGCTTTCTGTGGAGAGATCTCAAAACAGGCATTTCCAGCACTATTCCCGCATATAACGAAATAGCAGTAAAACTCTGCCTAAAACACAGAAGAAACGTATCCTTCAATCTGCTCTGCTGTGCGTTTGTTCAGCTAAGTGAGTTAAATCTCCCTTTAGATTCAGGAGTTAGAAACACGTTTCTGGTAAGAGCTGCGTTTGGACATTTCTCAGTGAATGGGAGTATATGCTGTAAGGAGAACTGTCTGCTTCTAAAACCAAAACGGAGCTACCTAACAGAACGGTCTTCAATGTGTGCATTCAACTTACAGAGTTAAACTCGTGTGTTGAAGGGGAAGTCTGGAAACGCTTTCTGTGGAGAGATCTCAAAACAGGCATTTCCAGCACTATTCCCGCATATAACGAAATAGCAGTAAAACTCTGCCTAAAACACAGAAGAAACGTATCCTTCAATCTGCTCTGCTGTGCGTTTGTTCAGCTAAGTGAGTTAAATCTCCCTTTAGATTCAGGAGTTAGAAACACGTTTCTGGTAAGAGCTGCGTTTGGACATTTCTCAGTGAATGGGAGTATATGCTGTAAGGAGAACTGTCTGCTTCTAAAACCAAAACGGAGCTACCTAACAGAACGGTCTTCAATGTGTGCATTCAACTTACAGAGTTAAACTCGTGTGTTGAAGGGGAAGTCTGGAAACGCTTTCTGTGGAGAGATCTCAAAACAGGCATTTCCAGGCATTTCCAGCACTATTCCCGCATATAACGAAATAGCAGTAAAACTCTGCCTAAAACACAGAAGAAACGTATCCTTCAATCTGCTCTGCTGTGCGTTTGTTCAGCTAAGTGAGTTAAATCTCCCTTTAGATTCAGGAGTTAGAAACACGTTTCTGGTAAGAGCTGCGTTTGGACATTTCTCAGTGAATGGGAGTATATGCTGTAAGGAGAACTGTCTGCTTCTAAAACCAAAACGGAGCTACCTAACAGAACGGTCTTCAATGTGTGCATTCAACTTACAGAGTTAAACTCGTGTGTTGAAGGGGAAGTCTGGAAACGCTTTCTGTGGAGAGATCTCAAAACAGGCATTTCCAGCACTATTCCCGCATATAACGAAATAGCAGTAAAACTCTGCCTAAAACACAGAAGAAACGTATCCTTCAATCTGCTCTGCTGTGCGTTTGTTCAGCTAAGTGAGTTAAATCTCCCTTTAGATTCAGGAGTTAGAAACACGTTTCTGGTAAGAGCTGCGTTTGGACATTTCTCAGTGAATGGGAGTATATGCTGTAAGGAGAACTGTCTGCTTCTAAAACCAAAACGGAGCTACCTAACAGAACGGTCTTCAATGTGTGCATTCAACTTACAGAGTTAAACTCGTGTGTTGAAGGGGAAGTCTGGAAACGCTTTCTGTGGAGAGATCTCAAAACAGGCATTTCCAGCACTATTCCCGCATATAACGAAATAGCAGTAAAACTCTGCCTAAAACACAGAAGAAACGTATCCTTCAATCTGCTCTGCTGTGCGTTTGTTCAGCTAAGTGAGTTAAATCTCCCTTTAGATTCAGGAGTTAGAAACACGTTTCTGGTAAGAGCTGCGTTTGGACATTTCTCAGTGAATGGGAGTATATGCTGTAAGGAGAACTGTCTGCTTCTAAAACCAAAACGGAGCTACCTAACAGAACGGTCTTCAATGTGTGCATTCAACTTACAGAGTTAAACTCGTGTGTTGAAGGGGAAGTCTGGAAACGCTTTCTGTGGAGAGATCTCGAAACAGGGATTTCCAGCACTATTCCCGCATATAACGAAATAGCAGTAAAACTCTGCCTAAAACACAGAAGAAACGTATCCTTCAATCTGCTCTGCTGTGCGTTTGTTCAGCTAAGTGAGTTAAATCTCCCTTTAGATTCAGGAGTTAGAAACACGTTTCTGGTAAGAGCTGCGTTTGGACATTTCTCAGTGAATGGGAGTATATGCTGTAAGGAGAACTGTCTGCTTCTAAAACCAAAACGGAGCTACCTAACAGAACGGTCTTCAATGTGTGCATTCAACTTACAGAGTTAAACTCGTGTGTTGAAGGGGAAGTCTGGAAACGCTTTCTGTGGAGAGATCTCAAAACAGGCATTTTCAGGCATTTCCAGCACTATTCCCGCATATAACGAAATAGCAGTAAAACTCTGCCTAAAACACAGAAGAAACGTATCCTTCAATCTGCTCTGCTGTGCGTTTGTTCAGCTAAGTGAGTTAAATCTCCCTTTAGATTCAGGAGTTAGAAACACGTTTCTGGTAAGAGCTGCGTTTGGACATTTCTCAGTGAATGGGAGTATATGCTGTAAGGAGAACTGTCTGCTTCTAAAACCAAAACGGAGCTACCTAACAGAACGGTCTTCAATGTGTGCATTCAACTTACAGAGTTAAACTTGTGTGTTGAAGGGGAAGTCTGGAAACGCTTTCTGTGGAGAGATCTCAAAACAGGCATTTCCAGGCATTTCCAGCACTATTCCCGCATATAACGAAATAGCAGTAAAACTCTGCCTAAAACACAGAAGAAACGTATCCTTCAATCTGCTCTGCTGTGCGTTTGTTCAGCTAAGTGAGTTAAATCTCCCTTTAGATTCAGGAGTTAGAAACACGTTTCTGGTAAGAGCTGCGTTTGGACATTTCTCAGTGAATGGGAGTATATGCTGTAAGGAGAACTGTCTGCTTCTAAAACCAAAACGGAGCTACCTAACAGAACGGTCTTCAATGTGTGCATTCAACTTACAGAGTTAAACTCGTGTGTTGAAGGGGAAGTCTGGAAACGCTTTCTGTGGAGAGATCTCAAAACAGGCATTTCCAGCACTATTCCCGCATATAACGAAATAGCAGTAAAACTCTGCCTAAAACACAGAAGAAACGTATCCTTCAATCTGCTCTGCTGTGCGTTTGTTCAGCTAAGTGAGTTAAATCTCCCTTTAGATTCAGGAGTTAGAAACACGTTTCTGGTAAGAGCTGCGTTTGGACATTTCTCAGTGAATGGGAGTATATGCTGTAAGGAGAACTGTCTGCTTCTAAAACCAAAACGGAGCTACCTAACAGAACGGTCTTCAATGTGTGCATTCAACTTACAGAGTTAAACTCGTGTGTTGAAGGGGAAGTCTGGAAACGCTTTCTGTGGAGAGATCTCAAAACAGGCATTTCCAGGCATTTCCAGCACTATTCCCGCATATAACGAAATAGCAGTAAAACTCTGCCTAAAACACAGAAGAAACGTATCCTTCAATCTGCTCTGCTGTGCGTTTGTTCAGCTAAGTGAGTTAAATCTCCCTTTAGATTCAGGAGTTAGAAACACGTTTCTGGTAAGAGCTGCGTTTGGACATTTCTCAGTGAATGGGAGTATATGCTGTAAGGAGAACTGTCTGCTTCTAAAACCAAAACGGAGCTACCTAACAGAACGGTCTTCAATGTGTGCATTCAACTTACAGAGTTAAACTCGTGTGTTGAAGGGGAAGTCTGGAAACGCTTTCTGTGGAGAGATCTCAAAACAGGCATTTCCAGCACTATTCCCGCATATAACGAAATAGCAGTAAAACTCTGCCTAAAACACAGAAGAAACGTATCCTTCAATCTGCTCTGCTGTGCGTTTGTTCAGCTAAGTGAGTTAAATCTCCCTTTAGATTCAGGAGTTAGAAACACGTTTCTGGTAAGAGCTGCGTTTGGACATTTCTCAGTGAATGGGAGTATATGCTGTAAGGAGAACTGTCTGCTTCTAAAACCAAAACGGAGCTACCTAACAGAACGGTCTTCAATGTGTGCATTCAACTTACAGAGTTAAACTCGTGTGTTGAAGGGGAAGTCTGGAAACGCTTTCTGTGGAGAGATCTCAAAACAGGCATTTCCAGGCATTTCCAGCACTATTCCCGCATATAACGAAATAGCAGTAAAACTCTGCCTAAAACACAGAAGAAACGTATCCTTCAATCTGCTCTGCTGTGCGTTTGTTCAGCTAAGTGAGTTAAATCTCCCTTTAGATTCAGGAGTTAGAAACACGTTTCTGGTAAGAGCTGCGTTTGGACATTTCTCAGTGAATGGGAGTATATGCTGTAAGGAGAACTGTCTGCTTCTAAAACCAAAACGGAGCTACCTAACAGAACGGTCTTCAATGTGTGCATTCAACTTACAGAGTTAAACTCGTGTGTTGAAGGGGAAGTCTGGAAACGCTTTCTGTGGAGAGATCTCAAAACAGGCATTTCCAGCACTATTCCCGCATATAACGAAATAGCAGTAAAACTCTGCCTAAAACACAGAAGAAACGTATCCTTCAATCTGCTCTGCTGTGCGTTTGTTCAGCTAAGTGAGTTAAATCTCCCTTTAGATTCAGGAGTTAGAAACACGTTTCTGGTAAGAGCTGCGTTTGGACATTTCTCAGTGAATGGGAGTATATGCTGTAAGGAGAACTGTCTGCTTCTAAAACCAAAACGGAGCTACCTAACAGAACGGTCTTCAATGTGTGCATTCAACTTACAGAGTTAAACTCGTGTGTTGAAGGGGAAGTCTGGAAACGCTTTCTGTGGAGAGATCTCAAAACAGGCATTTCCAGCACTATTCCCGCATATAACGAAATAGCAGTAAAACTCTGCCTAAAACACAGAAGAAACGTATCCTTCAATCTGCTCTGCTGTGCGTTTGTTCAGCTAAGTGAGTTAAATCTCCCTTTAGATTCAGGAGTTAGAAACACGTTTCTGGTAAGAGCTGCGTTTGGACATTTCTCAGTGAATGGGAGTATATGCTGTAAGGAGAACTGTCGGCTTCTAAAACCAAAACGGAGCTACCTAACAGAACGGTCTTCAATGTGTGCATTCAACTTACAGAGTTAAACTCGTGTGTTGAAGGGGAAGTCTGGAAACGCTTTCTGTGGAGAGATCTCGAAACAGGGATTTCCAGCACTATTCCCGCATATAACGAAATAGCAGTAAAACTCTGCCTAAAACACAGAAGAAACGTATCCTTCAATCTGCTCTGCTGTGCGTTTGTTCAGCTAAGTGAGTTAAATCTCCCTTTAGATTCAGGAGTTAGAAACACGTTTCTGGTAAGAGCTGCGTTTGGACATTTCTCAGTGAATGGGAGTATATGCTGTAAGGAGAACTGTCTGCTTCTAAAACCAAAACGGAGCTACCTAACAGAACGGTCTTCAATGTGTGCATTCAACTTACAGAGTTAAACTCGTGTGTAGAAGGGGAAGTCTGGAAACGCTTTCTGTGGAGAGATCTCAAAACAGGCATTTTCAGGCATTTCCAGCACTATTCCCGCATATAACGAAATAGCAGTAAAACTCTGCCTAAAACACAGAAGAAACGTATCCTTCAATCTGCTCTGCTGTGCGTTTGTTCAGCTAAGTGAGTTAAATCTCCCTTTAGATTCAGGAGTTAGAAACACGTTTCTGGTAAGAGCTGCGTTTGGACATTTCTCAGTGAATGGGAGTATATGCTGTAAGGAGAACTGTCTGCTTCTAAAACCAAAACGGAGCTACCTAACAGAACGGTCTTCAATGTGTGCATTCAACTTACAGAGTTAAACTTGTGTGTTGAAGGGGAAGTCTGGAAACGCTTTCTGTGGAGAGATCTCAAAACAGGCATTTCCAGGCATTTCCAGCACTATTCCCGCATATAACGAAATAGCAGTAAAACTCTGCCTAAAACACAGAAGAAACGTATCCTTCAATCTGCTCTGCTGTGCGTTTGTTCAGCTAAGTGAGTTAAATCTCCCTTTAGATTCAGGAGTTAGAAACACGTTTCTGGTAAGAGCTGCGTTTGGACATTTCTCAGTGAATGGGAGTATATGCTGTAAGGAGAACTGTCTGCTTCTAAAACCAAAACGGAGCTACCTAACAGAACGGTCTTCAATGTGTGCATTCAACTTACAGAGTTAAACTCGTGTGTTGAAGGGGAAGTCTGGAAACGCTTTCTGTGGAGAGATCTCAAAACAGGCATTTCCAGCACTATTCCCGCATATAACGAAATAGCAGTAAAACTCTGCCTAAAACACAGAAGAAACGTATCCTTCAATCTGCTCTGCTGTGCGTTTGTTCAGCTAAGTGAGTTAAATCTCCCTTTAGATTCAGGAGTTAGAAACACGTTTCTGGTAAGAGCTGCGTTTGGACATTTCTCAGTGAATGGGAGTATATGCTGTAAGGAGAACTGTCTGCTTCTAAAACCAAAACGGAGCTACCTAACAGAACGGTCTTCAATGTGTGCATTCAACTTACAGAGTTAAACTCGTGTGTTGAAGGGGAAGTCTGGAAACGCTTTCTGTGGAGAGATCTCAAAACAGGCATTTCCAGGCATTTCCAGCACTATTCCCGCATATAACGAAATAGCAGTAAAACTCTGCCTAAAACACAGAAGAAACGTATCCTTCAATCTGCTCTGCTGTGCGTTTGTTCAGCTAAGTGAGTTAAATCTCCCTTTAGATTCAGGAGTTAGAAACACGTTTCTGGTAAGAGCTGCGTTTGGACATTTCTCAGTGAATGGGAGTATATGCTGTAAGGAGAACTGTCTGCTTCTAAAACCAAAACGGAGCTACCTAACAGAACGGTCTTCAATGTGTGCATTCAACTTACAGAGTTAAACTCGTGTGTTGAAGGGGAAGTCTGGAAACGCTTTCTGTGGAGAGATCTCAAAACAGGCATTTCCAGCACTATTCCCGCATATAACGAAATAGCAGTAAAACTCTGCCTAAAACACAGAAGAAACGTATCCTTCAATCTGCTCTGCTGTGCGTTTGTTCAGCTAAGTGAGTTAAATCTCCCTTTAGATTCAGGAGTTAGAAACACGTTTCTGGTAAGAGCTGCGTTTGGACATTTCTCAGTGAATGGGAGTATATGCTGTAAGGAGAACTGTCTGCTTCTAAAACCAAAACGGAGCTACCTAACAGAACGGTCTTCAATGTGTGCATTCAACTTACAGAGTTAAACTTGTGTGTTGAAGGGGAAGTCTGGAAACGCTTTCTGTGGAGAGATCTCAAAACAGGCATTTCCAGGCATTTCCAGCACTATTCCCGCATATAACGAAATAGCAGTAAAACTCTGCCTAAAACACAGAAGAAACGTATCCTTCAATCTGCTCTGCTGTGCGTTTGTTCAGCTAAGTGAGTTAAATCTCCCTTTAGATTCAGGAGTTAGAAACACGTTTCTGGTAAGAGCTGCGTTTGGACATTTCTCAGTGAATGGGAGTATATGCTGTAAGGAGAACTGTCTGCTTCTAAAACCAAAACGGAGCTACCTAACAGAACGGTCTTCAATGTGTGCATTCAACTTACAGAGTTAAACTCGTGTGTTGAAGGGGAAGTCTGGAAACGCTTTCTGTGGAGAGATCTCAAAACAGGCATTTCCAGCACTATTCCCGCATATAACGAAATAGCAGTAAAACTCTGCCTAAAACACAGAAGAAACGTATCCTTCAATCTGCTCTGCTGTGCGTTTGTTCAGCTAAGTGAGTTAAATCTCCCTTTAGATTCAGGAGTTAGAAACACGTTTCTGGTAAGAGCTGCGTTTGGACATTTCTCAGTGAATGGGAGTATATGCTGTAAGGAGAACTGTCTGCTTCTAAAACCAAAACGGAGCTACCTAACAGAACGGTCTTCAATGTGTGCATTCAACTTACAGAGTTAAACTCGTGTGTTGAAGGGGAAGTCTGGAAACGCTTTCTGTGGAGAGATCTCAAAACAGGCATTTCCAGGCATTTCCAGCACTATTCCCGCATATAACGAAATAGCAGTAAAACTCTGCCTAAAACACAGAAGAAACGTATCCTTCAATCTGCTCTGCTGTGCGTTTGTTCAGCTAAGTGAGTTAAATCTCCCTTTAGATTCAGGAGTTAGAAACACGTTTCTGGTAAGAGCTGCGTTTGGACATTTCTCAGTGAATGGGAGTATATGCTGTAAGGAGAACTGTCTGCTTCTAAAACCAAAACGGAGCTACCTAACAGAACGGTCTTCAATGTGTGCATTCAACTTACAGAGTTAAACTCGTGTGTTGAAGGGGAAGTCTGGAAACGCTTTCTGTGGAGAGATCTCAAAACAGGCATTTCCAGCACTATTCCCGCATATAACGAAATAGCAGTAAAACTCTGCCTAAAACACAGAAGAAACGTATCCTTCAATCTGCTCTGCTGTGCGTTTGTTCAGCTAAGTGAGTTAAATCTCCCTTTAGATTCAGGAGTTAGAAACACGTTTCTGGTAAGAGCTGCGTTTGGACATTTCTCAGTGAATGGGAGTATATGCTGTAAGGAGAACTGTCTGCTTCTAAAACCAAAACGGAGCTACCTAACAGAACGGTCTTCAATGTGTGCATTCAACTTACAGAGTTAAACTCGTGTGTTGAAGGGGAAGTCTGGAAACGCTTTCTGTGGAGAGATCTCAAAACAGGCATTTCCAGGCATTTCCAGCACTATTCCCGCATATAACGAAATAGCAGTAAAACTCTGCCTAAAACACAGAAGAAACGTATCCTTCAATCTGCTCTGCTGTGCGTTTGTTCAGCTAAGTGAGTTAAATCTCCCTTTAGATTCAGGAGTTAGAAACACGTTTCTGGTAAGAGCTGCGTTTGGACATTTCTCAGTGAATGGGAGTATATGCTGTAAGGAGAACTGTCTGCTTCTAAAACCAAAACGGAGCTACCTAACAGAACGGTCTTCAATGTGTGCATTCAACTTACAGAGTTAAACTCGTGTGTTGAAGGGGAAGTCTGGAAACGCTTTCTGTGGAGAGATCTCAAAACAGGCATTTCCAGCACTATTCCCGCATATAACGAAATAGCAGTAAAACTCTGCCTAAAACACAGAAGAAACGTATCCTTCAATCTGCTCTGCTGTGCGTTTGTTCAGCTAAGTGAGTTAAATCTCCCTTTAGATTCAGGAGTTAGAAACACGTTTCTGGTAAGAGCTGCGTTTGGACATTTCTCAGTGAATGGGAGTATATGCTGTAAGGAGAACTGTCTGCTTCTAAAACCAAAACGGAGCTACCTAACAGAACGGTCTTCAATGTGTGCATTCAACTTACAGAGTTAAACTCGTGTGTTGAAGGGGAAGTCTGGAAACGCTTTCTGTGGAGAGATCTCAAAACAGGCATTTCCAGCACTATTCCCGCATATAACGAAATAGCAGTAAAACTCTGCCTAAAACACAGAAGAAACGTATCCTTCAATCTGCTCTGCTGTGCGTTTGTTCAGCTAAGTGAGTTAAATCTCCCTTTAGATTCAGGAGTTAGAAACACGTTTCTGGTAAGAGCTGCGTTTGGACATTTCTCAGTGAATGGGAGTATATGCTGTAAGGAGAACTGTCTGCTTCTAAAACCAAAACGGAGCTACCTAACAGAACGGTCTTCAATGTGTGCATTCAACTTACAGAGTTAAACTCGTGTGTTGAAGGGGAAGTCTGGAAACGCTTTCTGTGGAGAGATCTCGAAACAGGGATTTCCAGCACTATTCCCGCATATAACGAAATAGCAGTAAAACTCTGCCTAAAACACAGAAGAAACGTATCCTTCAATCTGCTCTGCTGTGCGTTTGTTCAGCTAAGTGAGTTAAATCTCCCTTTAGATTCAGGAGTTAGAAACACGTTTCTGGTAAGAGCTGCGTTTGGACATTTCTCAGTGAATGGGAGTATATGCTGTAAGGAGAACTGTCTGCTTCTAAAACCAAAACGGAGCTACCTAACAGAACGGTCTTCAATGTGTGCATTCAACTTACAGAGTTAAACTCGTGTGTAGAAGGGGAAGTCTGGAAACGCTTTCTGTGGAGAGATCTCAAAACAGGCATTTTCAGGCATTTCCAGCACTATTCCCGCATATAACGAAATAGCAGTAAAACTCTGCCTAAAACACAGAAGAAACGTATCCTTCAATCTGCTCTGCTGTGCGTTTGTTCAGCTAAGTGAGTTAAATCTCCCTTTAGATTCAGGAGTTAGAAACACGTTTCTGGTAAGAGCTGCGTTTGGACATTTCTCAGTGAATGGGAGTATATGCTGTAAGGAGAACTGTCTGCTTCTAAAACCAAAACGGAGCTACCTAACAGAACGGTCTTCAATGTGTGCATTCAACTTACAGAGTTAAACTTGTGTGTTGAAGGGGAAGTCTGGAAACGCTTTCTGTGGAGAGATCTCAAAACAGGCATTTCCAGGCATTTCCAGCACTATTCCCGCATATAACGAAATAGCAGTAAAACTCTGCCTAAAACACAGAAGAAACGTATCCTTCAATCTGCTCTGCTGTGCGTTTGTTCAGCTAAGTGAGTTAAATCTCCCTTTAGATTCAGGAGTTAGAAACACGTTTCTGGTAAGAGCTGCGTTTGGACATTTCTCAGTGAATGGGAGTATATGCTGTAAGGAGAACTGTCTGCTTCTAAAACCAAAACGGAGCTACCTAACAGAACGGTCTTCAATGTGTGCATTCAACTTACAGAGTTAAACTCGTGTGTTGAAGGGGAAGTCTGGAAACGCTTTCTGTGGAGAGATCTCAAAACAGGCATTTCCAGCACTATTCCCGCATATAACGAAATAGCAGTAAAACTCTGCCTAAAACACAGAAGAAACGTATCCTTCAATCTGCTCTGCTGTGCGTTTGTTCAGCTAAGTGAGTTAAATCTCCCTTTAGATTCAGGAGTTAGAAACACGTTTCTGGTAAGAGCTGCGTTTGGACATTTCTCAGTGAATGGGAGTATATGCTGTAAGGAGAACTGTCTGCTTCTAAAACCAAAACGGAGCTACCTAACAGAACGGTCTTCAATGTGTGCATTCAACTTACAGAGTTAAACTCGTGTGTTGAAGGGGAAGTCTGGAAACGCTTTCTGTGGAGAGATCTCAAAACAGGCATTTCCAGGCATTTCCAGCACTATTCCCGCATATAACGAAATAGCAGTAAAACTCTGCCTAAAACACAGAAGAAACGTATCCTTCAATCTGCTCTGCTGTGCGTTTGTTCAGCTAAGTGAGTTAAATCTCCCTTTAGATTCAGGAGTTAGAAACACGTTTCTGGTAAGAGCTGCGTTTGGACATTTCTCAGTGAATGGGAGTATATGCTGTAAGGAGAACTGTCTGCTTCTAAAACCAAAACGGAGCTACCTAACAGAACGGTCTTCAATGTGTGCATTCAACTTACAGAGTTAAACTCGTGTGTTGAAGGGGAAGTCTGGAAACGCTTTCTGTGGAGAGATCTCAAAACAGGCATTTCCAGCACTATTCCCGCATATAACGAAATAGCAGTAAAACTCTGCCTAAAACACAGAAGAAACGTATCCTTCAATCTGCTCTGCTGTGCGTTTGTTCAGCTAAGTGAGTTAAATCTCCCTTTAGATTCAGGAGTTAGAAACACGTTTCTGGTAAGAGCTGCGTTTGGACATTTCTCAGTGAATGGGAGTATATGCTGTAAGGAGAACTGTCTGCTTCTAAAACCAAAACGGAGCTACCTAACAGAACGGTCTTCAATGTGTGCATTCAACTTACAGAGTTAAACTCGTGTGTTGAAGGGGAAGTCTGGAAACGCTTTCTGTGGAGAGATCTCAAAACAGGCATTTCCAGGCATTTCCAGCACTATTCCCGCATATAACGAAATAGCAGTAAAACTCTGCCTAAAACACAGAAGAAACGTATCCTTCAATCTGCTCTGCTGTGCGTTTGTTCAGCTAAGTGAGTTAAATCTCCCTTTAGATTCAGGAGTTAGAAACACGTTTCTGGTAAGAGCTGCGTTTGGACATTTCTCAGTGAATGGGAGTATATGCTGTAAGGAGAACTGTCTGCTTCTAAAACCAAAACGGAGCTACCTAACAGAACGGTCTTCAATGTGTGCATTCAACTTACAGAGTTAAACTCGTGTGTTGAAGGGGAAGTCTGGAAACGCTTTCTGTGGAGAGATCTCAAAACAGGCATTTCCAGGCATTTCCAGCACTATTCCCGCATATAACGAAATAGCAGTAAAACTCTGCCTAAAACACAGAAGAAACGTATCCTTCAATCTGCTCTGCTGTGCGTTTGTTCAGCTAAGTGAGTTAAATCTCCCTTTAGATTCAGGAGTTAGAAACACGTTTCTGGTAAGAGCTGCGTTTGGACATTTCTCAGTGAATGGGAGTATATGCTGTAAGGAGAACTGTCTGCTTCTAAAACCAAAACGGAGCTACCTAACAGAACGGTCTTCAATGTGTGCATTCAACTTACAGAGTTAAACTCGTGTGTTGAAGGGGAAGTCTGGAAACGCTTTCTGTGGAGAGATCTCAAAACAGGCATTTCCAGCACTATTCCCGCATATAACGAAATAGCAGTAAAACTCTGCCTAAAACACAGAAGAAACGTATCCTTCAATCTGCTCTGCTGTGCGTTTGTTCAGCTAAGTGAGTTAAATCTCCCTTTAGATTCAGGAGTTAGAAACACGTTTCTGGTAAGAGCTGCGTTTGGACATTTCTCAGTGAATGGGAGTATATGCTGTAAGGAGAACTGTCTGCTTCTAAAACCAAAACGGAGCTACCTAACAGAACGGTCTTCAATGTGTGCATTCAACTTACAGAGTTAAACTCGTGTGTTGAAGGGGAAGTCTGGAAACGCTTTCTGTGGAGAGATCTCAAAACAGGCATTTCCAGGCATTTCCAGCACTATTCCCGCATATAACGAAATAGCAGTAAAACTCTGCCTAAAACACAGAAGAAACGTATCCTTCAATCTGCTCTGCTGTGCGTTTGTTCAGCTAAGTGAGTTAAATCTCCCTTTAGATTCAGGAGTTAGAAACACGTTTCTGGTAAGAGCTGCGTTTGGACATTTCTCAGTGAATGGGAGTATATGCTGTAAGGAGAACTGTCTGCTTCTAAAACCAAAACGGAGCTACCTAACAGAACGGTCTTCAATGTGTGCATTCAACTTACAGAGTTAAACTCGTGTGTTGAAGGGGAAGTCTGGAAACGCTTTCTGTGGAGAGATCTCAAAACAGGCATTTCCAGCACTATTCCCGCATATAACGAAATAGCAGTAAAACTCTGCCTAAAACACAGAAGAAACGTATCCTTCAATCTGCTCTGCTGTGCGTTTGTTCAGCTAAGTGAGTTAAATCTCCCTTTAGATTCAGGAGTTAGAAACACGTTTCTGGTAAGAGCTGCGTTTGGACATTTCTCAGTGAATGGGAGTATATGCTGTAAGGAGAACTGTCTGCTTCTAAAACCAAAACGGAGCTACCTAACAGAACGGTCTTCAATGTGTGCATTCAACTTACAGAGTTAAACTCGTGTGTTAAAGGGGAAGTCTGGAAACGCTTTCTGTGGAGAGATCCCAAAACAGGCATTTCCAGCACTATTCCCGCATATAACGAAATAGCAGTAAAACTCTGCCTAAAACACAGAAGAAACGTATCCTTCAATCTGCTCTGCTGTGCGTTTGTTCAGCTAAGTGAGTTAAATCTCCCTTTAGATTCAGGAGTTAGAAACACGTTTCTGGTAAGAGCTGCGTTTGGACATTTCTCAGTGAATGGGAGTATATGCTGTAAGGAGAACTGTCTGCTTCTAAAACCAAAACGGAGCTACCTAACAGAACGGTCTTCAATGTGTGCATTCAACTTACAGAGTTAAACTCGTGTGTTGAAGGGGAAGTCTGGAAACGCTTTCTGTGGAGAGATCTCAAAACAGGCATTTCCAGGCATTTCCAGCACTATTCCCGCATATAACGAAATAGCAGTAAAACTCTGCCTAAAACACAGAAGAAACGTATCCTTCAATCTGCTCTGCTGTGCGTTTGTTCAGCTAAGTGAGTTAAATCTCCCTTTAGATTCAGGAGTTAGAAACACGTTTGTGGTAAGAGCTGCGTTTGGACATTTCTCAGTGAATGGGAGTATATGCTGTAAGGAGAACTGTCTGCTTCTAAAACCAAAACGGAGCTACCTAACAGAACGGTCTTCAATGTGTGCATTCAACTTACAGAGTTAAACTCGTGTGTTGAAGGGGAAGTCTGGAAACGCTTTCTGTGGAGAGATCTCAAAACAGGCATTTCCAGGCATTTCCAGCACTATTCCCGCATATAACGAAATAGCAGTAAAACTCTGCCTAAAACACAGAAGAAACGTATCCTTCAATCTGCTCTGCTGTGCGTTTGTTCAGCTAAGTGAGTTAAATCTCCCTTTAGATTCAGGAGTTAGAAACACGTTTCTGGTAAGAGCTGCGTTTGGACATTTCTCAGTGAATGGGAGTATATGCTGTAAGGAGAACTGTCTGCTTCTAAAACCAAAACGGAGCTACCTAACAGAACGGTCTTCAATGTGTGCATTCAACTTACAGAGTTAAACTCGTGTGTTGAAGGGGAAGTCTGGAAACGCTTTCTGTGGAGAGATCTCAAAACAGGCATTTCCAGGCATTTCCAGCACTATTCCCGCATATAACGAAATAGCAGTAAAACTCTGCCTAAAACACAGAAGAAACGTATCCTTCAATCTGCTCTGCTGTGCGTTTGTTCAGCTAAGTGAGTTAAATCTCCCTTTAGATTCAGGAGTTAGAAACACGTTTCTGGTAAGAGCTGCGTTTGGACATTTCTCAGTGAATGGGAGTATATGCTGTAAGGAGAACTGTCTGCTTCTAAAACCAAAACGGAGCTACCTAACAGAACGGTCTTCAATGTGTGCATTCAACTTACAGAGTTAAACTCGTGTGTTGAAGGGGAAGTCTGGAAACGCTTTCTGTGGAGAGATCTCAAAACAGGCATTTCCAGCACTATTCCCGCATATAACGAAATAGCAGTAAAACTCTGCCTAAAACACAGAAGAAACGTATCCTTCAATCTGCTCTGCTGTGCGTTTGTTCAGCTAAGTGAGTTAAATCTCCCTTTAGATTCAGGAGTTAGAAACACGTTTCTGGTAAGAGCTGCGATTGGACATTTCTCAGTGAATGGGAGTATATGCTGTAAGGAGAACTGTCTGCTTCTAAAACCAAAACGGAGCTACCTAACAGAACGGTCTTCAATGTGTGCATTCAACTTACAGTGTTAAACTCGTGTGTTGAAGGGGAAGTCTGGAAACGCTTTCTGTGGAGAGATCTCAAAACAGGCATTTCCAGGCATTTCCAGCACTATTCCCGCATATAACGAAATAGCAGTAAAACTCTGCCTAAAACACAGAAGAAACGTATCCTTCAATCTGCTCTGCTGTGCGTTTGTTCAGCTAAGTGAGTTAAATCTCCCTTTAGATTCAGGAGTTAGAAACACGTTTCTGGTAAGAGCTGCGTTTGGACATTTCTCAGTGAATGGGAGTATATGCTGTAAGGAGAACTGTCTGCTTCTAAAACCAAAACGGAGCTACCTAACAGAACGGTCTTCAATGTGTGCATTCAACTTACAGAGTTAAACTCGTGTGTTGAAGGGGAAGTCTGGAAACGCTTTCTGTGGAGAGATCTCAAAACAGGCATTTCCAGGCATTTCCAGCACTATTCCCGCATATAACGAAATAGCAGTAAAACTCTGCCTAAAACACAGAAGAAACGTATCCTTCAATCTGCTCTGCTGTGCGTTTGTTCAGCTAAGTGAGTTAAATCTCCCTTTAGATTCAGGAGTTAGAAACACGTTTCTGGTAAGAGCTGCGTTTGGACATTTCTCAGTGAATGGGAGTATATGCTGTAAGGAGAACTGTCTGCTTCTAAAACCAAAACGGAGCTACCTAACAGAACGGTCTTCAATGTGTGCATTCAACTTACAGAGTTAAACTTGTGTGTTGAAGGGGAAGTCTGGAAACGCTTTCTGTGGAGAGATCTCAAAACAGGCATTTCCAGGCATTTCCAGCACTATTCCCGCATATAACGAAATAGCAGTAAAACTCTGCCTAAAACACAGAAGAAACGTATCCTTCAATCTGCTCTGCTGTGCGTTTGTTCAGCTAAGTGAGTTAAATCTCCCTTTAGATTCAGGAGTTAGAAACACGTTTCTGGTAAGAGCTGCGTTTGGACATTTCTCAGTGAATGGGAGTATATGCTGTAAGGAGAACTGTCTGCTTCTAAAACCAAAACGGAGCTACCTAACAGAACGGTCTTCAATGTGTGCATTCAACTTACAGAGTTAAACTCGTGTGTTGAAGGGGAAGTCTGGAAACGCTTTCTGTGGAGAGATCTCAAAACAGGCATTTCCAGCACTATTCCCGCATATAACGAAATAGCAGTAAAACTCTGCCTAAAACACAGAAGAAACGTATCCTTCAATCTGCTCTGCTGTGCGTTTGTTCAGCTAAGTGAGTTAAATCTCCCTTTAGATTCAGGAGTTAGAAACACGTTTCTGGTAAGAGCTGCGTTTGGACATTTCTCAGTGAATGGGAGTATATGCTGTAAGGAGAACTGTCTGCTTCTAAAACCAAAACGGAGCTACCTAACAGAACGGTCTTCAATGTGTGCATTCAACTTACAGAGTTAAACTCGTGTGTTGAAGGGGAAGTCTGGAAACGCTTTCTGTGGAGAGATCTCAAAACAGGCATTTCCAGGCATTTCCAGCACTATTCCCGCATATAACGAAATAGCAGTAAAACTCTGCCTAAAACACAGAAGAAACGTATCCTTCAATCTGCTCTGCTGTGCGTTTGTTCAGCTAAGTGAGTTAAATCTCCCTTTAGATTCAGGAGTTAGAAACACGTTTCTGGTAAGAGCTGCGTTTGGACATTTCTCAGTGAATGGGAGTATATGCTGTAAGGAGAACTGTCTGCTTCTAAAACCAAAACGGAGCTACCTAACAGAACGGTCTTCAATGTGTGCATTCAACTTACAGAGTTAAACTCGTGTGTTGAAGGGGAAGTCTGGAAACGCTTTCTGTGGAGAGATCTCGAAACAGGGATTTCCAGCACTATTCCCGCATATAACGAAATAGCAGTAAAACTCTGCCTAAAACACAGAAGAAACGTATCCTTCAATCTGCTCTGCTGTGCGTTTGTTCAGCTAAGTGAGTTAAATCTCCCTTTAGATTCAGGAGTTAGAAACACGTTTCTGGTAAGAGCTGCGTTTGGACATTTCTCAGTGAATGGGAGTATATGCTGTAAGGAGAACTGTCTGCTTCTAAAACCAAAACGGAGCTACCTAACAGAACGGTCTTCAATGTGTGCATTCAACTTACAGAGTTAAACTCGTGTGTTGAAGGGGAAGTCTGGAAACGCTTTCTGTGGAGAGATCTCAAAACAGGCATTTCCAGGCATTTCCAGCACTATTCCCGCATATAACGAAATAGCAGTAAAACTCTGCCTAAAACACAGAAGAAACGTATCCTTCAATCTGCTCTGCTGTGCGTTTGTTCAGCTAAGTGAGTTAAATCTCCCTTTAGATTCAGGAGTTAGAAACACGTTTCTGGTAAGAGCTGCGTTTGGACATTTCTCAGTGAATGGGAGTATATGCTGTAAGGAGAACTGTCTGCTTCTAAAACCAAAACGGAGCTACCTAACAGAACGGTCTTCAATGTGTGCATTCAACTTACAGAGTTAAACTTGTGTGTTGAAGGGGAAGTCTGGAAACGCTTTCTGTGGAGAGATCTCAAAACAGGCATTTCCAGGCATTTCCAGCACTATTCCCGCATATAACGAAATAGCAGTAAAACTCTGCCTAAAACACAGAAGAAACGTATCCTTCAATCTGCTCTGCTGTGCGTTTGTTCAGCTAAGTGAGTTAAATCTCCCTTTAGATTCAGGAGTTAGAAACACGTTTCTGGTAAGAGCTGCGTTTGGACATTTCTCAGTGAATGGGAGTATATGCTGTAAGGAGAACTGTCTGCTTCTAAAACCAAAACGGAGCTACCTAACAGAACGGTCTTCAATGTGTGCATTCAACTTACAGAGTTAAACTCGTGTGTTGAAGGGGAAGTCTGGAAACGCTTTCTGTGGAGAGATCTCAAAACAGGCATTTCCAGCACTATTCCCGCATATAACGAAATAGCAGTAAAACTCTGCCTAAAACACAGAAGAAACGTATCCTTCAATCTGCTCTGCTGTGCGTTTGTTCAGCTAAGTGAGTTAAATCTCCCTTTAGATTCAGGAGTTAGAAACACGTTTCTGGTAAGAGCTGCGTTTGGACATTTCTCAGTGAATGGGAGTATATGCTGTAAGGAGAACTGTCTGCTTCTAAAACCAAAACGGAGCTACCTAACAGAACGGTCTTCAATGTGTGCATTCAACTTACAGAGTTAAACTCGTGTGTTGAAGGGGAAGTCTGGAAACGCTTTCTGTGGAGAGATCTCAAAACAGGCATTTCCAGGCATTTCCAGCACTATTCCCGCATATAACGAAATAGCAGTAAAACTCTGCCTAAAACACAGAAGAAACGTATCCTTCAATCTGCTCTGCTGTGCGTTTGTTCAGCTAAGTGAGTTAAATCTCCCTTTAGATTCAGGAGTTAGAAACACGTTTCTGGTAAGAGCTGCGTTTGGACATTTCTCAGTGAATGGGAGTATATGCTGTAAGGAGAACTGTCTGCTTCTAAAACCAAAACGGAGCTACCTAACAGAACGGTCTTCAATGTGTGCATTCAACTTACAGAGTTAAACTCGTGTGTTGAAGGGGAAGTCTGGAAACGCTTTCTGTGGAGAGATCTCGAAACAGGGATTTCCAGCACTATTCCCGCATATAACGAAATAGCAGTAAAACTCTGCCTAAAACACAGAAGAAACGTATCCTTCAATCTGCTCTGCTGTGCGTTTGTTCAGCTAAGTGAGTTAAATCTCCCTTTAGATTCAGGAGTTAGAAACACGTTTCTGGTAAGAGCTGCGTTTGGACATTTCTCAGTGAATGGGAGTATATGCTGTAAGGAGAACTGTCTGCTTCTAAAACCAAAACGGAGCTACCTAACAGAACGGTCTTCAATGTGTGCATTCAACTTACAGAGTTAAACTCGTGTGTTGAAGGGGAAGTCTGGAAACGCTTTCTGTGGAGAGATCTCAAAACAGGCATTTCCAGGCATTTCCAGCACTATTCCCGCATATAACGAAATAGCAGTAAAACTCTGCCTAAAACACAGAAGAAACGTATCCTTCAATCTGCTCTGCTGTGCGTTTGTTCAGCTAAGTGAGTTAAATCTCCCTTTAGATTCAGGAGTTAGAAACACGTTTCTGGTAAGAGCTGCGTTTGGACATTTCTCAGTGAATGGGAGTATATGCTGTAAGGAGAACTGTCTGCTTCTAAAACCAAAACGGAGCTACCTAACAGAACGGTCTTCAATGTGTGCATTCAACTTACAGAGTTAAACTCGTGTGTTGAAGGGGAAGTCTGGAAACGCTTTCTGTGGAGAGATCTCGAAACAGGGATTTCCAGCACTATTCCCGCATATAACGAAATAGCAGTAAAACTCTGCCTAAAACACAGAAGAAACGTATCCTTCAATCTGCTCTGCTGTGCGTTTGTTCAGCTAAGTGAGTTAAATCTCCCTTTAGATTCAGGAGTTAGAAACACGTTTCTGGTAAGAGCTGCGTTTGGACATTTCTCAGTGAATGGGAGTATATGCTGTAAGGAGAACTGTCTGCTTCTAAAACCAAAACGGAGCTACCTAACAGAACGGTCTTCAATGTGTGCATTCAACTTACAGAGTTAAACTCGTGTGTTGAAGGGGAAGTCTGGAAACGCTTTCTGTGGAGAGATCTCAAAACAGGCATTTCCAGGCATTTCCAGCACTATTCCCGCATATAACGAAATAGCAGTAAAACTCTGCCTAAAACACAGAAGAAACGTATCCTTCAATCTGCTCTGCTGTGCGTTTGTTCAGCTAAGTGAGTTAAATCTCCCTTTAGATTCAGGAGTTAGAAACACGTTTCTGGTAAGAGCTGCGTTTGGACATTTCTCAGTGAATGGGAGTATATGCTGTAAGGAGAACTGTCTGCTTCTAAAACCAAAACGGAGCTACCTAACAGAACGGTCTTCAATGTGTGCATTCAACTTACAGAGTTAAACTTGTGTGTTGAAGGGGAAGTCTGGAAACGCTTTCTGTGGAGAGATCTCAAAACAGGCATTTCCAGGCATTTCCAGCACTATTCCCGCATATAACGAAATAGCAGTAAAACTCTGCCTAAAACACAGAAGAAACGTATCCTTCAATCTGCTCTGCTGTGCGTTTGTTCAGCTAAGTGAGTTAAATCTCCCTTTAGATTCAGGAGTTAGAAACACGTTTCTGGTAAGAGCTGCGTTTGGACATTTCTCAGTGAATGGGAGTATATGCTGTAAGGAGAACTGTCTGCTTCTAAAACCAAAACGGAGCTACCTAACAGAACGGTCTTCAATGTGTGCATTCAACTTACAGAGTTAAACTCGTGTGTTGAAGGGGAAGTCTGGAAACGCTTTCTGTGGAGAGATCTCAAAACAGGCATTTCCAGCACTATTCCCGCATATAACGAAATAGCAGTAAAACTCTGCCTAAAACACAGAAGAAACGTATCCTTCAATCTGCTCTGCTGTGCGTTTGTTCAGCTAAGTGAGTTAAATCTCCCTTTAGATTCAGGAGTTAGAAACACGTTTCTGGTAAGAGCTGCGTTTGGACATTTCTCAGTGAATGGGAGTATATGCTGTAAGGAGAACTGTCTGCTTCTAAAACCAAAACGGAGCTACCTAACAGAACGGTCTTCAATGTGTGCATTCAACTTACAGAGTTAAACTCGTGTGTTGAAGGGGAAGTCTGGAAACGCTTTCTGTGGAGAGATCTCAAAACAGGCATTTCCAGACATTTCCAGCACTATTCCCGCATATAACGAAATAGCAGTAAAACTCTGCCTAAAACACAGAAGAAACGTATCCTTCAATCTGCTCTGCTGTGCGTTTGTTCAGCTAAGTGAGTTAAATCTCCCTTTAGATTCAGGAGTTAGAAACACGTTTCTGGTAAGAGCTGCGTTTGGACATTTCTCAGTGAATGGGAGTATATGCTGTAAGGAGAACTGTCTGCTTCTAAAACCAAAACGGAGCTACCTAACAGAACGGTCTTCAATGTGTGCATTCAACTTACAGAGTTAAACTCGTGTGTTGAAGGGGAAGTCTGGAAACGCTTTCTGTGGAGAGATCTCGAAACAGGGATTTCCAGCACTATTCCCGCATATAACGAAATAGCAGTAAAACTCTGCCTAAAACACAGAAGAAACGTATCCTTCAATCTGCTCTGCTGTGCGTTTGTTCAGCTAAGTGAGTTAAATCTCCCTTTAGATTCAGGAGTTAGAAACACGTTTCTGGTAAGAGCTGCGTTTGGACATTTCTCAGTGAATGGGAGTATATGCTGTAAGGAGAACTGTCTGCTTCTAAAACCAAAACGGAGCTACCTAACAGAACGGTCTTCAATGTGTGCATTCAACTTACAGAGTTAAACTCGTGTGTTGAAGGGGAAGTCTGGAAACGCTTTCTGTGGAGAGATCTCAAAACAGGCATTTCCAGGCATTTCCAGCACTATTCCCGCATATAACGAAATAGCAGTAAAACTCTGCCTAAAACACAGAAGAAACGTATCCTTCAATCTGCTCTGCTGTGCGTTTGTTCAGCTAAGTGAGTTAAATCTCCCTTTAGATTCAGGAGTTAGAAACACGTTTCTGGTAAGAGCTGCGTTTGGACATTTCTCAGTGAATGGGAGTATATGCTGTAAGGAGAACTGTCTGCTTCTAAAACCAAAACGGAGCTACCTAACAGAACGGTCTTCAATGTGTGCATTCAACTTACAGAGTTAAACTTGTGTGTTGAAGGGGAAGTCTGGAAACGCTTTCTGTGGAGAGATCTCAAAACAGGCATTTCCAGGCATTTCCAGCACTATTCCCGCATATAACGAAATAGCAGTAAAACTCTGCCTAAAACACAGAAGAAACGTATCCTTCAATCTGCTCTGCTGTGCGTTTGTTCAGCTAAGTGAGTTAAATCTCCCTTTAGATTCAGGAGTTAGAAACACGTTTCTGGTAAGAGCTGCGTTTGGACATTTCTCAGTGAATGGGAGTATATGCTGTAAGGAGAACTGTCTGCTTCTAAAACCAAAACGGAGCTACCTAACAGAACGGTCTTCAATGTGTGCATTCAACTTACAGAGTTAAACTCGTGTGTTTTAGGGGAAGTCTGGAAAGGCTTTCTGTGGAGAGATCTCAAAACAGGCATTTCCAGCACTATTCCCGCATATAACGAAATAGCAGTAAAACTCTGCCTAAAACACAGAAGAAACGTATCCTTCAATCTGCTCTGCTGTGCGTTTGTTCAGCTAAGTGAGTTAAATCTCCCTTTAGATTCAGGAGTTAGAAACACGTTTCTGGTAAGAGCTGCGATTGGACATTTCTCAGTGAATGGGAGTATATGCTGTAAGGAGAACTGTCTGCTTCTAAAACCAAAACGGAGCTACCTAACAGAACGGTCTTCAATGTGTGCATTCAACTTACAGTGTTAAACTCGTGTGTTGAAGGGGAAGTCTGGAAACGCTTTCTGTGGAGAGATCTCAAAACAGGCATTTCCAGGCATTTCCAGCACTATTCCCGCATATAAAGAAATAGCAGTAAAACTCTGCCTAAAACACAGAAGAAACGTATCCTTCAATCTGCTCTGCTGTGCGTTTGTTCAGCTAAGTGAGTTAAATCTCCCTTTAGATTCAGGAGTTAGAAACACGTTTCTGGTAAGAGCTGCGTTTGGACATTTCTCAGTGAATGGGAGTATATGCTGTAAGGAGAACTGTCTGCTTCTAAAACCAAAACGGAGCTACCTAACAGAACGGTCTTCAATGTGTGCATTCAACTTACAGAGTTAAACTCGTGTGTTGAAGGGGAAGTCTGGAAACGCTTTCTGTGGAGAGATCTCAAAACAGGCATTTCCAGCACTATTCCCGCATATAACGAAATAGCAGTAAAACTCTGCCTAAAACACAGAAGAAACGTATCCTTCAATCTGCTCTGCTGTGCGTTTGTTCAGCTAAGTGAGTTAAATCTCCCTTTAGATTCAGGAGTTAGAAACACGTTTCTGGTAAGAGCTGCGTTTGGACATTTCTCAGTGAATGGGAGTATATGCTGTAAGGAGAACTGTCTGCTTCTAAAACCAAAACGGAGCTACCTAACAGAACGGTCTTCAATGTGTGCATTCAACTTACAGAGTTAAACTCGTGTGTTGAAGGGGAAGTCTGGAAACGCTTTCTGTGGAGAGATCTCAAAACAGGCATTTCCAGCACTATTCCCGCATATAACGAAATAGCAGTAAAACTCTGCCTAAAACACAGAAGAAACGTATCCTTCAATCTGCTCTGCTGTGCGTTTGTTCAGCTAAGTGAGTTAAATCTCCCTTTAGATTCAGGAGTTAGAAACACGTTTCTGGTAAGAGCTGCGTTTGGACATTTCTCAGTGAATGGGAGTATATGCTGTAAGGAGAACTGTCTGCTTCTAAAACCAAAACGGAGCTACCTAACAGAACGGTCTTCAATGTGTGCATTCAACTTACAGAGTTAAACTCGTGTGTTGAAGGGGAAGTCTGGAAACGCTTTCTGTGGAGAGATCTCAAAACAGGCATTTCCAGCACTATTCCCGCATATAACGAAATAGCAGTAAAACTCTGCCTAAAACACAGAAGAAACGTATCCTTCAATCTGCTCTGCTGTGCGTTTGTTCAGCTAAGTGAGTTAAATCTCCCTTTAGATTCAGGAGTTAGAAACACGTTTCTGGTAAGAGCTGCGTTTGGACATTTCTCAGTGAATGGGAGTATATGCTGTAAGGAGAACTGTCTGCTTCTAAAACCAAAACGGAGCTACCTAACAGAACGGTCTTCAATGTGTGCATTCAACTTACAGAGTTAAACTCGTGTGTTGAAGGGGAAGTCTGGAAACGCTTTCTGTGGAGAGATCTCAAAACAGGCATTTCCAGCACTATTCCCGCATATAACGAAATAGCAGTAAAACTCTGCCTAAAACACAGAAGAAACGTATCCTTCAATCTGCTCTGCTGTGCGTTTGTTCAGCTAAGTGAGTTAAATCTCCCTTTAGATTCAGGAGTTAGAAACACGTTTCTGGTAAGAGCTGCGTTTGGACATTTCTCAGTGAATGGGAGTATATGCTGTAAGGAGAACTGTCTGCTTCTAAAACCAAAACGGAGCTACCTAACAGAACGGTCTTCAATGTGTGCATTCAACTTACAGAGTTAAACTCGTGTGTTGAAGGGGAAGTCTGGAAACGCTTTCTGTGGAGAGATCTCAAAACAGGCATTTCCAGGCATTTCCAGCACTATTCCCGCATATAACGAAATAGCAGTAAAACTCTGCCTAAAACACAGAAGAAACGTATCCTTCAATCTGCTCTGCTGTGCGTTTGTTCAGCTAAGTGAGTTAAATCTCCCTTTAGATTCAGGAGTTAGAAACACGTTTCTGGTAAGAGCTGCGTTTGGACATTTCTCAGTGAATGGGAGTATATGCTGTAAGGAGAACTGTCTGCTTCTAAAACCAAAACGGAGCTACCTAACAGAACGGTCTTCAATGTGTGCATTCAACTTACAGAGTTAAACTCGTGTGTTGAAGGGGAAGTCTGGAAACGCTTTCTGTGGAGAGATCTCAAAACAGGCATTTCCAGCACTATTCCCGCATATAACGAAATAGCAGTAAAACTCTGCCTAAAACACAGAAGAAACGTATCCTTCAATCTGCTCTGCTGTGCGTTTGTTCAGCTAAGTGAGTTAAATCTCCCTTTAGATTCAGGAGTTAGAAACACGTTTCTGGTAAGAGCTGCGTTTGGACATTTCTCAGTGAATGGGAGTATATGCTGTAAGGAGAACTGTCTGCTTCTAAAACCAAAACGGAGCTACCTAACAGAACGGTCTTCAATGTGTGCATTCAACTTACAGAGTTAAACTCGTGTGTTGAAGGGGAAGTCTGGAAACGCTTTCTGTGGAGAGATCTCAAAACAGGCATTTCCAGCACTATTCCCGCATATAACGAAATAGCAGTAAAACTCTGCCTAAAACACAGAAGAAACGTATCCTTCAATCTGCTCTGCTGTGCGTTTGTTCAGCTAAGTGAGTTAAATCTCCCTTTAGATTCAGGAGTTAGAAACACGTTTCTGGTAAGAGCTGCGTTTGGACATTTCTCAGTGAATGGGAGTATATGCTGTAAGGAGAACTGTCTGCTTCTAAAACCAAAACGGAGCTACCTAACAGAACGGTCTTCAATGTGTGCATTCAACTTACAGAGTTAAACTCGTGTGTTGAAGGGGAAGTCTGGAAACGCTTTCTGTGGAGAGATCTCAAAACAGGCATTTCCAGCACTATTCCCGCATATAACGAAATAGCAGTAAAACTCTGCCTAAAACACAGAAGAAACGTATCCTTCAATCTGCTCTGCTGTGCGTTTGTTCAGCTAAGTGAGTTAAATCTCCCTTTAGATTCAGGAGTTAGAAACACGTTTCTGGTAAGAGCTGCGTTTGGACATTTCTCAGTGAATGGGAGTATATGCTGTAAGGAGAACTGTCTGCTTCTAAAACCAAAACGGAGCTACCTAACAGAACGGTCTTCAATGTGTGCATTCAACTTACAGAGTTAAACTCGTGTGTTGAAGGGGAAGTCTGGAAACGCTTTCTGTGGAGAGATCTCAAAACAGGCATTTCCAGGCATTTCCAGCACTATTCCCGCATATAACGAAATAGCAGTAAAACTCTGCCTAAAACACAGAAGAAACGTATCCTTCAATCTGCTCTGCTGTGCGTTTGTTCAGCTAAGTGAGTTAAATCTCCCTTTAGATTCAGGAGTTAGAAACACGTTTGTGGTAAGAGCTGCGTTTGGACATTTCTCAGTGAATGGGAGTATATGCTGTAAGGAGAACTGTCTGCTTCTAAAACCAAAACGGAGCTACCTAACAGAACGGTCTTCAATGTGTGCATTCAACTTACAGAGTTAAACTCGTGTGTTGAAGGGGAAGTCTGGAAACGCTTTCTGTGGAGAGATCTCAAAACAGGCATTTCCAGGCATTTCCAGCACTATTCCCGCATATAACGAAATAGCAGTAAAACTCTGCCTAAAACACAGAAGAAACGTATCCTTCAATCTGCTCTGCTGTGCGTTTGTTCAGCTAAGTGAGTTAAATCTCCCTTTAGATTCAGGAGTTAGAAACACGTTTCTGGTAAGAGCTGCGTTTGGACATTTCTCAGTGAATGGGAGTATATGCTGTAAGGAGAACTGTCTGCTTCTAAAACCAAAACGGAGCTACCTAACAGAACGGTCTTCAATGTGTGCATTCAACTTACAGAGTTAAACTCGTGTGTTGAAGGGGAAGTCTGGAAACGCTTTCTGTGGAGAGATCTCAAAACAGGCATTTCCAGGCATTTCCAGCACTATTCCCGCATATAACGAAATAGCAGTAAAACTCTGCCTAAAACACAGAAGAAACGTATCCTTCAATCTGCTCTGCTGTGCGTTTGTTCAGCTAAGTGAGTTAAATCTCCCTTTAGATTCAGGAGTTAGAAACACGTTTCTGGTAAGAGCTGCGTTTGGACATTTCTCAGTGAATGGGAGTATATGCTGTAAGGAGAACTGTCTGCTTCTAAAACCAAAACGGAGCTACCTAACAGAACGGTCTTCAATGTGTGCATTCAACTTACAGAGTTAAACTCGTGTGTTGAAGGGGAAGTCTGGAAACGCTTTCTGTGGAGAGATCTCAAAACAGGCATTTCCAGCACTATTCCCGCATATAACGAAATAGCAGTAAAACTCTGCCTAAAACACAGAAGAAACGTATCCTTCAATCTGCTCTGCTGTGCGTTTGTTCAGCTAAGTGAGTTAAATCTCCCTTTAGATTCAGGAGTTAGAAACACGTTTCTGGTAAGAGCTGCGTTTGGACATTTCTCAGTGAATGGGAGTATATGCTGTAAGGAGAACTGTCTGCTTCTAAAACCAAAACGGAGCTACCTAACAGAACGGTCTTCAATGTGTGCATTCAACTTACAGAGTTAAACTCGTGTGTTGAAGGGGAAGTCTGGAAACGCTTTCTGTGGAGAGATCTCAAAACAGGCATTTCCAGGCATTTCCAGCACTATTCCCGCATATAACGAAATAGCAGTAAAACTCTGCCTAAAACACAGAAGAAACGTATCCTTCAATCTGCTCTGCTGTGCGTTTGTTCAGCTAAGTGAGTTAAATCTCCCTTTAGATTCAGGAGTTAGAAACACGTTTCTGGTAAGAGCTGCGTTTGGACATTTCTCAGTGAATGGGAGTATATGCTGTAAGGAGAACTGTCTGCTTCTAAAACCAAAACGGAGCTACCTAACAGAACGGTCTTCAATGTGTGCATTCAACTTACAGAGTTAAACTCGTGTGTTGAAGGGGAAGTCTGGAAACGCTTTCTGTGGAGAGATCTCAAAACAGGCATTTCCAGCACTATTCCCGCATATAACGAAATAGCAGTAAAACTCTGCCTAAAACACAGAAGAAACGTATCCTTCAATCTGCTCTGCTGTGCGTTTGTTCAGCTAAGTGAGTTAAATCTCCCTTTAGATTCAGGAGTTAGAAACACGTTTCTGGTAAGAGCTGCGTTTGGACATTTCTCAGTGAATGGGAGTATATGCTGTAAGGAGAACTGTCTGCTTCTAAAACCAAAACGGAGCTACCTAACAGAACGGTCTTCAATGTGTGCATTCAACTTACAGAGTTAAACTCGTGTGTTAAAGGGGAAGTCTGGAAACGCTTTCTGTGGAGAGATCCCAAAACAGGCATTTCCAGCACTATTCCCGCATATAACGAAATAGCAGTAAAACTCTGCCTAAAACACAGAAGAAACGTATCCTTCAATCTGCTCTGCTGTGCGTTTGTTCAGCTAAGTGAGTTAAATCTCCCTTTAGATTCAGGAGTTAGAAACACGTTTCTGGTAAGAGCTGCGTTTGGACATTTCTCAGTGAATGGGAGTATATGCTGTAAGGAGAACTGTCTGCTTCTAAAACCAAAACGGAGCTACCTAACAGAACGGTCTTCAATGTGTGCATTCAACTTACAGAGTTAAACTCGTGTGTTGAAGGGGAAGTCTGGAAACGCTTTCTGTGGAGAGATCTCAAAACAGGCATTTCCAGGCATTTCCAGCACTATTCCCGCATATAACGAAATAGCAGTAAAACTCTGCCTAAAACACAGAAGAAAGGTATCCTTCAATCTGCTCTGCTGTGCGTTTGTTCAGCTAAGTGAGTTAAATCTCCCTTTAGATTCAGGAGTTAGAAACACGTTTGTGGTAAGAGCTGCGTTTGGACATTTCTCAGTGAATGGGAGTATATGCTGTAAGGAGAACTGTCTGCTTCTAAAACCAAAACGGAGCTACCTAACAGAACGGTCTTCAATGTGTGCATTCAACTTACAGAGTTAAACTCGTGTGTTGAAGGGGAAGTCTGGAAACGCTTTCTGTGGAGAGATCTCAAAACAGGCATTTCCAGGCATTTCCAGCACTATTCCCGCATATAACGAAATAGCAGTAAAACTCTGCCTAAAACACAGAAGAAACGTATCCTTCAATCTGCTCTGCTGTGCGTTTGTTCAGCTAAGTGAGTTAAATCTCCCTTTAGATTCAGGAGTTAGAAACACGTTTCTGGTAAGAGCTGCGTTTGGACATTTCTCAGTGAATGGGAGTATATGCTGTAAGGAGAACTGTCTGCTTCTAAAACCAAAACGGAGCTACCTAACAGAACGGTCTTCAATGTGTGCATTCAACTTACAGAGTTAAACTCGTGTGTTGAAGGGGAAGTCTGGAAACGCTTTCTGTGGAGAGATCTCAAAACAGGCATTTCCAGGCATTTCCAGCACTATTCCCGCATATAACGAAATAGCAGTAAAACTCTGCCTAAAACACAGAAGAAACGTATCCTTCAATCTGCTCTGCTGTGCGTTTGTTCAGCTAAGTGAGTTAAATCTCCCTTTAGATTCAGGAGTTAGAAACACGTTTCTGGTAAGAGCTGCGTTTGGAC
Organism: Saguinus oedipus; assembly: GCA_031835075.1. Classification (NCBI taxonomy): domain Eukaryota; kingdom Metazoa; phylum Chordata; class Mammalia; order Primates; family Cebidae; genus Saguinus; species Saguinus oedipus. The sequence continues at coordinate 488,542 of JASSZA010000370.1, read as the reverse complement.
ATTTCTCAGTGAATGGGAGTATATGCTGTAAGGAGAACTGTCTGCTTCTAAAACCAAAACGGAGCTACCTAACAGAACGGTCTTCAATGTGTGCATTCAACTTACAGAGTTAAACTCGTGTGTTGAAGGGGAAGTCTGGAAACGCTTTCTGTGGAGAGATCTCAAAACAGGCATTTCCAGCACTATTCCCGCATATAACGAAATAGCAGTAAAACTCTGCCTAAAACACAGAAGAAACGTATCCTTCAATCTGCTCTGCTGTGCGTTTGTTCAGCTAAGTGAGTTAAATCTCCCTTTAGATTCAGGAGTTAGAAACACGTTTCTGGTAAGAGCTGCGATTGGACATTTCTCAGTGAATGGGAGTATATGCTGTAAGGAGAACTGTCTGCTTCTAAAACCAAAACGGAGCTACCTAACAGAACGGTCTTCAATGTGTGCATTCAACTTACAGTGTTAAACTCGTGTGTTGAAGGGGAAGTCTGGAAACGCTTTCTGTGGAGAGATCTCAAAACAGGCATTTCCAGGCATTTCCAGCACTATTCCCGCATATAACGAAATAGCAGTAAAACTCTGCCTAAAACACAGAAGAAACGTATCCTTCAATCTGCTCTGCTGTGCGTTTGTTCAGCTAAGTGAGTTAAATCTCCCTTTAGATTCAGGAGTTAGAAACACGTTTCTGGTAAGAGCTGCGTTTGGACATTTCTCAGTGAATGGGAGTATATGCTGTAAGGAGAACTGTCTGCTTCTAAAACCAAAACGGAGCTACCTAACAGAACGGTCTTCAATGTGTGCATTCAACTTACAGAGTTAAACTCGTGTGTTGAAGGGGAAGTCTGGAAACGCTTTCTGTGGAGAGATCTCAAAACAGGCATTTCCAGGCATTTCCAGCACTATTCCCGCATATAACGAAATAGCAGTAAAACTCTGCCTAAAACACAGAAGAAACGTATCCTTCAATCTGCTCTGCTGTGCGTTTGTTCAGCTAAGTGAGTTAAATCTCCCTTTAGATTCAGGAGTTAGAAACACGTTTCTGGTAAGAGCTGCGTTTGGACATTTCTCAGTGAATGGGAGTATATGCTGTAAGGAGAACTGTCTGCTTCTAAAACCAAAACGGAGCTACCTAACAGAACGGTCTTCAATGTGTGCATTCAACTTACAGAGTTAAACTTGTGTGTTGAAGGGGAAGTCTGGAAACGCTTTCTGTGGAGAGATCTCAAAACAGGCATTTCCAGGCATTTCCAGCACTATTCCCGCATATAACGAAATAGCAGTAAAACTCTGCCTAAAACACAGAAGAAACGTATCCTTCAATCTGCTCTGCTGTGCGTTTGTTCAGCTAAGTGAGTTAAATCTCCCTTTAGATTCAGGAGTTAGAAACACGTTTCTGGTAAGAGCTGCGTTTGGACATTTCTCAGTGAATGGGAGTATATGCTGTAAGGAGAACTGTCTGCTTCTAAAACCAAAACGGAGCTACCTAACAGAACGGTCTTCAATGTGTGCATTCAACTTACAGAGTTAAACTCGTGTGTTGAAGGGGAAGTCTGGAAACGCTTTCTGTGGAGAGATCTCAAAACAGGCATTTCCAGCACTATTCCCGCATATAACGAAATAGCAGTAAAACTCTGCCTAAAACACAGAAGAAACGTATCCTTCAATCTGCTCTGCTGTGCGTTTGTTCAGCTAAGTGAGTTAAATCTCCCTTTAGATTCAGGAGTTAGAAACACGTTTCTGGTAAGAGCTGCGTTTGGACATTTCTCAGTGAATGGGAGTATATGCTGTAAGGAGAACTGTCTGCTTCTAAAACCAAAACGGAGCTACCTAACAGAACGGTCTTCAATGTGTGCATTCAACTTACAGAGTTAAACTCGTGTGTTGAAGGGGAAGTCTGGAAACGCTTTCTGTGGAGAGATCTCAAAACAGGCATTTCCAGGCATTTCCAGCACTATTCCCGCATATAACGAAATAGCAGTAAAACTCTGCCTAAAACACAGAAGAAACGTATCCTTCAATCTGCTCTGCTGTGCGTTTGTTCAGCTAAGTGAGTTAAATCTCCCTTTAGATTCAGGAGTTAGAAACACGTTTCTGGTAAGAGCTGCGTTTGGACATTTCTCAGTGAATGGGAGTATATGCTGTAAGGAGAACTGTCTGCTTCTAAAACCAAAACGGAGCTACCTAACAGAACGGTCTTCAATGTGTGCATTCAACTTACAGAGTTAAACTCGTGTGTTGAAGGGGAAGTCTGGAAACGCTTTCTGTGGAGAGATCTCAAAACAGGCATTTCCAGCACTATTCCCGCATATAACGAAATAGCAGTAAAACTCTGCCTAAAACACAGAAGAAACGTATCCTTCAATCTGCTCTGCTGTGCGTTTGTTCAGCTAAGTGAGTTAAATCTCCCTTTAGATTCAGGAGTTAGAAACACGTTTCTGGTAAGAGCTGCGTTTGGACATTTCTCAGTGAATGGGAGTATATGCTGTAAGGAGAACTGTCTGCTTCTAAAACCAAAACGGAGCTACCTAACAGAACGGTCTTCAATGTGTGCATTCAACTTACAGAGTTAAACTCGTGTGTTGAAGGGGAAGTCTGGAAACGCTTTCTGTGGAGAGATCTCAAAACAGGCATTTCCAGCACTATTCCCGCATATAACGAAATAGCAGTAAAACTCTGCCTAAAACACAGAAGAAACGTATCCTTCAATCTGCTCTGCTGTGCGTTTGTTCAGCTAAGTGAGTTAAATCTCCCTTTAGATTCAGGAGTTAGAAACACGTTTCTGGTAAGAGCTGCGTTTGGACATTTCTCAGTGAATGGGAGTATATGCTGTAAGGAGAACTGTCTGCTTCTAAAACCAAAACGGAGCTACCTAACAGAACGGTCTTCAATGTGTGCATTCAACTTACAGAGTTAAACTCGTGTGTTGAAGGGGAAGTCTGGAAACGCTTTCTGTGGAGAGATCTCAAAACAGGCATTTCCAGGCATTTCCAGCACTATTCCCGCATATAACGAAATAGCAGTAAAACTCTGCCTAAAACACAGAAGAAACGTATCCTTCAATCTGCTCTGCTGTGCGTTTGTTCAGCTAAGTGAGTTAAATCTCCCTTTAGATTCAGGAGTTAGAAACACGTTTCTGGTAAGAGCTGCGTTTGGACATTTCTCAGTGAATGGGAGTATATGCTGTAAGGAGAACTGTCTGCTTCTAAAACCAAAACGGAGCTACCTAACAGAACGGTCTTCAATGTGTGCATTCAACTTACAGAGTTAAACTTGTGTGTTGAAGGGGAAGTCTGGAAACGCTTTCTGTGGAGAGATCTCAAAACAGGCATTTCCAGGCATTTCCAGCACTATTCCCGCATATAACGAAATAGCAGTAAAACTCTGCCTAAAACACAGAAGAAACGTATCCTTCAATCTGCTCTGCTGTGCGTTTGTTCAGCTAAGTGAGTTAAATCTCCCTTTAGATTCAGGAGTTAGAAACACGTTTCTGGTAAGAGCTGCGTTTGGACATTTCTCAGTGAATGGGAGTATATGCTGTAAGGATAACTGTCTGCTTCTAAAACCAAAACGGAGCTACCTAACAGAACGGTCTTCAATGTGTGCATTCAACTTACAGAGTTAAACTCGTGTGTTGAAGGGGAAGTCTGGAAACGCTTTCTGTGGAGAGATCTCAAAACAGGCATTTCCAGCACTATTCCCGCATATAACGAAATAGCAGTAAAACTCTGCCTAAAACACAGAAGAAACGTATCCTTCAATCTGCTCTGCTGTGCGTTTGTTCAGCTAAGTGAGTTAAATCTCCCTTTAGATTCAGGAGTTAGAAACACGTTTCTGGTAAGAGCTGCGTTTGGACATTTCTCAGTGAATGGGAGTATATGCTGTAAGGAGAACTGTCTGCTTCTAAAACCAAAACGGAGCTACCTAACAGAACGGTCTTCAATGTGTGCATTCAACTTACAGAGTTAAACTCGTGTGTTGAAGGGGAAGTCTGGAAACGCTTTCTGTGGAGAGATCTCAAAACAGGCATTTCCAGGCATTTCCAGCACTATTCCCGCATATAACGAAATAGCAGTAAAACTCTGCCTAAAACACAGAAGAAACGTATCCTTCAATCTGCTCTGCTGTGCGTTTGTTCAGCTAAGTGAGTTAAATCTCCCTTTAGATTCAGGAGTTAGAAACACGTTTCTGGTAAGAGCTGCGTTTGGACATTTCTCAGTGAATGGGAGTATATGCTGTAAGGAGAACTGTCTGCTTCTAAAACCAAAACGGAGCTACCTAACAGAACGGTCTTCAATGTGTGCATTCAACTTACAGAGTTAAACTCGTGTGTTGAAGGGGAAGTCTGGAAACGCTTTCTGTGGAGAGATCTCAAAACAGGCATTTCCAGCACTATTCCCGCATATAACGAAATAGCAGTAAAACTCTGCCTAAAACACAGAAGAAACGTATCCTTCAATCTGCTCTGCTGTGCGTTTGTTCAGCTAAGTGAGTTAAATCTCCCTTTAGATTCAGGAGTTAGAAACACGTTTCTGGTAAGAGCTGCGTTTGGACATTTCTCAGTGAATGGGAGTATATGCTGTAAGGAGAACTGTCTGCTTCTAAAACCAAAACGGAGCTACCTAACAGAACGGTCTTCAATGTGTGCATTCAACTTACAGAGTTAAACTCGTGTGTTGAAGGGGAAGTCTGGAAACGCTTTCTGTGGAGAGATCTCAAAACAGGCATTTCCAGCACTATTCCCGCATATAACGAAATAGCAGTAAAACTCTGCCTAAAACACAGAAGAAACGTATCCTTCAATCTGCTCTGCTGTGCGTTTGTTCAGCTAAGTGAGTTAAATCTCCCTTTAGATTCAGGAGTTAGAAACACGTTTCTGGTAAGAGCTGCGATTGGACATTTCTCAGTGAATGGGAGTATATGCTGTAAGGAGAACTGTCTGCTTCTAAAACCAAAACGGAGCTACCTAACAGAACGGTCTTCAATGTGTGCATTCAACTTACAGTGTTAAACTCGTGTGTTGAAGGGGAAGTCTGGAAACGCTTTCTGTGGAGAGATCTCAAAACAGGCATTTCCAGGCATTTCCAGCACTATTCCCGCATATAACGAAATAGCAGTAAAACTCTGCCTAAAACACAGAAGAAACGTATCCTTCAATCTGCTCTGCTGTGCGTTTGTTCAGCTAAGTGAGTTAAATCTCCCTTTAGATTCAGGAGTTAGAAACACGTTTCTGGTAAGAGCTGCGTTTGGACATTTCTCAGTGAATGGGAGTATATGCTGTAAGGAGAACTGTCTGCTTCTAAAACCAAAACGGAGCTACCTAACAGAACGGTCTTCAATGTGTGCATTCAACTTACAGAGTTAAACTCGTGTGTTGAAGGGGAAGTCTGGAAACGCTTTCTGTGGAGAGATCTCAAAACAGGCATTTCCAGCACTATTCAGGCATATAACGAAATAGCAGTAAAACTCTGCCTAAAACACAGAAGAAACGTATCCTTCAATCTGCTCTGCTGTGCGTTTGTTCAGCTAAGTGAGTTAAATCTCCCTTTAGATTCAGGAGTTAGAAACACGTTTCTGGTAAGAGCTGCGTTTGGACATTTCTCAGTGAATGGGAGTATATGCTGTAAGGAGAACAGTCTGCTTCTAAAACCAAAACGGAGCTACCTAACAGAACGGTCTTCAATGTGTGCATTCAACTTACAGAGTTAAACTCGTGTGTTGAAGGGGAAGTCTGGAAACGCTTTCTGTGGAGAGATCTCAAAACAGGCATTTCCAGGCATTTCCAGCACTATTCCCGCATATAACGAAATAGCAGTAAAACTCTGCCTAAAACACAGAAGAAACGTATCCTTCAATCTGCTCTGCTGTGCGTTTGTTCAGCTAAGTGAGTTAAATCTCCCTTTAGATTCAGGAGTTAGAAACACGTTTCTGGTAAGAGCTGCGTTTGGACATTTCTCAGTGAATGGGAGTATATGCTGTAAGGAGAACTGTCTGCTTCTAAAACCAAAACGGAGCTACCTAACAGAACGGTCTTCAATGTGTGCATTCAACTTACAGAGTTAAACTCGTGTGTTGAAGGGGAAGTCTGGAAACGCTTTCTGTGGAGAGATCTCAAAACAGGCATTTCCAGCACTATTCCCGCATATAACGAAATAGCAGTAAAACTCTGCCTAAAACACAGAAGAAACGTATCCTTCAATCTGCTCTGCTGTGCGTTTGTTCAGCTAAGTGAGTTAAATCTCCCTTTAGATTCAGGAGTTAGAAACACGTTTCTGGTAAGAGCTGCGTTTGGACATTTCTCAGTGAATGGGAGTATATGCTGTAAGGAGAACTGTCTGCTTCTAAAACCAAAACGGAGCTACCTAACAGAACGGTCTTCAATGTGTGCATTCAACTTACAGAGTTAAACTCGTGTGTTGAAGGGGAAGTCTGGAAACGCTTTCTGTGGAGAGATCTCAAAACAGGCATTTCCAGGCATTTCCAGCACTATTCCCGCATATAACGAAATAGCAGTAAAACTCTGCCTAAAACACAGAAGAAACGTATCCTTCAATCTGCTCTGCTGTGCGTTTGTTCAGCTAAGTGAGTTAAATCTCCCTTTAGATTCAGGAGTTAGAAACACGTTTCTGGTAAGAGCTGCGTTTGGACATTTCTCAGTGAATGGGAGTATATGCTGTAAGGAGAACTGTCTGCTTCTAAAACCAAAACGGAGCTACCTAACAGAACGGTCTTCAATGTGTGCATTCAACTTACAGAGTTAAACTCGTGTGTTGAAGGGGAAGTCTGGAAACGCTTTCTGTGGAGAGATCTCAAAACAGGCATTTCCAGGCATTTCCAGCACTATTCCCGCATATAACGAAATAGCAGTAAAACTCTGCCTAAAACACAGAAGAAACGTATCCTTCAATCTGCTCTGCTGTGCGTTTGTTCAGCTAAGTGAGTTAAATCTCCCTTTAGATTCAGGAGTTAGAAACACGTTTCTGGTAAGAGCTGCGTTTGGACATTTCTCAGTGAATGGGAGTATATGCTGTAAGGAGAACTGTCTGCTTCTAAAACCAAAACGGAGCTACCTAACAGAACGGTCTTCAATGTGTGCATTCAACTTACAGAGTTAAACTCGTGTGTTGAAGGGGAAGTCTGGAAACGCTTTCTGTGGAGAGATCTCAAAACAGGCATTTCCAGGCATTTCCAGCACTATTCCCGCATATAACGAAATAGCAGTAAAACTCTGCCTAAAACACAGAAGAAACGTATCCTTCAATCTGCTCTGCTGTGCGTTTGTTCAGCTAAGTGAGTTAAATCTCCCTTTAGATTCAGGAGTTAGAAACACGTTTCTGGTAAGAGCTGCGTTTGGACATTTCTCAGTGAATGGGAGTATATGCTGTAAGGAGAACTGTCTGCTTCTAAAACCAAAACGGAGCTACCTAACAGAACGGTCTTCAATGTGTGCATTCAACTTACAGAGTTAAACTCGTGTGTTGAAGGGGAAGTCTGGAAACGCTTTCTGTGGAGAGATCTCAAAACAGGCATTTCCAGCACTATTCCCGCATATAACGAAATAGCAGTAAAACTCTGCCTAAAACACAGAAGAAACGTATCCTTCAATCTGCTCTGCTGTGCGTTTGTTCAGCTAAGTGAGTTAAATCTCCCTTTAGATTCAGGAGTTAGAAACACGTTTCTGGTAAGAGCTGCGATTGGACATTTCTCAGTGAATGGGAGTATATGCTGTAAGGAGAACTGTCTGCTTCTAAAACCAAAACGGAGCTACCTAACAGAACGGTCTTCAATGTGTGCATTCAACTTACAGTGTTAAACTCGTGTGTTGAAGGGGAAGTCTGGAAACGCTTTCTGTGGAGAGATCTCAAAACAGGCATTTCCAGGCATTTCCAGCACTATTCCCGCATATAACGAAATAGCAGTAAAACTCTGCCTAAAACACAGAAGAAACGTATCCTTCAATCTGCTCTGCTGTGCGTTTGTTCAGCTAAGTGAGTTAAATCTCCCTTTAGATTCAGGAGTTAGAAACACGTTTCTGGTAAGAGCTGCGTTTGGACATTTCTCAGTGAATGGGAGTATATGCTGTAAGGAGAACTGTCTGCTTCTAAAACCAAAACGGAGCTACCTAACAGAACGGTCTTCAATGTGTGCATTCAACTTACAGAGTTAAACTCGTGTGTTGAAGGGGAAGTCTGGAAACGCTTTCTGTGGAGAGATCTCAAAACAGGCATTTCCAGGCATTTCCAGCACTATTCCCGCATATAACGAAATAGCAGTAAAACTCTGCCTAAAACACAGAAGAAACGTATCCTTCAATCTGCTCTGCTGTGCGTTTGTTCAGCTAAGTGAGTTAAATCTCCCTTTAGATTCAGGAGTTAGAAACACGTTTCTGGTAAGAGCTGCGTTTGGACATTTCTCAGTGAATGGGAGTATATGCTGTAAGGAGAACTGTCTGCTTCTAAAACCAAAACGGAGCTACCTAACAGAACGGTCTTCAATGTGTGCATTCAACTTACAGAGTTAAACTTGTGTGTTGAAGGGGAAGTCTGGAAACGCTTTCTGTGGAGAGATCTCAAAACAGGCATTTCCAGGCATTTCCAGCACTATTCCCGCATATAACGAAATAGCAGTAAAACTCTGCCTAAAACACAGAAGAAACGTATCCTTCAATCTGCTCTGCTGTGCGTTTGTTCAGCTAAGTGAGTTAAATCTCCCTTTAGATTCAGGAGTTAGAAACACGTTTCTGGTAAGAGCTGCGTTTGGACATTTCTCAGTGAATGGGAGTATATGCTGTAAGGAGAACTGTCTGCTTCTAAAACCAAAACGGAGCTACCTAACAGAACGGTCTTCAATGTGTGCATTCAACTTACAGAGTTAAACTCGTGTGTTGAAGGGGAAGTCTGGAAACGCTTTCTGTGGAGAGATCTCAAAACAGGCATTTCCAGCACTATTCCCGCATATAACGAAATAGCAGTAAAACTCTGCCTAAAACACAGAAGAAACGTATCCTTCAATCTGCTCTGCTGTGCGTTTGTTCAGCTAAGTGAGTTAAATCTCCCTTTAGATTCAGGAGTTAGAAACACGTTTCTGGTAAGAGCTGCGTTTGGACATTTCTCAGTGAATGGGAGTATATGCTGTAAGGAGAACTGTCTGCTTCTAAAACCAAAACGGAGCTACCTAACAGAACGGTCTTCAATGTGTGCATTCAACTTACAGAGTTAAACTCGTGTGTTGAAGGGGAAGTCTGGAAACGCTTTCTGTGGAGAGATCTCAAAACAGGCATTTCCAGGCATTTCCAGCACTATTCCCGCATATAACGAAATAGCAGTAAAACTCTGCCTAAAACACAGAAGAAACGTATCCTTCAATCTGCTCTGCTGTGCGTTTGTTCAGCTAAGTGAGTTAAATCTCCCTTTAGATTCAGGAGTTAGAAACACGTTTCTGGTAAGAGCTGCGTTTGGACATTTCTCAGTGAATGGGAGTATATGCTGTAAGGAGAACTGTCTGCTTCTAAAACCAAAACGGAGCTACCTAACAGAACGGTCTTCAATGTGTGCATTCAACTTACAGAGTTAAACTCGTGTGTTGAAGGGGAAGTCTGGAAACGCTTTCTGTGGAGAGATCTCGAAACAGGGATTTCCAGCACTATTCCCGCATATAACGAAATAGCAGTAAAACTCTGCCTAAAACACAGAAGAAACGTATCCTTCAATCTGCTCTGCTGTGCGTTTGTTCAGCTAAGTGAGTTAAATCTCCCTTTAGATTCAGGAGTTAGAAACACGTTTCTGGTAAGAGCTGCGTTTGGACATTTCTCAGTGAATGGGAGTATATGCTGTAAGGAGAACTGTCTGCTTCTAAAACCAAAACGGAGCTACCTAACAGAACGGTCTTCAATGTGTGCATTCAACTTACAGAGTTAAACTCGTGTGTTGAAGGGGAAGTCTGGAAACGCTTTCTGTGGAGAGATCTCAAAACAGGCATTTCCAGGCATTTCCAGCACTATTCCCGCATATAACGAAATAGCAGTAAAACTCTGCCTAAAACACAGAAGAAACGTATCCTTCAATCTGCTCTGCTGTGCGTTTGTTCAGCTAAGTGAGTTAAATCTCCCTTTAGATTCAGGAGTTAGAAACACGTTTCTGGTAAGAGCTGCGTTTGGACATTTCTCAGTGAATGGGAGTATATGCTGTAAGGAGAACTGTCTGCTTCTAAAACCAAAACGGAGCTACCTAACAGAACGGTCTTCAATGTGTGCATTCAACTTACAGAGTTAAACTCGTGTGTTGAAGGGGAAGTCTGGAAACGCTTTCTGTGGAGAGATCTCGAAACAGGGATTTCCAGCACTATTCCCGCATATAACGAAATAGCAGTAAAACTCTGCCTAAAACACAGAAGAAACGTATCCTTCAATCTGCTCTGCTGTGCGTTTGTTCAGCTAAGTGAGTTAAATCTCCCTTTAGATTCAGGAGTTAGAAACACGTTTCTGGTAAGAGCTGCGTTTGGACATTTCTCAGTGAATGGGAGTATATGCTGTAAGGAGAACTGTCTGCTTCTAAAACCAAAACGGAGCTACCTAACAGAACGGTCTTCAATGTGTGCATTCAACTTACAGAGTTAAACTCGTGTGTTGAAGGGGAAGTCTGGAAACGCTTTCTGTGGAGAGATCTCAAAACAGGCATTTCCAGGCATTTCCAGCACTATTCCCGCATATAACGAAATAGCAGTAAAACTCTGCCTAAAACACAGAAGAAACGTATCCTTCAATCTGCTCTGCTGTGCGTTTGTTCAGCTAAGTGAGTTAAATCTCCCTTTAGATTCAGGAGTTAGAAACACGTTTCTGGTAAGAGCTGCGTTTGGACATTTCTCAGTGAATGGGAGTATATGCTGTAAGGAGAACTGTCTGCTTCTAAAACCAAAACGGAGCTACCTAACAGAACGGTCTTCAATGTGTGCATTCAACTTACAGAGTTAAACTTGTGTGTTGAAGGGGAAGTCTGGAAACGCTTTCTGTGGAGAGATCTCAAAACAGGCATTTCCAGGCATTTCCAGCACTATTCCCGCATATAACGAAATAGCAGTAAAACTCTGCCTAAAACACAGAAGAAACGTATCCTTCAATCTGCTCTGCTGTGCGTTTGTTCAGCTAAGTGAGTTAAATCTCCCTTTAGATTCAGGAGTTAGAAACACGTTTCTGGTAAGAGCTGCGTTTGGACATTTCTCAGTGAATGGGAGTATATGCTGTAAGGAGAACTGTCTGCTTCTAAAACCAAAACGGAGCTACCTAACAGAACGGTCTTCAATGTGTGCATTCAACTTACAGAGTTAAACTCGTGTGTTGAAGGGGAAGTCTGGAAACGCTTTCTGTGGAGAGATCTCAAAACAGGCATTTCCAGCACTATTCCCGCATATAACGAAATAGCAGTAAAACTCTGCCTAAAACACAGAAGAAACGTATCCTTCAATCTGCTCTGCTGTGCGTTTGTTCAGCTAAGTGAGTTAAATCTCCCTTTAGATTCAGGAGTTAGAAACACGTTTCTGGTAAGAGCTGCGTTTGGACATTTCTCAGTGAATGGGAGTATATGCTGTAAGGAGAACTGTCTGCTTCTAAAACCAAAACGGAGCTACCTAACAGAACGGTCTTCAATGTGTGCATTCAACTTACAGAGTTAAACTCGTGTGTTGAAGGGGAAGTCTGGAAACGCTTTCTGTGGAGAGATCTCAAAACAGGCATTTCCAGACATTTCCAGCACTATTCCCGCATATAACGAAATAGCAGTAAAACTCTGCCTAAAACACAGAAGAAACGTATCCTTCAATCTGCTCTGCTGTGCGTTTGTTCAGCTAAGTGAGTTAAATCTCCCTTTAGATTCAGGAGTTAGAAACACGTTTCTGGTAAGAGCTGCGTTTGGACATTTCTCAGTGAATGGGAGTATATGCTGTAAGGAGAACTGTCTGCTTCTAAAACCAAAACGGAGCTACCTAACAGAACGGTCTTCAATGTGTGCATTCAACTTACAGAGTTAAACTCGTGTGTTGAAGGGGAAGTCTGGAAACGCTTTCTGTGGAGAGATCTCGAAACAGGGATTTCCAGCACTATTCCCGCATATAACGAAATAGCAGTAAAACTCTGCCTAAAACACAGAAGAAACGTATCCTTCAATCTGCTCTGCTGTGCGTTTGTTCAGCTAAGTGAGTTAAATCTCCCTTTAGATTCAGGAGTTAGAAACACGTTTCTGGTAAGAGCTGCGTTTGGACATTTCTCAGTGAATGGGAGTATATGCTGTAAGGAGAACTGTCTGCTTCTAAAACCAAAACGGAGCTACCTAACAGAACGGTCTTCAATGTGTGCATTCAACTTACAGAGTTAAACTCGTGTGTTGAAGGGGAAGTCTGGAAACGCTTTCTGTGGAGAGATCTCAAAACAGGCATTTCCAGGCATTTCCAGCACTATTCCCGCATATAACGAAATAGCAGTAAAACTCTGCCTAAAACACAGAAGAAACGTATCCTTCAATCTGCTCTGCTGTGCGTTTGTTCAGCTAAGTGAGTTAAATCTCCCTTTAGATTCAGGAGTTAGAAACACGTTTCTGGTAAGAGCTGCGTTTGGACATTTCTCAGTGAATGGGAGTATATGCTGTAAGGAGAACTGTCTGCTTCTAAAACCAAAACGGAGCTACCTAACAGAACGGTCTTCAATGTGTGCATTCAACTTACAGAGTTAAACTTGTGTGTTGAAGGGGAAGTCTGGAAACGCTTTCTGTGGAGAGATCTCAAAACAGGCATTTCCAGGCATTTCCAGCACTATTCCCGCATATAACGAAATAGCAGTAAAACTCTGCCTAAAACACAGAAGAAACGTATCCTTCAATCTGCTCTGCTGTGCGTTTGTTCAGCTAAGTGAGTTAAATCTCCCTTTAGATTCAGGAGTTAGAAACACGTTTCTGGTAAGAGCTGCGTTTGGACATTTCTCAGTGAATGGGAGTATATGCTGTAAGGAGAACTGTCTGCTTCTAAAACCAAAACGGAGCTACCTAACAGAACGGTCTTCAATGTGTGCATTCAACTTACAGAGTTAAACTCGTGTGTTTTAGGGGAAGTCTGGAAAGGCTTTCTGTGGAGAGATCTCAAAACAGGCATTTCCAGCACTATTCCCGCATATAACGAAATAGCAGTAAAACTCTGCCTAAAACACAGAAGAAACGTATCCTTCAATCTGCTCTGCTGTGCGTTTGTTCAGCTAAGTGAGTTAAATCTCCCTTTAGATTCAGGAGTTAGAAACACGTTTCTGGTAAGAGCTGCGATTGGACATTTCTCAGTGAATGGGAGTATATGCTGTAAGGAGAACTGTCTGCTTCTAAAACCAAAACGGAGCTACCTAACAGAACGGTCTTCAATGTGTGCATTCAACTTACAGTGTTAAACTCGTGTGTTGAAGGGGAAGTCTGGAAACGCTTTCTGTGGAGAGATCTCAAAACAGGCATTTCCAGGCATTTCCAGCACTATTCCCGCATATAAAGAAATAGCAGTAAAACTCTGCCTAAAACACAGAAGAAACGTATCCTTCAATCTGCTCTGCTGTGCGTTTGTTCAGCTAAGTGAGTTAAATCTCCCTTTAGATTCAGGAGTTAGAAACACGTTTCTGGTAAGAGCTGCGTTTGGACATTTCTCAGTGAATGGGAGTATATGCTGTAAGGAGAACTGTCTGCTTCTAAAACCAAAACGGAGCTACCTAACAGAACGGTCTTCAATGTGTGCATTCAACTTACAGAGTTAAACTCGTGTGTTGAAGGGGAAGTCTGGAAACGCTTTCTGTGGAGAGATCTCAAAACAGGCATTTCCAGCACTATTCCCGCATATAACGAAATAGCAGTAAAACTCTGCCTAAAACACAGAAGAAACGTATCCTTCAATCTGCTCTGCTGTGCGTTTGTTCAGCTAAGTGAGTTAAATCTCCCTTTAGATTCAGGAGTTAGAAACACGTTTCTGGTAAGAGCTGCGTTTGGACATTTCTCAGTGAATGGGAGTATATGCTGTAAGGAGAACTGTCTGCTTCTAAAACCAAAACGGAGCTACCTAACAGAACGGTCTTCAATGTGTGCATTCAACTTACAGAGTTAAACTCGTGTGTTGAAGGGGAAGTCTGGAAACGCTTTCTGTGGAGAGATCTCAAAACAGGCATTTCCAGCACTATTCCCGCATATAACGAAATAGCAGTAAAACTCTGCCTAAAACACAGAAGAAACGTATCCTTCAATCTGCTCTGCTGTGCGTTTGTTCAGCTAAGTGAGTTAAATCTCCCTTTAGATTCAGGAGTTAGAAACACGTTTCTGGTAAGAGCTGCGTTTGGACATTTCTCAGTGAATGGGAGTATATGCTGTAAGGAGAACTGTCTGCTTCTAAAACCAAAACGGAGCTACCTAACAGAACGGTCTTCAATGTGTGCATTCAACTTACAGAGTTAAACTCGTGTGTTGAAGGGGAAGTCTGGAAACGCTTTCTGTGGAGAGATCTCAAAACAGGCATTTCCAGCACTATTCCCGCATATAACGAAATAGCAGTAAAACTCTGCCTAAAACACAGAAGAAACGTATCCTTCAATCTGCTCTGCTGTGCGTTTGTTCAGCTAAGTGAGTTAAATCTCCCTTTAGATTCAGGAGTTAGAAACACGTTTCTGGTAAGAGCTGCGTTTGGACATTTCTCAGTGAATGGGAGTATATGCTGTAAGGAGAACTGTCTGCTTCTAAAACCAAAACGGAGCTACCTAACAGAACGGTCTTCAATGTGTGCATTCAACTTACAGAGTTAAACTCGTGTGTTGAAGGGGAAGTCTGGAAACGCTTTCTGTGGAGAGATCTCAAAACAGGCATTTCCAGCACTATTCCCGCATATAACGAAATAGCAGTAAAACTCTGCCTAAAACACAGAAGAAACGTATCCTTCAATCTGCTCTGCTGTGCGTTTGTTCAGCTAAGTGAGTTAAATCTCCCTTTAGATTCAGGAGTTAGAAACACGTTTCTGGTAAGAGCTGCGTTTGGACATTTCTCAGTGAATGGGAGTATATGCTGTAAGGAGAACTGTCTGCTTCTAAAACCAAAACGGAGCTACCTAACAGAACGGTCTTCAATGTGTGCATTCAACTTACAGAGTTAAACTCGTGTGTTGAAGGGGAAGTCTGGAAACGCTTTCTGTGGAGAGATCTCAAAACAGGCATTTCCAGGCATTTCCAGCACTATTCCCGCATATAACGAAATAGCAGTAAAACTCTGCCTAAAACACAGAAGAAACGTATCCTTCAATCTGCTCTGCTGTGCGTTTGTTCAGCTAAGTGAGTTAAATCTCCCTTTAGATTCAGGAGTTAGAAACACGTTTGTGGTAAGAGCTGCGTTTGGACATTTCTCAGTGAATGGGAGTATATGCTGTAAGGAGAACTGTCTGCTTCTAAAACCAAAACGGAGCTACCTAACAGAACGGTCTTCAATGTGTGCATTCAACTTACAGAGTTAAACTCGTGTGTTGAAGGGGAAGTCTGGAAACGCTTTCTGTGGAGAGATCTCAAAACAGGCATTTCCAGGCATTTCCAGCACTATTCCCGCATATAACGAAATAGCAGTAAAACTCTGCCTAAAACACAGAAGAAACGTATCCTTCAATCTGCTCTGCTGTGCGTTTGTTCAGCTAAGTGAGTTAAATCTCCCTTTAGATTCAGGAGTTAGAAACACGTTTCTGGTAAGAGCTGCGTTTGGACATTTCTCAGTGAATGGGAGTATATGCTGTAAGGAGAACTGTCTGCTTCTAAAACCAAAACGGAGCTACCTAACAGAACGGTCTTCAATGTGTGCATTCAACTTACAGAGTTAAACTCGTGTGTTGAAGGGGAAGTCTGGAAACGCTTTCTGTGGAGAGATCTCAAAACAGGCATTTCCAGGCATTTCCAGCACTATTCCCGCATATAACGAAATAGCAGTAAAACTCTGCCTAAAACACAGAAGAAACGTATCCTTCAATCTGCTCTGCTGTGCGTTTGTTCAGCTAAGTGAGTTAAATCTCCCTTTAGATTCAGGAGTTAGAAACACGTTTCTGGTAAGAGCTGCGTTTGGACATTTCTCAGTGAATGGGAGTATATGCTGTAAGGAGAACTGTCTGCTTCTAAAACCAAAACGGAGCTACCTAACAGAACGGTCTTCAATGTGTGCATTCAACTTACAGAGTTAAACTCGTGTGTTGAAGGGGAAGTCTGGAAACGCTTTCTGTGGAGAGATCTCAAAACAGGCATTTCCAGCACTATTCCCGCATATAACGAAATAGCAGTAAAACTCTGCCTAAAACACAGAAGAAACGTATCCTTCAATCTGCTCTGCTGTGCGTTTGTTCAGCTAAGTGAGTTAAATCTCCCTTTAGATTCAGGAGTTAGAAACACGTTTCTGGTAAGAGCTGCGTTTGGACATTTCTCAGTGAATGGGAGTATATGCTGTAAGGAGAACTGTCTGCTTCTAAAACCAAAACGGAGCTACCTAACAGAACGGTCTTCAATGTGTGCATTCAACTTACAGAGTTAAACTCGTGTGTTGAAGGGGAAGTCTGGAAACGCTTTCTGTGGAGAGATCTCAAAACAGGCATTTCCAGGCATTTCCAGCACTATTCCCGCATATAACGAAATAGCAGTAAAACTCTGCCTAAAACACAGAAGAAACGTATCCTTCAATCTGCTCTGCTGTGCGTTTGTTCAGCTAAGTGAGTTAAATCTCCCTTTAGATTCAGGAGTTAGAAACACGTTTCTGGTAAGAGCTGCGTTTGGACATTTCTCAGTGAATGGGAGTATATGCTGTAAGGAGAACTGTCTGCTTCTAAAACCAAAACGGAGCTACCTAACAGAACGGTCTTCAATGTGTGCATTCAACTTACAGAGTTAAACTCGTGTGTTGAAGGGGAAGTCTGGAAACGCTTTCTGTGGAGAGATCTCAAAACAGGCATTTCCAGCACTATTCCCGCATATAACGAAATAGCAGTAAAACTCTGCCTAAAACACAGAAGAAACGTATCCTTCAATCTGCTCTGCTGTGCGTTTGTTCAGCTAAGTGAGTTAAATCTCCCTTTAGATTCAGGAGTTAGAAACACGTTTCTGGTAAGAGCTGCGTTTGGACATTTCTCAGTGAATGGGAGTATATGCTGTAAGGAGAACTGTCTGCTTCTAAAACCAAAACGGAGCTACCTAACAGAACGGTCTTCAATGTGTGCATTCAACTTACAGAGTTAAACTCGTGTGTTGAAGGGGAAGTCTGGAAACGCTTTCTGTGGAGAGATCTCAAAACAGGCATTTCCAGGCATTTCCAGCACTATTCCCGCATATAACGAAATAGCAGTAAAACTCTGCCTAAAACACAGAAGAAACGTATCCTTCAATCTGCTCTGCTGTGCGTTTGTTCAGCTAAGTGAGTTAAATCTCCCTTTAGATTCAGGAGTTAGAAACACGTTTCTGGTAAGAGCTGCGTTTGGACATTTCTCAGTGAATGGGAGTATATGCTGTAAGGAGAACTGTCTGCTTCTAAAACCAAAACGGAGCTACCTAACAGAACGGTCTTCAATGTGTGCATTCAACTTACAGAGTTAAACTCGTGTGTTGAAGGGGAAGTCTGGAAACGCTTTCTGTGGAGAGATCTCAAAACAGGCATTTCCAGGCATTTCCAGCACTATTCCCGCATATAACGAAATAGCAGTAAAACTCTGCCTAAAACACAGAAGAAACGTATCCTTCAATCTGCTCTGCTGTGCGTTTGTTCAGCTAAGTGAGTTAAATCTCCCTTTAGATTCAGGAGTTAGAAACACGTTTCTGGTAAGAGCTGCGTTTGGACATTTCTCAGTGAATGGGAGTATATGCTGTAAGGAGAACTGTCTGCTTCTAAAACCAAAACGGAGCTACCTAACAGAACGGTCTTCAATGTGTGCATTCAACTTACAGAGTTAAACTCGTGTGTTGAAGGGGAAGTCTGGAAACGCTTTCTGTGGAGAGATCTCAAAACAGGCATTTCCAGGCATTTCCAGCACTATTCCCGCATATAACGAAATAGCAGTAAAACTCTGCCTAAAACACAGAAGAAACGTATCCTTCAATCTGCTCTGCTGTGCGTTTGTTCAGCTAAGTGAGTTAAATCTCCCTTTAGATTCAGGAGTTAGAAACACGTTTCTGGTAAGAGCTGCGTTTGGACATTTCTCAGTGAATGGGAGTATATGCTGTAAGGAGAACTGTCTGCTTCTAAAACCAAAACGGAGCTACCTAACAGAACGGTCTTCAATGTGTGCATTCAACTTACAGAGTTAAACTCGTGTGTTGAAGGGGAAGTCTGGAAACGCTTTCTGTGGAGAGATCTCAAAACAGGCATTTCCAGCACTATTCCCGCATATAACGAAATAGCAGTAAAACTCTGCCTAAAACACAGAAGAAACGTATCCTTCAATCTGCTCTGCTGTGCGTTTGTTCAGCTAAGTGAGTTAAATCTCCCTTTAGATTCAGGAGTTAGAAACACGTTTCTGGTAAGAGCTGCGATTGGACATTTCTCAGTGAATGGGAGTATATGCTGTAAGGAGAACTGTCTGCTTCTAAAACCAAAACGGAGCTACCTAACAGAACGGTCTTCAATGTGTGCATTCAACTTACAGTGTTAAACTCGTGTGTTGAAGGGGAAGTCTGGAAACGCTTTCTGTGGAGAGATCTCAAAACAGGCATTTCCAGGCATTTCCAGCACTATTCCCGCATATAACGAAATAGCAGTAAAACTCTGCCTAAAACACAGAAGAAACGTATCCTTCAATCTGCTCTGCTGTGCGTTTGTTCAGCTAAGTGAGTTAAATCTCCCTTTAGATTCAGGAGTTAGAAACACGTTTCTGGTAAGAGCTGCGTTTGGACATTTCTCAGTGAATGGGAGTATATGCTGTAAGGAGAACTGTCTGCTTCTAAAACCAAAACGGAGCTACCTAACAGAACGGTCTTCAATGTGTGCATTCAACTTACAGAGTTAAACTCGTGTGTTGAAGGGGAAGTCTGGAAACGCTTTCTGTGGAGAGATCTCAAAACAGGCATTTCCAGGCATTTCCAGCACTATTCCCGCATATAACGAAATAGCAGTAAAACTCTGCCTAAAACACAGAAGAAACGTATCCTTCAATCTGCTCTGCTGTGCGTTTGTTCAGCTAAGTGAGTTAAATCTCCCTTTAGATTCAGGAGTTAGAAACACGTTTCTGGTAAGAGCTGCGTTTGGACATTTCTCAGTGAATGGGAGTATATGCTGTAAGGAGAACTGTCTGCTTCTAAAACCAAAACGGAGCTACCTAACAGAACGGTCTTCAATGTGTGCATTCAACTTACAGAGTTAAACTTGTGTGTTGAAGGGGAAGTCTGGAAACGCTTTCTGTGGAGAGATCTCAAAACAGGCATTTCCAGGCATTTCCAGCACTATTCCCGCATATAACGAAATAGCAGTAAAACTCTGCCTAAAACACAGAAGAAACGTATCCTTCAATCTGCTCTGCTGTGCGTTTGTTCAGCTAAGTGAGTTAAATCTCCCTTTAGATTCAGGAGTTAGAAACACGTTTCTGGTAAGAGCTGCGTTTGGACATTTCTCAGTGAATGGGAGTATATGCTGTAAGGAGAACTGTCTGCTTCTAAAACCAAAACGGAGCTACCTAACAGAACGGTCTTCAATGTGTGCATTCAACTTACAGAGTTAAACTCGTGTGTTGAAGGGGAAGTCTGGAAACGCTTTCTGTGGAGAGATCTCAAAACAGGCATTTCCAGCACTATTCCCGCATATAACGAAATAGCAGTAAAACTCTGCCTAAAACACAGAAGAAACGTATCCTTCAATCTGCTCTGCTGTGCGTTTGTTCAGCTAAGTGAGTTAAATCTCCCTTTAGATTCAGGAGTTAGAAACACGTTTCTGGTAAGAGCTGCGTTTGGACATTTCTCAGTGAATGGGAGTATATGCTGTAAGGAGAACTGTCTGCTTCTAAAACCAAAACGGAGCTACCTAACAGAACGGTCTTCAATGTGTGCATTCAACTTACAGAGTTAAACTCGTGTGTTGAAGGGGAAGTCTGGAAACGCTTTCTGTGGAGAGATCTCAAAACAGGCATTTCCAGCACTATTCCCGCATATAACGAAATAGCAGTAAAACTCTGCCTAAAACACAGAAGAAACGTATCCTTCAATCTGCTCTGCTGTGCGTTTGTTCAGCTAAGTGAGTTAAATCTCCCTTTAGATTCAGGAGTTAGAAACACGTTTCTGGTAAGAGCTGCGTTTGGACATTTCTCAGTGAATGGGAGTATATGCTGTAAGGAGAACTGTCTGCTTCTAAAACCAAAACGGAGCTACCTAACAGAACGGTCTTCAATGTGTGCATTCAACTTACAGAGTTAAACTCGTGTGTTGAAGGGGAAGTCTGGAAACGCTTTCTGTGGAGAGATCTCAAAACAGGCATTTCCAGCACTATTCCCGCATATAACGAAATAGCAGTAAAACTCTGCCTAAAACACAGAAGAAACGTATCCTTCAATCTGCTCTGCTGTGCGTTTGTTCAGCTAAGTGAGTTAAATCTCCCTTTAGATTCAGGAGTTAGAAACACGTTTCTGGTAAGAGCTGCGTTTGGACATTTCTCAGTGAATGGGAGTATATGCTGTAAGGAGAACTGTCTGCTTCTAAAACCAAAACGGAGCTACCTAACAGAACGGTCTTCAATGTGTGCATTCAACTTACAGAGTTAAACTCGTGTGTTGAAGGGGAAGTCTGGAAACGCTTTCTGTGGAGAGATCTCAAAACAGGCATTTCCAGGCATTTCCAGCACTATTCCCGCATATAACGAAATAGCAGTAAAACTCTGCCTAAAACACAGAAGAAACGTATCCTTCAATCTGCTCTGCTGTGCGTTTGTTCAGCTAAGTGAGTTAAATCTCCCTTTAGATTCAGGAGTTAGAAACACGTTTCTGGTAAGAGCTGCGTTTGGACATTTCTCAGTGAATGGGAGTATATGCTGTAAGGAGAACTGTCTGCTTCTAAAACCAAAACGGAGCTACCTAACAGAACGGTCTTCAATGTGTGCATTCAACTTACAGAGTTAAACTCGTGTGTTGAAGGGGAAGTCTGGAAACGCTTTCTGTGGAGAGATCTCGAAACAGGGATTTCCAGCACTATTCCCGCATATAACGAAATAGCAGTAAAACTCTGCCTAAAACACAGAAGAAACGTATCCTTCAATCTGCTCTGCTGTGCGTTTGTTCAGCTAAGTGAGTTAAATCTCCCTTTAGATTCAGGAGTTAGAAACACGTTTCTGGTAAGAGCTGCGTTTGGACATTTCTCAGTGAATGGGAGTATATGCTGTAAGGAGAACTGTCTGCTTCTAAAACCAAAACGGAGCTACCTAACAGAACGGTCTTCAATGTGTGCATTCAACTTACAGAGTTAAACTCGTGTGTTGAAGGGGAAGTCTGGAAACGCTTTCTGTGGAGAGATCTCAAAACAGGCATTTCCAGGCATTTCCAGCACTATTCCCGCATATAACGAAATAGCAGTAAAACTCTGCCTAAAACACAGAAGAAACGTATCCTTCAATCTGCTCTGCTGTGCGTTTGTTCAGCTAAGTGAGTTAAATCTCCCTTTAGATTCAGGAGTTAGAAACACGTTTCTGGTAAGAGCTGCGTTTGGACATTTCTCAGTGAATGGGAGTATATGCTGTAAGGAGAACTGTCTGCTTCTAAAAGCAAAACGGAGCTACCTAACAGAACGGTCTTCAATGTGTGCATTCAACTTACAGAGTTAAACTTGTGTGTTGAAGGGGAAGTCTGGAAACGCTTTCTGTGGAGAGATCTCAAAACAGGCATTTCCAGGCATTTCCAGCACTATTCCCGCATATAACGAAATAGCAGTAAAACTCTGCCTAAAACACAGAAGAAACGTATCCTTCAATCTGCTCTGCTGTGCGTTTGTTCAGCTAAGTGAGTTAAATCTCCCTTTAGATTCAGGAGTTAGAAACACGTTTCTGGTAAGAGCTGCGTTTGGACATTTCTCAGTGAATGGGAGTATATGCTGTAAGGAGAACTGTCTGCTTCTAAAACCAAAACGGAGCTACCTAACAGAACGGTCTTCAATGTGTGCATTCAACTTACAGAGTTAAACTCGTGTGTTGAAGGGGAAGTCTGGAAACGCTTTCTGTGGAGAGATCTCAAAACAGGCATTTCCAGGCATTTCCAGCACTATTCCCGCATATAACGAAATAGCAGTAAAACTCTGCCTAAAACACAGAAGAAACGTATCCTTCAATCTGCTCTGCTGTGCGTTTGTTCAGCTAAGTGAGTTAAATCTCCCTTTAGATTCAGGAGTTAGAAACACGTTTCTGGTAAGAGCTGCGTTTGGACATTTCTCAGTGAATGGGAGTATATGCTGTAAGGAGAACTGTCTGCTTCTAAAACCAAAACGGAGCTACCTAACAGAACGGTCTTCAATGTGTGCATTCAACTTACAGAGTTAAACTCGTGTGTTGAAGGGGAAGTCTGGAAACGCTTTCTGTGGAGAGATCTCGAAACAGGGATTTCCAGCACTATTCCCGCATATAACGAAATAGCAGTAAAACTCTGCCTAAAACACAGAAGAAACGTATCCTTCAATCTGCTCTGCTGTGCGTTTGTTCAGCTAAGTGAGTTAAATCTCCCTTTAGATTCAGGAGTTAGAAACACGTTTCTGGTAAGAGCTGCGTTTGGACATTTCTCAGTGAATGGGAGTATATGCTGTAAGGAGAACTGTCTGCTTCTAAAACCAAAACGGAGCTACCTAACAGAACGGTCTTCAATGTGTGCATTCAACTTACAGAGTTAAACTCGTGTGTTGAAGGGGAAGTCTGGAAACGCTTTCTGTGGAGAGATCTCAAAACAGGCATTTCCAGGCATTTCCAGCACTATTCCCGCATATAACGAAATAGCAGTAAAACTCTGCCTAAAACACAGAAGAAACGTATCCTTCAATCTGCTCTGCTGTGCGTTTGTTCAGCTAAGTGAGTTAAATCTCCCTTTAGATTCAGGAGTTAGAAACACGTTTCTGGTAAGAGCTGCGTTTGGACATTTCTCAGTGAATGGGAGTATATGCTGTAAGGAGAACTGTCTGCTTCTAAAACCAAAACGGAGCTACCTAACAGAACGGTCTTCAATGTGTGCATTCAACTTACAGAGTTAAACTTGTGTGTTGAAGGGGAAGTCTGGAAACGCTTTCTGTGGAGAGACCTCAAAACAGGCATTTCCAGGCATTTCCAGCACTATTCCCGCATATAACGAAATAGCAGTAAAACTCTGCCTAAAACACAGAAGAAACGTATCCTTCAATCTGCTCTGCTGTGCGTTTGTTCAGCTAAGTGAGTTAAATCTCCCTTTAGATTCAGGAGTTAGAAACACGTTTCTGGTAAGAGCTGCGTTTGGACATTTCTCAGTGAATGGGAGTATATGCTGTAAGGAGAACTGTCTGCTTCTAAAACCAAATCGGAGCTACCTAACAGAACGGTCTTCAATGTGTGCATTCAACTTACAGAGTTAAACTCGTGTGTTGAAGGGGAAGTCTGGAAACGCTTTCTGTGGAGAGATCTCAAAACAGGCATTTCCAGCACTATTCCCGCATATAACGAAATAGCAGTAAAACTCTGCCTAAAACACAGAAGAAACGTATCCTTCAATCTGCTCTGCTGTGCGTTTGTTCAGCTAAGTGAGTTAAATCTCCCTTTAGATTCAGGAGTTAGAAACACGTTTCTGGTAAGAGCTGCGATTGGACATTTCTCAGTGAATGGGAGTATATGCTGTAAGGAGAACTGTCTGCTTCTAAAACCAAAACGGAGCTACCTAACAGAACGGTCTTCAATGTGTGCATTCAACTTACAGTGTTAAACTCGTGTGTTGAAGGGGAAGTCTGGAAACGCTTTCTGTGGAGAGATCTCAAAACAGGCATTTCCAGGCATTTCCAGCACTATTCCCGCATATAAAGAAATAGCAGTAAAACTCTGCCTAAAACACAGAAGAAACGTATCCTTCAATCTGCTCTGCTGTGCGTTTGTTCAGCTAAGTGAGTTAAATCTCCCTTTAGATTCAGGAGTTAGAAACACGTTTCTGGTAAGAGCTGCGTTTGGACATTTCTCAGTGAATGGGAGTATATGCTGTAAGGAGAACTGTCTGCTTCTAAAACCAAAACGGAGCTACCTAACAGAACGGTCTTCAATGTGTGCATTCAACTTACAGAGTTAAACTCGTGTGTTGAAGGGGAAGTCTGGAAACGCTTTCTGTGGAGAGATCTCAAAACAGGCATTTCCAGCACTATTCCCGCATATAACGAAATAGCAGTAAAACTCTGCCTAAAACACAGAAGAAACGTATCCTTCAATCTGCTCTGCTGTGCGTTTGTTCAGCTAAGTGAGTTAAATCTCCCTTTAGATTCAGGAGTTAGAAACACGTTTCTGGTAAGAGCTGCGTTTGGACATTTCTCAGTGAATGGGAGTATATGCTGTAAGGAGAACTGTCTGCTTCTAAAACCAAAACGGAGCTACCTAACAGAACGGTCTTCAATGTGTGCATTCAACTTACAGAGTTAAACTCGTGTGTTGAAGGGGAAGTCTGGAAACGCTTTCTGTGGAGAGATCTCGAAACAGGGATTTCCAGCACTATTCCCGCATATAACGAAATAGCAGTAAAACTCTGCCTAAAACACAGAAGAAACGTATCCTTCAATCTGCTCTGCTGTGCGTTTGTTCAGCTAAGTGAGTTAAATCTCCCTTTAGATTCAGGAGTTAGAAACACGTTTCTGGTAAGAGCTGCGTTTGGACATTTCTCAGTGAATGGGAGTATATGCTGTAAGGAGAACTGTCTGCTTCTAAAACCAAAACGGAGCTACCTAACAGAACGGTCTTCAATGTGTGCATTCAACTTACAGAGTTAAACTCGTGTGTTGAAGGGGAAGTCTGGAAACGCTTTCTGTGGAGAGATCTCAAAACAGGCATTTCCAGGCATTTCCAGCACTATTCCCGCATATAACGAAATAGCAGTAAAACTCTGCCTAAAACACAGAAGAAACGTATCCTTCAATCTGCTCTGCTGTGCGTTTGTTCAGCTAAGTGAGTTAAATCTCCCTTTAGATTCAGGAGTTAGAAACACGTTTCTGGTAAGAGCTGCGTTTGGACATTTCTCAGTGAATGGGAGTATATGCTGTAAGGAGAACTGTCTGCTTCTAAAACCAAAACGGAGCTACCTAACAGAACGGTCTTCAATGTGTGCATTCAACTTACAGAGTTAAACTTGTGTGTTGAAGGGGAAGTCTGGAAACGCTTTCTGTGGAGAGACCTCAAAACAGGCATTTCCAGGCATTTCCAGCACTATTCCCGCATATAACGAAATAGCAGTAAAACTCTGCCTAAAACACAGAAGAAACGTATCCTTCAATCTGCTCTGCTGTGCGTTTGTTCAGCTAAGTGAGTTAAATCTCCCTTTAGATTCAGGAGTTAGAAACACGTTTCTGGTAAGAGCTGCGTTTGGACATTTCTCAGTGAATGGGAGTATATGCTGTAAGGAGAACTGTCTGCTTCTAAAACCAAATCGGAGCTACCTAACAGAACGGTCTTCAATGTGTGCATTCAACTTACAGAGTTAAACTCGTGTGTTGAAGGGGAAGTCTGGAAACGCTTTCTGTGGAGAGATCTCAAAACAGGCATTTCCAGCACTATTCCCGCATATAACGAAATAGCAGTAAAACTCTGCCTAAAACACAGAAGAAACGTATCCTTCAATCTGCTCTGCTGTGCGTTTGTTCAGCTAAGTGAGTTAAATCTCCCTTTAGATTCAGGAGTTAGAAACACGTTTCTGGTAAGAGCTGCGATTGGACATTTCTCAGTGAATGGGAGTATATGCTGTAAGGAGAACTGTCTGCTTCTAAAACCAAAACGGAGCTACCTAACAGAACGGTCTTCAATGTGTGCATTCAACTTACAGTGTTAAACTCGTGTGTTGAAGGGGAAGTCTGGAAACGCTTTCTGTGGAGAGATCTCAAAACAGGCATTTCCAGGCATTTCCAGCACTATTCCCGCATATAAAGAAATAGCAGTAAAACTCTGCCTAAAACACAGAAGAAACGTATCCTTCAATCTGCTCTGCTGTGCGTTTGTTCAGCTAAGTGAGTTAAATCTCCCTTTAGATTCAGGAGTTAGAAACACGTTTCTGGTAAGAGCTGCGTTTGGACATTTCTCAGTGAATGGGAGTATATGCTGTAAGGAGAACTGTCTGCTTCTAAAACCAAAACGGAGCTACCTAACAGAACGGTCTTCAATGTGTGCATTCAACTTACAGAGTTAAACTCGTGTGTTGAAGGGGAAGTCTGGAAACGCTTTCTGTGGAGAGATCTCAAAACAGGCATTTCCAGCACTATTCCCGCATATAACGAAATAGCAGTAAAACTCTGCCTAAAACACAGAAGAAACGTATCCTTCAATCTGCTCTGCTGTGCGTTTGTTCAGCTAAGTGAGTTAAATCTCCCTTTAGATTCAGGAGTTAGAAACACGTTTCTGGTAAGAGCTGCGTTTGGACATTTCTCAGTGAATGGGAGTATATGCTGTAAGGAGAACTGTCTGCTTCTAAAACCAAAACGGAGCTACCTAACAGAACGGTCTTCAATGTGTGCATTCAACTTACAGAGTTAAACTCGTGTGTTGAAGGGGAAGTCTGGAAACGCTTTCTGTGGAGAGATCTCAAAACAGGCATTTCCAGGCATTTCCAGCACTATTCCCGCATATAACGAAATAGCAGTAAAACTCTGCCTAAAACACAGAAGAAAGGTATCCTTCAATCTGCTCTGCTGTGCGTTTGTTCAGCTAAGTGAGTTAAATCTCCCTTTAGATTCAGGAGTTAGAAACACGTTTGTGGTAAGAGCTGCGTTTGGACATTTCTCAGTGAATGGGAGTATATGCTGTAAGGAGAACTGTCTGCTTCTAAAACCAAAACGGAGCTACCTAACAGAACGGTCTTCAATGTGTGCATTCAACTTACAGAGTTAAACTCGTGTGTTGAAGGGGAAGTCTGGAAACGCTTTCTGTGGAGAGATCTCAAAACAGGCATTTCCAGGCATTTCCAGCACTATTCCCGCATATAACGAAATAGCAGTAAAACTCTGCCTAAAACACAGAAGAAACGTATCCTTCAATCTGCTCTGCTGTGCGTTTGTTCAGCTAAGTGAGTTAAATCTCCCTTTAGATTCAGGAGTTAGAAACACGTTTCTGGTAAGAGCTGCGTTTGGACATTTCTCAGTGAATGGGAGTATATGCTGTAAGGAGAACTGTCTGCTTCTAAAACCAAAACGGAGCTACCTAACAGAACGGTCTTCAATGTGTGCATTCAACTTACAGAGTTAAACTCGTGTGTTGAAGGGGAAGTCTGGAAACGCTTTCTGTGGAGAGATCTCAAAACAGGCATTTCCAGGCATTTCCAGCACTATTCCCGCATATAACGAAATAGCAGTAAAACTCTGCCTAAAACACAGAAGAAACGTATCCTTCAATCTGCTCTGCTGTGCGTTTGTTCAGCTAAGTGAGTTAAATCTCCCTTTAGATTCAGGAGTTAGAAACACGTTTCTGGTAAGAGCTGCGTTTGGACATTTCTCAGTGAATGGGAGTATATGCTGTAAGGAGAACTGTCTGCTTCTAAAACCAAAACGGAGCTACCTAACAGAACGGTCTTCAATGTGTGCATTCAACTTACAGAGTTAAACTCGTGTGTTGAAGGGGAAGTCTGGAAACGCTTTCTGTGGAGAGATCTCAAAACAGGCATTTCCAGCACTATTCCCGCATATAACGAAATAGCAGTAAAACTCTGCCTAAAACACAGAAGAAACGTATCCTTCAATCTGCTCTGCTGTGCGTTTGTTCAGCTAAGTGAGTTAAATCTCCCTTTAGATTCAGGAGTTAGAAACACGTTTCTGGTAAGAGCTGCGATTGGACATTTCTCAGTGAATGGGAGTATATGCTGTAAGGAGAACTGTCTGCTTCTAAAACCAAAACGGAGCTACCTAACAGAACGGTCTTCAATGTGTGCATTCAACTTACAGTGTTAAACTCGTGTGTTGAAGGGGAAGTCTGGAAACGCTTTCTGTGGAGAGATCTCAAAACAGGCATTTCCAGGCATTTCCAGCACTATTCCCGCATATAACGAAATAGCAGTAAAACTCTGCCTAAAACACAGAAGAAACGTATCCTTCAATCTGCTCTGCTGTGCGTTTGTTCAGCTAAGTGAGTTAAATCTCCCTTTAGATTCAGGAGTTAGAAACACGTTTCTGGTAAGAGCTGCGTTTGGACATTTCTCAGTGAATGGGAGTATATGCTGTAAGGAGAACTGTCTGCTTCTAAAACCAAAACGGAGCTACCTAACAGAACGGTCTTCAATGTGTGCATTCAACTTACAGAGTTAAACTCGTGTGTTGAAGGGGAAGTCTGGAAACGCTTTCTGTGGAGAGATCTCAAAACAGGCATTTCCAGGCATTTCCAGCACTATTCCCGCATATAACGAAATAGCAGTAAAACTCTGCCTAAAACACAGAAGAAACGTATCCTTCAATCTGCTCTGCTGTGCGTTTGTTCAGCTAAGTGAGTTAAATCTCCCTTTAGATTCAGGAGTTAGAAACACGTTTCTGGTAAGAGCTGCGTTTGGACATTTCTCAGTGAATGGGAGTATATGCTGTAAGGAGAACTGTCTGCTTCTAAAACCAAAACGGAGCTACCTAACAGAACGGTCTTCAATGTGTGCATTCAACTTACAGAGTTAAACTCGTGTGT
Organism: Saguinus oedipus; assembly: GCA_031835075.1. Taxonomy (NCBI): domain Eukaryota; kingdom Metazoa; phylum Chordata; class Mammalia; order Primates; family Cebidae; genus Saguinus; species Saguinus oedipus. Next base: position 459,731 of record JASSZA010000370.1, on the reverse strand, counting down.
TGAAGGGGAAGTCTGGAAACACTTTCTGTGGAGAGATCTCAAAACAGGCATTTCCAGGCATTTCCAGCACTATTCCCGCATATAACGAAATAGCAGTAAAACTCTGCCTAAAACACAGAAGAAACGTATCCTTCAATCTGCTCTGCTGTGCGTTTGTTCAGCTAAGTGAGTTAAATCTCCCTTTAGATTCAGGAGTTAGAAACACGTTTCTGGTAAGAGCTGCGTTTGGACATTTCTCAGTGAATGGGAGTATATGCTGTAAGGAGAACTGTCTGCTTCTAAAACCAAAACGGAGCTACCTAACAGAACGGTCTTCAATGTGTGCATTCAACTTACAGAGTTAAACTCGTGTGTTGAAGGGGAAGTCTGGAAACGCTTTCTGTGGAGAGATCTCAAAACAGGCATTTCCAGCACTATTCCCGCATATAACGAAATAGCAGTAAAACTCTGCCTAAAACACAGAAGAAACGTATCCTTCAATCTGCTCTGCTGTGCGTTTGTTCAGCTAAGTGAGTTAAATCTCCCTTTAGATTCAGGAGTTAGAAACACGTTTCTGGTAAGAGCTGCGTTTGGACATTTCTCAGTGAATGGGAGTATATGCTGTAAGGAGAACTGTCTGCTTCTAAAACCAAAACGGAGCTACCTAACAGAACGGTCTTCAATGTGTGCATTCAACTTACAGAGTTAAACTCGTGTGTTGAAGGGGAAGTCTGGAAACGCTTTCTGTGGAGAGATCTCAAAACAGGCATTTCCAGGCATTTCCAGCACTATTCCCGCATATAACGAAATAGCAGTAAAACTCTGCCTAAAACACAGAAGAAACGTATCCTTCAATCTGCTCTGCTGTGCGTTTGTTCAGCTAAGTGAGTTAAATCTCCCTTTAGATTCAGGAGTTAGAAACACGTTTCTGGTAAGAGCTGCGTTTGGACATTTCTCAGTGAATGGGAGTATATGCTGTAAGGAGAACTGTCTGCTTCTAAAACCAAAACGGAGCTACCTAACAGAACGGTCTTCAATGTGTGCATTCAACTTACAGAGTTAAACTCGTGTGTTGAAGGGGAAGTCTGGAAACGCTTTCTGTGGAGAGATCTCGAAACAGGGATTTCCAGCACTATTCCCGCATATAACGAAATAGCAGTAAAACTCTGCCTAAAACACAGAAGAAACGTATCCTTCAATCTGCTCTGCTGTGCGTTTGTTCAGCTAAGTGAGTTAAATCTCCCTTTAGATTCAGGAGTTAGAAACACGTTTCTGGTAAGAGCTGCGTTTGGACATTTCTCAGTGAATGGGAGTATATGCTGTAAGGAGAACTGTCTGCTTCTAAAACCAAAACGGAGCTACCTAACAGAACGGTCTTCAATGTGTGCATTCAACTTACAGAGTTAAACTTGTGTGTTGAAGGGGAAGTCTGGAAACGCTTTCTGTGGAGAGATCTCAAAACAGGCATTTCCAGGCATTTCCAGCACTATTCCCGCATATAACGAAATAGCAGTAAAACTCTGCCTAAAACACAGAAGAAACGTATCCTTCAATCTGCTCTGCTGTGCGTTTGTTCAGCTAAGTGAGTTAAATCTCCCTTTAGATTCAGGAGTTAGAAACACGTTTCTGGTAAGAGCTGCGTTTGGACATTTCTCAGTGAATGGGAGTATATGCTGTAAGGAGAACTGTCTGCTTCTAAAACCAAAACGGAGCTACCTAACAGAACGGTCTTCAATGTGTGCATTCAACTTACAGAGTTAAACTCGTGTGTTGAAGGGGAAGTCTGGAAACGCTTTCTGTGGAGAGATCTCAAAACAGGCATTTCCAGCACTATTCCCGCATATAACGAAATAGCAGTAAAACTCTGCCTAAAACACAGAAGAAACGTATCCTTCAATCTGCTCTGCTGTGCGTTTGTTCAGCTAAGTGAGTTAAATCTCCCTTTAGATTCAGGAGTTAGAAACACGTTTCTGGTAAGAGCTGCGATTGGACATTTCTCAGTGAATGGGAGTATATGCTGTAAGGAGAACTGTCTGCTTCTAAAACCAAAACGGAGCTACCTAACAGAACGGTCTTCAATGTGTGCATTCAACTTACAGAGTTAAACTTGTGTGTTGAAGGGGAAGTCTGGAAACGCTTTCTGTGGAGAGATCTCAAAACAGGCATTTCCAGGCATTTCCAGCACTATTCCCGCATATAACGAAATAGCAGTAAAACTCTGCCTAAAACACAGAAGAAACGTATCCTTCAATCTGCTCTGCTGTGCGTTTGTTCAGCTAAGTGAGTTAAATCTCCCTTTAGATTCAGGAGTTAGAAACACGTTTCTGGTAAGAGCTGCGTTTGGACATTTCTCAGTGAATGGGAGTATATGCTGTAAGGAGAACTGTCTGCTTCTAAAACCAAAACGGAGCTACCTAACAGAACGGTCTTCAATGTGTGCATTCAACTTACAGAGTTAAACTCGTGTGTTGAAGGGGAAGTCTGGAAACGCTTTCTGTGGAGAGATCTCAAAACAGGCATTTCCAGCACTATTCCCGCATATAACGAAATAGCAGTAAAACTCTGCCTAAAACACAGAAGAAACGTATCCTTCAATCTGCTCTGCTGTGCGTTTGTTCAGCTAAGTGAGTTAAATCTCCCTTTAGATTCAGGAGTTAGAAACACGTTTCTGGTAAGAGCTGCGATTGGACATTTCTCAGTGAATGGGAGTATATGCTGTAAGGAGAACTGTCTGCTTCTAAAACCAAAACGGAGCTACCTAACAGAACGGTCTTCAATGTGTGCATTCAACTTACAGTGTTAAACTCGTGTGTTGAAGGGGAAGTCTGGAAACGCTTTCTGTGGAGAGATCTCAAACAGGCATTTCCAGGCATTTCCAGCGCTATTCCCGCATATAACGAAATAGCAGTAAAACTCTGCCTAAAACACAGAAGAAACGTATCCTTCAATCTGCTCTGCTGTGCGTTTGTTCAGCTAAGTGAGTTAAATCTCCCTTTAGATTCAGGAGTTAGAAACACGTTTCTGGTAAGAGCTGCGTTTGGACATTTCTCAGTGAATGGGAGTATATGCTGTAAGGAGAACTGTCTGCTTCTAAAACCAAAACGGAGCTACCTAACAGAACGGTCTTCAATGTGTGCATTCAACTTACAGAGTTAAACTCGTGTGTTGAAGGGGAAGTCTGGAAACGCTTTCTGTGGAGAGATCTCAAAACAGGCATTTCCAGCACTATTCCCGCATATAACGAAATAGCAGTAAAACTCTGCCTAAAACACAGAAGAAACGTATCCTTCAATCTGCTCTGCTGTGCGTTTGTTCAGCTAAGTGAGTTAAATCTCCCTTTAGATTCAGGAGTTAGAAACACGTTTCTGGTAAGAGCTGCGTTTGGACATTTCTCAGTGAATGGGAGTATATGCTGTAAGGAGAACTGTCTGCTTCTAAAACCAAAACGGAGCTACCTAACAGAACGGTCTTCAATGTGTGCATTCAACTTACAGAGTTAAACTCGTGTGTTGAAGGGGAAGTCTGGAAACGCTTTCTGTGGAGAGATCTCAAAACAGGCATTTCCAGCACTATTCCCGCATATAACGAAATAGCAGTAAAACTCTGCCTAAAACACAGAAGAAACGTATCCTTCAATCTGCTCTGCTGTGCGTTTGTTCAGCTAAGTGAGTTAAATCTCCCTTTAGATTCAGGAGTTAGAAACACGTTTCTGGTAAGAGCTGCGTTTGGACATTTCTCAGTGAATGGGAGTATATGCTGTAAGGAGAACTGTCTGCTTCTAAAACCAAAACGGAGCTACCTAACAGAACGGTCTTCAATGTGTGCATTCAACTTACAGAGTTAAACTCGTGTGTTGAAGGGGAAGTCTGGAAACGCTTTCTGTGGAGAGATCTCAAAACAGGCATTTCCAGCACTATTCCCGCATATAACGAAATAGCAGTAAAACTCTGCCTAAAACACAGAAGAAACGTATACTTCAATCTGCTCTGCTGTGCGTTTGTTCAGCTAAGTGAGTTAAATCTCCCTTTAGATTCAGGAGTTAGAAACACGTTTCTGGTAAGAGCTGCGTTTGGACATTTCTCAGTGAATGGGAGTATATGCTGTAAGGAGAACTGTCTGCTTCTAAAACCAAAACGGAGCTACCTAACAGAACGGTCTTCAATGTGTGCATTCAACTTACAGAGTTAAACTCGTGTGTTGAAGGGGAAGTCTGGAAACGCTTTCTGTGGAGAGATCTCAAAACAGGCATTTCCAGCACTATTCCCGCATATAACGAAATAGCAGTAAAACTCTGCCTAAAACACAGAAGAAACGTATCCTTCAATCTGCTCTGCTGTGCGTTTGTTCAGCTAAGTGAGTTAAATCTCCCTTTAGATTCAGGAGTTAGAAACACGTTTCTGGTAAGAGCTGCGTTTGGACATTTCTCAGTGAATGGGAGTATATGCTGTAAGGAGAACTGTCTGCTTCTAAAACCAAAACGGAGCTACCTAACAGAACGGTCTTCAATGTGTGCATTCAACTTACAGAGTTAAACTCGTGTGTTGAAGGGGAAGTCTGGAAACGCTTTCTGTGGAGAGATCTCAAAACAGGCATTTCCAGCACTATTCCCGCATATAACGAAATAGCAGTAAAACTCTGCCTAAAACACAGAAGAAACGTATCCTTCAATCTGCTCTGCTGTGCGTTTGTTCAGCTAAGTGAGTTAAATCTCCCTTTAGATTCAGGAGTTAGAAACACGTTTCTGGTAAGAGCTGCGTTTGGACATTTCTCAGTGAATGGGAGTATATGCTGTAAGGAGAACTGTCTGCTTCTAAAACCAAAACGGAGCTACCTAACAGAACGGTCTTCAATGTGTGCATTCAACTTACAGAGTTAAACTCGTGTGTTGAAGGGGAAGTCTGGAAACGCTTTCTGTGGAGAGATCTCAAAACAGGCATTTCCAGCACTATTCCCGCATATAACGAAATAGCAGTAAAACTCTGCCTAAAACACAGAAGAAACGTATCCTTCAATCTGCTCTGCTGTGCGTTTGTTCAGCTAAGTGAGTTAAATCTCCCTTTAGATTCAGGAGTTAGAAACACGTTTCTGGTAAGAGCTGCGTTTGGACATTTCTCAGTGAATGGGAGTATATGCTGTAAGGAGAACTGTCTGCTTCTAAAACCAAAACGGAGCTACCTAACAGAACGGTCTTCAATGTGTGCATTCAACTTACAGAGTTAAACTCGTGTGTTGAAGGGGAAGTCTGGAAACGCTTTCTGTGGAGAGATCTCAAAACAGGCATTTCCAGCACTATTCCCGCATATAACGAAATAGCAGTAAAACTCTGCCTAAAACACAGAAGAAACGTATCCTTCAATCTGCTCTGCTGTGCGTTTGTTCAGCTAAGTGAGTTAAATCTCCCTTTAGATTCAGGAGTTAGAAACACGTTTCTGGTAAGAGCTGCGTTTGGACATTTCTCAGTGAATGGGAGTATATGCTGTAAGGAGAACTGTCTGCTTCTAAAACCAAAACGGAGCTACCTAACAGAACGGTCTTCAATGTGTGCATTCAACTTACAGAGTTAAACTCGTGTGTTGAAGGGGAAGTCTGGAAACGCTTTCTGTGGAGAGATCTCAAAACAGGCATTTCCAGGCATTTCCAGCACTATTCCCGCATATAACGAAATAGCAGTAAAACTCTGCCTAAAACACAGAAGAAACGTATCCTTCAATCTGCTCTGCTGTGCGTTTGTTCAGCTAAGTGAGTTAAATCTCCCTTTAGATTCAGGAGTTAGAAACACGTTTCTGGTAAGAGCTGCGTTTGGACATTTCTCAGTGAATGGGAGTATATGCTGTAAGGAGAACTGTCTGCTTCTAAAACCAAAACGGAGCTACCTAACAGAACGGTCTTCAATGTGTGCATTCAACTTACAGAGTTAAACTCGTGTGTTGAAGGGGAAGTCTGGAAACGCTTTCTGTGGAGAGATCTCAAAACAGGCATTTCCAGCACTATTCCCGCATATAACGAAATAGCAGTAAAACTCTGCCTAAAACACAGAAGAAACGTATCCTTCAATCTGCTCTGCTGTGCGTTTGTTCAGCTAAGTGAGTTAAATCTCCCTTTAGATTCAGGAGTTAGAAACACGTTTCTGGTAAGAGCTGCGTTTGGACATTCCTCAGTGAATGGGAGTATATGCTGTAAGGAGAACTGTCTGCTTCTAAAACCAAAACGGAGCTACCTAACAGAACGGTCTTCAATGTGTGCATTCAACTTACAGAGTTAAACTCGTGTGTTGAAGGGGAAGTCTGGAAACGCTTTCTGTGGAGAGATCTCAAAACAGGCATTTCCAGGCATTTCCAGCACTATTCCCGCATATAACGAAATAGCAGTAAAACTCTGCCTAAAACACAGAAGAAACGTATCCTTCAATCTGCTCTGCTGTGCGTTTGTTCAGCTAAGTGAGTTAAATCTCCCTTTAGATTCAGGAGTTAGAAACACGTTTCTGGTAAGAGCTGCGTTTGGACATTTCTCAGTGAATGGGAGTATATGCTGTAAGGAGAACTGTCTGCTTCTAAAACCAAAACGGAGCTACCTAACAGAACGGTCTTCAATGTGTGCATTCAACTTACAGAGTTAAACTCGTGTGTTGAAGGGGAAGTCTGGAAACGCTTTCTGTGGAGAGATCTCAAAACAGGCATTTCCAGCACTATTCCCGCATATAACGAAATAGCAGTAAAACTCTGCCTAAAACACAGAAGAAACGTATCCTTCAATCTGCTCTGCTGTGCGTTTGTTCAGCTAAGTGAGTTAAATCTCCCTTTAGATTCAGGAGTTAGAAACACGTTTCTGGTAAGAGCTGCGTTTGGACATTTCTCAGTGAATGGGAGTATATGCTGTAAGGAGAACTGTCTGCTTCTAAAACCAAAACGGAGCTACCTAACAGAACGGTCTTCAATGTGTGCATTCAACTTACAGAGTTAAACTCGTGTGTTGAAGGGGAAGTCTGGAAACGCTTTCTGTGGAGAGATCTCAAAACAGGCATTTCCAGGCATTTCCAGCACTATTCCCGCATATAACGAAATAGCAGTAAAACTCTGCCTAAAACACAGAAGAAACGTATCCTTCAATCTGCTCTGCTGTGCGTTTGTTCAGCTAAGTGAGTTAAATCTCCCTTTAGATTCAGGAGTTAGAAACACGTTTCTGGTAAGAGCTGCGTTTGGACATTTCTCAGTGAATGGGAGTATATGCTGTAAGGAGAACTGTCTGCTTCTAAAACCAAAACGGAGCTACCTAACAGAACGGTCTTCAATGTGTGCATTCAACTTACAGAGTTAAACTCGTGTGTTGAAGGGGAAGTCTGGAAACGCTTTCTGTGGAGAGATCTCAAAACAGGCATTTCCAGGCATTTCCAGCACTATTCCCGCATATAACGAAATAGCAGTAAAACTCTGCCTAAAACACAGAAGAAACGTATCCTTCAATCTGCTCTGCTGTGCGTTTGTTCAGCTAAGTGAGTTAAATCTCCCTTTAGATTCAGGAGTTAGAAACACGTTTCTGGTAAGAGCTGCGTTTGGACATTTCTCAGTGAATGGGAGTATATGCTGTAAGGAGAACTGTCTGCTTCTAAAACCAAAACGGAGCTACCTAACAGAACGGTCTTCAATGTGTGCATTCAACTTACAGAGTTAAACTCGTGTGTTGAAGGGGAAGTCTGGAAACGCTTTCTGTGGAGAGATCTCAAAACAGGCATTTCCAGCACTATTCCCGCATATAACGAAATAGCAGTAAAACTCTGCCTAAAACACAGAAGAAACGTATCCTTCAATCTGCTCTGCTGTGCGTTTGTTCAGCTAAGTGAGTTAAATCTCCCTTTAGATTCAGGAGTTAGAAACACGTTTGTGGTAAGAGCTGCGTTTGGACATTTCTCAGTGAATGGGAGTATATGCTGTAAGGAGAACTGTCTGCTTCTAAAACCAAAACGGAGCTACCTAACAGAACGGTCTTCAATGTGTGCATTCAACTTACAGAGTTAAACTCGTGTGTTGAAGGGGAAGTCTGGAAACGCTTTCTGTGGAGAGATCTCAAAACAGGCATTTCCAGGCATTTCCAGCACTATTCCCGCATATAACGAAATAGCAGTAAAACTCTGCCTAAAACACAGAAGAAACGTATCCTTCAATCTGCTCTGCTGTGCGTTTGTTCAGCTAAGTGAGTTAAATCTCCCTTTAGATTCAGGAGTTAGAAACACGTTTCTGGTAAGAGCTGCGTTTGGACATTTCTCAGTGAATGGGAGTATATGCTGTAAGGAGAACTGTCTGCTTCTAAAACCAAAACGGAGCTACCTAACAGAACGGTCTTCAATGTGTGCATTCAACTTACAGAGTTAAACTCGTGTGTTGAAGGGGAAGTCTGGAAACGCTTTCTGTGGAGAGATCTCAAAACAGGCATTTCCAGCACTATTCCCGCATATAACGAAATAGCAGTAAAACTCTGCCTAAAACACAGAAGAAACGTATCCTTCAATCTGCTCTGCTGTGCGTTTGTTCAGCTAAGTGAGTTAAATCTCCCTTTAGATTCAGGAGTTAGAAACACGTTTCTGGTAAGAGCTGCGTTTGGACATTTCTCAGTGAATGGGAGTATATGCTGTAAGGAGAACTGTCTGCTTCTAAAACCAAAACGGAGCTACCTAACAGAACGGTCTTCAATGTGTGCATTCAACTTACAGAGTTAAACTCGTGTGTTAAAGGGGAAGTCTGGAAACGCTTTCTGTGGAGAGATCCCAAAACAGGCATTTCCAGCACTATTCCCGCATATAACGAAATAGCAGTAAAACTCTGCCTAAAACACAGAAGAAACGTATCCTTCAATCTGCTCTGCTGTGCGTTTGTTCAGCTAAGTGAGTTAAATCTCCCTTTAGATTCAGGAGTTAGAAACACGTTTCTGGTAAGAGCTGCGTTTGGACATTTCTCAGTGAATGGGAGTATATGCTGTAAGGAGAACTGTCTGCTTCTAAAACCAAAACGGAGCTACCTAACAGAACGGTCTTCAATGTGTGCATTCAACTTACAGAGTTAAACTCGTGTGTTGAAGGGGAAGTCTGGAAACGCTTTCTGTGGAGAGATCTCAAAACAGGCATTTCCAGGCATTTCCAGCACTATTCCCGCATATAACGAAATAGCAGTAAAACTCTGCCTAAAACACAGAAGAAAGGTATCCTTCAATCTGCTCTGCTGTGCGTTTGTTCAGCTAAGTGAGTTAAATCTCCCTTTAGATTCAGGAGTTAGAAACACGTTTGTGGTAAGAGCTGCGTTTGGACATTTCTCAGTGAATGGGAGTATATGCTGTAAGGAGAACTGTCTGCTTCTAAAACCAAAACGGAGCTACCTAACAGAACGGTCTTCAATGTGTGCATTCAACTTACAGAGTTAAACTCGTGTGTTGAAGGGGAAGTCTGGAAACGCTTTCTGTGGAGAGATCTCAAAACAGGCATTTCCAGGCATTTCCAGCACTATTCCCGCATATAACGAAATAGCAGTAAAACTCTGCCTAAAACACAGAAGAAACGTATCCTTCAATCTGCTCTGCTGTGCGTTTGTTCAGCTAAGTGAGTTAAATCTCCCTTTAGATTCAGGAGTTAGAAACACGTTTCTGGTAAGAGCTGCGTTTGGACATTTCTCAGTGAATGGGAGTATATGCTGTAAGGAGAACTGTCTGCTTCTAAAACCAAAACGGAGCTACCTAACAGAACGGTCTTCAATGTGTGCATTCAACTTACAGAGTTAAACTCGTGTGTTGAAGGGGAAGTCTGGAAACGCTTTCTGTGGAGAGATCTCAAAACAGGCATTTCCAGGCATTTCCAGCACTATTCCCGCATATAACGAAATAGCAGTAAAACTCTGCCTAAAACACAGAAGAAACGTATCCTTCAATCTGCTCTGCTGTGCGTTTGTTCAGCTAAGTGAGTTAAATCTCCCTTTAGATTCAGGAGTTAGAAACACGTTTCTGGTAAGAGCTGCGTTTGGACATTTCTCAGTGAATGGGAGTATATGCTGTAAGGAGAACTGTCTGCTTCTAAAACCAAAACGGAGCTACCTAACAGAACGGTCTTCAATGTGTGCATTCAACTTACAGAGTTAAACTCGTGTGTTGAAGGGGAAGTCTGGAAACGCTTTCTGTGGAGAGATCTCAAAACAGGCATTTCCAGCACTATTCCCGCATATAACGAAATAGCAGTAAAACTCTGCCTAAAACACAGAAGAAACGTATCCTTCAATCTGCTCTGCTGTGCGTTTGTTCAGCTAAGTGAGTTAAATCTCCCTTTAGATTCAGGAGTTAGAAACACGTTTCTGGTAAGAGCTGCGATTGGACATTTCTCAGTGAATGGGAGTATATGCTGTAAGGAGAACTGTCTGCTTCTAAAACCAAAACGGAGCTACCTAACAGAACGGTCTTCAATGTGTGCATTCAACTTACAGTGTTAAACTCGTGTGTTGAAGGGGAAGTCTGGAAACGCTTTCTGTGGAGAGATCTCAAAACAGGCATTTCCAGGCATTTCCAGCACTATTCCCGCATATAACGAAATAGCAGTAAAACTCTGCCTAAAACACAGAAGAAACGTATCCTTCAATCTGCTCTGCTGTGCGTTTGTTCAGCTAAGTGAGTTAAATCTCCCTTTAGATTCAGGAGTTAGAAACACGTTTCTGGTAAGAGCTGCGTTTGGACATTTCTCAGTGAATGGGAGTATATGCTGTAAGGAGAACTGTCTGCTTCTAAAACCAAAACGGAGCTACCTAACAGAACGGTCTTCAATGTGTGCATTCAACTTACAGAGTTAAACTCGTGTGTTGAAGGGGAAGTCTGGAAACGCTTTCTGTGGAGAGATCTCAAAACAGGCATTTCCAGCACTATTCAGGCATATAACGAAATAGCAGTAAAACTCTGCCTAAAACACAGAAGAAACGTATCCTTCAATCTGCTCTGCTGTGCGTTTGTTCAGCTAAGTGAGTTAAATCTCCCTTTAGATTCAGGAGTTAGAAACACGTTTCTGGTAAGAGCTGCGTTTGGACATTTCTCAGTGAATGGGAGTATATGCTGTAAGGAGAACAGTCTGCTTCTAAAACCAAAACGGAGCTACCTAACAGAACGGTCTTCAATGTGTGCATTCAACTTACAGAGTTAAACTCGTGTGTTGAAGGGGAAGTCTGGAAACGCTTTCTGTGGAGAGATCTCAAAACAGGCATTTCCAGGCATTTCCAGCACTATTCCCGCATATAACGAAATAGCAGTAAAACTCTGCCTAAAACACAGAAGAAACGTATCCTTCAATCTGCTCTGCTGTGCGTTTGTTCAGCTAAGTGAGTTAAATCTCCCTTTAGATTCAGGAGTTAGAAACACGTTTCTGGTAAGAGCTGCGTTTGGACATTTCTCAGTGAATGGGAGTATATGCTGTAAGGAGAACTGTCTGCTTCTAAAACCAAAACGGAGCTACCTAACAGAACGGTCTTCAATGTGTGCATTCAACTTACAGAGTTAAACTCGTGTGTTGAAGGGGAAGTCTGGAAACGCTTTCTGTGGAGAGATCTCAAAACAGGCATTTCCAGCACTATTCCCGCATATAACGAAATAGCAGTAAAACTCTGCCTAAAACACAGAAGAAACGTATCCTTCAATCTGCTCTGCTGTGCGTTTGTTCAGCTAAGTGAGTTAAATCTCCCTTTAGATTCAGGAGTTAGAAACACGTTTCTGGTAAGAGCTGCGTTTGGACATTTCTCAGTGAATGGGAGTATATGCTGTAAGGAGAACTGTCTGCTTCTAAAACCAAAACGGAGCTACCTAACAGAACGGTCTTCAATGTGTGCATTCAACTTACAGAGTTAAACTCGTGTGTTGAAGGGGAAGTCTGGAAACGCTTTCTGTGGAGAGATCTCAAAACAGGCATTTCCAGGCATTTCCAGCACTATTCCCGCATATAACGAAATAGCAGTAAAACTCTGCCTAAAACACAGAAGAAACGTATCCTTCAATCTGCTCTGCTGTGCGTTTGTTCAGCTAAGTGAGTTAAATCTCCCTTTAGATTCAGGAGTTAGAAACACGTTTCTGGTAAGAGCTGCGTTTGGACATTTCTCAGTGAATGGGAGTATATGCTGTAAGGAGAACTGTCTGCTTCTAAAACCAAAACGGAGCTACCTAACAGAACGGTCTTCAATGTGTGCATTCAACTTACAGAGTTAAACTCGTGTGTTGAAGGGGAAGTCTGGAAACGCTTTCTGTGGAGAGATCTCAAAACAGGCATTTCCAGGCATTTCCAGCACTATTCCCGCATATAACGAAATAGCAGTAAAACTCTGCCTAAAACACAGAAGAAACGTATCCTTCAATCTGCTCTGCTGTGCGTTTGTTCAGCTAAGTGAGTTAAATCTCCCTTTAGATTCAGGAGTTAGAAACACGTTTCTGGTAAGAGCTGCGTTTGGACATTTCTCAGTGAATGGGAGTATATGCTGTAAGGAGAACTGTCTGCTTCTAAAACCAAAACGGAGCTACCTAACAGAACGGTCTTCAATGTGTGCATTCAACTTACAGAGTTAAACTCGTGTGTTGAAGGGGAAGTCTGGAAACGCTTTCTGTGGAGAGATCTCAAAACAGGCATTTCCAGCACTATTCCCGCATATAACGAAATAGCAGTAAAACTCTGCCTAAAACACAGAAGAAACGTATCCTTCAATCTGCTCTGCTGTGCGTTTGTTCAGCTAAGTGAGTTAAATCTCCCTTTAGATTCAGGAGTTAGAAACACGTTTCTGGTAAGAGCTGCGTTTGGACATTTCTCAGTGAATGGGAGTATATGCTGTAAGGAGAACTGTCTGCTTCTAAAACCAAAACGGAGCTACCTAACAGAACGGTCTTCAATGTGTGCATTCAACTTACAGAGTTAAACTCGTGTGTTGAAGGGGAAGTCTGGAAACGCTTTCTGTGGAGAGATCTCAAAACAGGCATTTCCAGCACTATTCCCGCATATAACGAAATAGCAGTAAAACTCTGCCTAAAACACAGAAGAAACGTATCCTTCAATCTGCTCTGCTGTGCGTTTGTTCAGCTAAGTGAGTTAAATCTCCCTTTAGATTCAGGAGTTAGAAACACGTTTCTGGTAAGAGCTGCGTTTGGACATTTCTCAGTGAATGGGAGTATATGCTGTAAGGAGAACTGTCTGCTTCTAAAACCAAAACGGAGCTACCTAACAGAACGGTCTTCAATGTGTGCATTCAACTTACAGAGTTAAACTCGTGTGTTAAAGGGGAAGTCTGGAAACGCTTTCTGTGGAGAGATCCCAAAACAGGCATTTCCAGCACTATTCCCGCATATAACGAAATAGCAGTAAAACTCTGCCTAAAACACAGAAGAAACGTATCCTTCAATCTGCTCTGCTGTGCGTTTGTTCAGCTAAGTGAGTTAAATCTCCCTTTAGATTCAGGAGTTAGAAACACGTTTCTGGTAAGAGCTGCGTTTGGACATTTCTCAGTGAATGGGAGTATATGCTGTAAGGAGAACTGTCTGCTTCTAAAACCAAAACGGAGCTACCTAACAGAACGGTCTTCAATGTGTGCATTCAACTTACAGAGTTAAACTCGTGTGTTGAAGGGGAAGTCTGGAAACGCTTTCTGTGGAGAGATCTCAAAACAGGCATTTCCAGGCATTTCCAGCACTATTCCCGCATATAACGAAATAGCAGTAAAACTCTGCCTAAAACACAGAAGAAACGTATCCTTCAATCTGCTCTGCTGTGCGTTTGTTCAGCTAAGTGAGTTAAATCTCCCTTTAGATTCAGGAGTTAGAAACACGTTTCTGGTAAGAGCTGCGTTTGGACATTTCTCAGTGAATGGGAGTATATGCTGTAAGGAGAACTGTCTGCTTCTAAAACCAAAACGGAGCTACCTAACAGAACGGTCTTCAATGTGTGCATTCAACTTACAGAGTTAAACTCGTGTGTTGAAGGGGAAGTCTGGAAACGCTTTCTGTGGAGAGATCTCAAAACAGGCATTTCCAGGCATTTCCAGCACTATTCCCGCATATAAGGAAATAGCAGTAAAACTCTGCCTAAAACACAGAAGAAACGTATCCTTCAATCTGCTCTGCTGTGCGTTTGTTCAGCTAAGTGAGTTAAATCTCCCTTTAGATTCAGGAGTTAGAAACACGTTTCTGGTAAGAGCTGCGTTTGGACATTTCTCAGTGAATGGGAGTATATGCTGTAAGGAGAACTGTCTGCTTCTAAAACCAAAACGGAGCTACCTAACAGAACGGTCTTCAATGTGTGCATTCAACTTACAGAGTTAAACTCGTGTGTTGAAGGGGAAGTCTGGAAACGCTTTCTGTGGAGAGATCTCAAAACAGGCATTTCCAGGCATTTCCAGCACTATTCCCGCATATAACGAAATAGCAGTAAAACTCTGCCTAAAACACAGAAGAAACGTATCCTTCAATCTGCTCTGCTGTGCGTTTGTTCAGCTAAGTGAGTTAAATCTCCCTTTAGATTCAGGAGTTAGAAACACGTTTCTGGTAAGAGCTGCGTTTGGACATTTCTCAGTGAATGGGAGTATATGCTGTAAGGAGAACTGTCTGCTTCTAAAACCAAAACGGAGCTACCTAACAGAACGGTCTTCAATGTGTGCATTCAACTTACAGAGTTAAACTCGTGTGTTGAAGGGGAAGTCTGGAAACGCTTTCTGTGGAGAGATCTCAAAACAGGCATTTCCAGCACTATTCCCGCATATAACGAAATAGCAGTAAAACTCTGCCTAAAACACAGAAGAAACGTATCCTTCAATCTGCTCTGCTGTGCGTTTGTTCAGCTAAGTGAGTTAAATCTCCCTTTAGATTCAGGAGTTAGAAACACGTTTCTGGTAAGAGCTGCGTTTGGACATTTCTCAGTGAATGGGAGTATATGCTGTAAGGAGAACTGTCTGCTTCTAAAACCAAAACGGAGCTACCTAACAGAACGGTCTTCAATGTGTGCATTCAACTTACAGAGTTAAACTCGTGTGTTGAAGGGGAAGTCTGGAAACGCTTTCTGTGGAGAGATCTCAAAACAGGCATTTCCAGGCATTTCCAGCACTATTCCCGCATATAACGAAATAGCAGTAAAACTCTGCCTAAAACACAGAAGAAACGTATCCTTCAATCTGCTCTGCTGTGCGTTTGTTCAGCTAAGTGAGTTAAATCTCCCTTTAGATTCAGGAGTTAGAAACACGTTTCTGGTAAGAGCTGCGTTTGGACATTTCTCAGTGAATGGGAGTATATGCTGTAAGGAGAACTGTCTGCTTCTAAAACCAAAACGGAGCTACCTAACAGAACGGTCTTCAATGTGTGCATTCAACTTACAGAGTTAAACTCGTGTGTTGAAGGGGAAGTCTGGAAACGCTTTCTGTGGAGAGATCTCAAAACAGGCATTTCCAGGCATTTCCAGCACTATTCCCGCATATAACGAAATAGCAGTAAAACTCTGCCTAAAACACAGAAGAAACGTATCCTTCAATCTGCTCTGCTGTGCGTTTGTTCAGCTAAGTGAGTTAAATCTCCCTTTAGATTCAGGAGTTAGAAACACGTTTCTGGTAAGAGCTGCGTTTGGACATTTCTCAGTGAATGGGAGTATATGCTGTAAGGAGAACTGTCTGCTTCTAAAACCAAAACGGAGCTACCTAACAGAACGGTCTTCAATGTGTGCATTCAACTTACAGAGTTAAACTCGTGTGTTGAAGGGGAAGTCTGGAAACGCTTTCTGTGGAGAGATCTCAAAACAGGCATTTCCAGCACTATTCCCGCATATAACGAAATAGCAGTAAAACTCTGCCTAAAACACAGAAGAAACGTATCCTTCAATCTGCTCTGCTGTGCGTTTGTTCAGCTAAGTGAGTTAAATCTCCCTTTAGATTCAGGAGTTAGAAACACGTTTCTGGTAAGAGCTGCGTTTGGACATTTCTCAGTGAATGGGAGTATATGCTGTAAGGAGAACTGTCTGCTTCTAAAACCAAAACGGAGCTACCTAACAGAACGGTCTTCAATGTGTGCATTCAACTTACAGAGTTAAACTCGTGTGTTGAAGGGGAAGTCTGGAAACGCTTTCTGTGGAGAGATCTCGAAACAGGCATTTCCAGCACTATTCCCGCATATAACGAAATAGCAGTAAAACTCTGCCTAAAACACAGAAGAAACGTATCCTTCAATCTGCTCTGCTGTGCGTTTGTTCAGCTAAGTGAGTTAAATCTCCCTTTAGATTCAGGAGTTAGAAACACGTTTCTGGTAAGAGCTGCGTTTGGACATTTCTCAGTGAATGGGAGTATATGCTGTAAGGAGAACTGTCTGCTTCTAAAACCAAAACGGAGCTACCTAACAGAACGGTCTTCAATGTGTGCATTCAACTTACAGAGTTAAACTCGTGTGTTGAAGGGGAAGTCTGGAAACGCTTTCTGTGGAGAGATCTCGAAACAGGGATTTCCAGCACTATTCCCGCATATAACGAAATAGCAGTAAAACTCTGCCTAAAACACAGAAGAAACGTATCCTTCAATCTGCTCTGCTGTGCGTTTGTTCAGCTAAGTGAGTTAAATCTCCCTTTAGATTCAGGAGTTAGAAACACGTTTCTGGTAAGACCTGCGTTTGGACATTTCTCAGTGAATGGGAGTATATGCTGTAAGGAGAACTGTCTGCTTCTAAAACCAAAACGGAGCTCCCTAACAGAACGGTCTTCAATGTGTGCATTCAACTTACAGAGTTAAACTCGTGTGTTGAAGGGGAAGTCTGGAAACGCTTTCTGTGGAGAGATCTCAAAACAGGCATTTCCAGGCATTTCCAGCACTATTCCCGCATATAACGAAATAGCAGTAAAACTCTGCCTAAAACACAGAAGAAACGTATCCTTCAATCTGCTCTGCTGTGCGTTTGTTCAGCTAAGTGAGTTAAATCTCCCTTTAGATTCAGGAGTTAGAAACACGTTTCTGGTAAGAGCTGCGTTTGGACATTTCTCAGTGAATGGGAGTATATGCTGTAAGGAGAACTGTCTGCTTCTAAAACCAAAACGGATCTACCTAACAGAACGGTCTTCAATGTGTGCATTCAACTTACAGAGTTAAACTTGTGTGTTGAAGGGGAAGTCTGGAAACGCTTTCTGTGGAGAGATCTCAAAACAGGCATTTCCAGGCATTTCCAGCACTATTCCCGCATATAACGAAATAGCAGTAAAACTCTGCCTAAAACACAGAAGAAACGTATCCTTCAATCTGCTCTGCTGTGCGTTTGTTCAGCTAAGTGAGTTAAATCTCCCTTTAGATTCAGGAGTTAGAAACACGTTTCTGGTAAGAGCTGCGTTTGGACATTTCTCAGTGAATGGGAGTATATGCTGTAAGGAGAACTGTCTGCTTCTAAAACCAAAACGGAGCTACCTAACAGAACGGTCTTCAATGTGTGCATTCAACTTACAGAGTTAAACTCGTGTGTTGAAGGGGAAGTCTGGAAACGCTTTCTGTGGAGAGATCTCAAAACAGGCATTTCCAGCACTATTCCCGCATATAACGAAATCGCAGTAAAACTCTGCCTAAAACACAGAAGAAACGTATCCTTCAATCTGCTCTGCTGTGCGTTTGTTCAGCTAAGTGAGTTAAATCTCCCTTTAGATTCAGGAGTTAGAAACACGTTTCTGGTAAGAGCTGCGATTGGACATTTCTCAGTGAATGGGAGTATATGCTGTAAGGAGAACTGTCTGCTTCTAAAACCAAAACGGAGCTACCTAACAGAACGGTCTTCAATGTGTGCATTCAACTTACAGAGTTAAACTCGTGTGTTGAAGGGGAAGTCTGGAAACGCTTTCTGTGGAGAGATCTCAAAACAGGCATTTCCAGGCATTTCCAGCACTATTCCCGCATATAACGAAATAGCAGTAAAACTCTGCCTAAAACACAGAAGAAACGTATCCTTCAATCTGCTCTGCTGTGCGTTTGTTCAGCTAAGTGAGTTAAATCTCCCTTTAGATTCAGGAGTTAGAAACACGTTTCTGGTAAGAGCTGCGTTTGGACATTTCTCAGTGAATGGGAGTATATGCTGTAAGGAGAACTGTCTGCTTCTAAAACCAAAACGGAGCTACCTAACAGAACGGTCTTCAATGTGTGCATTCAACTTACAGAGTTAAACTCGTGTGTTGAAGGGGAAGTCTGGAAACGCTTTCTGTGGAGAGATCTCAAAACAGGCATTTCCAGGCATTTCCAGCACTATTCCCGCATATAACGAAATAGCAGTAAAACTCTGCCTAAAACACAGAAGAAACGTATCCTTCAATCTGCTCTGCTGTGCGTTTGTTCAGCTAAGTGAGTTAAATCTCCCTTTAGATTCAGGAGTTAGAAACACGTTTCTGGTAAGAGCTGCGTTTGGACATTTCTCAGTGAATGGGAGTATATGCTGTAAGGAGAACTGTCTGCTTCTAAAACCAAAACGGAGCTACCTAACAGAACGGTCTTCAATGTGTGCATTCAACTTACAGAGTTAAACTCGTGTGTTGAAGGGGAAGTCTGGAAACGCTTTCTGTGGAGAGATCTCAAAACAGGCATTTCCAGCACTATTCCCGCATATAACGAAATAGCAGTAAAACTCTGCCTAAAACACAGAAGAAACGTATCCTTCAATCTGCTCTGCTGTGCGTTTGTTCAGCTAAGTGAGTTAAATCTCCCTTTAGATTCAGGAGTTAGAAACACGTTTCTGGTAAGAGCTGCGTTTGGACATTTCTCAGTGAATGGGAGTATATGCTGTAAGGAGAACTGTCTGCTTCTAAAACCAAAACGGAGCTACCTAACAGAACGGTCTTCAATGTGTGCATTCAACTTACAGAGTTAAACTCGTGTGTTGAAGGGGAAGTCTGGAAACGCTTTCTGTGGAGAGATCTCAAAACAGGCATTTCCAGGCATTTCCAGCACTATTCCCGCATATAACGAAATAGCAGTAAAACTCTGCCTAAAACACAGAAGAAACGTATCCTTCAATCTGCTCTGCTGTGCGTTTGTTCAGCTAAGTGAGTTAAATCTCCCTTTAGATTCAGGAGTTAGAAACACGTTTCTGGTAAGAGCTGCGTTTGGACATTTCTCAGTGAATGGGAGTATATGCTGTAAGGAGAACTGTCTGCTTCTAAAACCAAAACGGAGCTACCTAACAGAACGGTCTTCAATGTGTGCATTCAACTTACAGAGTTAAACTCGTGTGTTGAAGGGGAAGTCTGGAAACGCTTTCTGTGGAGAGATCTCAAAACAGGCATTTCCAGGCATTTCCAGCACTATTCCCGCATATAACGAAATAGCAGTAAAACTCTGCCTAAAACACAGAAGAAACGTATCCTTCAATCTGCTCTGCTGTGCGTTTGTTCAGCTAAGTGAGTTAAATCTCCCTTTAGATTCAGGAGTTAGAAACACGTTTCTGGTAAGAGCTGCGTTTGGACATTTCTCAGTGAATGGGAGTATATGCTGTAAGGAGAACTGTCTGCTTCTAAAACCAAAACGGAGCTACCTAACAGAACGGTCTTCAATGTGTGCATTCAACTTACAGAGTTAAACTCGTGTGTTGAAGGGGAAGTCTGGAAACGCTTTCTGTGGAGAGATCTCAAAACAGGCATTTCCAGCACTATTCCCGCATATAACGAAATAGCAGTAAAACTCTGCCTAAAACACAGAAGAAACGTATCCTTCAATCTGCTCTGCTGTGCGTTTGTTCAGCTAAGTGAGTTAAATCTCCCTTTAGATTCAGGAGTTAGAAACACGTTTCTGGTAAGAGCTGCGTTTGGACATTTCTCAGTGAATGGGAGTATATGCTGTAAGGAGAACTGTCTGCTTCTAAAACCAAAACGGAGCTACCTAACAGAACGGTCTTCAATGTGTGCATTCAACTTACAGAGTTAAACTCGTGTGTTGAAGGGGAAGTCTGGAAACGCTTTCTGTGGAGAGATCTCGAAACAGGCATTTCCAGCACTATTCCCGCATATAACGAAATAGCAGTAAAACTCTGCCTAAAACACAGAAGAAACGTATCCTTCAATCTGCTCTGCTGTGCGTTTGTTCAGCTAAGTGAGTTAAATCTCCCTTTAGATTCAGGAGTTAGAAACACGTTTCTGGTAAGAGCTGCGTTTGGACATTTCTCAGTGAATGGGAGTATATGCTGTAAGGAGAACTGTCTGCTTCTAAAACCAAAACGGAGCTACCTAACAGAACGGTCTTCAATGTGTGCATTCAACTTACAGAGTTAAACTCGTGTGTTGAAGGGGAAGTCTGGAAACGCTTTCTGTGGAGAGATCTCGAAACAGGGATTTCCAGCACTATTCCCGCATATAACGAAATAGCAGTAAAACTCTGCCTAAAACACAGAAGAAACGTATCCTTCAATCTGCTCTGCTGTGCGTTTGTTCAGCTAAGTGAGTTAAATCTCCCTTTAGATTCAGGAGTTAGAAACACGTTTCTGGTAAGACCTGCGTTTGGACATTTCTCAGTGAATGGGAGTATATGCTGTAAGGAGAACTGTCTGCTTCTAAAACCAAAACGGAGCTCCCTAACAGAACGGTCTTCAATGTGTGCATTCAACTTACAGAGTTAAACTCGTGTGTTGAAGGGGAAGTCTGGAAACGCTTTCTGTGGAGAGATCTCAAAACAGGCATTTCCAGGCATTTCCAGCACTATTCCCGCATATAACGAAATAGCAGTAAAACTCTGCCTAAAACACAGAAGAAACGTATCCTTCAATCTGCTCTGCTGTGCGTTTGTTCAGCTAAGTGAGTTAAATCTCCCTTTAGATTCAGGAGTTAGAAACACGTTTCTGGTAAGAGCTGCGTTTGGACATTTCTCAGTGAATGGGAGTATATGCTGTAAGGAGAACTGTCTGCTTCTAAAACCAAAACGGATCTACCTAACAGAACGGTCTTCAATGTGTGCATTCAACTTACAGAGTTAAACTTGTGTGTTGAAGGGGAAGTCTGGAAACGCTTTCTGTGGAGAGATCTCAAAACAGGCATTTCCAGGCATTTCCAGCACTATTCCCGCATATAACGAAATAGCAGTAAAACTCTGCCTAAAACACAGAAGAAACGTATCCTTCAATCTGCTCTGCTGTGCGTTTGTTCAGCTAAGTGAGTTAAATCTCCCTTTAGATTCAGGAGTTAGAAACACGTTTCTGGTAAGAGCTGCGTTTGGACATTTCTCAGTGAATGGGAGTATATGCTGTAAGGAGAACTGTCTGCTTCTAAAACCAAAACGGAGCTACCTAACAGAACGGTCTTCAATGTGTGCATTCAACTTACAGAGTTAAACTCGTGTGTTGAAGGGGAAGTCTGGAAACGCTTTCTGTGGAGAGATCTCAAAACAGGCATTTCCAGCACTATTCCCGCATATAACGAAATCGCAGTAAAACTCTGCCTAAAACACAGAAGAAACGTATCCTTCAATCTGCTCTGCTGTGCGTTTGTTCAGCTAAGTGAGTTAAATCTCCCTTTAGATTCAGGAGTTAGAAACACGTTTCTGGTAAGAGCTGCGATTGGACATTTCTCAGTGAATGGGAGTATATGCTGTAAGGAGAACTGTCTGCTTCTAAAACCAAAACGGAGCTACCTAACAGAACGGTCTTCAATGTGTGCATTCAACTTACAGAGTTAAACTCGTGTGTTGAAGGGGAAGTCTGGAAACGCTTTCTGTGGAGAGATCTCAAAACAGGCATTTCCAGGCATTTCCAGCACTATTCCCGCATATAACGAAATAGCAGTAAAACTCTGCCTAAAACACAGAAGAAACGTATCCTTCAATCTGCTCTGCTGTGCGTTTGTTCAGCTAAGTGAGTTAAATCTCCCTTTAGATTCAGGAGTTAGAAACACGTTTCTGGTAAGAGCTGCGTTTGGACATTTCTCAGTGAATGGGAGTATATGCTGTAAGGAGAACTGTCTGCTTCTAAAACCAAAACGGAGCTACCTAACAGAACGGTCTTCAATGTGTGCATTCAACTTACAGAGTTAAACTCGTGTGTTGAAGGGGAAGTCTGGAAACGCTTTCTGTGGAGAGATCTCAAAACAGGCATTTCCAGGCATTTCCAGCACTATTCCCGCATATAACGAAATAGCAGTAAAACTCTGCCTAAAACACAGAAGAAACGTATCCTTCAATCTGCTCTGCTGTGCGTTTGTTCAGCTAAGTGAGTTAAATCTCCCTTTAGATTCAGGAGTTAGAAACACGTTTCTGGTAAGAGCTGCGTTTGGACATTTCTCAGTGAATGGGAGTATATGCTGTAAGGAGAACTGTCTGCTTCTAAAACCAAAACGGAGCTACCTAACAGAACGGTCTTCAATGTGTGCATTCAACTTACAGAGTTAAACTCGTGTGTTGAAGGGGAAGTCTGGAAACGCTTTCTGTGGAGAGATCTCAAAACAGGCATTTCCAGGCATTTCCAGCACTATTCCCGCATATAACGAAATAGCAGTAAAACTCTGCCTAAAACACAGAAGAAACGTATCCTTCAATCTGCTCTGCTGTGCGTTTGTTCAGCTAAGTGAGTTAAATCTCCCTTTAGATTCAGGAGTTAGAAACACGTTTCTGGTAAGAGCTGCGTTTGGACATTTCTCAGTGAATGGGAGTATATGCTGTAAGGAGAACTGTCTGCTTCTAAAACCAAAACGGAGCTACCTAACAGAACGGTCTTCAATGTGTGCATTCAACTTACAGAGTTAAACTCGTGTGTTGAAGGGGAAGTCTGGAAACGCTTTCTGTGGAGAGATCTCAAAACAGGCATTTCCAGCACTATTCCCGCATATAACGAAATAGCAGTAAAACTCTGCCTAAAACACAGAAGAAACGTATCCTTCAATCTGCTCTGCTGTGCGTTTGTTCAGCTAAGTGAGTTAAATCTCCCTTTAGATTCAGGAGTTAGAAACACGTTTCTGGTAAGAGCTGCGTTTGGACATTTCTCAGTGAATGGGAGTATATGCTGTAAGGAGAACTGTCTGCTTCTAAAACCAAAACGGAGCTACCTAACAGAACGGTCTTCAATGTGTGCATTCAACTTACAGAGTTAAACTCGTGTGTTGAAGGGGAAGTCTGGAAACGCTTTCTGTGGAGAGATCTCAAAACAGGCATTTCCAGCACTATTCCCGCATATAACGAAATAGCAGTAAAACTCTGCCTAAAACACAGAAGAAACGTATCCTTCAATCTGCTCTGCTGTGCGTTTGTTCAGCTAAGTGAGTTAAATCTCCCTTTAGATTCAGGAGTTAGAAACACGTTTCTGGTAAGAGCTGCGTTTGGACATTTCTCAGTGAATGGGAGTATATGCTGTAAGGAGAACTGTCTGCTTCTAAAACCAAAACGGAGCTACCTAACAGAACGGTCTTCAATGTGTGCATTCAACTTACAGAGTTAAACTCGTGTGTTGAAGGGGAAGTCTGGAAACGCTTTCTGTGGAGAGATCTCGAAACAGGGATTTCCAGCACTATTCCCGCATATAACGAAATAGCAGTAAAACTCTGCCTAAAACACAGAAGAAACGTATCCTTCAATCTGCTCTGCTGTGCGTTTGTTCAGCTAAGTGAGTTAAATCTCCCTTTAGATTCAGGAGTTAGAAACACGTTTCTGGTAAGACCTGCGTTTGGACATTTCTCAGTGAATGGGAGTATATGCTGTAAGGAGAACTGTCTGCTTCTAAAACCAAAACGGAGCTCCCTAACAGAACGGTCTTCAATGTGTGCATTCAACTTACAGAGTTAAACTCGTGTGTTGAAGGGGAAGTCTGGAAACGCTTTCTGTGGAGAGATCTCAAAACAGGCATTTCCAGGCATTTCCAGCACTATTCCCGCATATAACGAAATAGCAGTAAAACTCTGCCTAAAACACAGAAGAAACGTATCCTTCAATCTGCTCTGCTGTGCGTTTGTTCAGCTAAGTGAGTTAAATCTCCCTTTAGATTCAGGAGTTAGAAACACGTTTCTGGTAAGAGCTGCGTTTGGACATTTCTCAGTGAATGGGAGTATATGCTGTAAGGAGAACTGTCTGCTTCTAAAACCAAAACGGATCTACCTAACAGAACGGTCTTCAATGTGTGCATTCAACTTACAGAGTTAAACTTGTGTGTTGAAGGGGAAGTCTGGAAACGCTTTCTGTGGAGAGATCTCAAAACAGGCATTTCCAGGCATTTCCAGCACTATTCCCGCATATAACGAAATAGCAGTAAAACTCTGCCTAAAACACAGAAGAAACGTATCCTTCAATCTGCTCTGCTGTGCGTTTGTTCAGCTAAGTGAGTTAAATCTCCCTTTAGATTCAGGAGTTAGAAACACGTTTCTGGTAAGAGCTGCGTTTGGACATTTCTCAGTGAATGGGAGTATATGCTGTAAGGAGAACTGTCTGCTTCTAAAACCAAAACGGAGCTACCTAACAGAACGGTCTTCAATGTGTGCATTCAACTTACAGAGTTAAACTCGTGTGTTGAAGGGGAAGTCTGGAAACGCTTTCTGTGGAGAGATCTCAAAACAGGCATTTCCAGCACTATTCCCGCATATAACGAAATCGCAGTAAAACTCTGCCTAAAACACAGAAGAAACGTATCCTTCAATCTGCTCTGCTGTGCGTTTGTTCAGCTAAGTGAGTTAAATCTCCCTTTAGATTCAGGAGTTAGAAACACGTTTCTGGTAAGAGCTGCGTTTGGACATTTCTCAGTGAATGGGAGTATATGCTGTAAGGAGAACTGTCTGCTTCTAAAACCAAAACGGAGCTACCTAACAGAACGGTCTTCAATGTGTGCATTCAACTTACAGAGTTAAACTCGTGTGTTGAAGGGGAAGTCTGGAAACGCTTTCTGTGGAGAGATCTCAAAACAGGCATTTCCAGGCATTTCCAGCACTATTCCCGCATATAACGAAATAGCAGTAAAACTCTGCCTAAAACACAGAAGAAACGTATCCTTCAATCTGCTCTGCTGTGCGTTTGTTCAGCTAAGTGAGTTAAATCTCCCTTTAGATTCAGGAGTTAGAAACACGTTTCTGGTAAGAGCTGCGTTTGGACATTTCTCAGTGAATGGGAGTATATGCTGTAAGGAGAACTGTCTGCTTCTAAAACCAAAACGGAGCTACCTAACAGAACGGTCTTCAATGTGTGCATTCAACTTACAGAGTTAAACTCGTGTGTTGAAGGGGAAGTCTGGAAACGCTTTCTGTGGAGAGATCTCAAAACAGGCATTTCCAGCACTATTCCCGCATATAACGAAATAGCAGTAAAACTCTGCCTAAAACACAGAAGAAACGTATCCTTCAATCTGCTCTGCTGTGCGTTTGTTCAGCTAAGTGAGTTAAATCTCCCTTTAGATTCAGGAGTTAGAAACACGTTTCTGGTAAGAGCTGCGTTTGGACATTTCTCAGTGAATGGGAGTATATGCTGTAAGGAGAACTGTCTGCTTCTAAAACCAAAACGGAGCTACCTAACAGAACGGTCTTCAATGTGTGCATTCAACTTACAGAGTTAAACTAGTGTGTTGAAGGGGAAGTCTGGAAACGCTTTCTGTGGAGAGATCTCAAAACAGGCATTTCCAGGCATTTCCAGCACTATTCCCGCATATAACGAAATAGCAGTAAAACTCTGCCTAAAACACAGAAGAAACGTATCCTTCAATCTGCTCTGCTGTGCGTTTGTTCAGCTAAGTGAGTTAAATCTCCCTTTAGATTCAGGAGTTAGAAACACGTTTCTGGTAAGAGCTGCGTTTGGACATTTCTCAGTGAATGGGAGTATATGCTGTAAGGAGAACTGTCTGCTTCTAAAACCAAAACGGAGCTACCTAACAGAACGGTCTTCAATGTGTGCATTCAACTTACAGAGTTAAACTCGTGTGTTGAAGGGGAAGTCTGGAAACGCTTTCTGTGGAGAGATCTCAAAACAGGCATTTCCAGCACTATTCCCGCATATAACGAAATAGCAGTAAAACTCTGCCTAAAACACAGAAGAAACGTATCCTTCAATCTGCTCTGCTGTGCGTTTGTTCAGCTAAGTGAGTTAAATCTCCCTTTAGATTCAGGAGTTAGAAACACGTTTCTGGTAAGAGCTGCGTTTGGACATTTCTCAGTGAATGGGAGTATATGCTGTAAGGAGAACTGTCTGCTTCTAAAACCAAAACGGAGCTACCTAACAGAACGGTCTTCAATGTGTGCATTCAACTTACAGAGTTAAACTCGTGTGTTGAAGGGGAAGTCTGGAAACGCTTTCTGTGGAGAGATCTCAAAACAGGCATTTCCAGGCATTTCCAGCACTATTCCCGCATATAACGAAATAGCAGTAAAACTCTGCCTAAAACACAGAAGAAACGTATCCTTCAATCTGCTCTGCTGTGCGTTTGTTCAGCTAAGTGAGTTAAATCTCCCTTTAGATTCAGGAGTTAGAAACACGTTTCTGGTAAGAGCTGCGTTTGGACATTTCTCAGTGAATGGGAGTATATGCTGTAAGGAGAACTGTCTGCTTCTAAAACCAAAACGGAGCTACCTAACAGAACGGTCTTCAATGTGTGCATTCAACTTACAGAGTTAAACTCGTGTGTTGAAGGGGAAGTCTGGAAACGCTTTCTGTGGAGAGATCTCAAAACAGGCATTTCCAGCACTATTCCCGCATATAACGAAATAGCAGTAAAACTCTGCCTAAAACACAGAAGAAACGTATCCTTCAATCTGCTCTGCTGTGCGTTTGTTCAGCTAAGTGAGTTAAATCTCCCTTTAGATTCAGGAGTTAGAAACACGTTTCTGGTAAGAGCTGCGTTTGGACATTTCTCAGTGAATGGGAGTATATGCTGTAAGGAGAACTGTCTGCTTCTAAAACCAAAACGGAGCTACCTAACAGAACGGTCTTCAATGTGTGCATTCAACTTACAGAGTTAAACTCGTGTGTTGAAGGGGAAGTCTGGAAACGCTTTCTGTGGAGAGATCTCAAAACAGGCATTTCCAGGCATTTCCAGCACTATTCCCGCATATAACGAAATAGCAGTAAAACTCTGCCTAAAACACAGAAGAAACGTATCCTTCAATCTGCTCTGCTGTGCGTTTGTTCAGCTAAGTGAGTTAAATCTCCCTTTAGATTCAGGAGTTAGAAACACGTTTCTGGTAAGAGCTGCGTTTGGACATTTCTCAGTGAATGGGAGTATATGCTGTAAGGAGAACTGTCTGCTTCTAAAACCAAAACGGAGCTACCTAACAGAACGGTCTTCAATGTGTGCATTCAACTTACAGAGTTAAACTCGTGTGTTGAAGGGGAAGTCTGGAAACGCTTTCTGTGGAGAGATCTCAAAACAGGCATTTCCAGCACTATTCCCGCATATAACGAAATAGCAGTAAAACTCTGCCTAAAACACAGAAGAAACGTATCCTTCAATCTGCTCTGCTGTGCGTTTGTTCAGCTAAGTGAGTTAAATCTCCCTTTAGATTCAGGAGTTAGAAACACGTTTCTGGTAAGAGCTGCGTTTGGACATTTCTCAGTGAATGGGAGTATATGCTGTAAGGAGAACTGTCTGCTTCTAAAACCAAAACGGAGCTACCTAACAGAACGGTCTTCAATGTGTGCATTCAACTTACAGAGTTAAACTCGTGTGTTGAAGGGGAAGTCTGGAAACGCTTTCTGTGGAGAGATCTCAAAACAGGCATTTCCAGGCATTTCCAGCACTATTCCCGCATATAACGAAATAGCAGTAAAACTCTGCCTAAAACACAGAAGAAACGTATCCTTCAATCTGCTCTGCTGTGCGTTTGTTCAGCTAAGTGAGTTAAATCTCCCTTTAGATTCAGGAGTTAGAAACACGTTTCTGGTAAGAGCTGCGTTTGGACATTTCTCAGTGAATGGGAGTATATGCTGTAAGGAGAACTGTCTGCTTCTAAAACCAAAACGGAGCTACCTAACAGAACGGTCTTCAATGTGTGCATTCAACTTACAGAGTTAAACTCGTGTGTTGAAGGGGAAGTCTGGAAACGCTTTCTGTGGAGAGATCTCAAAACAGGCATTTCCAGCACTATTCCCGCATATAACGAAATAGCAGTAAAACTCTGCCTAAAACACAGAAGAAACGTATCCTTCAATCTGCTCTGCTGTGCGTTTGTTCAGCTAAGTGAGTTAAATCTCCCTTTAGATTCAGGAGTTAGAAACACGTTTCTGGTAAGAGCTGCGTTTGGACATTTCTCAGTGAATGGGAGTATATGCTGTAAGGAGAACTGTCTGCTTCTAAAACCAAAACGGAGCTACCTAACAGAACGGTCTTCAATGTGTGCATTCAACTTACAGAGTTAAACTCGTGTGTTGAAGGGGAAGTCTGGAAACGCTTTCTGTGGAGAGATCTCAAAACAGGCATTTCCAGGCATTTCCAGCACTATTCCCGCATATAACGAAATAGCAGTAAAACTCTGCCTAAAACACAGAAGAAACGTATCCTTCAATCTGCTCTGCTGTGCGTTTGTTCAGCTAAGTGAGTTAAATCTCCCTTTAGATTCAGGAGTTAGAAACACGTTTCTGGTAAGAGCTGCGTTTGGACATTTCTCAGTGAATGGGAGTATATGCTGTAAGGAGAACTGTCTGCTTCTAAAACCAAAACGGAGCTACCTAACAGAACGGTCTTCAATGTGTGCATTCAACTTACAGAGTTAAACTCGTGTGTTGAAGGGGAAGTCTGGAAACGCTTTCTGTGGAGAGATCTCAAAACAGGCATTTCCAGCACTATTCCCGCATATAACGAAATAGCAGTAAAACTCTGCCTAAAACACAGAAGAAACGTATCCTTCAATCTGCTCTGCTGTGCGTTTGTTCAGCTAAGTGAGTTAAATCTCCCTTTAGATTCAGGAGTTAGAAACACGTTTCTGGTAAGAGCTGCGTTTGGACATTTCTCAGTGAATGGGAGTATATGCTGTAAGGAGAACTGTCTGCTTCTAAAACCAAAACGGAGCTACCTAACAGAACGGTCTTCAATGTGTGCATTCAACTTACAGAGTTAAACTCGTGTGTTGAAGGGGAAGTCTGGAAACGCTTTCTGTGGAGAGATCTCAAAACAGGCATTTCCAGGCATTTCCAGCACTATTCCCGCATATAACGAAATAGCAGTAAAACTCTGCCTAAAACACAGAAGAAACGTATCCTTCAATCTGCTCTGCTGTGCGTTTGTTCAGCTAAGTGAGTTAAATCTCCCTTTAGATTCAGGAGTTAGAAACACGTTTCTGGTAAGAGCTGCGTTTGGACATTTCTCAGTGAATGGGAGTATATGCTGTAAGGAGAACTGTCTGCTTCTAAAACCAAAACGGAGCTACCTAACAGAACGGTCTTCAATGTGTGCATTCAACTTACAGAGTTAAACTCGTGTGTTGAAGGGGAAGTCTGGAAACGCTTTCTGTGCAGAGATCTCAAAACAGGCATTTCCAGGCATTTCCAGCACTATTCCCGCATATAACGAAATAGCAGTAAAACTCTGCCTAAAACACAGAAGAAACGTATCCTTCAATCTGCTCTGCTGTGCGTTTGTTCAGCTAAGTGAGTTAAATCTCCCTTTAGATTCAGGAGTTAGAAACACGTTTCTGGTAAGAGCTGCGTTTGGA
This sequence comes from Saguinus oedipus, assembly GCA_031835075.1. Lineage (NCBI taxonomy): Eukaryota > Metazoa > Chordata > Mammalia > Primates > Cebidae > Saguinus > Saguinus oedipus. The sequence goes on along the minus strand of JASSZA010000370.1, from coordinate 430,186 downwards.
CATTTCTCAGTGAATGGGAGTATATGCTGTAAGGAGAACTGTCTGCTTCTAAAACCAAAACGGAGCTACCTAACAGAACGGTCTTCAATGTGTGCATTCAACTTACAGAGTTAAACTCGTGTGTTGAAGGGGAAGTCTGGAAACGCTTTCTGTGGAGAGATCTCAAAACAGGCATTTCCAGCACTATTCCCGCATATAACGAAATAGCAGTAAAACTCTGCCTAAAACACAGAAGAAACGTATCCTTCAATCTGCTCTGCTGTGCGTTTGTTCAGCTAAGTGAGTTAAATCTCCCTTTAGATTCAGGAGTTAGAAACACGTTTCTGGTAAGAGCTGCGTTTGGACATTTCTCAGTGAATGGGAGTATATGCTGTAAGGAGAACTGTCTGCTTCTAAAACCAAAACGGAGCTACCTAACAGAACGGTCTTCAATGTGTGCATTCAACTTACAGAGTTAAACTCGTGTGTTGAAGGGGAAGTCTGGAAACGCTTTCTGTGGAGAGATCTCAAAACAGGCATTTCCAGGCATTTCCAGCACTATTCCCGCATATAACGAAATAGCAGTAAAACTCTGCCTAAAACACAGAAGAAACGTATCCTTCAATCTGCTCTGCTGTGCGTTTGTTCAGCTAAGTGAGTTAAATCTCCCTTTAGATTCAGGAGTTAGAAACACGTTTCTGGTAAGAGCTGCGTTTGGACATTTCTCAGTGAATGGGAGTATATGCTGTAAGGAGAACTGTCTGCTTCTAAAACCAAAACGGAGCTACCTAACAGAACGGTCTTCAATGTGTGCATTCAACTTACAGAGTTAAACTCGTGTGTTGAAGGGGAAGTCTGGAAACGCTTTCTGTGGAGAGATCTCAAAACAGGCATTTCCAGCACTATTCCCGCATATAACGAAATAGCAGTAAAACTCTGCCTAAAACACAGAAGAAACGTATCCTTCAATCTGCTCTGCTGTGCGTTTGTTCAGCTAAGTGAGTTAAATCTCCCTTTAGATTCAGGAGTTAGAAACACGTTTCTGGTAAGAGCTGCGTTTGGACATTTCTCAGTGAATGGGAGTATATGCTGTAAGGAGAACTGTCTGCTTCTAAAACCAAAACGGAGCTACCTAACAGAACGGTCTTCAATGTGTGCATTCAACTTACAGAGTTAAACTCGTGTGTTGAAGGGGAAGTCTGGAAACGCTTTCTGTGGAGAGATCTCAAAACAGGCATTTCCAGGCATTTCCAGCACTATTCCCGCATATAACGAAATAGCAGTAAAACTCTGCCTAAAACACAGAAGAAACGTATCCTTCAATCTGCTCTGCTGTGCGTTTGTTCAGCTAAGTGAGTTAAATCTCCCTTTAGATTCAGGAGTTAGAAACACGTTTCTGGTAAGAGCTGCGTTTGGACATTTCTCAGTGAATGGGAGTATATGCTGTAAGGAGAACTGTCTGCTTCTAAAACCAAAACGGAGCTACCTAACAGAACGGTCTTCAATGTGTGCATTCAACTTACAGAGTTAAACTCGTGTGTTGAAGGGGAAGTCTGGAAACGCTTTCTGTGGAGAGATCTCAAAACAGGCATTTCCAGCACTATTCCCGCATATAACGAAATAGCAGTAAAACTCTGCCTAAAACACAGAAGAAACGTATCCTTCAATCTGCTCTGCTGTGCGTTTGTTCAGCTAAGTGAGTTAAATCTCCCTTTAGATTCAGGAGTTAGAAACACGTTTCTGGTAAGAGCTGCGTTTGGACATTTCTCAGTGAATGGGAGTATATGCTGTAAGGAGAACTGTCTGCTTCTAAAACCAAAACGGAGCTACCTAACAGAACGGTCTTCAATGTGTGCATTCAACTTACAGAGTTAAACTCGTGTGTTGAAGGGGAAGTCTGGAAACGCTTTCTGTGGAGAGATCTCAAAACAGGCATTTCCAGGCATTTCCAGCACTATTCCCGCATATAACGAAATAGCAGTAAAACTCTGCCTAAAACACAGAAGAAACGTATCCTTCAATCTGCTCTGCTGTGCGTTTGTTCAGCTAAGTGAGTTAAATCTCCCTTTAGATTCAGGAGTTAGAAACACGTTTCTGGTAAGAGCTGCGTTTGGACATTTCTCAGTGAATGGGAGTATATGCTGTAAGGAGAACTGTCTGCTTCTAAAACCAAAACGGAGCTACCTAACAGAACGGTCTTCAATGTGTGCATTCAACTTACAGAGTTAAACTCGTGTGTTGAAGGGGAAGTCTGGAAACGCTTTCTGTGGAGAGATCTCAAAACAGGCATTTCCAGCACTATTCCCGCATATAACGAAATAGCAGTAAAACTCTGCCTAAAACACAGAAGAAACGTATCCTTCAATCTGCTCTGCTGTGCGTTTGTTCAGCTAAGTGAGTTAAATCTCCCTTTAGATTCAGGAGTTAGAAACACGTTTCTGGTAAGAGCTGCGTTTGGACATTTCTCAGTGAATGGGAGTATATGCTGTAAGGAGAACTGTCTGCTTCTAAAACCAAAACGGAGCTACCTAACAGAACGGTCTTCAATGTGTGCATTCAACTTACAGAGTTAAACTCGTGTGTTGAAGGGGAAGTCTGGAAACGCTTTCTGTGGAGAGATCTCAAAACAGGCATTTCCAGGCATTTCCAGCACTATTCCCGCATATAACGAAATAGCAGTAAAACTCTGCCTAAAACACAGAAGAAACGTATCCTTCAATCTGCTCTGCTGTGCGTTTGTTCAGCTAAGTGAGTTAAATCTCCCTTTAGATTCAGGAGTTAGAAACACGTTTCTGGTAAGAGCTGCGTTTGGACATTTCTCAGTGAATGGGAGTATATGCTGTAAGGAGAACTGTCTGCTTCTAAAACCAAAACGGAGCTACCTAACAGAACGGTCTTCAATGTGTGCATTCAACTTACAGAGTTAAACTCGTGTGTTGAAGGGGAAGTCTGGAAACGCTTTCTGTGGAGAGATCTCAAAACAGGCATTTCCAGCACTATTCCCGCATATAACGAAATAGCAGTAAAACTCTGCCTAAAACACAGAAGAAACGTATCCTTCAATCTGCTCTGCTGTGCGTTTGTTCAGCTAAGTGAGTTAAATCTCCCTTTAGATTCAGGAGTTAGAAACACGTTTCTGGTAAGAGCTGCGTTTGGACATTTCTCAGTGAATGGGAGTATATGCTGTAAGGAGAACTGTCTGCTTCTAAAACCAAAACGGAGCTACCTAACAGAACGGTCTTCAATGTGTGCATTCAACTTACAGAGTTAAACTCGTGTGTTGAAGGGGAAGTCTGGAAACGCTTTCTGTGGAGAGATCTCAAAACAGGCATTTCCAGGCATTTCCAGCACTATTCCCGCATATAACGAAATAGCAGTAAAACTCTGCCTAAAACACAGAAGAAACGTATCCTTCAATCTGCTCTGCTGTGCGTTTGTTCAGCTAAGTGAGTTAAATCTCCCTTTAGATTCAGGAGTTAGAAACACGTTTCTGGTAAGAGCTGCGTTTGGACATTTCTCAGTGAATGGGAGTATATGCTGTAAGGAGAACTGTCTGCTTCTAAAACCAAAACGGAGCTACCTAACAGAACGGTCTTCAATGTGTGCATTCAACTTACAGAGTTAAACTCGTGTGTTGAAGGGGAAGTCTGGAAACGCTTTCTGTGGAGAGATCTCAAAACAGGCATTTCCAGCACTATTCCCGCATATAACGAAATAGCAGTAAAACTCTGCCTAAAACACAGAAGAAACGTATCCTTCAATCTGCTCTGCTGTGCGTTTGTTCAGCTAAGTGAGTTAAATCTCCCTTTAGATTCAGGAGTTAGAAACACGTTTCTGGTAAGAGCTGCGTTTGGACATTTCTCAGTGAATGGGAGTATATGCTGTAAGGAGAACTGTCTGCTTCTAAAACCAAAACGGAGCTACCTAACAGAACGGTCTTCAATGTGTGCATTCAACTTACAGAGTTAAACTCGTGTGTTGAAGGGGAAGTCTGGAAACGCTTTCTGTGGAGAGATCTCAAAACAGGCATTTCCAGGCATTTCCAGCACTATTCCCGCATATAACGAAATAGCAGTAAAACTCTGCCTAAAACACAGAAGAAACGTATCCTTCAATCTGCTCTGCTGTGCGTTTGTTCAGCTAAGTGAGTTAAATCTCCCTTTAGATTCAGGAGTTAGAAACACGTTTCTGGTAAGAGCTGCGTTTGGACATTTCTCAGTGAATGGGAGTATATGCTGTAAGGAGAACTGTCTGCTTCTAAAACCAAAACGGAGCTACCTAACAGAACGGTCTTCAATGTGTGCATTCAACTTACAGAGTTAAACTCGTGTGTTGAAGGGGAAGTCTGGAAACGCTTTCTGTGGAGAGATCTCAAAACAGGCATTTCCAGCACTATTCCCGCATATAACGAAATAGCAGTAAAACTCTGCCTAAAACACAGAAGAAACGTATCCTTCAATCTGCTCTGCTGTGCGTTTGTTCAGCTAAGTGAGTTAAATCTCCCTTTAGATTCAGGAGTTAGAAACACGTTTCTGGTAAGAGCTGCGTTTGGACATTTCTCAGTGAATGGGAGTATATGCTGTAAGGAGAACTGTCTGCTTCTAAAACCAAAACGGAGCTACCTAACAGAACGGTCTTCAATGTGTGCATTCAACTTACAGAGTTAAACTCGTGTGTTGAAGGGGAAGTCTGGAAACGCTTTCTGTGGAGAGATCTCAAAACAGGCATTTCCAGGCATTTCCAGCACTATTCCCGCATATAACGAAATAGCAGTAAAACTCTGCCTAAAACACAGAAGAAACGTATCCTTCAATCTGCTCTGCTGTGCGTTTGTTCAGCTAAGTGAGTTAAATCTCCCTTTAGATTCAGGAGTTAGAAACACGTTTCTGGTAAGAGCTGCGTTTGGACATTTCTCAGTGAATGGGAGTATATGCTGTAAGGAGAACTGTCTGCTTCTAAAACCAAAACGGAGCTACCTAACAGAACGGTCTTCAATGTGTGCATTCAACTTACAGAGTTAAACTCGTGTGTTGAAGGGGAAGTCTGGAAACGCTTTCTGTGGAGAGATCTCAAAACAGGCATTTCCAGCACTATTCCCGCATATAACGAAATAGCAGTAAAACTCTGCCTAAAACACAGAAGAAACGTATCCTTCAATCTGCTCTGCTGTGCGTTTGTTCAGCTAAGTGAGTTAAATCTCCCTTTAGATTCAGGAGTTAGAAACACGTTTCTGGTAAGAGCTGCGTTTGGACATTTCTCAGTGAATGGGAGTATATGCTGTAAGGAGAACTGTCTGCTTCTAAAACCAAAACGGAGCTACCTAACAGAACGGTCTTCAATGTGTGCATTCAACTTACAGAGTTAAACTCGTGTGTTGAAGGGGAAGTCTGGAAACGCTTTCTGTGGAGAGATCTCAAAACAGGCATTTCCAGGCATTTCCAGCACTATTCCCGCATATAACGAAATAGCAGTAAAACTCTGCCTAAAACACAGAAGAAACGTATCCTTCAATCTGCTCTGCTGTGCGTTTGTTCAGCTAAGTGAGTTAAATCTCCCTTTAGATTCAGGAGTTAGAAACACGTTTCTGGTAAGAGCTGCGTTTGGACATTTCTCAGTGAATGGGAGTATATGCTGTAAGGAGAACTGTCTGCTTCTAAAACCAAAACGGAGCTACCTAACAGAACGGTCTTCAATGTGTGCATTCAACTTACAGAGTTAAACTCGTGTGTTGAAGGGGAAGTCTGGAAACGCTTTCTGTGGAGAGATCTCAAAACAGGCATTTCCAGCACTATTCCCGCATATAACGAAATAGCAGTAAAACTCTGCCTAAAACACAGAAGAAACGTATCCTTCAATCTGCTCTGCTGTGCGTTTGTTCAGCTAAGTGAGTTAAATCTCCCTTTAGATTCAGGAGTTAGAAACACGTTTCTGGTAAGAGCTGCGTTTGGACATTTCTCAGTGAATGGGAGTATATGCTGTAAGGAGAACTGTCTGCTTCTAAAACCAAAACGGAGCTACCTAACAGAACGGTCTTCAATGTGTGCATTCAACTTACAGAGTTAAACTCGTGTGTTGAAGGGGAAGTCTGGAAACGCTTTCTGTGGAGAGATCTCAAAACAGGCATTTCCAGCACTATTCCCGCATATAACGAAATAGCAGTAAAACTCTGCCTAAAACACAGAAGAAACGTATCCTTCAATCTGCTCTGCTGTGCGTTTGTTCAGCTAAGTGAGTTAAATCTCCCTTTAGATTCAGGAGTTAGAAACACGTTTCTGGTAAGAGCTGCGTTTGGACATTTCTCAGTGAATGGGAGTATATGCTGTAAGGAGAACTGTCTGCTTCTAAAACCAAAACGGAGCTACCTAACAGAACGGTCTTCAATGTGTGCATTCAACTTACAGAGTTAAACTCGTGTGTTGAAGGGGAAGTCTGGAAACGCTTTCTGTGGAGAGATCTCAAAACAGGCATTTCCAGGCATTTCCAGCACTATTCCCGCATATAACGAAATAGCAGTAAAACTCTGCCTAAAACACAGAAGAAACGTATCCTTCAATCTGCTCTGCTGTGCGTTTGTTCAGCTAAGTGAGTTAAATCTCCCTTTAGATTCAGGAGTTAGAAACACGTTTCTGGTAAGAGCTGCGTTTGGACATTTCTCAGTGAATGGGAGTATATGCTGTAAGGAGAACTGTCTGCTTCTAAAACCAAAACGGAGCTACCTAACAGAACGGTCTTCAATGTGTGCATTCAACTTACAGAGTTAAACTCGTGTGTTGAAGGGGAAGTCTGGAAACGCTTTCTGTGGAGAGATCTCAAAACAGGCATTTCCAGGCATTTCCAGCACTATTCCCGCATATAACGAAATAGCAGTAAAACTCTGCCTAAAACACAGAAGAAACGTATCCTTCAATCTGCTCTGCTGTGCGTTTGTTCAGCTAAGTGAGTTAAATCTCCCTTTAGATTCAGGAGTTAGAAACACGTTTCTGGTAAGAGCTGCGTTTGGACATTTCTCAGTGAATGGGAGTATATGCTGTAAGGAGAACTGTCTGCTTCTAAAACCAAAACGGAGCTACCTAACAGAACGGTCTTCAATGTGTGCATTCAACTTACAGAGTTAAACTCGTGTGTTGAAGGGGAAGTCTGGAAACGCTTTCTGTGGAGAGATCTCAAAACAGGCATTTCCAGCACTATTCCCGCATATAACGAAATAGCAGTAAAACTCTGCCTAAAACACAGAAGAAACGTATCCTTCAATCTGCTCTGCTGTGCGTTTGTTCAGCTAAGTGAGTTAAATCTCCCTTTAGATTCAGGAGTTAGAAACACGTTTCTGGTAAGAGCTGCGTTTGGACATTTCTCAGTGAATGGGAGTATATGCTGTAAGGAGAACTGTCTGCTTCTAAAACCAAAACGGAGCTACCTAACAGAACGGTCTTCAATGTGTGCATTCAACTTACAGAGTTAAACTCGTGTGTTGAAGGGGAAGTCTGGAAACGCTTTCTGTGGAGAGATCTCAAAACAGGCATTTCCAGGCATTTCCAGCACTATTCCCGCATATAACGAAATAGCAGTAAAACTCTGCCTAAAACACAGAAGAAACGTATCCTTCAATCTGCTCTGCTGTGCGTTTGTTCAGCTAAGTGAGTTAAATCTCCCTTTAGATTCAGGAGTTAGAAACACGTTTCTGGTAAGAGCTGCGTTTGGACATTTCTCAGTGAATGGGAGTATATGCTGTAAGGAGAACTGTCTGCTTCTAAAACCAAAACGGAGCTACCTAACAGAACGGTCTTCAATGTGTGCATTCAACTTACAGAGTTAAACTCGTGTGTTGAAGGGGAAGTCTGGAAACGCTTTCTGTGGAGAGATCTCAAAACAGGCATTTCCAGGCATTTCCAGCACTATTCCCGCATATAACGAAATAGCAGTAAAACTCTGCCTAAAACACAGAAGAAACGTATCCTTCAATCTGCTCTGCTGTGCGTTTGTTCAGCTAAGTGAGTTAAATCTCCCTTTAGATTCAGGAGTTAGAAACACGTTTCTGGTAAGAGCTGCGTTTGGACATTTCTCAGTGAATGGGAGTATATGCTGTAAGGAGAACTGTCTGCTTCTAAAACCAAAACGGAGCTACCTAACAGAACGGTCTTCAATGTGTGCATTCAACTTACAGAGTTAAACTCGTGTGTTGAAGGGGAAGTCTGGAAACGCTTTCTGTGGAGAGATCTCAAAACAGGCATTTCCAGCACTATTCCCGCATATAACGAAATAGCAGTAAAACTCTGCCTAAAACACAGAAGAAACGTATCCTTCAATCTGCTCTGCTGTGCGTTTGTTCAGCTAAGTGAGTTAAATCTCCCTTTAGATTCAGGAGTTAGAAACACGTTTCTGGTAAGAGCTGCGTTTGGACATTTCTCAGTGAATGGGAGTATATGCTGTAAGGAGAACTGTCTGCTTCTAAAACCAAAACGGAGCTACCTAACAGAACGGTCTTCAATGTGTGCATTCAACTTACAGAGTTAAACTCGTGTGTTGAAGGGGAAGTCTGGAAACGCTTTCTGTGGAGAGATCTCAAAACAGGCATTTCCAGGCATTTCCAGCACTATTCCCGCATATAACGAAATAGCAGTAAAACTCTGCCTAAAACACAGAAGAAACGTATCCTTCAATCTGCTCTGCTGTGCGTTTGTTCAGCTAAGTGAGTTAAATCTCCCTTTAGATTCAGGAGTTAGAAACACGTTTCTGGTAAGAGCTGCGTTTGGACATTTCTCAGTGAATGGGAGTATATGCTGTAAGGAGAACTGTCTGCTTCTAAAACCAAAACGGAGCTACCTAACAGAACGGTCTTCAATGTGTGCATTCAACTTACAGAGTTAAACTCGTGTGTTGAAGGGGAAGTCTGGAAACGCTTTCTGTGGAGAGATCTCAAAACAGGCATTTCCAGCACTATTCCCGCATATAACGAAATAGCAGTAAAACTCTGCCTAAAACACAGAAGAAACGTATCCTTCAATCTGCTCTGCTGTGCGTTTGTTCAGCTAAGTGAGTTAAATCTCCCTTTAGATTCAGGAGTTAGAAACACGTTTCTGGTAAGAGCTGCGTTTGGACATTTCTCAGTGAATGGGAGTATATGCTGTAAGGAGAACTGTCTGCTTCTAAAACCAAAACGGAGCTACCTAACAGAACGGTCTTCAATGTGTGCATTCAACTTACAGAGTTAAACTCGTGTGTTGAAGGGGAAGTCTGGAAACGCTTTCTGTGGAGAGATCTCAAAACAGGCATTTCCAGGCATTTCCAGCACTATTCCCGCATATAACGAAATAGCAGTAAAACTCTGCCTAAAACACAGAAGAAACGTATCCTTCAATCTGCTCTGCTGTGCGTTTGTTCAGCTAAGTGAGTTAAATCTCCCTTTAGATTCAGGAGTTAGAAACACGTTTCTGGTAAGAGCTGCGTTTGGACATTTCTCAGTGAATGGGAGTATATGCTGTAAGGAGAACTGTCTGCTTCTAAAACCAAAACGGAGCTACCTAACAGAACGGTCTTCAATGTGTGCATTCAACTTACAGAGTTAAACTCGTGTGTTGAAGGGGAAGTCTGGAAACGCTTTCTGTGGAGAGATCTCAAAACAGGCATTTCCAGCACTATTCCCGCATATAACGAAATAGCAGTAAAACTCTGCCTAAAACACAGAAGAAACGTATCCTTCAATCTGCTCTGCTGTGCGTTTGTTCAGCTAAGTGAGTTAAATCTCCCTTTAGATTCAGGAGTTAGAAACACGTTTCTGGTAAGAGCTGCGTTTGGACATTTCTCAGTGAATGGGAGTATATGCTGTAAGGAGAACTGTCTGCTTCTAAAACCAAAACGGAGCTACCTAACAGAACGGTCTTCAATGTGTGCATTCAACTTACAGAGTTAAACTCGTGTGTTGAAGGGGAAGTCTGGAAACGCTTTCTGTGGAGAGATCTCAAAACAGGCATTTCCAGCACTATTCCCGCATATAACGAAATAGCAGTAAAACTCTGCCTAAAACACAGAAGAAACGTATCCTTCAATCTGCTCTGCTGTGCGTTTGTTCAGCTAAGTGAGTTAAATCTCCCTTTAGATTCAGGAGTTAGAAACACGTTTCTGGTAAGAGCTGCGTTTGGACATTTCTCAGTGAATGGGAGTATATGCTGTAAGGAGAACTGTCTGCTTCTAAAACCAAAACGGAGCTACCTAACAGAACGGTCTTCAATGTGTGCATTCAACTTACAGAGTTAAACTCGTGTGTTGAAGGGGAAGTCTGGAAACGCTTTCTGTGGAGAGATCTCAAAACAGGCATTTCCAGGCATTTCCAGCACTATTCCCGCATATAACGAAATAGCAGTAAAACTCTGCCTAAAACACAGAAGAAACGTATCCTTCAATCTGCTCTGCTGTGCGTTTGTTCAGCTAAGTGAGTTAAATCTCCCTTTAGATTCAGGAGTTAGAAACACGTTTCTGGTAAGAGCTGCGTTTGGACATTTCTCAGTGAATGGGAGTATATGCTGTAAGGAGAACTGTCTGCTTCTAAAACCAAAACGGAGCTACCTAACAGAACGGTCTTCAATGTGTGCATTCAACTTACAGAGTTAAACTCGTGTGTTGAAGGGGAAGTCTGGAAACGCTTTCTGTGGAGAGATCTCAAAACAGGCATTTCCAGGCATTTCCAGCACTATTCCCGCATATAACGAAATAGCAGTAAAACTCTGCCTAAAACACAGAAGAAACGTATCCTTCAATCTGCTCTGCTGTGCGTTTGTTCAGCTAAGTGAGTTAAATCTCCCTTTAGATTCAGGAGTTAGAAACACGTTTCTGGTAAGAGCTGCGTTTGGACATTTCTCAGTGAATGGGAGTATATGCTGTAAGGAGAACTGTCTGCTTCTAAAACCAAAACGGAGCTACCTAACAGAACGGTCTTCAATGTGTGCATTCAACTTACAGAGTTAAACTCGTGTGTTGAAGGGGAAGTCTGGAAACGCTTTCTGTGGAGAGATCTCAAAACAGGCATTTCCAGCACTATTCCCGCATATAACGAAATAGCAGTAAAACTCTGCCTAAAACACAGAAGAAACGTATCCTTCAATCTGCTCTGCTGTGCGTTTGTTCAGCTAAGTGAGTTAAATCTCCCTTTAGATTCAGGAGTTAGAAACACGTTTCTGGTAAGAGCTGCGTTTGGACATTTCTCAGTGAATGGGAGTATATGCTGTAAGGAGAACTGTCTGCTTCTAAAACCAAAACGGAGCTACCTAACAGAACGGTCTTCAATGTGTGCATTCAACTTACAGAGTTAAACTCGTGTGTTGAAGGGGAAGTCTGGAAACGCTTTCTGTGGAGAGATCTCAAAACAGGCATTTCCAGGCATTTCCAGCACTATTCCCGCATATAACGAAATAGCAGTAAAACTCTGCCTAAAACACAGAAGAAACGTATCCTTCAATCTGCTCTGCTGTGCGTTTGTTCAGCTAAGTGAGTTAAATCTCCCTTTAGATTCAGGAGTTAGAAACACGTTTCTGGTAAGAGCTGCGTTTGGACATTTCTCAGTGAATGGGAGTATATGCTGTAAGGAGAACTGTCTGCTTCTAAAACCAAAACGGAGCTACCTAACAGAACGGTCTTCAATGTGTGCATTCAACTTACAGAGTTAAACTCGTGTGTTGAAGGGGAAGTCTGGAAACGCTTTCTGTGGAGAGATCTCAAAACAGGCATTTCCAGGCATTTCCAGCACTATTCCCGCATATAACGAAATAGCAGTAAAACTCTGCCTAAAACACAGAAGAAACGTATCCTTCAATCTGCTCTGCTGTGCGTTTGTTCAGCTAAGTGAGTTAAATCTCCCTTTAGATTCAGGAGTTAGAAACACGTTTCTGGTAAGAGCTGCGTTTGGACATTTCTCAGTGAATGGGAGTATATGCTGTAAGGAGAACTGTCTGCTTCTAAAACCAAAACGGAGCTACCTAACAGAACGGTCTTCAATGTGTGCATTCAACTTACAGAGTTAAACTCGTGTGTTGAAGGGGAAGTCTGGAAACGCTTTCTGTGGAGAGATCTCAAAACAGGCATTTCCAGCACTATTCCCGCATATAACGAAATAGCAGTAAAACTCTGCCTAAAACACAGAAGAAACGTATCCTTCAATCTGCTCTGCTGTGCGTTTGTTCAGCTAAGTGAGTTAAATCTCCCTTTAGATTCAGGAGTTAGAAACACGTTTCTGGTAAGAGCTGCGTTTGGACATTTCTCAGTGAATGGGAGTATATGCTGTAAGGAGAACTGTCTGCTTCTAAAACCAAAACGGAGCTACCTAACAGAACGGTCTTCAATGTGTGCATTCAACTTACAGAGTTAAACTCGTGTGTTGAAGGGGAAGTCTGGAAACGCTTTCTGTGGAGAGATCTCAAAACAGGCATTTCCAGCACTATTCCCGCATATAACGAAATAGCAGTAAAACTCTGCCTAAAACACAGAAGAAACGTATCCTTCAATCTGCTCTGCTGTGCGTTTGTTCAGCTAAGTGAGTTAAATCTCCCTTTAGATTCAGGAGTTAGAAACACGTTTCTGGTAAGAGCTGCGTTTGGACATTTCTCAGTGAATGGGAGTATATGCTGTAAGGAGAACTGTCTGCTTCTAAAACCAAAACGGAGCTACCTAACAGAACGGTCTTCAATGTGTGCATTCAACTTACAGAGTTAAACTCGTGTGTTGAAGGGGAAGTCTGGAAACGCTTTCTGTGGAGAGATCTCAAAACAGGCATTTCCAGGCATTTCCAGCACTATTCCCGCATATAACGAAATAGCAGTAAAACTCTGCCTAAAACACAGAAGAAACGTATCCTTCAATCTGCTCTGCTGTGCGTTTGTTCAGCTAAGTGAGTTAAATCTCCCTTTAGATTCAGGAGTTAGAAACACGTTTCTGGTAAGAGCTGCGTTTGGACATTTCTCAGTGAATGGGAGTATACGCTGTAAGGAGAACTGTCTGCTTCTAAAACCAAAACGGAGCTACCTAACAGAATGGTCTTCAATGTGTGCATTCAACTTACAGAGTTAAACTCGTGTGTTGAAGGGGAAGTCTGGAAACGCTTTCTGTGGAGAGATCTCAAAACAGGCATTTCCAGCACTATTCCCGCATATAACGAAATAGCAGTAAAACTCTGCCTAAAACACAGAAGAAACGTATCCTTCAATCTGCTCTGCTGTGCGTTTGTTCAGCTAAGTGAGTTAAATCTCCCTTTAGATTCAGGAGTTAGAAACACGTTTCTGGTAAGAGCTGCGTTTGGACATTTCTCAGTGAATGGGAGTATATGCTGTAAGGAGAACTGTCTGCTTCTAAAACCAAAACGGAGCTACCTAACAGAACGGTCTTCAATGTGTGCATTCAACTTACAGAGTTAAACTCGTGTGTTGAAGGGGAAGTCTGGAAACGCTTTCTGTGGAGAGATCTCAAAACAGGCATTTCCAGCACTATTCCCGCATATAACGAAATAGCAGTAAAACTCTGCCTAAAACACAGAAGAAACGTATCCTTCAATCTGCTCTGCTGTGCGTTTGTTCAGCTAAGTGAGTTAAATCTCCCTTTAGATTCAGGAGTTAGAAACACGTTTCTGGTAAGAGCTGCGTTTGGACATTTCTCAGTGAATGGGAGTATATGCTGTAAGGAGAACTGTCTGCTTCTAAAACCAAAACGGAGCTACCTAACAGAACGGTCTTCAATGTGTGCATTCAACTTACAGAGTTAAACTCGTGTGTTGAAGGGGAAGTCTGGAAACGCTTTCTGTGGAGAGATCTCAAAACAGGCATTTCCAGCACTATTCCCGCATATAACGAAATAGCAGTAAAACTCTGCCTAAAACACAGAAGAAACGTATCCTTCAATCTGCTCTGCTGTGCGTTTGTTCAGCTAAGTGAGTTAAATCTCCCTTTAGATTCAGGAGTTAGAAACACGTTTCTGGTAAGAGCTGCGTTTGGACATTTCTCAGTGAATGGGAGTATATGCTGTAAGGAGAACTGTCTGCTTCTAAAACCAAAACGGAGCTACCTAACAGAACGGTCTTCAATGTGTGCATTCAACTTACAGAGTTAAACTCGTGTGTTGAAGGGGAAGTCTGGAAACGCTTTCTGTGGAGAGATCTCAAAACAGGCATTTCCAGCACTATTCCCGCATATAACGAAATAGCAGTAAAACTCTGCCTAAAACACAGAAGAAACGTATCCTTCAATCTGCTCTGCTGTGCGTTTGTTCAGCTAAGTGAGTTAAATCTCCCTTTAGATTCAGGAGTTAGAAACACGTTTCTGGTAAGAGCTGCGTTTGGACATTTCTCAGTGAATGGGAGTATATGCTGTAAGGAGAACTGTCTGCTTCTAAAACCAAAACGGAGCTACCTAACAGAACGGTCTTCAATGTGTGCATTCAACTTACAGAGTTAAACTCGTGTGTTGAAGGGGAAGTCTGGAAACGCTTTCTGTGGAGAGATCTCAAAACAGGCATTTCCAGGCATTTCCAGCACTATTCCCGCATATAACGAAATAGCAGTAAAACTCTGCCTAAAACACAGAAGAAACGTATCCTTCAATCTGCTCTGCTGTGCGTTTGTTCAGCTAAGTGAGTTAAATCTCCCTTTAGATTCAGGAGTTAGAAACACGTTTCTGGTAAGAGCTGCGTTTGGACATTTCTCAGTGAATGGGAGTATATGCTGTAAGGAGAACTGTCTGCTTCTAAAACCAAAACGGAGCTACCTAACAGAACGGTCTTCAATGTGTGCATTCAACTTACAGAGTTAAACTCGTGTGTTGAAGGGGAAGTCTGGAAACGCTTTCTGTGGAGAGATCTCAAAACAGGCATTTCCAGCACTATTCCCGCATATAACGAAATAGCAGTAAAACTCTGCCTAAAACACAGAAGAAACGTATCCTTCAATCTGCTCTGCTGTGCGTTTGTTCAGCTAAGTGAGTTAAATCTCCCTTTAGATTCAGGAGTTAGAAACACGTTTCTGGTAAGAGCTGCGTTTGGACATTTCTCAGTGAATGGGAGTATATGCTGTAAGGAGAACTGTCTGCTTCTAAAACCAAAACGGAGCTACCTAACAGAACGGTCTTCAATGTGTGCATTCAACTTACAGAGTTAAACTCGTGTGTTGAAGGGGAAGTCTGGAAACGCTTTCTGTGGAGAGATCTCAAAACAGGCATTTCCAGCACTATTCCCGCATATAACGAAATAGCAGTAAAACTCTGCCTAAAACACAGAAGAAACGTATCCTTCAATCTGCTCTGCTGTGCGTTTGTTCAGCTAAGTGAGTTAAATCTCCCTTTAGATTCAGGAGTTAGAAACACGTTTCTGGTAAGAGCTGCGTTTGGACATTTCTCAGTGAATGGGAGTATATGCTGTAAGGAGAACTGTCTGCTTCTAAAACCAAAACGGAGCTACCTAACAGAACGGTCTTCAATGTGTGCATTCAACTTACAGAGTTAAACTCGTGTGTTGAAGGGGAAGTCTGGAAACGCTTTCTGTGGAGAGATCTCAAAACAGGCATTTCCAGCACTATTCCCGCATATAACGAAATAGCAGTAAAACTCTGCCTAAAACACAGAAGAAACGTATCCTTCAATCTGCTCTGCTGTGCGTTTGTTCAGCTAAGTGAGTTAAATCTCCCTTTAGATTCAGGAGTTAGAAACACGTTTCTGGTAAGAGCTGCGTTTGGACATTTCTCAGTGAATGGGAGTATATGCTGTAAGGAGAACTGTCTGCTTCTAAAACCAAAACGGAGCTACCTAACAGAACGGTCTTCAATGTGTGCATTCAACTTACAGAGTTAAACTCGTGTGTTGAAGGGGAAGTCTGGAAACGCTTTCTGTGGAGAGATCTCAAAACAGGCATTTCCAGCACTATTCCCGCATATAACGAAATAGCAGTAAAACTCTGCCTAAAACACAGAAGAAACGTATCCTTCAATCTGCTCTGCTGTGCGTTTGTTCAGCTAAGTGAGTTAAATCTCCCTTTAGATTCAGGAGTTAGAAACACGTTTCTGGTAAGAGCTGCGTTTGGACATTTCTCAGTGAATGGGAGTATATGCTGTAAGGAGAACTGTCTGCTTCTAAAACCAAAACGGAGCTACCTAACAGAACGGTCTTCAATGTGTGCATTCAACTTACAGAGTTAAACTCGTGTGTTGAAGGGGAAGTCTGGAAACGCTTTCTGTGGAGAGATCTCAAAACAGGCATTTCCAGGCATTTCCAGCACTATTCCCGCATATAACGAAATAGCAGTAAAACTCTGCCTAAAACACAGAAGAAACGTATCCTTCAATCTGCTCTGCTGTGCGTTTGTTCAGCTAAGTGAGTTAAATCTCCCTTTAGATTCAGGAGTTAGAAACACGTTTCTGGTAAGAGCTGCGTTTGGACATTTCTCAGTGAATGGGAGTATATGCTGTAAGGAGAACTGTCTGCTTCTAAAACCAAAACGGAGCTACCTAACAGAACGGTCTTCAATGTGTGCATTCAACTTACAGAGTTAAACTCGTGTGTTGAAGGGGAAGTCTGGAAACGCTTTCTGTGGAGAGATCTCAAAACAGGCATTTCCAGGCATTTCCAGCACTATTCCCGCATATAACGAAATAGCAGTAAAACTCTGCCTAAAACACAGAAGAAACGTATCCTTCAATCTGCTCTGCTGTGCGTTTGTTCAGCTAAGTGAGTTAAATCTCCCTTTAGATTCAGGAGTTAGAAACACGTTTCTGGTAAGAGCTGCGTTTGGACATTTCTCAGTGAATGGGAGTATATGCTGTAAGGAGAACTGTCTGCTTCTAAAACCAAAACGGAGCTACCTAACAGAACGGTCTTCAATGTGTGCATTCAACTTACAGAGTTAAACTCGTGTGTTGAAGGGGAAGTCTGGAAACGCTTTCTGTGGAGAGATCTCAAAACAGGCATTTCCAGCACTATTCCCGCATATAACGAAATAGCAGTAAAACTCTGCCTAAAACACAGAAGAAACGTATCCTTCAATCTGCTCTGCTGTGCGTTTGTTCAGCTAAGTGAGTTAAATCTCCCTTTAGATTCAGGAGTTAGAAACACGTTTCTGGTAAGAGCTGCGTTTGGACATTTCTCAGTGAATGGGAGTATATGCTGTAAGGAGAACTGTCTGCTTCTAAAACCAAAACGGAGCTACCTAACAGAACGGTCTTCAATGTGTGCATTCAACTTACAGAGTTAAACTCGTGTGTTGAAGGGGAAGTCTGGAAACGCTTTCTGTGGAGAGATCTCAAAACAGGCATTTCCAGCACTATTCCCGCATATAACGAAATAGCAGTAAAACTCTGCCTAAAACACAGAAGAAACGTATCCTTCAATCTGCTCTGCTGTGCGTTTGTTCAGCTAAGTGAGTTAAATCTCCCTTTAGATTCAGGAGTTAGAAACACGTTTCTGGTAAGAGCTGCGTTTGGACATTTCTCAGTGAATGGGAGTATATGCTGTAAGGAGAACTGTCTGCTTCTAAAACCAAAACGGAGCTACCTAACAGAACGGTCTTCAATGTGTGCATTCAACTTACAGAGTTAAACTCGTGGGTTGAAGGGGAAGTCTGGAAACGCTTTCTGTGGAGAGATCTCAAAACAGGCATTTCCAGGCATTTCCAGCACTATTCCCGCATATAACGAAATAGCAGTAAAACTCTGCCTAAAACACAGAAGAAACGTATCCTTCTATCTGCTCTGCTCTGCGTTTGTTCAGCTAAGTGAGTTAAATCTCCCTTTAGATTCAGGAGTTAGAAACACGTTTCTGGTAAGAGCTGCGTTTGGACATTTCTCAGTGAATGGGAGTATATGCTGTAAGGAGAACTGTCTGCTTCTAAAACCAAAACGGAGCTACCTAACAGAACGGTCTTCAATGTGTGCATTCAACTTACAGAGTTAAACTCGTGTGTTGAAGGGGAAGTCTGGAAACGCTTTCTGTGGAGAGATCTCAAAACAGGCATTTCCAGGCATTTCCAGCACTATTCCCGCATATAACGAAATAGCAGTAAAACTCTGCCTAAAACACAGAAGAAACGTATCCTTCAATCTGCTCTGCTGTGCGTTTGTTCAGCTAAGTGAGTTAAATCTCCCTTTAGATTCAGGAGTTAGAAACACGTTTCTGGTAAGAGCTGCGTTTGGACATTTCTCAGTGAATGGGAGTATATGCTGTAAGGAGAACTGTCTGCTTCTAAAACCAAAACGGAGCTACCTAACAGAACGGTCTTCAATGTGTGCATTCAACTTACAGAGTTAAACTCGTGTGTTGAAGGGGAAGTCTGGAAACGCTTTCTGTGGAGAGATCTCAAAACAGGCATTTCCAGCACTATTCCCGCATATAACGAAATAGCAGTAAAACTCTGCCTAAAACACAGAAGAAACGTATCCTTCAATCTGCTCTGCTGTGCGTTTGTTCAGCTAAGTGAGTTAAATCTCCCTTTAGATTCAGGAGTTAGAAACACGTTTCTGGTAAGAGCTGCGTTTGGACATTTCTCAGTGAATGGGAGTATATGCTGTAAGGAGAACTGTCTGCTTCTAAAACCAAAACGGAGCTACCTAACAGAACGGTCTTCAATGTGTGCATTCAACTTACAGAGTTAAACTCGTGTGTTGAAGGGGAAGTCTGGAAACGCTTTCTGTGGAGAGATCTCAAAACAGGCATTTCCAGCACTATTCCCGCATATAACGAAATAGCAGTAAAACTCTGCCTAAAACACAGAAGAAACGTATCCTTCAATCTGCTCTGCTGTGCGTTTGTTCAGCTAAGTGAGTTAAATCTCCCTTTAGATTCAGGAGTTAGAAACACGTTTCTGGTAAGAGCTGCGTTTGGACATTTCTCAGTGAATGGGAGTATATGCTGTAAGGAGAACTGTCTGCTTCTAAAACCAAAACGGAGCTACCTAACAGAACGGTCTTCAATGTGTGCATTCAACTTACAGAGTTAAACTCGTGTGTTGAAGGGGAAGTCTGGAAACGCTTTCTGTGGAGAGATCTCAAAACAGGCATTTCCAGCACTATTCCCGCATATAACGAAATAGCAGTAAAACTCTGCCTAAAACACAGAAGAAACGTATCCTTCAATCTGCTCTGCTGTGCGTTTGTTCAGCTAAGTGAGTTAAATCTCCCTTTAGATTCAGGAGTTAGAAACACGTTTCTGGTAAGAGCTGCGTTTGGACATTTCTCAGTGAATGGGAGTATATGCTGTAAGGAGAACTGTCTGCTTCTAAAACCAAAACGGAGCTACCTAACAGAACGGTCTT
The DNA here is from genome assembly GCA_031835075.1 of Saguinus oedipus. Lineage (NCBI taxonomy): Eukaryota > Metazoa > Chordata > Mammalia > Primates > Cebidae > Saguinus > Saguinus oedipus. The sequence continues at coordinate 410,941 of JASSZA010000370.1, read as the reverse complement.
CAATGTGTGCATTCAACTTACAGAGTTAAACTCGTGTGTTGAAGGGGAAGTCTGGAAACGCTTTCTGTGGAGAGATCTCAAAACAGGCATTTCCAGGCATTTCCAGCACTATTCCCGCATATAACGAAATAGCAGTAAAACTCTGCCTAAAACACAGAAGAAACGTATCCTTCAATCTGCTCTGCTGTGCGTTTGTTCAGCTAAGTGAGTTAAATCTCCCTTTAGATTCAGGAGTTAGAAACACGTTTCTGGTAAGAGCTGCGTTTGGACATTTCTCAGTGAATGGGAGTATATGCTGTAAGGAGAACTGTCTGCTTCTAAAACCAAAACGGAGCTACCTAACAGAACGGTCTTCAATGTGTGCATTCAACTTACAGAGTTAAACTCGTGTGTTGAAGGGGAAGTCTGGAAACGCTTTCTGTGGAGAGATCTCAAAACAGGCATTTCCAGGCATTTCCAGCACTATTCCCGCATATAACGAAATAGCAGTAAAACTCTGCCTAAAACACAGAAGAAACGTATCCTTCAATCTGCTCTGCTGTGCGTTTGTTCAGCTAAGTGAGTTAAATCTCCCTTTAGATTCAGGAGTTAGAAACACGTTTCTGGTAAGAGCTGCGTTTGGACATTTCTCAGTGAATGGGAGTATATGCTGTAAGGAGAACTGTCTGCTTCTAAAACCAAAACGGAGCTACCTAACAGAACGGTCTTCAATGTGTGCATTCAACTTACAGAGTTAAACTCGTGTGTTGAAGGGGAAGTCTGGAAACGCTTTCTGTGGAGAGATCTCAAAACAGGCATTTCCAGCACTATTCCCGCATATAACGAAATAGCAGTAAAACTCTGCCTAAAACACAGAAGAAACGTATCCTTCAATCTGCTCTGCTGTGCGTTTGTTCAGCTAAGTGAGTTAAATCTCCCTTTAGATTCAGGAGTTAGAAACACGTTTCTGGTAAGAGCTGCGTTTGGACATTTCTCAGTGAATGGGAGTATATGCTGTAAGGAGAACTGTCTGCTTCTAAAACCAAAACGGAGCTACCTAACAGAACGGTCTTCAATGTGTGCATTCAACTTACAGAGTTAAACTCGTGTGTTGAAGGGGAAGTCTGGAAACGCTTTCTGTGGAGAGATCTCAAAACAGGCATTTCCAGCACTATTCCCGCATATAACGAAATAGCAGTAAAACTCTGCCTAAAACACAGAAGAAACGTATCCTTCAATCTGCTCTGCTGTGCGTTTGTTCAGCTAAGTGAGTTAAATCTCCCTTTAGATTCAGGAGTTAGAAACACGTTTCTGGTAAGAGCTGCGTTTGGACATTTCTCAGTGAATGGGAGTATATGCTGTAAGGAGAACTGTCTGCTTCTAAAACCAAAACGGAGCTACCTAACAGAACGGTCTTCAATGTGTGCATTCAACTTACAGAGTTAAACTCGTGTGTTGAAGGGGAAGTCTGGAAACGCTTTCTGTGGAGAGATCTCAAAACAGGCATTTCCAGGCATTTCCAGCACTATTCCCGCATATAACGAAATAGCAGTAAAACTCTGCCTAAAACACAGAAGAAACGTATCCTTCAATCTGCTCTGCTCTGCGTTTGTTCAGCTAAGTGAGTTAAATCTCCCTTTAGATTCAGGAGTTAGAAACACGTTTCTGGTAAGAGCTGCGTTTGGACATTTCTCAGTGAATGGGAGTATATGCTGTAAGGAGAACTGTCTGCTTCTAAAACCAAAACGGAGCTACCTAACAGAACGGTCTTCAATGTGTGCATTCAACTTACAGAGTTAAACTCGTGTGTTGAAGGGGAAGTCTGGAAACGCTTTCTGTGGAGAGATCTCAAAACAGGCATTTCCAGGCATTTCCAGCACTATTCCCGCATATAACGAAATAGCAGTAAAACTCTGCCTAAAACACAGAAGAAACGTATCCTTCAATCTGCTCTGCTGTGCGTTTGTTCAGCTAAGTGAGTTAAATCTCCCTTTAGATTCAGGAGTTAGAAACACGTTTCTGGTAAGAGCTGCGTTTGGACATTTCTCAGTGAATGGGAGTATATGCTGTAAGGAGAACTGTCTGCTTCTAAAACCAAAACGGAGCTACCTAACAGAACGGTCTTCAATGTGTGCATTCAACTTACAGAGTTAAACTCGTGTGTTGAAGGGGAAGTCTGGAAACGCTTTCTGTGGAGAGATCTCAAAACAGGCATTTCCAGGCATTTCCAGCACTATTCCCGCATATAACGAAATAGCAGTAAAACTCTGCCTAAAACACAGAAGAAACGTATCCTTCAATCTGCTCTGCTGTGCGTTTGTTCAGCTAAGTGAGTTAAATCTCCCTTTAGATTCAGGAGTTAGAAACACGTTTCTGGTAAGAGCTGCGTTTGGACATTTCTCAGTGAATGGGAGTATATGCTGTAAGGAGAACTGTCTGCTTCTAAAACCAAAACGGAGCTACCTAGCAGAACGGTCTTCAATGTGTGCATTCAACTTACAGAGTTAAACTCGTGTGTTGAAGGGGAAGTCTGGAAACGCTTTCTGTGGAGAGATCTCGAAACAGGCATTTCCAGCACTATTCCCGCATATAACGAAATAGCAGTAAAACTCTGCCTAAAACACAGAAGAAACGTATCCTTCAATCTGCTCTGCTGTGCGTTTGTTCAGCTAAGTGAGTTAAATCTCCCTTTAGATTCAGGAGTTAGAAACACGTTTCTGGTAAGAGCTGCGTTTGGACATTTCTCAGTGAATGGGAGTATATGCTGTAAGGAGAACTGTCTGCTTCTAAAACCAAAACGGAGCTACCTAACAGAACGGTCTTCAATGTGTGCATTCAACTTACAGAGTTAAACTCGTGTGTTGAAGGGGAAGTCTGGAAACGCTTTCTGTGGAGAGATCTCAAAACAGGCATTTCCAGCACTATTCCCGCATATAACGAAATAGCAGTAAAACTCTGCCTAAAACACAGAAGAAACGTATCCTTCAATCTGCTCTGCTGTGCGTTTGTTCAGCTAAGTGAGTTAAATCTCCCTTTAGATTCAGGAGTTAGAAACACGTTTCTGGTAAGAGCTGCGTTTGGACATTTCTCAGTGAATGGGAGTATATGCTGTAAGGAGAACTGTCTGCTTCTAAAACCAAAACGGAGCTACCTAACAGAACGGTCTTCAATGTGTGCATTCAACTTACAGAGTTAAACTCGTGTGTTGAAGGGGAAGTCTGGAAACGCTTTCTGTGGAGAGATCTCAAAACAGGCATTTCCAGGCATTTCCAGCACTATTCCCGCATATAACGAAATAGCAGTAAAACTCTGCCTAAAACACAGAAGAAACGTATCCTTCAATCTGCTCTGCTGTGCGTTTGTTCAGCTAAGTGAGTTAAATCTCCCTTTAGATTCAGGAGTTAGAAACACGTTTCTGGTAAGAGCTGCGTTTGGACATTTCTCAGTGAATGGGAGTATATGCTGTAAGGAGAACAGTCTGCTTCTAAAACCAAAACGGAGCTACCTAACAGAACGGTCTTCAATGTGTGCATTCAACTTACAGAGTTAAACTCGTGTGTTGAAGGGGAAGTCTGGAAACGCTTTCTGTGGAGAGATCTCAAAACAGGCATTTCCAGGCATTTCCAGCACTATTCCCGCATATAACGAAATAGCAGTAAAACTCTGCCTAAAACACAGAAGAAACGTATCCTTCAATCTGCTCTGCTGTGCGTTTGTTCAGCTAAGTGAGTTAAATCTCCTTTTAGATTCAGGAGTTAGAAACACGTTTCTGGTAAGAGCTGAGTTTGGACATTTCTCAGTGAATGGGAGTATATGCTGTAAGGAGAACTGTCTGCTTCTAAAACCAAAACGGAGCTACCTAACAGAACGGTCTTCAATGTGTTCATTCAACTTACAGAGTTAAACTCGTGTGTTGAAGGGAAAGTCTGGAAACGCTTTCTGTGGAGAGATCTCAAAACAGGCATTTCCAGCACTATTCCCGCATATAACGAAATAGCAGTAAAACTCTGCCTAAAACACAGAAGAAACGTATCCTTCAATCTGCTCTGCTGTGCGTTTGTTCAGCTAAGTGAGTTAAATCTCCCTTTAGATTCAGGAGTTAGAAACACGTTTCTGGTAAGAGCTGCGTTTGGACATTTCTCAGTGAATGGGAGTATATGCTGTAAGGAGAACTGTCTGCTTCTAAAACCAAAACGGAGCTACCTAACAGAACGGTCTTCAATGTGTGCATTCAACTTACAGAGTTAAACTCGTGTGTTGAAGGGGAAGTCTGGAAACGCTTTCTGTGGAGAGATCTCAAAACAGGCATTTCCAGGCATTTCCAGCACTATTCCCGCATATAACGAAATAGCAGTAAAACTCTGCCTAAAACACAGAAGAAACGTATCCTTCAATCTGCTCTGCTGTGCGTTTGTTCAGCTAAGTGAGTTAAATCTCCCTTTAGATTCAGGAGTTAGAAACACGTTTCTGGTAAGAGCTGCGTTTGGACATTTCTCAGTGAATGGGAGTATATGCTGTAAGGAGAACTGTCTGCTTCTAAAACCAAAACGGAGCTACCTAACAGAACGGTCTTCAATGTGTGCATTCAACTTACAGAGTTAAACTCGTGTGTTGAAGGGGAAGTCTGGAAACGCTTTCTGTGGAGAGATCTCGAAACAGGCATTTCCAGCACTATTCCCGCATATAACGAAATAGCAGTAAAACTCTGCCTAAAACACAGAAGAAACGTATCCTTCAATCTGCTCTGCTGTGCGTTTGTTCAGCTAAGTGAGTTAAATCTCCCTTTAGATTCAGGAGTTAGAAACACGTTTCTGGTAAGAGCTGCGTTTGGACATTTCTCAGTGAATGGGAGTATATGCTGTAAGGAGAACTGTCTGCTTCTAAAACCAAAACGGAGCTACCTAACAGAACGGTCTTCAATGTGTGCATTCAACTTACAGAGTTAAACTCGTGTGTTGAAGGGGAAGTCTGGAAACGCTTTCTGTGGAGAGATCTCAAAACAGGCATTTCCAGCACTATTCCCGCATATAACGAAATAGCAGTAAAACTCTGCCTAAAACACAGAAGAAACGTATCCTTCAATCTGCTCTGCTGTGCGTTTGTTCAGCTAAGTGAGTTAAATCTCCCTTTAGATTCAGGAGTTAGAAACACGTTTCTGGTAAGAGCTGCGTTTGGACATTTCTCAGTGAATGGGAGTATATGCTGTAAGGAGAACTGTCTGCTTCTAAAACCAAAACGGAGCTACCTAACAGAACGGTCTTCAATGTGTGCATTCAACTTACAGAGTTAAACTCGTGTGTTGAATGGGAAGTCTGGAAACGCTTTCTGTGGAGAGATCTCAAAACAGGCATTTCCAGGCATTTCCAGCACTATTCCCGCATATAACGAAATAGCAGTAAAACTCTGCCTAAAACACAGAAGAAACGTATCCTTCAATCTGCTCTGCTGTGCGTTTGTTCAGCTAAGTGAGTTAAATCTCCCTTTAGATTCAGGAGTAAGAAACACGTTTCTGGTAAGAGCTGCGTTTGGACATTTCTCAGTGAATGGGAGTATATGCTGTAAGGAGAACAGTCTGCTTCTAAAACCAAAACGGAGCTACCTAACAGAACGGTCTTCAATGTGTGCATTCAACTTACAGAGTTAAACTCGTGTGTTGAAGGGGAAGTCTGGAAACGCTTTCTGTGGAGAGATCTCAAAACAGGCATTTCCAGGCATTTCCAGCACTATTCCCGCATATAACGAAATAGCAGTAAAACTCTGCCTAAAACACAGAAGAAACGTATCCTTCAATCTGCTCTGCTGTGCGTTTGTTCAGCTAAGTGAGTTAAATCTCCCTTTAGATTCAGGAGTTAGAAACACGTTTCTGGTAAGAGCTGCGTTTGGACATTTCTCAGTGAATGGGAGTATATGCTGTAAGGAGAACTGTCTGCTTCTAAAACCAAAACGGAGCTACCTAACAGAACGGTCTTCAATGTGTGCATTCAACTTACAGAGTTAAACTCGTGTGTTGAAGGGGAAGTCTGGAAACGCTTTCTGTGGAGAGATCTCAAAACAGGCATTTCCAGCACTATTCCCGCATATAACGAAATAGCAGTAAAACTCTGCCTAAAACACAGAAGAAACGTATCCTTCAATCTGCTCTGCTGTGCGTTTGTTCAGCTAAGTGAGTTAAATCTCCCTTTAGATTCAGGAGTTAGAAACACGTTTCTGGTAAGAGCTGCGTTTGGACATTTCTCAGTGAATGGGAGTATATGCTGTAAGGAGAACTGTCTGCTTCTAAAACCAAAACGGAGCTACCTAACAGAACGGTCTTCAATGTGTGCATTCAACTTACAGAGTTAAACTCGTGTGTTGAAGGGGAAGTCTGGAAACGCTTTCTGTGGAGAGATCTCAAAACAGGCATTTCCAGGCATTTCCAGCACTATTCCCGCATATAACGAAATAGCAGTAAAACTCTGCCTAAAACACAGAAGAAACGTATCCTTCAATCTGCTCTGCTGTGCGTTTGTTCAGCTAAGTGAGTTAAATCTCCCTTTAGATTCAGGAGTTAGAAACACGTTTCTGGTAAGAGCTGCGTTTGGACATTTCTCAGTGAATGGGAGTATATGCTGTAAGGAGAACTGTCTGCTTCTAAAACCAAAACGGAGCTACCTAACAGAACGGTCTTCAATGTGTGCATTCAACTTACAGAGTTAAACTCGTGTGTTGAAGGGGAAGTCTGGAAACGCTTTCTGTGGAGAGATCTCAAAACAGGCATTTCCAGGCATTTCCAGCACTATTCCCGCATATAACGAAATAGCAGTAAAACTCTGCCTAAAACACAGAAGAAACGTATCCTTCAATCTGCTCTGCTGTGCGTTTGTTCAGCTAAGTGAGTTAAATCTCCCTTTAGATTCAGGAGTTAGAAACACGTTTCTGGTAAGAGCTGCGTTTGGACATTTCTCAGTGAATGGGAGTATATGCTGTAAGGAGAACTGTCTGCTTCTAAAACCAAAACGGAGCTACCTAACAGAACGGTCTTCAATGTGTGCATTCAACTTACAGAGTTAAACTCGTGTGTTGAAGGGGAAGTCTGGAAACGCTTTCTGTGGAGAGATCTCGAAACCGGCCTTTCCAGCACTATTCCCGCATATAACGAAATAGCAGTAAAACTCTGCCTAAAACACAGAAGAAACGTATCCTTCAATCTGCTCTGCTGTGCGTTTGTTCAGCTAAGTGAGTTAAATCTCCCTTTAGATTCAGGAGTTAGAAACACGTTTCTGGTAAGAGCTGCGTTTGGACATTTCTCAGTGAATGGGAGTATATGCTGTAAGGAGAACTGTCTGCTTCTGAAACCAAAACGGAGCTACCTAACAGAACGGTCTTCAATGTGTGCATTCAACTTACAGAGTTAAACTCGTGTGTTGAAGGGGAAGTCTGGAAACGCTTTCTGTGGAGAGATCTCAAAACAGGCATTTCCAGGCATTTCCAGCACTATTCCCGCATATAACGAAATAGCAGTAAAACTCTGCCTAAAACACAGAAGAAACGTATCCTTCAATCTGCTCTGCTGTGCGTTTGTTCAGCTAAGTGAGTTAAATCTCCCTTTAGATTCAGGAGTTAGAAACACGTTTCTGGTAAGAGCTGCGTTTGGACATTTCTCAGTGAATGGGAGTATATGCTGTAAGGAGAACTGTCTGCTTCTAAAACCAAAACGGAGCTACCTAACAGAACGGTCTTCAATGTGTGCATTCAACTTACAGAGTTAAACTCGTGTGTTGAAGGGGAAGTCTGGAAACGCTTTCTGTGGAGAGATCTCAAAACAGGCATTTCCAGGCATTTCCAGCACTATTCCCGCATATAACGAAATAGCAGTAAAACTCTGCCTAAAACACAGAAGAAACGTATCCTTCAATCTGCTCTGCTGTGCGTTTGTTCAGCTAAGTGAGTTAAATCTCCCTTTAGATTCAGGAGTTAGAAACACGTTTCTGGTAAGAGCTGCGTTTGGACATTTCTCAGTGAATGGGAGTATATGCTGTAAGGAGAACTGTCTGCTTCTAAAACCAAAACGGAGCTACCTAACAGAACGGTCTTCAATGTGTGCATTCAACTTACAGAGTTAAACTCGTGTGTTGAAGGGGAAGTCTGGAAACGCTTTCTGTGGAGAGATCTCAAAACAGGCATTTCCAGGCATTTCCAGCACTATTCCCGCATATAACGAAATAGCAGTAAAACTCTGCCTAAAACACAGAAGAAACGTATCCTTCAATCTGCTCTGCTGTGCGTTTGTTCAGCTAAGTGAGTTAAATCTCCCTTTAGATTCAGGAGTTAGAAACACGTTTCTGGTAAGAGCTGCGTTTGGACATTTCTCAGTGAATGGGAGTATATGCTGTAAGGAGAACTGTCTGCTTCTGAAACCAAAACGGAGCTACCTAACAGAACGGTCTTCAATGTGTGCATTCAACTTACAGAGTTAAACTCGTGTGTTGAAGGGGAAGTCTGGAAACGCTTTCTGTGGAGAGATCTCAAAACAGGCATTTCCAGGCATTTCCAGCACTATTCCCGCATATAACGAAATAGCAGTAAAACTCTGCCTAAAACACAGAAGAAACGTATCCTTCAATCTGCTCTGCTGTGCGTTTGTTCAGCTAAGTGAGTTAAATCTCCCTTTAGATTCAGGAGTTAGAAACACGTTTCTGGTAAGAGCTGCGTTTGGATATTTCTCAGTGAATGGGAGTATATGCTGTAAGGAGAACTGTCTGCTTCTAAAACCAAAACGGAGCTACCTAACAGAACGGTCTTCAATGTGTGCATTCAACTTACAGAGTTAAACTCGTGTGTTGAAGGGGAAGTCTGGAAACGCTTTCTGTGGAGAGATCTCAAAACAGGCATTTCCAGGCATTTCCAGCACTATTCCCGCATATAACGAAATAGCAGTAAAACTCTGCCTAAAACACAGAAGAAACGTATCCTTCAATCTGCTCTGCTGTGCGTTTGTTCAGCTAAGTGAGTTAAATCTCCCTTTAGATTCAGGAGTTAGAAACACGTTTCTGGTAAGAGCTGCGTTTGGACATTTCTCAGTGAATGGGAGTATATGCTGTAAGGAGAACTGTCTGCTTCTAAAACCAAAACGGAGCTACCTAACAGAACGGTCTTCAATGTGTGCATTCAACTTACAGAGTTAAACTCGTGTGTTGAAGGGGAAGTCTGGAAACGCTTTCTGTGGAGAGATCTCAAAACAGGCATTTCCAGGCATTTCCAGCACTATTCCCGCATATAACGAAATAGCAGTAAAACTCTGCCTAAAACACAGAAGAAACGTATCCTTCAATCTGCTCTGCTGTGCGTTTGTTCAGCTAAGTGAGTTAAATCTCCCTTTAGATTCAGGAGTTAGAAACACGTTTCTGGTAAGAGCTGCGTTTGGACATTTCTCAGTGAATGGGAGTATATGCTGTAAGGAGAACTGTCTGCTTCTAAAACCAAAACGGAGCTACCTAACAGAACGGTCTTCAATGTGTGCATTCAACTTACAGAGTTAAACTCGTGTGTTGAAGGGGAAGTCTGGAAACGCTTTCTGTGGAGAGATCTCGAAACCGGCATTTCCAGCACTATTCCCGCATATAACGAAATAGCAGTAAAACTCTGCCTAAAACACAGAAGAAACGTATCCTTCAATCTGCTCTGCTGTGCGTTTGTTCAGCTAAGTGAGTTAAATCTCCCTTTAGATTCAGGAGTTAGAAACACGTTTCTGGTAAGAGCTGCGTTTGGACATTTCTCAGTGAATGGGAGTATATGCTGTAAGGAGAACTGTCTGCTTCTGAAACCAAAACGGAGCTACCTAACAGAACGGTCTTCAATGTGTGCATTCAACTTACAGAGTTAAACTCGTGTGTTGAAGGGGAAGTCTGGAAACGCTTTCTGTGGAGAGATCTCAAAACAGGCATTTCCAGGCATTTCCAGCACTATTCCCGCATATAAGGAAATAGCAGTAAAACTCTGCCTAAAACACAGAAGAAACGTATCCTTCAATCTGTTCTGCTGTGCGTTTGTTCAGCTAAGTGAGTTAAATCTCCCTTTAGATTCAGGAGTTAGAAACACGTTTCTGGTAAGAGCTGCGTTTGGACATTTCTCAGTGAATGGGAGTATATGCTGTAAGGAGAACTGTCTGCTTCTAAAACCAAAACGGAGCTACCTAACAGAACGGTCTTCAATGTGTGCATTCAACTTACAGAGTTAAACTCGTGTGTTGAAGGGGAAGTCTGGAAACGCTTTCTGTGGAGAGATCTCAAAACAGGCATTTCCAGGCATTTCCAGCACTATTCCCGCATATAACGAAATAGCAGTAAAACTCTGCCTAAAACTTAGAAGAAACGTATCCTTCAATCTGCTCTGCTGTGCGTTTGTTCAGCTAAGTGAGTTAAATCTCCCTTTAGATTCAGGAGTTAGAAACACGTTTCTGGTAAGAGCTGCGTTTGGACATTTCTCAGTGAATGGGAGTATATGCTGTAAGGAGAACTGTCTGCTTCTAAAACCAAAACGGAGCTACCTAACAGAACGGTCTTCAATGTGTGCATTCAACTTACAGAGTTAAACTCGTGTGTTGAAGGGGAAGTCTGGAAACGCTTTCTGTGGAGAGATCTCAAAACAGGCATTTCCAGGCATTTCCAGCACTATTCCCGCATATAACGAAATAGCAGTAAAACTCTGCCTAAAACACAGAAGAAACGTATCCTTCAATCTGCTCTGCTGTGCGTTTGTTCAGCTAAGTGAGTTAAATCTCCCTTTAGATTCAGGAGTTAGAAACACGTTTCTGGTAAGAGCTGCGTTTGGACATTTCTCAGTGAATGGGAGTATATGCTGTAAGGAGAACTGTCTGCTTCTGAAACCAAAACGGAGCTACCTAACAGAACGGTCTTCAATGTGTGCATTCAACTTACAGAGTTAAACTCGTGTGTTGAAGGGGAAGTCTGGAAACGCTTTCTGTGGAGAGATCTCAAAACAGGCATTTCCAGGCATTTCCAGCACTATTCCCGCATATAACGAAATAGCAGTAAAACTCTGCCTAAAACACAGAAGAAACGTATCCTTCAATCTGCTCTGCTGTGCGTTTGTTCAGCTAAGTGAGTTAAATCTCCCTTTAGATTCAGGAGTTAGAAACACGTTTCTGGTAAGAGCTGCGTTTGGACATTTCTCAGTGAATGGGAGTATATGCTGTAAGGAGAACTGTCTGCTTCTAAAACCAAAACGGAGCTACCTAACAGAACGGTCTTCAATGTGTGCATTCAACTTACAGAGTTAAACTCGTGTGTTGAAGGGGAAGTCTGGAAACGCTTTCTGTGGAGAGATCTCAAAACAGGCATTTCCAGGCATTTCCAGCACTATTCCCGCATATAACGAAATAGCAGTAAAACTCTGCCTAAAACACAGAAGAAACGTATCCTTCAATCTGCTCTGCTGTGCGTTTGTTCAGCTAAGTGAGTTAAATCTCCCTTTAGATTCAGGAGTTAGAAACACGTTTCTGGTAAGAGCTGCGTTTGGACATTTCTCAGTGAATGGGAGTATATGCTGTAAGGAGAACTGTCTGCTTCTAAAACCAAAACGGAGCTACCTAACAGAACGGTCTTCAATGTGTGCATTCAACTTACAGAGTTAAACTCGTGTGTTGAAGGGGAAGTCTGGAAACGCTTTCTGTGGAGAGATCTCAAAACAGGCATTTCCAGGCATTTCCAGCACTATTCCCGCATATAACGAAATAGCAGTAAAACTCTGCCTAAAACACAGAAGAAACGTATCCTTCAATCTGCTCTGCTGTGCGTTTGTTCAGCTAAGTGAGTTAAATCTCCCTTTAGATTCAGGAGTTAGAAACACGTTTCTGGTAAGAGCTGCGTTTGGACATTTCTCAGTGAATGGGAGTATATGCTGTAAGGAGAACTGTCTGCTTCTAAAACCAAAACGGAGCTACCTAACAGAACGGTCTTCAATGTGTGCATTCAACTTACAGAGTTAAACTCGTGTGTTGAAGGGGAAGTCTGGAAACGCTTTCTGTGGAGAGATCTCGAAACCGGCATTTCCAGCACTATTCCCGCATATAACGAAATAGCAGTAAAACTCTGCCTAAAACACAGAAGAAACGTATCCTTCAATCTGCTCTGCTGTGCGTTTGTTCAGCTAAGTGAGTTAAATCTCCCTTTAGATTCAGGAGTTAGAAACACGTTTCTGGTAAGAGCTGCGTTTGGACATTTCTCAGTGAATGGGAGTATATGCTGTAAGGAGAACTGTCTGCTTCTGAAACCAAAACGGAGCTACCTAACAGAACGGTCTTCAATGTGTGCATTCAACTTACAGAGTTAAACTCGTGTGTTGAAGGGGAAGTCTGGAAACGCTTTCTGTGGAGAGATCTCAAAACAGGCATTTCCAGGCATTTCCAGCACTATTCCCGCATATAACGAAATAGCAGTAAAACTCTGCCTAAAACACAGAAGAAACGTATCCTTCAATCTGCTCTGCTGTGCGTTTGTTCAGCTAAGTGAGTTAAATCTCCCTTTAGATTCAGGAGTTAGAAACACGTTTCTGGTAAGAGCTGCGTTTGGACATTTCTCAGTGAATGGGAGTATATGCTGTAAGGAGAACTGTCTGCTTCTAAAACCAAAACGGAGCTACCTAGCAGAACGGTCTTCAATGTGTGCATTCAACTTACAGAGTTAAACTCGTGTGTTGAAGGGGAAGTCTGGAAACGCTTTCTGTGGAGAGATCTCGAAACAGGCATTTCCAGCACTATTCCCGCATATAACGAAATAGCAGTAAAACTCTGCCTAAAACACAGAAGAAACGTATCCTTCAATCTGCTCTGCTGTGCGTTTGTTCAGCTAAGTGAGTTAAATCTCCCTTTAGATTCAGGAGTTAGAAACACGTTTCTGGTAAGAGCTGCGTTTGGACATTTCTCAGTGAATGGGAGTATATGCTGTAAGGAGAACTGTCTGCTTCTAAAACCAAAACGGAGCTACCTAACAGAACGGTCTTCAATGTGTGCATTCAACTTACAGAGTTAAACTCGTGTGTTGAAGGGGAAGTCTGGAAACGCTTTCTGTGGAGAGATCTCAAAACAGGCATTTCCAGCACTATTCCCGCATATAACGAAATAGCAGTAAAACTCTGCCTAAAACACAGAAGAAACGTATCCTTCAATCTGCTCTGCTGTGCGTTTGTTCAGCTAAGTGAGTTAAATCTCCCTTTAGATTCAGGAGTTAGAAACACGTTTCTGGTAAGAGCTGCGTTTGGACATTTCTCAGTGAATGGGAGTATATGCTGTAAGGAGAACTGTCTGCTTCTAAAACCAAAACGGAGCTACCTAACAGAACGGTCTTCAATGTGTGCATTCAACTTACAGAGTTAAACTCGTGTGTTGAAGGGGAAGTCTGGAAACGCTTTCTGTGGAGAGATCTCAAAACAGGCATTTCCAGGCATTTCCAGCACTATTCCCGCATATAACGAAATAGCAGTAAAACTCTGCCTAAAACACAGAAGAAACGTATCCTTCAATCTGCTCTGCTGTGCGTTTGTTCAGCTAAGTGAGTTAAATCTCCCTTTAGATTCAGGAGTAAGAAACACGTTTCTGGTAAGAGCTGCGTTTGGACATTTCTCAGTGAATGGGAGTATATGCTGTAAGGAGAACAGTCTGCTTCTAAAACCAAAACGGAGCTACCTAACAGAACGGTCTTCAATGTGTGCATTCAACTTACAGAGTTAAACTCGTGTGTTGAAGGGGAAGTCTGGAAACGCTTTCTGTGGAGAGATCTCAAAACAGGCATTTCCAGGCATTTCCAGCACTATTCCCGCATATAACGAAATAGCAGTAAAACTCTGCCTAAAACACAGAAGAAACGTATCCTTCAATCTGCTCTGCTGTGCGTTTGTTCAGCTAAGTGAGTTAAATCTCCCTTTAGATTCAGGAGTTAGAAACACGTTTCTGGTAAGAGCTGAGTTTGGACATTTCTCAGTGAATGGGAGTATATGCTGTAAGGAGAACTGTCTGCTTCTAAAACCAAAACGGAGCTACCTAACAGAACGGTCTTCAATGTGTTCATTCAACTTACAGAGTTAAACTCGTGTCTTGAAGGGAAAGTCTGGAAACGCTTTCTGTGGAGAGATCTCAAAACAGGCATTTCCAGCACTATTCCCGCATATAACGAAATAGCAGTAAAACTCTGCCTAAAACACAGAAGAAACGTATCCTTCAATCTGCTCTGCTGTGCGTTTGTTCAGCTAAGTGAGTTAAATCTCCCTTTAGATTCAGGAGTTAGAAACACGTTTCTGGTAAGAGCTGCGTTTGGACATTTCTCAGTGAATGGGAGTATATGCTGTAAGGAGAACTGTCTGCTTCTAAAACCAAAACGGAGCTACCTAACAGAACGGTCTTCAATGTGTGCATTCAACTTACAGAGTTAAACTCGTGTGTTGAAGGGGAAGTCTGGAAACGCTTTCTGTGGAGAGATCTCAAAACAGGCATTTCCAGGCCTTTCCAGCACTATTCCCGCATATAACGAAATAGCAGTAAAACTCTGCCTAAAACACAGAAGAAACGTATCCTTCAATCTGCTCTGCTGTGCGTTTGTTCAGCTAAGTGAGTTAAATCTCCCTTTAGATTCAGGAGTTAGAAACACGTTTCTGGTAAGAGCTGCGTTTGGACATTTCTCAGTGAATGGGAGTATATGCTGTAAGGAGAACTGTCTGCTTCTGAAACCAAAACGGAGCTACCTAACAGAACGGTCTTCAATGTGTGCATTCAACTTACAGAGTTAAACTCGTGTGTTGAAGGGGAAGTCTGGAAACGCTTTCTGTGGAGAGATCTCAAAACAGGCATTTCCAGGCATTTCCAGCACTATTCCCGCATATAACGAAATAGCAGTAAAACTCTGCCTAAAACACAGAAGAAACGTATCCTTCAATCTGCTCTGCTGTGCGTTTGTTCAGCTAAGTGAGTTAAATCTCCCTTTAGATTCAGGAGTTAGAAACACGTTTCTGGTAAGAGCTGCGTTTGGACATTTCTCAGTGAATGGGAGTATATGCTGTAAGGAGAACTGTCTGCTTCTAAAACCAAAACGGAGCTACCTAACAGAACGGTCTTCAATGTGTGCATTCAACTTACAGAGTTAAACTCGTGTGTTGAAGGGGAAGTCTGGAAACGCTTTCTGTGGAGAGATCTCAAAACAGGCATTTCCAGGCATTTCCAGCACTATTCCCGCATATAACGAAATAGCAGTAAAACTCTGCCTAAAACACAGAAGAAACGTATCCTTCAATCTGCTCTGCTGTGCGTTTGTTCAGCTAAGTGAGTTAAATCTCCCTTTAGATTCAGGAGTTAGAAACACGTTTCTGGTAAGAGCTGCGTTTGGACATTTCTCAGTGAATGGGAGTATATGCTGTAAGGAGAACTGTCTGCTTCTAAAACCAAAACGGAGCTACCTAACAGAACGGTCTTCAATGTGTGCATTCAACTTACAGAGTTAAACTCGTGTGTTGAAGGGGAAGTCTGGAAACGCTTTCTGTGGAGAGATCTCAAAACAGGCATTTCCAGGCATTTCCAGCACTATTCCCGCATATAACGAAATAGCAGTAAAACTCTGCCTAAAACACAGAAGAAACGTATCCTTCAATCTGCTCTGCTGTGCGTTTGTTCAGCTAAGTGAGTTAAATCTCCCTTTAGATTCAGGAGTTAGAAACACGTTTCTGGTAAGAGCTGCGTTTGGACATTTCTCAGTGAATGGGAGTATATGCTGTAAGGAGAACTGTCTGCTTCTAAAACCAAAACGGAGCTACCTAACAGAACGGTCTTCAATGTGTGCATTCAACTTACAGAGTTAAACTCGTGTGTTGAAGGGGAAGTCTGGAAACGCTTTCTGTGGAGAGATCTCGAAACCGGCATTTCCAGCACTATTCCCGCATATAACGAAATAGCAGTAAAACTCTGCCTAAAACACAGAAGAAACGTATCCTTCAATCTGCTCTGCTGTGCGTTTGTTCAGCTAAGTGAGTTAAATCTCCCTTTAGATTCAGGAGTTAGAAACACGTTTCTGGTAAGAGCTGCGTTTGGACATTTCTCAGTGAATGGGAGTATATGCTGTAAGGAGAACTGTCTGCTTCTGAAACCAAAACGGAGCTACCTAACAGAACGGTCTTCAATGTGTGCATTCAACTTACAGAGTTAAACTCGTGTGTTGAAGGGGAAGTCTGGAAACGCTTTCTGTGGAGAGATCTCAAAACAGGCATTTCCAGGCATTTCCAGCACTATTCCCGCATATAACGAAATAGCAGTAAAACTCTGCCTAAAACACAGAAGAAACGTATCCTTCAATCTGCTCTGCTGTGCGTTTGTTCAGCTAAGTGAGTTAAATCTCCCTTTAGATTCAGGAGTTAGAAACACGTTTCTGGTAAGAGCTGCGTTTGGACATTTCTCAGTGAATGGGAGTATATGCTGTAAGGAGAACTGTCTGCTTCTAAAACCAAAACGGAGCTACCTAGCAGAACGGTCTTCAATGTGTGCATTCAACTTACAGAGTTAAACTCGTGTGTTGAAGGGGAAGTCTGGAAACGCTTTCTGTGGAGAGATCTCGAAACAGGCATTTCCAGCACTATTCCCGCATATAACGAAATAGCAGTAAAACTCTGCCTAAAACACAGAAGAAACGTATCCTTCAATCTGCTCTGCTGTGCGTTTGTTCAGCTAAGTGAGTTAAATCTCCCTTTAGATTCAGGAGTTAGAAACACGTTTCTGGTAAGAGCTGCGTTTGGACATTTCTCAGTGAATGGGAGTATATGCTGTAAGGAGAACTGTCTGCTTCTAAAACCAAAACGGAGCTACCTAACAGAACGGTCTTCAATGTGTGCATTCAACTTACAGAGTTAAACTCGTGTGTTGAAGGGGAAGTCTGGAAACGCTTTCTGTGGAGAGATCTCAAAACAGGCATTTCCAGCACTATTCCCGCATATAACGAAATAGCAGTAAAACTCTGCCTAAAACTTAGAAGAAACGTATCCTTCAATCTGCTCTGCTGTGCGTTTGTTCAGCTAAGTGAGTTAAATCTCCCTTTAGATTCAGGAGTTAGAAACACGTTTCTGGTAAGAGCTGCGTTTGGACATTTCTCAGTGAATGGGAGTATATGCTGTAAGGAGAACTGTCTGCTTCTAAAACCAAAACGGAGCTACCTAACAGAACGGTCTTCAATGTGTGCATTCAACTTACAGAGTTAAACTCGTGTGTTGAAGGGGAAGTCTGGAAACGCTTTCTGTGGAGAGATCTCAAAACAGGCATTTCCAGGCATTTCCAGCACTATTCCCGCATATAACGAAATAGCAGTAAAACTCTGCCTAAAACACAGAAGAAACGTATCCTTCAATCTGCTCTGCTGTGCGTTTGTTCAGCTAAGTGAGTTAAATCTCCCTTTAGATTCAGGAGTAAGAAACACGTTTCTGGTAAGAGCTGCGTTTGGACATTTCTCAGTGAATGGGAGTATATGCTGTAAGGAGAACAGTCTGCTTCTAAAACCAAAACGGAGCTACCTAACAGAACGGTCTTCAATGTGTGCATTCAACTTACAGAGTTAAACTCGTGTGTTGAAGGGGAAGTCTGGAAACGCTTTCTGTGGAGAGATCTCAAAACAGGCATTTCCAGGCATTTCCAGCACTATTCCCGCATATAACGAAATAGCAGTAAAACTCTGCCTAAAACACAGAAGAAACGTATCCTTCAATCTGCTCTGCTGTGCGTTTGTTCAGCTAAGTGAGTTAAATCTCCCTTTAGATTCAGGAGTTAGAAACACGTTTCTGGTAAGAGCTGAGTTTGGACATTTCTCAGTGAATGGGAGTATATGCTGTAAGGAGAACTGTCTGCTTCTAAAACCAAAACGGAGCTACCTAACAGAACGGTCTTCAATGTGTTCATTCAACTTACAGAGTTAAACTCGTGTCTTGAAGGGAAAGTCTGGAAACGCTTTCTGTGGAGAGATCTCAAAACAGGCATTTCCAGCACTATTCCCGCATATAACGAAATAGCAGTAAAACTCTGCCTAAAACACAGAAGAAACGTATCCTTCAATCTGCTCTGCTGTGCGTTTGTTCAGCTAAGTGAGTTAAATCTCCCTTTAGATTCAGGAGTTAGAAACACGTTTCTGGTAAGAGCTGCGTTTGGACATTTCTCAGTGAATGGGAGTATATGCTGTAAGGAGAACTGTCTGCTTCTAAAACCAAAACGGAGCTACCTAACAGAACGGTCTTCAATGTGTGCATTCAACTTACAGAGTTAAACTCGTGTGTTGAAGGGGAAGTCTGGAAACGCTTTCTGTGGAGAGATCTCAAAACAGGCATTTCCAGGCCTTTCCAGCACTATTCCCGCATATAACGAAATAGCAGTAAAACTCTGCCTAAAACACAGAAGAAACGTATCCTTCAATCTGCTCTGCTGTGCGTTTGTTCAGCTAAGTGAGTTAAATCTCCCTTTAGATTCAGGAGTTAGAAACACGTTTCTGGTAAGAGCTGCGTTTGGACATTTCTCAGTGAATGGGAGTATATGCTGTAAGGAGAACTGTCTGCTTCTGAAACCAAAACGGAGCTACCTAACAGAACGGTCTTCAATGTGTGCATTCAACTTACAGAGTTAAACTCGTGTGTTGAAGGGGAAGTCTGGAAACGCTTTCTGTGGAGAGATCTCAAAACAGGCATTTCCAGGCATTTCCAGCACTATTCCCGCATATAACGAAATAGCAGTAAAACTCTGCCTAAAACACAGAAGAAACGTATCCTTCAATCTGCTCTGCTGTGCGTTTGTTCAGCTAAGTGAGTTAAATCTCCCTTTAGATTCAGGAGTTAGAAACACGTTTCTGGTAAGAGCTGCGTTTGGACATTTCTCAGTGAATGGGAGTATATGCTGTAAGGAGAACTGTCTGCTTCTAAAACCAAAACGGAGCTACCTAACAGAACGGTCTTCAATGTGTGCATTCAACTTACAGAGTTAAACTCGTGTGTTGAAGGGGAAGTCTGGAAACGCTTTCTGTGGAGAGATCTCAAAACAGGCATTTCCAGGCATTTCCAGCACTATTCCCGCATATAACGAAATAGCAGTAAAACTCTGCCTAAAACACAGAAGAAACGTATCCTTCAATCTGCTCTGCTGTGCGTTTGTTCAGCTAAGTGAGTTAAATCTCCCTTTAGATTCAGGAGTTAGAAACACGTTTCTGGTAAGAGCTGCGTTTGGACATTTCTCAGTGAATGGGAGTATATGCTGTAAGGAGAACTGTCTGCTTCTAAAACCAAAACGGAGCTACCTAACAGAACGGTCTTCAATGTGTGCATTCAACTTACAGAGTTAAACTCGTGTGTTGAAGGGGAAGTCTGGAAACGCTTTCTGTGGAGAGATCTCAAAACAGGCATTTCCAGGCATTTCCAGCACTATTCCCGCATATAACGAAATAGCAGTAAAACTCTGCCTAAAACACAGAAGAAACGTATCCTTCAATCTGCTCTGCTGTGCGTTTGTTCAGCTAAGTGAGTTAAATCTCCCTTTAGATTCAGGAGTTAGAAACACGTTTCTGGTAAGAGCTGCGTTTGGACATTTCTCAGTGAATGGGAGTATATGCTGTAAGGAGAACTGTCTGCTTCTAAAACCAAAACGGAGCTACCTAACAGAACGGTCTTCAATGTGTGCATTCAACTTACAGAGTTAAACTCGTGTGTTGAAGGGGAAGTCTGGAAACGCTTTCTGTGGAGAGATCTCGAAACCGGCATTTCCAGCACTATTCCCGCATATAACGAAATAGCAGTAAAACTCTGCCTAAAACACAGAAGAAACGTATCCTTCAATCTGCTCTGCTGTGCGTTTGTTCAGCTAAGTGAGTTAAATCTCCCTTTAGATTCAGGAGTTAGAAACACGTTTCTGGTAAGAGCTGCGTTTGGACATTTCTCAGTGAATGGGAGTATATGCTGTAAGGAGAACTGTCTGCTTCTGAAACCAAAACGGAGCTACCTAACAGAACGGTCTTCAATGTGTGCATTCAACTTACAGAGTTAAACTCGTGTGTTGAAGGGGAAGTCTGGAAACGCTTTCTGTGGAGAGATCTCAAAACAGGCATTTCCAGGCATTTCCAGCACTATTCCCGCATATAACGAAATAGCAGTAAAACTCTGCCTAAAACACAGAAGAAACGTATCCTTCAATCTGCTCTGCTGTGCGTTTGTTCAGCTAAGTGAGTTAAATCTCCCTTTAGATTCAGGAGTTAGAAACACGTTTCTGGTAAGAGCTGCGTTTGGACATTTCTCAGTGAATGGGAGTATATGCTGTAAGGAGAACTGTCTGCTTCTAAAACCAAAACGGAGCTACCTAGCAGAACGGTCTTCAATGTGTGCATTCAACTTACAGAGTTAAACTCGTGTGTTGAAGGGGAAGTCTGGAAACGCTTTCTGTGGAGAGATCTCGAAACAGGCATTTCCAGCACTATTCCCGCATATAACGAAATAGCAGTAAAACTCTGCCTAAAACACAGAAGAAACGTATCCTTCAATCTGCTCTGCTGTGCGTTTGTTCAGCTAAGTGAGTTAAATCTCCCTTTAGATTCAGGAGTTAGAAACACGTTTCTGGTAAGAGCTGCGTTTGGACATTTCTCAGTGAATGGGAGTATATGCTGTAAGGAGAACTGTCTGCTTCTAAAACCAAAACGGAGCTACCTAACAGAACGGTCTTCAATGTGTGCATTCAACTTACAGAGTTAAACTCGTGTGTTGAAGGGGAAGTCTGGAAACGCTTTCTGTGGAGAGATCTCAAAACAGGCATTTCCAGCACTATTCCCGCATATAACGAAATAGCAGTAAAACTCTGCCTAAAACACAGAAGAAACGTATCCTTCAATCTGCTCTGCTGTGCGTTTGTTCAGCTAAGTGAGTTAAATCTCCCTTTAGATTCAGGAGTTAGAAACACGTTTCTGGTAAGAGCTGCGTTTGGACATTTCTCAGTGAATGGGAGTATATGCTGTAAGGAGAACTGTCTGCTTCTAAAACCAAAACGGAGCTACCTAACAGAACGGTCTTCAATGTGTGCATTCAACTTACAGAGTTAAACTCGTGTGTTGAAGGGGAAGTCTGGAAACGCTTTCTGTGGAGAGATCTCAAAACAGGCATTTCCAGCACTATTCCCGCATATAACGAAATAGCAGTAAAACTCTGCCTAAAACACAGAAGAAACGTATCCTTCAATCTGCTCTGCTGTGCGTTTGTTCAGCTAAGTGAGTTAAATCTCCCTTTAGATTCAGGAGTTAGAAACACGTTTCTGGTAAGAGCTGCGTTTGGACATTTCTCAGTGAATGGGAGTATATGCTGTAAGGAGAACTGTCTGCTTCTAAAACCAAAACGGAGCTACCTAACAGAACGGTCTTCAATGTGTGCATTCAACTTACAGAGTTAAACTCGTGTGTTGAAGGGGAAGTCTGGAAACGCTTTCTGTGGAGAGATCTCAAAACAGGCATTTCCAGGCATTTCCAGCACTATTCCCGCATATAACGAAATAGCAGTAAAACTCTGCCTAAAACACAGAAGAAACGTATCCTTCAATCTGCTCTGCTGTGCGTTTGTTCAGCTAAGTGAGTTAAATCTCCCTTTAGATTCAGGAGTTAGAAACACGTTTCTGGTAAGAGCTGCGTTTGGACATTTCTCAGTGAATGGGAGTATATGCTGTAAGGAGAACTGTCTGCTTCTAAAACCAAAACGGAGCTACCTAACAGAACGGTCTTCAATGTGTGCATTCAACTTACAGAGTTAAACTCGTGTGTTGAAGGGGAAGTCTGGAAACGCTTTCTGTGGAGAGATCTCGAAACCGGCATTTCCAGCACTATTCCCGCATATAACGAAATAGCAGTAAAACTCTGCCTAAAACACAGAAGAAACGTATCCTTCAATCTGCTCTGCTGTGCGTTTGTTCAGCTAAGTGAGTTAAATCTCCCTTTAGATTCAGGAGTTAGAAACACGTTTCTGGTAAGAGCTGCGTTTGGACATTTCTCAGTGAATGGGAGTATATGCTGTAAGGAGAACTGTCTGCTTCTGAAACCAAAACGGAGCTACCTAACAGAACGGTCTTCAATGTGTGCATTCAACTTACAGAGTTAAACTCGTGTGTTGAAGGGGAAGTCTGGAAACGCTTTCTGTGGAGAGATCTCAAAACAGGCATTTCCAGGCATTTCCAGCACTATTCCCGCATATAACGAAATAGCAGTAAAACTCTGCCTAAAACACAGAAGAAACGTATCCTTCAATCTGCTCTGCTGTGCGTTTGTTCAGCTAAGTGAGTTAAATCTCCCTTTAGATTCAGGAGTTAGAAACACGTTTCTGGTAAGAGCTGCGTTTGGACATTTCTCAGTGAATGGGAGTATATGCTGTAAGGAGAACTGTCTGCTTCTAAAACCAAAACGGAGCTACCTAGCAGAACGGTCTTCAATGTGTGCATTCAACTTACAGAGTTAAACTCGTGTGTTGAAGGGGAAGTCTGGAAACGCTTTCTGTGGAGAGATCTCGAAACAGGCATTTCCAGCACTATTCCCGCATATAACGAAATAGCAGTAAAACTCTGCCTAAAACACAGAAGAAACGTATCCTTCAATCTGCTCTGCTGTGCGTTTGTTCAGCTAAGTGAGTTAAATCTCCCTTTAGATTCAGGAGTTAGAAACACGTTTCTGGTAAGAGCTGCGTTTGGACATTTCTCAGTGAATGGGAGTATATGCTGTAAGGAGAACTGTCTGCTTCTAAAACCAAAACGGAGCTACCTAACAGAACGGTCTTCAATGTGTGCATTCAACTTACAGAGTTAAACTCGTGTGTTGAAGGGGAAGTCTGGAAACGCTTTCTGTGGAGAGATCTCAAAACAGGCATTTCCAGCACTATTCCCGCATATAACGAAATAGCAGTAAAACTCTGCCTAAAACACAGAAGAAACGTATCCTTCAATCTGCTCTGCTGTGCGTTTGTTCAGCTAAGTGAGTTAAATCTCCCTTTAGATTCAGGAGTTAGAAACACGTTTCTGGTAAGAGCTGCGTTTGGACATTTCTCAGTGAATGGGAGTATATGCTGTAAGGAGAACTGTCTGCTTCTAAAACCAAAACGGAGCTACCTAACAGAACGGTCTTCAATGTGTGCATTCAACTTACAGAGTTAAACTCGTGTGTTGAAGGGGAAGTCTGGAAACGCTTTCTGTGGAGAGATCTCAAAACAGGCATTTCCAGGCATTTCCAGCACTATTCCCGCATATAACGAAATAGCAGTAAAACTCTGCCTAAAACACAGAAGAAACGTATCCTTCAATCTGCTCTGCTGTGCGTTTGTTCAGCTAAGTGAGTTAAATCTCCCTTTAGATTCAGGAGTTAGAAACACGTTTCTGGTAAGAGCTGCGTTTGGACATTTCTCAGTGAATGGGAGTATATGCTGTAAGGAGAACTGTCTGCTTCTAAAACCAAAACGGAGCTACCTAACAGAACGGTCTTCAATGTGTTCATTCAACTTACAGAGTTAAACTCGTGTGTTGAAGGGAAAGTCTGGAAACGCTTTCTGTGGAGAGATCTCAAAACAGGCATTTCCAGCACTATTCCCGCATATAACGAAATAGCAGTAAAACTCTGCCTAAAACACAGAAGAAACGTATCCTTCAATCTGCTCTGCTGTGCGTTTGTTCAGCTAAGTGAGTTAAATCTCCCTTTAGATTCAGGAGTTAGAAACACGTTTCTGGTAAGAGCTGCGTTTGGACATTTCTCAGTGAATGGGAGTATATGCTGTAAGGAGAACTGTCTGCTTCTAAAACCAAAACGGAGCTACCTAACAGAACGGTCTTCAATGTGTGCATTCAACTTACAGAGTTAAACTCGTGTGTTGAAGGGGAAGTCTGGAAACGCTTTCTGTGGAGAGATCTCAAAACAGGCATTTCCAGGCCTTTCCAGCACTATTCCCGCATATAACGAAATAGCAGTAAAACTCTGCCTAAAACACAGAAGAAACGTATCCTTCAATCTGCTCTGCTGTGCGTTTGTTCAGCTAAGTGAGTTAAATCTCCCTTTAGATTCAGGAGTTAGAAACACGTTTCTGGTAAGAGCTGCGTTTGGACATTTCTCAGTGAATGGGAGTATATGCTGTAAGGAGAACTGTCTGCTTCTGAAACCAAAACGGAGCTACCTAACAGAACGGTCTTCAATGTGTGCATTCAACTTACAGAGTTAAACTCGTGTGTTGAAGGGGAAGTCTGGAAACGCTTTCTGTGGAGAGATCTCAAAACAGGCATTTCCAGGCATTTCCAGCACTATTCCCGCATATAACGAAATAGCAGTAAAACTCTGCCTAAAACACAGAAGAAACGTATCCTTCAATCTGCTCTGCTGTGCGTTTGTTCAGCTAAGTGAGTTAAATCTCCCTTTAGATTCAGGAGTTAGAAACACGTTTCTGGTAAGAGCTGCGTTTGGACATTTCTCAGTGAATGGGAGTATATGCTGTAAGGAGAACTGTCTGCTTCTAAAACCAAAACGGAGCTACCTAACAGAACGGTCTTCAATGTGTGCATTCAACTTACAGAGTTAAACTCGTGTGTTGAAGGGGAAGTCTGGAAACGCTTTCTGTGGAGAGATCTCAAAACAGGCATTTCCAGGCATTTCCAGCACTATTCCCGCATATAACGAAATAGCAGTAAAACTCTGCCTAAAACACAGAAGAAACGTATCCTTCAATCTGCTCTGCTGTGCGTTTGTTCAGCTAAGTGAGTTAAATCTCCCTTTAGATTCAGGAGTTAGAAACACGTTTCTGGTAAGAGCTGCGTTTGGACATTTCTCAGTGAATGGGAGTATATGCTGTAAGGAGAACTGTCTGCTTCTAAAACCAAAACGGAGCTACCTAACAGAACGGTCTTCAATGTGTGCATTCAACTTACAGAGTTAAACTCGTGTGTTGAAGGGGAAGTCTGGAAACGCTTTCTGTGGAGAGATCTCAAAACAGGCATTTCCAGGCATTTCCAGCACTATTCCCGCATATAACGAAATAGCAGTAAAACTCTGCCTAAAACACAGAAGAAACGTATCCTTCAATCTGCTCTGCTGTGCGTTTGTTCAGCTAAGTGAGTTAAATCTCCCTTTAGATTCAGGAGTTAGAAACACGTTTCTGGTAAGAGCTGCGTTTGGACATTTCTCAGTGAATGGGAGTATATGCTGTAAGGAGAACTGTCTGCTTCTAAAACCAAAACGGAGCTACCTAACAGAACGGTCTTCAATGTGTGCATTCAACTTACAGAGTTAAACTCGTGTGTTGAAGGGGAAGTCTGGAAACGCTTTCTGTGGAGAGATCTCGAAACCGGCATTTCCAGCACTATTCCCGCATATAACGAAATAGCAGTAAAACTCTGCCTAAAACACAGAAGAAACGTATCCTTCAATCTGCTCTGCTGTGCGTTTGTTCAGCTAAGTGAGTTAAATCTCCCTTTAGATTCAGGAGTTAGAAACACGTTTCTGGTAAGAGCTGCGTTTGGACATTTCTCAGTGAATGGGAGTATATGCTGTAAGGAGAACTGTCTGCTTCTAAAACCAAAACGGAGCTACCTAACAGAACGGTCTTCAATGTGTGCATTCAACTTACAGAGTTAAACTCGTGTGTTGAAGGGGAAGTCTGGAAACGCTTTCTGTGGAGAGATCTCAAAACAGGCATTTCCAGGCATTTCCAGCACTATTCCCGCATATAACGAAATAGCAGTAAAACTCTGCCTAAAACACAGAAGAAACGTATCCTTCAATCTGCTCTGCTGTGCGTTTGTTCAGCTAAGTGAGTTAAATCTCCCTTTAGATTCAGGAGTTAGAAACACGTTTCTGGTAAGAGCTGCGTTTGGACATTTCTCAGTGAATGGGAGTATATGCTGTAAGGAGAACTGTCTGCTTCTAAAACCAAAACGGAGCTACCTAACAGAACGGTCTTCAATGTGTGCATTCAACTTACAGAGTTAAACTCGTGTGTTGAAGGGGAAGTCTGGAAACGCTTTCTGTGGAGAGATCTCAAAACAGGCATTTCCAGGCATTTCCAGCACTATTCCCGCATATAACGAAATAGCAGTAAAACTCTGCCTAAAACACAGAAGAAACGTATCCTTCAATCTGCTCTGCTGTGCGTTTGTTCAGCTAAGTGAGTTAAATCTCCCTTTAGATTCAGGAGTTAGAAACACGTTTCTGGTAAGAGCTGCGTTTGGACATTTCTCAGTGAATGGGAGTATATGCTGTAAGGAGAACTGTCTGCTTCTAAAACCAAAACGGAGCTACCTAACAGAACGGTCTTCAATGTGTGCATTCAACTTACAGAGTTAAACTCGTGTGTTGAAGGGGAAGTCTGGAAACGCTTTCTGTGGAGAGATCTCGAAACCGGCATTTCCAGCACTATTCCCGCATATAACGAAATAGCAGTAAAACTCTGCCTAAAACACAGAAGAAACGTATCCTTCAATCTGCTCTGCTGTGCGTTTGTTCAGCTAAGTGAGTTAAATCTCCCTTTAGATTCAGGAGTTAGAAACACGTTTCTGGTAAGAGCTGCGTTTGGACATTTCTCAGTGAATGGGAGTATATGCTGTAAGGAGAACTGTCTGCTTCTGAAACCAAAACGGAGCTACCTAACAGAACGGTCTTCAATGTGTGCATTCAACTTACAGAGTTAAACTCGTGTGTTGAAGGGGAAGTCTGGAAACGCTTTCTGTGGAGAGATCTCAAAACAGGCATTTCCAGGCATTTCCAGCACTATTCCCGCATATAACGAAATAGCAGTAAAACTCTGCCTAAAACACAGAAGAAACGTATCCTTCAATCTGCTCTGCTGTGCGTTTGTTCAGCTAAGTGAGTTAAATCTCCCTTTAGATTCAGGAGTTAGAAACACGTTTCTGGTAAGAGCTGCGTTTGGACATTTCTCAGTGAATGGGAGTATATGCTGTAAGGAGAACTGTCTGCTTCTAAAACCAAAACGGAGCTACCTAACAGAACGGTCTTCAATGTGTGCATTCAACTTACAGAGTTAAACTCGTGTGTTGAAGGGGAAGTCTGGAAACGCTTTCTGTGGAGAGATCTCGAAACAGGCATTTCCAGCACTATTCCCGCATATAACGAAATAGCAGTAAAACTCTGCCTAAAACACAGAAGAAACGTATCCTTCAATCTGCTCTGCTGTGCGTTTGTTCAGCTAAGTGAGTTAAATCTCCCTTTAGATTCAGGAGTTAGAAACACGTTTCTGGTAAGAGCTGCGTTTGGACATTTCTCAGTGAATGGGAGTATATGCTGTAAGGAGAACTGTCTGCTTCTAAAACCAAAACGGAGCTACCTAACAGAACGGTCTTCAATGTGTGCATTCAACTTACAGAGTTAAACTCGTGTGTTGAAGGGGAAGTCTGGAAACGCTTTCTGTGGAGAGATCTCAAAACAGGCATTTCCAGCACTATTCCCGCATATAACGAAATAGCAGTAAAACTCTGCCTAAAACACAGAAGAAACGTATCCTTCAATCTGCTCTGCTGTGCGTTTGTTCAGCTAAGTGAGTTAAATCTCCCTTTAGATTCAGGAGTTAGAAACACGTTTCTGGTAAGAGCTGCGTTTGGACATTTCTCAGTGAATGGGAGTATATGCTGTAAGGAGAACTGTCTGCTTCTAAAACCAAAACGGAGCTACCTAACAGAACGGTCTTCAATGTGTGCATTCAACTTACAGAGTTAAACTCGTGTGTTGAAGGGGAAGTCTGGAAACGCTTTCTGTGGAGAGATCTCAAAACAGGCATTTCCAGGCATTTCCAGCACTATTCCCGCATATAACAAAATAGCAGTAAAACTCTGCCTAAAACACAGAAGAAACGTATCCTTCAATCTGCTCTGCTGTGCGTTTGTTCAGCTAAGTGAGTTAAATCTCCCTTTAGATTCAGGAGTAAGAAACACGTTTCTGGTAAGAGCTGCGTTTGGACATTTCTCAGTGAATGGGAGTATATGCTGTAAGGAGAACAGTCTGCTTCTAAAACCAAAACGGAGCTACCTAACAGAACGGTCTTCAATGTGTGCATTCAACTTACAGAGTTAAACTCGTGTGTTGAAGGGGAAGTCTGGAAACGCTTTCTGTGGAGAGATCTCAAAACAGGCATTTCCAGGCATTTCCAGCACTATTCCCGCATATAACGAAATAGCAGTAAAACTCTGCCTAAAACACAGAAGAAACGTATCCTTCAATCTGCTCTGCTGTGCGTTTGTTCAGCTAAGTGAGTTAAATCTCCCTTTAGATTCAGGAGTTAGAAACACGTTTCTGGTAAGAGCTGCGTTTGGACATTTCTCAGTGAATGGGATTATATGCTGTAAGGAGAACTGTCTGCTTCTAAAACCAAAACGGAGCTACCTAACAGAACGGTCTTCAATGTGTGCATTCAACTTACAGAGTTAAACTCGTGTGTTGAAGGGGAAGTCTGGAAACGCTTTCTGTGGAGAGATCTCAAAACAGGCATTTCCAGGCATTTCCAGCACTATTCCCGCATATAACGAAATAGCAGTAAAACTCTGCCTAAAACACAGAAGAAACGTATCCTTCAATCTGCTCTGCTGTGCGTTTGTTCAGCTAAGTGAGTTAAATCTCCCTTTAGATTCAGGATTTAGAAACACGTTTCTGGTAAGAGCTGCGTTTGGACATTTCTCAGTGAATGGGAGTATATGCTGTAAGGAGAACTGTCTGCTTCTAAAACCAAAACGGAGCTACATAACAGAACGGTCTTCAATGTGTGCATTCAACTTACAGAGTTAAACTCGTGTGTTGAAGGGGAAGTCTGGAAACGCTTTCTGTGGAGAGATCTCAAAACAGGCATTTCCAGGCATTTCCAGCACTATTCCCGCATATAACGAAATAGCAGTAAAACTCTGCCTAAAACACAGAAGAAACGTATCCTTCAATCTGCTCTGCTGTGCGTTTGTTCAGCTAAGTGAGTTAAATCTCCCTTTAGATTCAGGAGTTAGAAACACGTTTCTGGTAAGAGCTGCGTTTGGACATTTCTCAGTGAATGGGAGTATATGCTGTAAGGAGAACTGTCTGCTTCTAAAACCAAAACGGAGCTACCTAACAGAACGGTCTTCAATGTGTGCATTCAACTTACAGAGTTAAACTCGTGTGTTGAAGGGGAAGTCTGGAAACGCTTTCTGTGGAGAGATCTCAAAACAGGCATTTCCAGCACTATTCCCGCATATAACGAAATAGCAGTAAAACTCTGCCTAAAACACAGAAGAAACGTATCCTTCAATCTGCTCTGCTGTGCGTTTGTTCAGCTAAGTGAGTTAAATCTCCCTTTAGATTCAGGAGTTAGAAACACGTTTCTGGTAAGAGCTGCGTTTGGACATTTCTCAGTGAATGGGAGTATATGCTGTAAGGAGAACTGTCTGCTTCTAAAACCAAAACGGAGCTACCTAACAGAACGGTCTTCAATGTGTGCATTCAACTTACAGAGTTAAACTCGTGTGTTGAAGGGGAAGTCTGGAAACGCTTTCTGTGGAGAGATCTCAAAACAGGCATTTCCAGGCATTTCCAGCACTATTCCCGCATATAACGAAATAGCAGTAAAACTCTGCCTAAAACACAGAAGAAACGTATCCTTCAATCTGCTCTGCTGTGCGTTTGTTCAGCTAAGTGAGTTAAATCTCCCTTTAGATTCAGGAGTTAGAAACACGTTTCTGGTAAGAGCTGCGTTTGGACATTTCTCAGTGAATGGGAGTATATGCTGTAAGGAGAACTGTCTGCTTCTAAAACCAAAACGGAGCTACCTAACAGAACGGTCTTCAATGTGTGCATTCAACTTACAGAGTTAAACTCGTGTGTTGAAGGGGAAGTCTGGAAACGCTTTCTGTGGAGAGATCTCAAAACAGGCATTTCCAGGCATTTCCAGCACTATTCCCGCATATAACGAAATAGCAGTAAAACTCTGCCTAAAACACAGAAGAAACGTATCCTTCAATCTGCTCTGCTGTGCGTTTGTTCAGCTAAGTGAGTTAAATCTCCCTTTAGATTCAGGAGTTAGAAACACGTTTCTGGTAAGAGCTGCGTTTGGACATTTCTCAGTGAATGGGAGTATATGCTGTAAGGAGAACTGTCTGCTTCTAAAACCAAAACGGAGCTACCTAACAGAACGGTCTTCAATGTGTGCATTCAACTTACAGAGTTAAACTCGTGTGTTGAAGGGGAAGTCTGGAAACGCTTTCTGTGGAGAGATCTCGAAACCGGCATTTCCAGCACTATTCCCGCATATAACGAAA
The DNA here is from genome assembly GCA_031835075.1 of Saguinus oedipus. Taxonomy (NCBI): domain Eukaryota; kingdom Metazoa; phylum Chordata; class Mammalia; order Primates; family Cebidae; genus Saguinus; species Saguinus oedipus. The sequence continues at coordinate 380,688 of JASSZA010000370.1, read as the reverse complement.
TAGCAGTAAAACTCTGCCTAAAACACAGAAGAAACGTATCCTTCAATCTGCTCTGCTGTGCGTTTGTTCAGCTAAGTGAGTTAAATCTCCCTTTAGATTCAGGAGTTAGAAACACGTTTCTGGTAAGAGCTGCGTTTGGACATTTCTCAGTGAATGGGAGTATATGCTGTAAGGAGAACTGTCTGCTTCTGAAACCAAAACGGAGCTACCTAACAGAACGGTCTTCAATGTGTGCATTCAACTTACAGAGTTAAACTCGTGTGTTGAAGGGGAAGTCTGGAAACGCTTTCTGTGGAGAGGTCTCAAAACAGGCATTTCCAGGCATTTCCAGCACTATTCCCGCATATAACGAAATAGCAGTAAAACTCTGCCTAAAACACAGAAGAAACGTATCCTTCAATCTGCTCTGCTGTGCGTTTGTTCAGCTAAGTGAGTTAAATCTCCCTTTAGATTCAGGAGTTAGAAACACGTTTCTGGTAAGAGCTGCGTTTGGACATTTCTCAGTGAATGGGAGTATATGCTGTAAGGAGAACTGTCTGCTTCTAAAACCAAAACGGAGCTACCTAGCAGAACGGTCTTCAATGTGTGCATTCAACTTACAGAGTTAAACTCGTGTGTTGAAGGGGAAGTCTGGAAACGCTTTCTGTGGAGAGATCTCGAAACAGGCATTTCCAGCACTATTCCCGCATATAACGAAATAGCAGTAAAACTCTGCCTAAAACACAGAAGAAACGTATCCTTCAATCTGCTCTGCTGTGCGTTTGTTCAGCTAAGTGAGTTAAATCTCCCTTTAGATTCAGGAGTTAGAAACACGTTTCTGGTAAGAGCTGCGTTTGGACATTTCTCAGTGAATGGGAGTATATGCTGTAAGGAGAACTGTCTGCTTCTAAAACCAAAACGGAGCTACCTAACAGAACGGTCTTCAATGTGTGCATTCAACTTACAGAGTTAAACTCGTGTGTTGAAGGGGAAGTCTGGAAACGCTTTCTGTGGAGAGATCTCAAAACAGGCATTTCCAGCACTATTCCCGCATATAACGAAATAGCAGTAAAACTCTGCCTAAAACACAGAAGAAACGTATCCTTCAATCTGCTCTGCTGTGCGTTTGTTCAGCTAAGTGAGTTAAATCTCCCTTTAGATTCAGGAGTTAGAAACACGTTTCTGGTAAGAGCTGCGTTTGGACATTTCTCAGTGAATGGGAGTATATGCTGTAAGGAGAACTGTCTGCTTCTAAAACCAAAACGGAGCTACCTAACAGAACGGTCTTCAATGTGTGCATTCAACTTACAGAGTTAAACTCGTGTGTTGAAGGGGAAGTCTGGAAACGCTTTCTGTGGAGAGATCTCAAAACAGGCATTTCCAGCACTATTCCCGCATATAACGAAATAGCAGTAAAACTCTGCCTAAAACACAGAAGAAACGTATCCTTCAATCTGCTCTGCTGTGCGTTTGTTCAGCTAAGTGAGTTAAATCTCCCTTTAGATTCAGGAGTTAGAAACACGTTTCTGGTAAGAGCTGCGTTTGGACATTTCTCAGTGAATGGGAGTATATGCTGTAAGGAGAACTGTCTGCTTCTAAAACCAAAACGGAGCTACCTAACAGAACGGTCTTCAATGTGTGCATTCAACTTACAGAGTTAAACTCGTGTGTTGAAGGGGAAGTCTGGAAACGCTTTCTGTGGAGAGATCTCAAAACAGGCATTTCCAGGCATTTCCAGCACTATTCCCGCATATAACGAAATAGCAGTAAAACTCTGCCTAAAACACAGAAGAAACGTATCCTTCAATCTGCTCTGCTGTGCGTTTGTTCAGCTAAGTGAGTTAAATCTCCCTTTAGATTCAGGAGTTAGAAACACGTTTCTGGTAAGAGCTGCGTTTGGACATTTCTCAGTGAATGGGAGTATATGCTGTAAGGAGAACTGTCTGCTTCTAAAACCAAAACGGAGCTACCTAACAGAACGGTCTTCAATGTGTGCATTCAACTTACAGAGTTAAACTCGTGTGTTGAAGGGGAAGTCTGGAAACGCTTTCTGTGGAGAGATCTCGAAACCGGCATTTCCAGCACTATTCCCGCATATAACGAAATAGCAGTAAAACTCTGCCTAAAACACAGAAGAAACGTATCCTTCAATCTGCTCTGCTGTGCGTTTGTTCAGCTAAGTGAGTTAAATCTCCCTTTAGATTCAGGAGTTAGAAACACGTTTCTGGTAAGAGCTGCGTTTGGACATTTCTCAGTGAATGGGAGTATATGCTGTAAGGAGAACTGTCTGCTTCTGAAACCAAAACGGAGCTACCTAACAGAACGGTCTTCAATGTGTGCATTCAACTTACAGAGTTAAACTCGTGTGTTGAAGGGGAAGTCTGGAAACGCTTTCTGTGGAGAGATCTCAAAACAGGCATTTCCAGGCATTTCCAGCACTATTCCCGCATATAACGAAATAGCAGTAAAACTCTGCCTAAAACACAGAAGAAACGTATCCTTCAATCTGCTCTGCTGTGCGTTTGTTCAGCTAAGTGAGTTAAATCTCCCTTTAGATTCAGGAGTTAGAAACACGTTTCTGGTAAGAGCTGCGTTTGGACATTTCTCAGTGAATGGGAGTATATGCTGTAAGGAGAACTGTCTGCTTCTAAAACCAAAACGGAGCTACCTAGCAGAACGGTCTTCAATGTGTGCATTCAACTTACAGAGTTAAACTCGTGTGTTGAAGGGGAAGTCTGGAAACGCTTTCTGTGGAGAGATCTCGAAACAGGCATTTCCAGCACTATTCCCGCATATAACGAAATAGCAGTAAAACTCTGCCTAAAACACAGAAGAAACGTATCCTTCAATCTGCTCTGCTGTGCGTTTGTTCAGCTAAGTGAGTTAAATCTCCCTTTAGATTCAGGAGTTAGAAACACGTTTCTGGTAAGAGCTGCGTTTGGACATTTCTCAGTGAATGGGAGTATATGCTGTAAGGAGAACTGTCTGCTTCTAAAACCAAAACGGAGCTACCTAACAGAACGGTCTTCAATGTGTGCATTCAACTTACAGAGTTAAACTCGTGTGTTGAAGGGGAAGTCTGGAAACGCTTTCTGTGGAGAGATCTCAAAACAGGCATTTCCAGCACTATTCCCGCATATAACGAAATAGCAGTAAAACTCTGCCTAAAACACAGAAGAAACGTATCCTTCAATCTGCTCTGCTGTGCGTTTGTTCAGCTAAGTGAGTTAAATCTCCCTTTAGATTCAGGAGTTAGAAACACGTTTCTGGTAAGAGCTGCGTTTGGACATTTCTCAGTGAATGGGAGTATATGCTGTAAGGAGAACTGTCTGCTTCTAAAACCAAAACGGAGCTACCTAACAGAACGGTCTTCAATGTGTGCATTCAACTTACAGAGTTAAACTCGTGTGTTGAAGGGGAAGTCTGGAAACGCTTTCTGTGGAGAGATCTCAAAACAGGCATTTCCAGGCATTTCCAGCACTATTCCCGCATATAACGAAATAGCAGTAAAACTCTGCCTAAAACACAGAAGAAACGTATCCTTCAATCTGCTCTGCTGTGCGTTTGTTCAGCTAAGTGAGTTAAATCTCCCTTTAGATTCAGGAGTAAGAAACACGTTTCTGGTAAGAGCTGCGTTTGGACATTTCTCAGTGAATGGGAGTATATGCTGTAAGGAGAACAGTCTGCTTCTAAAACCAAAACGGAGCTACCTAACAGAACGGTCTTCAATGTGTGCATTCAACTTACAGAGTTAAACTCGTGTGTTGAAGGGGAAGTCTGGAAACGCTTTCTGTGGAGAGATCTCAAAACAGGCATTTCCAGGCATTTCCAGCACTATTCCCGCATATAACGAAATAGCAGTAAAACTCTGCCTAAAACACAGAAGAAACGTATCCTTCAATCTGCTCTGCTGTGCGTTTGTTCAGCTAAGTGAGTTAAATCTCCCTTTAGATTCAGGAGTTAGAAACACGTTTCTGGTAAGAGCTGAGTTTGGACATTTCTCAGTGAATGGGAGTATATGCTGTAAGGAGAACTGTCTGCTTCTAAAACCAAAACGGAGCTACCTAACAGAACGGTCTTCAATGTGTTCATTCAACTTACAGAGTTAAACTCGTGTGTTGAAGGGAAAGTCTGGAAACGCTTTCTGTGGAGAGATCTCAAAACAGGCATTTCCAGCACTATTCCCGCATATAACGAAATAGCAGTAAAACTCTGCCTAAAACACAGAAGAAACGTATCCTTCAATCTGCTCTGCTGTGCGTTTGTTCAGCTAAGTGAGTTAAATCTCCCTTTAGATTCAGGAGTTAGAAACACGTTTCTGGTAAGAGCTGCGTTTGGACATTTCTCAGTGAATGGGAGTATATGCTGTAAGGAGAACTGTCTGCTTCTAAAACCAAAACGGAGCTACCTAACAGAACGGTCTTCAATGTGTGCATTCAACTTACAGAGTTAAACTCGTGTGTTGAAGGGGAAGTCTGGAAACGCTTTCTGTGGAGAGATCTCAAAACAGGCATTTCCAGGCCTTTCCAGCACTATTCCCGCATATAACGAAATAGCAGTAAAACTCTGCCTAAAACACAGAAGAAACGTATCCTTCAATCTGCTCTGCTGTGCGTTTGTTCAGCTAAGTGAGTTAAATCTCCCTTTAGATTCAGGAGTTAGAAACACGTTTCTGGTAAGAGCTGCGTTTGGACATTTCTCAGTGAATGGGAGTATATGCTGTAAGGAGAACTGTCTGCTTCTGAAACCAAAACGGAGCTACCTAACAGAACGGTCTTCAATGTGTGCATTCAACTTACAGAGTTAAACTCGTGTGTTGAAGGGGAAGTCTGGAAACGCTTTCTGTGGAGAGATCTCAAAACAGGCATTTCAAGGCATTTCCAGCACTATTCCCGCATATAACGAAATAGCAGTAAAACTCTGCCTAAAACACAGAAGAAACGTATCCTTCAATCTGCTCTGCTGTGCGTTTGTTCAGCTAAGTGAGTTAAATCTCCCTTTAGATTCAGGAGTTAGAAACACGTTTCTGGTAAGAGCTGCGTTTGGACATTTCTCAGTGAATGGGAGTATATGCTGTAAGGAGAACTGTCTGCTTCTAAAACCAAAACGGAGCTACCTAACAGAACGGTCTTCAATGTGTGCATTCAACTTACAGAGTTAAACTCGTGTGTTGAAGGGGAAGTCTGGAAACGCTTTCTGTGGAGAGATCTCAAAACAGGCATTTCCAGGCATTTCCAGCACTATTCCCGCATATAACGAAATAGCAGTAAAACTCTGCCTAAAACACAGAAGAAACGTATCCTTCAATCTGCTCTGCTGTGCGTTTGTTCAGCTAAGTGAGTTAAATCTCCCTTTAGATTCAGGAGTTAGAAACACGTTTCTGGTAAGAGCTGCGTTAGGACATTTCTCAGTGAATGGGAGTATATGCTGTAAGGAGAACTGTCTGCTTCTAAAACCAAAACGGAGCTACCTAACAGAACGGTCTTCAATGTGTGCATTCAACTTACAGAGTTAAACTCGTGTGTTGAAGGGGAAGTCTGGAAACGCTTTCTGTGGTGAGATCTCAAAACAGGCATTTCCAGGCATTTCCAGCACTATTCCCGCATATAACGAAATAGCAGTAAAACTCTGCCTAAAACACAGAAGAAACGTATCCTTCAATCTGCTCTGCTGTGCGTTTGTTCAGCTAAGTGAGTTAAATCTCCCTTTAGATTCAGGAGTTAGAAACACGTTTCTGGTAAGAGCTGCGTTTGGACATTTCTCAGTGAATGGGAGTATATGCTGTAAGGAGAACTGTCTGCTTCTAAAACCAAAACGGAGCTACCTAACAGAACGGTCTTCAATGTGTGCATTCAACTTACAGAGTTAAACTCGTGTGTTGAAGGGGAAGTCTGGAAACGCTTTCTGTGGAGAGATCTCGAAACCGGCATTTCCAGCACTATTCCCGCATATAACGAAATAGCAGTAAAACTCTGCCTAAAACACAGAAGAAACGTATCCTTCAATCTGTTCTGCTGTGCGTTTGTTCAGCTAAGTGAGTTAAATCTCCCTTTAGATTCAGGAGTTAGAAACACGTTTCTGGTAAGAGCTGCGTTTGGACATTTCTCAGTGAATGGGAGTATATGCTGTAAGGAGAACTGTCTGCTTCTGAAACCAAAACGGAGCTACCTAACAGAACGGTCTTCAATGTGTGCATTCAACTTACAGAGTTAAACTCGTGTGTTGAAGGGGAAGTCTGGAAACGCTTTCTGTGGAGAGATCTCAAAACAGGCATTTCCAGGCATTTCCAGCACTATTCCCGCATATAACGAAATAGCAGTAAAACTCTGCCTAAAACACAGAAGAAACGTATCCTTCAATCTGCTCTGCTGTGCGTTTGTTCAGCTAAGTGAGTTAAATCTCCCTTTAGATTCAGGAGTTAGAAACACGTTTCTGGTAAGAGCTGCGTTTGGACATTTCTCAGTGAATGGGAGTATATGCTGTAAGGAGAACTGTCTGCTTCTAAAACCAAAACGGAGCTACCTAGCAGAACGGTCTTCAATGTGTGCATTCAACTTACAGAGTTAAACTCGTGTGTTGAAGGGGAAGTCTGGAAACGCTTTCTGTGGAGAGATCTCGAAACAGGCATTTCCAGCACTATTCCCGCATATAACGAAATAGCAGTAAAACTCTGCCTAAAACACAGAAGAAACGTATCCTTCAATCTGCTCTGCTGTGCGTTTGTTCAGCTAAGTGAGTTAAATCTCCCTTTAGATTCAGGAGTTAGAAACACGTTTCTGGTAAGAGCTGCGTTTGGACATTTCTCAGTGAATGGGAGTATATGCTGTAAGGAGAACTGTCTGCTTCTAAAACCAAAACGGAGCTACCTAACAGAACGGTCTTCAATGTGTGCATTCAACTTACAGAGTTAAACTCGTGTGTTGAAGGGGAAGTCTGGAAACGCTTTCTGTGGAGAGATCTCAAAACAGGCATTTCCAGCACTATTCCCGCATATAACGAAATAGCAGTAAAACTCTGCCTAAAACACAGAAGAAACGTATCCTTCAATCTGCTCTGCTGTGCGTTTGTTCAGCTAAGTGAGTTAAATCTCCCTTTAGATTCAGGAGTTAGAAACACGTTTCTGGTAAGAGCTGCGTTTGGACATTTCTCAGTGAATGGGAGTATATGCTGTAAGGAGAACTGTCTGCTTCTAAAACCAAAACGGAGCTACCTAACAGAACGGTCTTCAATGTGTGCATTCAACTTACAGAGTTAAACTCGTGTGTTGAAGGGGAAGTCTGGAAACGCTTTCTGTGGAGAGATCTCAAAACAGGCATTTCCAGGCATTTCCAGCACTATTCCCGCATATAACAAAATAGCAGTAAAACTCTGCCTAAAACACAGAAGAAACGTATCCTTCAATCTGCTCTGCTGTGCGTTTGTTCAGCTAAGTGAGTTAAATCTCCCTTTAGATTCAGGAGTAAGAAACACGTTTCTGGTAAGAGCTGCGTTTGGACATTTCTCAGTGAATGGGAGTATATGCTGTAAGGAGAACAGTCTGCTTCTAAAACCAAAACGGAGCTACCTAACAGAACGGTCTTCAATGTGTGCATTCAACTTACAGAGTTAAACTCGTGTGTTGAAGGGGAAGTCTGGAAACGCTTTCTGTGGAGAGATCTCAAAACAGGCATTTCCAGGCATTTCCAGCACTATTCCCGCATATAACGAAATAGCAGTAAAACTCTGCCTAAAACACAGAAGAAACGTATCCTTCAATCTGCTCTGCTGTGCGTTTGTTCAGCTAAGTGAGTTAAATCTCCCTTTAGATTCAGGAGTTAGAAACACGTTTCTGGTAAGAGCTGAGTTTGGACATTTCTCAGTGAATGGGAGTATATGCTGTAAGGAGAACTGTCTGCTTCTAAAACCAAAACGGAGCTACCTAACAGAACGGTCTTCAATGTGTTCATTCAACTTACAGAGTTAAACTCGTGTGTTGAAGGGAAAGTCTGGAAACGCTTTCTGTGGAGAGATCTCAAAACAGGCATTTCCAGCACTATTCCCGCATATAACGAAATAGCAGTAAAACTCTGCCTAAAACACAGAAGAAACGTATCCTTCAATCTGCTCTGCTGTGCGTTTGTTCAGCTAAGTGAGTTAAATCTCCCTTTAGATTCAGGAGTTAGAAACACGTTTCTGGTAAGAGCTGCGTTTGGACATTTCTCAGTGAATGGGATTATATGCTGTAAGGAGAACTGTCTGCTTCTAAAACCAAAACGGAGCTACCTAACAGAACGGTCTTCAATGTGTGCATTCAACTTACAGAGTTAAACTCGTGTGTTGAAGGGGAAGTCTGGAAACGCTTTCTGTGGAGAGATCTCAAAACAGGCATTTCCAGGCATTTCCAGCACTATTCCCGCATATAACGAAATAGCAGTAAAACTCTGCCTAAAACACAGAAGAAACGTATCCTTCAATCTGCTCTGCTGTGCGTTTGTTCAGCTAAGTGAGTTAAATCTCCCTTTAGATTCAGGAGTTAGAAACACGTTTCTGGTAAGAGCTGCGTTTGGACATTTCTCAGTGAATGGGAGTATATGCTGTAAGGAGAACTGTCTGCTTCTAAAACCAAAACGGAGCTACATAACAGAACGGTCTTCAATGTGTGCATTCAACTTACAGAGTTAAACTCGTGTGTTGAAGGGGAAGTCTGGAAACGCTTTCTGTGGAGAGATCTCAAAACAGGCATTTCCAGGCATTTCCAGCACTATTCCCGCATATAACGAAATAGCAGTAAAACTCTGCCTAAAACACAGAAGAAACGTATCCTTCAATCTGCTCTGCTGTGCGTTTGTTCAGCTAAGTGAGTTAAATCTCCCTTTAGATTCAGGAGTTAGAAACACGTTTCTGGTAAGAGCTGCGTTTGGACATTTCTCAGTGAATGGGAGTATATGCTGTAAGGAGAACTGTCTGCTTCTAAAACCAAAACGGAGCTACCTAACAGAACGGTCTTCAATGTGTGCATTCAACTTACAGAGTTAAACTCGTGTGTTGAAGGGGAAGTCTGGAAACGCTTTCTGTGGAGAGATCTCAAAACAGGCATTTCCAGCACTATTCCCGCATATAACGAAATAGCAGTAAAACTCTGCCTAAAACACAGAAGAAACGTATCCTTCAATCTGCTCTGCTGTGCGTTTGTTCAGCTAAGTGAGTTAAATCTCCCTTTAGATTCAGGAGTTAGAAACACGTTTCTGGTAAGAGCTGCGTTTGGACATTTCTCAGTGAATGGGAGTATATGCTGTAAGGAGAACTGTCTGCTTCTAAAACCAAAACGGAGCTACCTAACAGAACGGTCTTCAATGTGTGCATTCAACTTACAGAGTTAAACTCGTGTGTTGAAGGGGAAGTCTGGAAACGCTTTCTGTGGAGAGATCTCAAAACAGGCATTTCCAGGCATTTCCAGCACTATTCCCGCATATAACGAAATAGCAGTAAAACTCTGCCTAAAACACAGAAGAAACGTATCCTTCAATCTGCTCTGCTGTGCGTTTGTTCAGCTAAGTGAGTTAAATCTCCCTTTAGATTCAGGAGTTAGAAACACGTTTCTGGTAAGAGCTGCGTTTGGACATTTCTCAGTGAATGGGAGTATATGCTGTAAGGAGAACTGTCTGCTTCTAAAACCAAAACGGAGCTACCTAACAGAACGGTCTTCAATGTGTGCATTCAACTTACAGAGTTAAACTCGTGTGTTGAAGGGGAAGTCTGGAAACGCTTTCTGTGGAGAGATCTCAAAACAGGCATTTCCAGGCATTTCCAGCACTATTCCCGCATATAACGAAATAGCAGTAAAACTCTGCCTAAAACACAGAAGAAACGTATCCTTCAATCTGCTCTGCTGTGCGTTTGTTCAGCTAAGTGAGTTAAATCTCCCTTTAGATTCAGGAGTTAGAAACACGTTTCTGGTAAGAGCTGCGTTTGGACATTTCTCAGTGAATGGGAGTATATGCTGTAAGGAGAACTGTCTGCTTCTAAAACCAAAACGGAGCTACCTAACAGAACGGTCTTCAATGTGTGCATTCAACTTACAGAGTTAAACTCGTGTGTTGAAGGGGAAGTCTGGAAACGCTTTCTGTGGAGAGATCTCGAAACCGGCATTTCCAGCACTATTCCCGCATATAACGAAATAGCAGTAAAACTCTGCCTAAAACACAGAAGAAACGTATCCTTCAATCTGCTCTGCTGTGCGTTTGTTCAGCTAAGTGAGTTAAATCTCCCTTTAGATTCAGGAGTTAGAAACACGTTTCTGGTAAGAGCTGCGTTTGGACATTTCTCAGTGAATGGGAGTATATGCTGTAAGGAGAACTGTCTGCTTCTGAAACCAAAACGGAGCTACCTAACAGAACGGTCTTCAATGTGTGCATTCAACTTACAGAGTTAAACTCGTGTGTTGAAGGGGAAGTCTGGAAACGCTTTCTGTGGAGAGATCTCAAAACAGGCATTTCCAGGCATTTCCAGCACTATTCCCGCATATAACGAAATAGCAGTAAAACTCTGCCTAAAACACAGAAGAAACGTATCCTTCAATCTGCTCTGCTGTGCGTTTGTTCAGCTAAGTGAGTTAAATCTCCCTTTAGATTCAGGAGTTAGAAACACGTTTCTGGTAAGAGCTGCGTTTGGACATTTCTCAGTGAATGGGAGTATATGCTGTAAGGAGAACTGTCTGCTTCTAAAACCAAAACGGAGCTACCTAACAGAACGGTCTTCAATGTGTGCATTCAACTTACAGAGTTAAACTCGTGTGTTGAAGGGGAAGTCTGGAAACGCTTTCTGTGGAGAGATCTCAAAACAGGCATTTCCAGCACTATTCCCGCATATAACGAAATAGCAGTAAAACTCTGCCTAAAACACAGAAGAAACGTATCCTTCAATCTGCTCTGCTGTGCGTTTGTTCAGCTAAGTGAGTTAAATCTCCCTTTAGATTCAGGAGTTAGAAACACGTTTCTGGTAAGAGCTGCGTTTGGACATTTCTCAGTGAATGGGAGTATATGCTGTAAGGAGAACTGTCTGCTTCTAAAACCAAAACGGAGCTACCTAACAGAACGGTCTTCAATGTGTGCATTCAACTTACAGAGTTAAACTCGTGTGTTGAAGGGGAAGTCTGGAAACGCTTTCTGTGGAGAGATCTCAAAACAGGCATTTCCAGCACTATTCCCGCATATAACGAAATAGCAGTAAAACTCTGCCTAAAACACAGAAGAAACGTATCCTTCAATCTGCTCTGCTGTGCGTTTGTTCAGCTAAGTGAGTTAAATCTCCCTTTAGATTCAGGAGTTAGAAACACGTTTCTGGTAAGAGCTGCGTTTGGACATTTCTCAGTGAATGGGAGTATATGCTGTAAGGAGAACTGTCTGCTTCTAAAACCAAAACGGAGCTACCTAACAGAACGGTCTTCAATGTGTGCATTCAACTTACAGAGTTAAACTCGTGTGTTGAAGGGGAAGTCTGGAAACGCTTTCTGTGGAGAGATCTCAAAACAGGCATTTCCAGGCATTTCCAGCACTATTCCCGCATATAACGAAATAGCAGTAAAACTCTGCCTAAAACACAGAAGAAACGTATCCTTCAATCTGCTCTGCTGTGCGTTTGTTCAGCTAAGTGAGTTAAATCTCCCTTTAGATTCAGGAGTTAGAAACACGTTTCTGGTAAGAGCTGCGTTTGGACATTTCTCAGTGAATGGGAGTATATGCTGTAAGGAGAACTGTCTGCTTCTAAAACCAAAACGGAGCTACCTAACAGAACGGTCTTCAATGTGTGCATTCAACTTACAGAGTTAAACTCGTGTGTTGAAGGGGAAGTCTGGAAACGCTTTCTGTGGAGAGATCTCAAAACAGGCATTTCCAGCACTATTCCCGCATATAACGAAATAGCAGTAAAACTCTGCCTAAAACACAGAAGAAACGTATCCTTCAATCTGCTCTGCTGTGCGTTTGTTCAGCTAAGTGAGTTAAATCTCCCTTTAGATTCAGGAGTTAGAAACACGTTTCTGGTAAGAGCTGCGTTTGGACATTTCTCAGTGAATGGGAGTATATGCTGTAAGGAGAACTGTCTGCTTCTAAAACCAAAACGGAGCTACCTAACAGAACGGTCTTCAATGTGTGCATTCAACTTACAGAGTTAAACTCGTGTGTTGAAGGGGAAGTCTGGAAACGCTTTCTGTGGAGAGATCTCAAAACAGGCATTTCCAGCACTATTCCCGCATATAACGAAATAGCAGTAAAACTCTGCCTAAAACACAGAAGAAACGTATCCTTCAATCTGCTCTGCTGTGCGTTTGTTCAGCTAAGTGAGTTAAATCTCCCTTTAGATTCAGGAGTTAGAAACACGTTTCTGGTAAGAGCTGCGTTTGGACATTTCTCAGTGAATGGGAGTATATGCTGTAAGGAGAACTGTCTGCTTCTAAAACCAAAACGGAGCTACCTAACAGAACGGTCTTCAATGTGTGCATTCAACTTACAGAGTTAAACTCGTGTGTTGAAGGGGAAGTCTGGAAACGCTTTCTGTGGAGAGATCTCAAAACAGGCATTTCCAGGCATTTCCAGCACTATTCCCGCATATAACGAAATAGCAGTAAAACTCTGCCTAAAACACAGAAGAAACGTATCCTTCAATCTGCTCTGCTGTGCGTTTGTTCAGCTAAGTGAGTTAAATCTCCCTTTAGATTCAGGAGTTAGAAACACGTTTCTGGTAAGAGCTGCGTTTGGACATTTCTCAGTGAATGGGAGTATATGCTGTAAGGAGAACTGTCTGCTTCTAAAACCAAAACGGAGCTACCTAACAGAACGGTCTTCAATGTGTGCATTCAACTTACAGAGTTAAACTCGTGTGTTGAAGGGGAAGTCTGGAAACGCTTTCTGTGGAGAGATCTCAAAACAGGCATTTCCAGGCATTTCCAGCACTATTCCCGCATATAACGAAATAGCAGTAAAACTCTGCCTAAAACACAGAAGAAACGTATCCTTCAATCTGCTCTGCTGTGCGTTTGTTCAGCTAAGTGAGTTAAATCTCCCTTTAGATTCAGGAGTTAGAAACACGTTTCTGGTAAGAGCTGCGTTTGGACATTTCTCAGTGAATGGGAGTATATGCTGTAAGGAGAACTGTCTGCTTCTAAAACCAAAACGGAGCTACCTAACAGAACGGTCTTCAATGTGTGCATTCAACTTACAGAGTTAAACTCGTGTGTTGAAGGGGAAGTCTGGAAACGCTTTCTGTGGAGAGATCTCAAAACAGGCATTTCCAGCACTATTCCCGCATATAACGAAATAGCAGTAAAACTCTGCCTAAAACACAGAAGAAACGTATCCTTCAATCTGCTCTGCTGTGCGTTTGTTCAGCTAAGTGAGTTAAATCTCCCTTTAGATTCAGGAGTTAGAAACACGTTTCTGGTAAGAGCTGCGTTTGGACATTTCTCAGTGAATGGGAGTATATGCTGTAAGGAGAACTGTCTGCTTCTAAAACCAAAACGGAGCTACCTAACAGAACGGTCTTCAATGTGTGCATTCAACTTACAGAGTTAAACTCGTGTGTTGAAGGGGAAGTCTGGAAACGCTTTCTGTGGAGAGATCTCAAAACAGGCATTTCCAGGCATTTCCAGCACTATTCCCGCATATAACGAAATAGCAGTAAAACTCTGCCTAAAACACAGAAGAAACGTATCCTTCAATCTGCTCTGCTGTGCGTTTGTTCAGCTAAGTGAGTTAAATCTCCCTTTAGATTCAGGAGTTAGAAACACGTTTCTGGTAAGAGCTGCGTTTGGACATTTCTCAGTGAATGGGAGTATATGCTGTAAGGAGAACTGTCTGCTTCTAAAACCAAAACGGAGCTACCTAACAGAACGGTCTTCAATGTGTGCATTCAACTTACAGAGTTAAACTCGTGTGTTGAAGGGGAAGTCTGGAAACGCTTTCTGTGGAGAGATCTCAAAACAGGCATTTCCAGGCATTTCCAGCACTATTCCCGCATATAACGAAATAGCAGTAAAACTCTGCCTAAAACACAGAAGAAACGTATCCTTCAATCTGCTCTGCTGTGCGTTTGTTCAGCTAAGTGAGTTAAATCTCCCTTTAGATTCAGGAGTTAGAAACACGTTTCTGGTAAGAGCTGCGTTTGGACATTTCTCAGTGAATGGGAGTATATGCTGTAAGGAGAACTGTCTGCTTCTAAAACCAAAACGGAGCTACCTAACAGAACGGTCTTCAATGTGTGCATTCAACTTACAGAGTTAAACTCGTGTGTTGAAGGGGAAGTCTGGAAACGCTTTCTGTGGAGAGATCTCAAAACAGGCATTTCCAGCACTATTCCCGCATATAACGAAATAGCAGTAAAACTCTGCCTAAAACACAGAAGAAACGTATCCTTCAATCTGCTCTGCTGTGCGTTTGTTCAGCTAAGTGAGTTAAATCTCCCTTTAGATTCAGGAGTTAGAAACACGTTTCTGGTAAGAGCTGCGTTTGGACATTTCTCAGTGAATGGGAGTATATGCTGTAAGGAGAACTGTCTGCTTCTAAAACCAAAACGGAGCTACCTAACAGAACGGTCTTCAATGTGTGCATTCAACTTACAGAGTTAAACTCGTGTGTTGAAGGGGAAGTCTGGAAACGCTTTCTGTGGAGAGATCTCAAAACAGGCATTTCCAGGCATTTCCAGCACTATTCCCGCATATAACGAAATAGCAGTAAAACTCTGCCTAAAACACAGAAGAAACGTATCCTTCAATCTGCTCTGCTGTGCGTTTGTTCAGCTAAGTGAGTTAAATCTCCCTTTAGATTCAGGAGTTAGAAACACGTTTCTGGTAAGAGCTGCGTTTGGACATTTCTCAGTGAATGGAAGTATATGCTGTAAGGAGAACTGTCTGCTTCTAAAACCAAAACGGAGCTACCTAACAGAACGGTCTTCAATGTGTGCATTCAACTTACAGAGTTAAACTCGTGTGTTGAAGGGGAAGTCTGGAAACGCTTTCTGTGGAGAGATCTCAAAACAGGCATTTCCAGGCATTTCCAGCACTATTCCCGCATATAACGAAATAGCAGTAAAACTCTGCCTAAAACACAGAAGAAACGTATCCTTCAATCTGCTCTGCTGTGCGTTTGTTCAGCTAAGTGAGTTAAATCTCCCTTTAGATTCAGGAGTTAGAAACAGGTTTCTGGTAAGAGCTGCGTTTGGACATTTCTCAGTGAATGGGAGTATATGCTGTAAGGAGAACTGTCTGCTTCTAAAACCAAAACGGAGCTACCTAACAGAACGGTCTTCAATGTGTGCATTCAACTTACAGAGTTAAACTCGTGTGTTGAAGGGGAAGTCTGGAAACGCTTTCTGTGGAGAGATCTCAAAACAGGCATTTCCAGGCATTTCCAGCACTATTCCCGCATATAACGAAATAGCAGTAAAACTCTGCCTAAAACACAGAAGAAACGTATCCATCAATCTGCTCTGCTGTGCGTTTGTTCAGCTAAGTGAGTTAAATCTCCCTTTAGATTCAGGAGTTAGAAACACGTTTCTGGTAAGAGCTGCGTTTGGACATTTCTCAGTGAATGGGAGTATATGCTGTAAGGAGAACTGTCTGCTTCTAAAACCAAAACGGAGCTACCTAACAGAACGGTCTTCAATGTGTGCATTCAACTTACAGAGTTAAACTCGTGTGTTGAAGGGGAAGTCTGGAAACGCTTTCTGTGGAGAGATCTCAAAACAGGCATTTCCAGGCATTTCCAGCACTATTCCCGCATATAACGAAATAGCAGTAAAACTCTGCCTAAAACACAGAAGAAACGTATCCTTCAATCTGCTCTGCTGTGCGTTTGTTCAGCTAAGTGAGTTAAATCTCCCTTTAGATTCAGGAGTTAGAAACACGTTTCTGGTAAGAGCTGCGTTTGGACATTTCTCAGTGAATGGGAGTATATGCTGTAAGGAGAACTGTCTGCTTCTAAAACCAAAACGGAGCTACCTAACAGAACGGTCTTCAATGTGTGCATTCAACTTACAGAGTTAAACTCGTGTGTTGAAGGGGAAGTCTGGAAACGCTTTCTGTGGAGAGATCTCAAAACAGGCATTTCCAGCACTATTCCCGCATATAACGAAATAGCAGTAAAACTCTGCCTAAAACACAGAAGAAACGTATCCTTCAATCTGCTCTGCTGTGCGTTTGTTCAGCTAAGTGAGTTAAATCTCCCTTTAGATTCAGGAGTTAGAAACAGGTTTCTGGTAAGAGCTGCGTTTGGACATTTCTCAGTGAATGGGAGTATATGCTGTAAGGAGAACTGTCTGCTTCTAAAACCAAAACGGAGCTACCTAACAGAACGGTCTTCAATGTGTGCATTCAACTTACAGAGTTAAACTCGTGTGTTGAAGGGGAAGTCTGGAAACGCTTTCTGTGGAGAGATCTCAAAACAGGCATTTCCAGGCATTTCCAGCACTATTCCCGCATATAACGAAATAGCAGTAAAACTCTGCCTAAAACACAGAAGAAACGTATCCTTCAATCTGCTCTGCTGTGCGTTTGTTCAGCTAAGTGAGTTAAATCTCCCTTTAGATTCAGGAGTTAGAAACAGGTTTCTGGTAAGAGCTGCGTTTGGACATTTCTCAGTGAATGGGAGTATATGCTGTAAGGAGAACTGTCTGCTTCTAAAACCAAAACGGAGCTACCTAACAGAACGGTCTTCAATGTGTGCATTCAACTTACAGAGTTAAACTCGTGTGTTGAAGGGGAAGTCTGGAAACGCTTTCTGTGGAGAGATCTCAAAACAGGCATTTCCAGGCATTTCCAGCACTATTCCCGCATATAACGAAATAGCAGTAAAACTCTGCCTAAAACACAGAAGAAACGTATCCTTCAATCTGCTCTGCTGTGCGTTTGTTCAGCTAAGTGAGTTAAATCTCCCTTTAGATTCAGGAGTTAGAAACACGTTTCTGGTAAGAGCTGCGTTTGGACATTTCTCAGTGAATGGGAGTATATGCTGTAAGGAGAACTGTCTGCTTCTAAAACCAAAACGGAGCTACCTAACAGAACGGTCTTCAATGTGTGCATTCAACTTACAGAGTTAAACTCGTGTGTTGAAGGGGAAGTCTGGAAACGCTTTCTGTGGAGAGATCTCAAAACAGGCATTTCCAGCACTATTCCCGCATATAACGAAATAGCAGTAAAACTCTGCCTAAAACACAGAAGAAACGTATCCTTCAATCTGCTCTGCTGTGCGTTTGTTCAGCTAAGTGAGTTAAATCTCCCTTTAGATTCAGGAGTTAGAAACACGTTTCTGGTAAGAGCTGCGTTTGGACATTTCTCAGTGAATGGGAGTATATGCTGTAAGGAGAACTGTCTGCTTCTAAAACCAAAACGGAGCTACCTAACAGAACGGTCTTCAATGTGTGCATTGAACTTACAGAGTTAAACTCGTGTGTTGAAGGGGAAGTCTGGAAACGCTTTCTGTGGAGAGATCTCAAAACAGGCATTTCCAGCACTATTCCCGCATATAACGAAATAGCAGTAAAACTCTGCCTAAAACACAGAAGAAACGTATCCTTCAATCTGCTCTGCTGTGCGTTTGTTCAGCTAAGTGAGTTAAATCTCCCTTTAGATTCAGGAGTTAGAAACACGTTTCTGGTAAGAGCTGCGTTTGGACATTTCTCAGTGAATGGGAGTATATGCTGTAAGGAGAACTGTCTGCTTCTAAAACCAAAACGGAGCTACCTAACAGAACGGTCTTCAATGTGTGCATTCAACTTACAGAGTTAAACTCGTGTGTTGAAGGGGAAGTCTGGAAACGCTTTCTGTGGAGAGATCTCAAAACAGGCATTTCCAGCACTATTCCCGCATATAACGAAATAGCAGTAAAACTCTGCCTAAAACACAGAAGAAACGTATCCTTCAATCTGCTCTGCTGTGCGTTTGTTCAGCTAAGTGAGTTAAATCTCCCTTTAGATTCAGGAGTTAGAAACACGTTTCTGGTAAGAGCTGCGTTTGGACATTTCTCAGTGAATGGGAGTATATGCTGTAAGGAGAACTGTCTGCTTCTAAAACCAAAACAGAGCTACCTAACAGAACGGTCTTCAATGTGTGCATTCAACTTACAGAGTTAAACTCGTGTGTTGAAGGGGAAGTCTGGAAACGCTTTCTGTGGAGAGATCTCAAAACAGGCATTTCCAGGCATTTCCAGCACTATTCCCGCATATAACGAAATAGCAGTAAAACTCTGCCTAAAACACAGAAGAAACGTATCCTTCAATCTGCTCTGCTGTGCGTTTGTTCAGCTAAGTGAGTTAAATCTCCCTTTAGATTCAGGAGTTAGAAACACGTTTCTGGTAAGAGCTGCGTTTGGACATTTCTCAGTGAATGGGAGTATATGCTGTAAGGAGAACTGTCTGCTTCTAAAACCAAAACGGAGCTACCTAACAGAACGGTCTTCAATGTGTGCATTCAACTTACAGAGTTAAACTCGTGTGTTGAAGGGGAAGTCTGGAAACGCTTTCTGTGGAGAGATCTCAAAACAGGCATTTCCAGGCATTTCCAGCACTATTCCCGCATATAACGAAATAGCAGTAAAACTCTGCCTAAAACACAGAAGAAACGTATCCTTCAATCTGCTCTGCTGTGCGTTTGTTCAGCTAAGTGAGTTAAATCTCCCTTTAGATTCAGGAGTTAGAAACACGTTTCTGGTAAGAGCTGCGTTTGGACATTTCTCAGTGAATGGGAGTATATGCTGTAAGGAGAACTGTCTGCTTCTAAAACCAAAACGGAGCTACCTAACAGAACGGTCTTCAATGTGTGCATTCAACTTACAGAGTTAAACTCGTGTGTTGAAGGGGAAGTCTGGAAACGCTTTCTGTGGAGAGATCTCAAAACAGGCATTTCCAGCACTATTCCCGCATATAACGAAATAGCAGTAAAACTCTGCCTAAAACACAGAAGAAACGTATCCTTCAATCTGCTCTGCTGTGCGTTTGTTCAGCTAAGTGAGTTAAATCTCCCTTTAGATTCAGGAGTTAGAAACACGTTTCTGGTAAGAGCTGCGTTTGGACATTTCTCAGTGAATGGGAGTATATGCTGTAAGGAGAACTGTCTGCTTCTAAAACCAAAACGGAGCTACCTAACAGAACGGTCTTCAATGTGTGCATTCAACTTACAGAGTTAAACTCGTGTGTTGAAGGGGAAGTCTGGAAACGCTTTCTGTGGAGAGATCTCAAAACAGGCATTTCCAGCACTATTCCCGCATATAACGAAATAGCAGTAAAACTCTGCCTAAAACACAGAAGAAACGTATCCTTCAATCTGCTCTGCTGTGCGTTTGTTCAGCTAAGTGAGTTAAATCTCCCTTTAGATTCAGGAGTTAGAAACACGTTTCTGGTAAGAGCTGCGTTTGGACATTTCTCAGTGAATGGGAGTATATGCTGTAAGGAGAACTGTCTGCTTCTAAAACCAAAACGGAGCTACCTAACAGAACGGTCTTCAATGTGTGCATTCAACTTACAGAGTTAAACTCGTGTGTTGAAGGGGAAGTCTGGAAACGCTTTCTGTGGAGAGATCTCAAAACAGGCATTTCCAGGCATTTCCAGCACTATTCCCGCATATAACGAAATAGCAGTAAAACTCTGCCTAAAACACAGAAGAAACGTATCCTTCAATCTGCTCTGCTGTGCGTTTGTTCAGCTAAGTGAGTTAAATCTCCCTTTAGATTCAGGAGTTAGAAACACGTTTCTGGTAAGAGCTGCGTTTGGACATTTCTCAGTGAATGGGAGTATATGCTGTAAGGAGAACTGTCTGCTTCTAAAACCAAAACGGAGCTACCTAACAGAACGGTCTTCAATGTGTGCATTCAACTTACAGAGTTAAACTCGTGTGTTGAAGGGGAAGTCTGGAAACGCTTTCTGTGGAGAGATCTCAAAACAGGCATTTCCAGCACTATTCCCGCATATAACGAAATAGCAGTAAAACTCTGCCTAAAACACAGAAGAAACGTATCCTTCAATCTGCTCTGCTGTGCGTTTGTTCAGCTAAGTGAGTTAAATCTCCCTTTAGATTCAGGAGTTAGAAACACGTTTCTGGTAAGAGCTGCGTTTGGACATTTCTCAGTGAATGGGAGTATATGCTGTAAGGAGAACTGTCTGCTTCTAAAACCAAAACGGAGCTACCTAACAGAACGGTCTTCAATGTGTGCATTCAACTTACAGAGTTAAACTCGTGTGTTGAAGGGGAAGTCTGGAAACGCTTTCTGTGGAGAGATCTCAAAACAGGCATTTCCAGGCATTTCCAGCACTATTCCCGCATATAACGAAATAGCAGTAAAACTCTGCCTAAAACACAGAAGAAACGTATCCTTCAATCTGCTCTGCTGTGCGTTTGTTCAGCTAAGTGAGTTAAATCTCCCTTTAGATTCAGGAGTTAGAAACACGTTTCTGGTAAGAGCTGCGTTTGGACATTTCTCAGTGAATGGGAGTATATGCTGTAAGGAGAACTGTCTGCTTCTAAAACCAAAACGGAGCTACCTAACAGAACGGTCTTCAATGTGTGCATTCAACTTACAGAGTTAAACTCGTGTGTTGAAGGGGAAGTCTGGAAACGCTTTCTGTGGAGAGATCTCAAAACAGGCATTTCCAGCACTATTCCCGCATATAACGAAATAGCAGTAAAACTCTGCCTAAAACACAGAAGAAACGTATCCTTCAATCTGCTCTGCTGTGCGTTTGTTCAGCTAAGTGAGTTAAATCTCCCTTTAGATTCAGGAGTTAGAAACACGTTTCTGGTAAGAGCTGCGTTTGGACATTTCTCAGTGAATGGGAGTATATGCTGTAAGGAGAACTGTCTGCTTCTAAAACCAAAACGGAGCTACCTAACAGAACGGTCTTCAATGTGTGCATTCAACTTACAGAGTTAAACTCGTGTGTTGAAGGGGAAGTCTGGAAACGCTTTCTGTGGAGAGATCTCAAAACAGGCATTTCCAGGCATTTCCAGCACTATTCCCGCATATAACGAAATAGCAGTAAAACTCTGCCTAAAACACAGAAGAAACGTATCCTTCAATCTGCTCTGCTGTGCGTTTGTTCAGCTAAGTGAGTTAAATCTCCCTTTAGATTCAGGAGTTAGAAACACGTTTCTGGTAAGAGCTGCGTTTGGACATTTCTCAGTGAATGGGAGTATATGCTGTAAGGAGAACTGTCTGCTTCTAAAACCAAAACGGAGCTACCTAACAGAACGGTCTTCAATGTGTGCATTCAACTTACAGAGTTAAACTCGTGTGTTGAAGGGGAAGTCTGGAAACGCTTTCTGTGGAGAGATCTCAAAACAGGCATTTCCCGGCATTTCCAGCACTATTCCCGCATATAACGAAATAGCAGTAAAACTCTGCCTAAAACACAGAAGAAACGTATCCTTCAATCTGCTCTGCTGTGCGTTTGTTCAGCTAAGTGAGTTAAATCTCCCTTTAGATTCAGGAGTTAGAAACACGTTTCTGGTAAGAGCTGCGTTTGGACATTTCTCAGTGAATGGGAGTATATGCTGTAAGGAGAACTGTCTGCTTCTAAAACCAAAACGGAGCTACCTAACAGAACGGTCTTCAATGTGTGCATTCAACTTACAGAGTTAAACTCGTGTGTTGAAGGGGAAGTCTGGAAACGCTTTCTGTGGAGAGATCTCAAAACAGGCATTTCCAGCACTATTCCCGCATATAACGAAATAGCAGTAAAACTCTGCCTAAAACACAGAAGAAACGTATCCTTCAATCTGCTCTGCTGTGCGTTTGTTCAGCTAAGTGAGTTAAATCTCCCTTTAGATTCAGGAGTTAGAAACACGTTTCTGGTAAGAGCTGCGTTTGGACATTTCTCAGTGAATGGGAGTATATGCTGTAAGGAGAACTGTCTGCTTCTAAAACCAAAACGGAGCTACCTAACAGAACGGTCTTCAATGTGTGCATTCAACTTACAGAGTTAAACTCGTGTGTTGAAGGGGAAGTCTGGAAACGCTTTCTGTGGAGAGATCTCAAACCAGGCATTTCCAGGCATTTCCAGCACTATTCCCGCATATAATGAAATAGCAGTAAAACTCTGCCTAAAACACAGAAGAAACGTATCCTTCAATCTGCTCTGCTGTGCGTTTGTTCAGCTAAGTGAGTTAAATCTCCCTTTAGATTCAGGAGTTAGAAACACGTTTCTGGTAAGAGCTGCGTTTGGACATTTCTCAGTGAATGGGAGTATATGCTGTAAGGAGAACTGTCTGCTTCTAAAACCAAAACGGAGCTACCTAACAGAACGGTCTTCAATGTGTGCATTCAACTTACAGAGTTAAACTCGTGTGTTGAAGGGGAAGTCTGGAAACGCTTTCTGTGGAGAGATCTCAAAACAGGCATTTCCAGGCATTTCCAGCACTATTCCCGCATATAACGAAATAGCAGTAAAACTCTGCCTAAAACACAGAAGAAACGTATCCTTCAATCTGCTCTGCTGTGCGTTTGTTCAGCTAAGTGAGTTAAATCTCCCTTTAGATTCAGGAGTTAGAAACACGTTTCTGGTAAGAGCTGCGTTTGGACATTTCTCAGTGAATGGGAGTATATGCTGTAAGGAGAACTGTCTGCTTCTAAAACCAAAACGGAGCTACCTAACAGAACGGTCTTCAATGTGTGCATTCAACTTACAGAGTTAAACTCGTGTGTTGAAGGGGAAGTCTGGAAACGCTTTCTGTGGAGAGATCTCAAAACAGGCATTTCCAGGCATTTCCAGCACTATTCCCGCATATAACGAAATAGCAGTAAAACTCTGCCTAAAACACAGAAGAAACGTATCCTTCAATCTGCTCTGCTGTGCGTTTGTTCAGCTAAGTGAGTTAAATCTCCCTTTAGATTCAGGAGTTAGAAACACGTTTCTGGTAAGAGCTGCGTTTGGACATTTCTCAGTGAATGGGAGTATATGCTGTAAGGAGAACTGTCTGCTTCTAAAACCAAAACGGAGCTACCTAACAGAACGGTCTTCAATGTGTGCATTCAACTTACAGAGTTAAACTCGTGTGTTGAAGGGGAAGTCTGGAAACGCTTTCTGTGGAGAGATCTCAAAACAGGCATTTCCAGCACTATTCCCGCATATAACGAAATAGCAGTAAAACTCTGCCTAAAACACAGAAGAAACGTATCCTTCAATCTGCTCTGCTGTGCGTTTGTTCAGCTAAGTGAGTTAAATCTCCCTTTAGATTCAGGAGTTAGAAACACGTTTCTGGTAAGAGCTGCGTTTGGACATTTCTCAGTGAATGGGAGTATATGCTGTAAGGAGAACTGTCTGCTTCTAAAACCAAAACGGAGCTACCTAACAGAACGGTCTTCAATGTGTGCATTCAACTTACAGAGTTAAACTCGTGTGTTGAAGGGGAAGTCTGGAAACGCTTTCTGTGGAGAGATCTCAAAACAGGCATTTCCAGGCATTTCCAGCACTATTCCCGCATATAACGAAATAGCAGTAAAACTCTGCCTAAAACACAGAAGAAACGTATCCTTCAATCTGCTCTGCTGTGCGTTTGTTCAGCTAAGTGAGTTAAATCTCCCTTTAGATTCAGGAGTTAGAAACACGTTTCTGGTAAGAGCTGCGTTTGGACATTTCTCAGTGAATGGGAGTATATGCTGTAAGGAGAACTGTCTGCTTCTAAAACCAAAACGGAGCTACCTAACAGAACGGTCTTCAATGTGTGCATTCAACTTACAGAGTTAAACTCGTGTGTTGAAGGGGAAGTCTGGAAACGCTTTCTGTGGAGAGATCTCAAAACAGGCATTTCCAGCACTATTCCCGCATATAACGAAATAGCAGTAAAACTCTGCCTAAAACACAGAAGAAACGTATCCTTCAATCTGCTCTGCTGTGCGTTTGTTCAGCTAAGTGAGTTAAATCTCCCTTTAGATTCAGGAGTTAGAAACACGTTTCTGGTAAGAGCTGCGTTTGGACATTTCTCAGTGAATGGGAGTATATGCTGTAAGGAGAACTGTCTGCTTCTAAAACCAAAACGGAGCTACCTAACAGAACGGTCTTCAATGTGTGCATTCAACTTACAGAGTTAAACTCGTGTGTTGAAGGGGAAGTCTGGAAACGCTTTCTGTGGAGAGATCTCAAAACAGGCATTTCCAGGCATTTCCAGCACTATTCCCGCATATAACGAAATAGCAGTAAAACTCTGCCTAAAACACAGAAGAAACGTATCCTTCAATCTGCTCTGCTGTGCGTTTGTTCAGCTAAGTGAGTTAAATCTCCCTTTAGATTCAGGAGTTAGAAACACGTTTCTGGTAAGAGCTGCGTTTGGACATTTCTCAGTGAATGGGAGTATATGCTGTAAGGAGAACTGTCTGCTTCTAAAACCAAAACGGAGCTACCTAACAGAACGGTCTTCAATGTGTGCATTCAACTTACAGAGTTAAACTCGTGTGTTGAAGGGGAAGTCTGGAAACGCTTTCTGTGGAGAGATCTCAAAACAGGCATTTCCAGGCATTTCCAGCACTATTCCCGCATATAACGAAATAGCAGTAAAACTCTGCCTAAAACACAGAAGAAACGTATCCTTCAATCTGCTCTGCTGTGCGTTTGTTCAGCTAAGTGAGTTAAATCTCCCTTTAGATTCAGGAGTTAGAAACACGTTTCTGGTAAGAGCTGCGTTTGGACATTTCTCAGTGAATGGGAGTATATGCTGTAAGGAGAACTGTCTGCTTCTAAAACCAAAACGGAGCTACCTAACAGAACGGTCTTCAATGTGTGCATTCAACTTACAGAGTTAAACTCGTGTGTTGAAGGGGAAGTCTGGAAACGCTTTCTGTGGAGAGATCTCAAAACAGGCATTTCCAGCACTATTCCCGCATATAACGAAATAGCAGTAAAACTCTGCCTAAAACACAGAAGAAACGTATCCTTCAATCTGCTCTGCTGTGCGTTTGTTCAGCTAAGTGAGTTAAATCTCCCTTTAGATTCAGGAGTTAGAAACACGTTTCTGGTAAGAGCTGCGTTTGGACATTTCTCAGTGAATGGGAGTATATGCTGTAAGGAGAACTGTCTGCTTCTAAAACCAAAACGGAGCTACCTAACAGAACGGTCTTCAATGTGTGCATTCAACTTACAGAGTTAAACTCGTGTGTTGAAGGGGAAGTCTGGAAACGCTTTCTGTGGAGAGATCTCAAACCAGGCATTTCCAGGCATTTCCAGCACTATTCCCGCATATAATGAAATAGCAGTAAAACTCTGCCTAAAACACAGAAGAAACGTATCCTTCAATCTGCTCTGCTGTGCGTTTGTTCAGCTAAGTGAGTTAAATCTCCCTTTAGATTCAGGAGTTAGAAACACGTTTCTGGTAAGAGCTGCGTTTGGACATTTCTCAGTGAATGGGAGTATATGCTGTAAGGAGAACTGTCTGCTTCTAAAACCAAAACGGAGCTACCTAACAGAACGGTCTTCAATGTGTGCATTCAACTTACAGAGTTAAACTCGTGTGTTGAAGGGGAAGTCTGGAAACGCTTTCTGTGGAGAGATCTCAAAACAGGCATTTCCAGCACTATTCCCGCATATAACGAAATAGCAGTAAAACTCTGCCTAAAACACAGAAGAAACGTATCCTTCAATCTGCTCTGCTGTGCGTTTGTTCAGCTAAGTGAGTTAAATCTCCCTTTAGATTCAGGAGTTAGAAACACGTTTCTGGTAAGAGCTGCGTTTGGACATTTCTCAGTGAATGGGAGTATATGCTGTAAGGAGAACTGTCTGCTTCTAAAACCAAAACGGAGCTACCTAACACAACGGTCTTCAATGTGTTCATTCAACTTACAGAGTTAAACTCGTGTGTTGAAGGGGAAGTCTGGAAACGCTTTCTGTGGAGAGATCTCAAAACAGGCATTTCCAGCACTATTCCCGCATATAACGAAATAGCAGTAAAACTCTGTCTAAAACACAGAAGAAACGTATCCTTCAATCTGCTCTGCTGTGCGTTTGTTCAGCTAAGTGAGTTAAATCTCCCTTTAGATTCAGGAGTTAGAAACACGTTTCTGGTAAGAGCTGCGTTTGGACATTTCTCAGTGAATGGGAGTATATGCAGTAAGGAGAACTGTCTGCTTCTAAAACAAAAACGGAGCTACCTAACAGAACGGTCTTCAATGTGTGCATTCAACTTACAGAGTTAAACTCGTGTGTTGAAGGGGAAGTCTGGAAACGCTTTCTGTGGAGAGATCTCAAAACAGGCATTTCCAGGCATTTCCAGCACTATTCCCGCATATAACGAAATAGCAGTAAAACTCTGCCTAAAACACAGAAGAAACGTATCCTTCAATCTGCTCTGCTGTGCGTTTGTTCAGCTAAGTGAGTTAAATCTCCCTTTAGATTCAGGAGTTAGAAACACGTTTATGGTAAGAGCTGCGTTTGGACATTTCTCAGTGAATGGGAGTATATGCTGTAAGGAGAACTGTCTGCTTCTAAAACCAAAACGGAGCTACCTAACAGAACGGTCTTCAATGTGTGCATTCAACTTACAGAGTTAAACTCGTGTGTTGAAGGGGAAGTCTGGAAACGCTTTCTGTGGAGAGATCTCAAAACAGGCATTTCCAGCACTATTCCCGCATATAACGAAATAGCAGTAAAACTCTGCCTAAAACACAGAAGAAACGTATCCTTCAATCTGCTCTGCTGTGCGTTTGTTCAGCTAAGTGAGTTAAATCTCCCTTTAGATTCAGGAGTTAGAAACACGTTTCTGGTAAGAGCTGCGTTTGGACATTTCTCAGTGAATGGGAGTATATGCTGTAAGGAGAACTGTCTGCTTCTAAAACCAAAACGGAGCTACCTAACAGAACGGTCTTCAATGTGTGCATTCAACTTACAGAGTTAAACTCGTGTGTTGAAGGGGAAGTCTGGAAACGCTTTCTGTGGAGAGATCTCAAAACAGGCATTTCCAGGCATTTCCAGCACTATTCCCGCATATAACGAAATAGCAGTAAAACTCTGCCTAAAACACAGAAGAAACGTATCCTTCAATCTGCTCTGCTGTGCGTTTGTTCAGCTAAGTGAGTTAAATCTCCCTTTAGATTCAGGAGTTAGAAACACGTTTCTGGTAAGAGCTGCGTTTGGACATTTCTCAGTGAATGGGAGTATATGCTGTAAGGAGAACTGTCTGCTTCTAAAACCAAAACGGAGCTACCTAACAGAACGGTCTTCAATGTGTGCATTCAACTTACAGAGTTAAACTCGTGTGTTGAAGGGGAAGTCTGGAAACGCTTTCTGTGGAGAGATCTCAAAACAGGCATTTCCAGGCATTTCCAGCACTATTCCCGCATATAACGAAATAGCAGTAAAACTCTGCCTAAAACACAGAAGAAACGTATCCTTCAATCTGCTCTGCTGTGCGTTTGTTCAGCTAAGTGAGTTAAATCTCCCTTTAGATTCAGGAGTTAGAAACACGTTTCTGGTAAGAGCTGCGTTTGGACATTTCTCAGTGAATGGGAGTATATGCTGTAAGGAGAACTGTCTGCTTCTAAAACCAAAACGGAGCTACCTAACAGAACGGTCTTCAATGTGTGCATTCAACTTACAGAGTTAAACTCGTGTGTTGAAGGGGAAGTCTGGAAACGCTTTCTGTGGAGAGATCTCAAAACAGGCATTTCCAGCACTATTCCCGCATATAACGAAATAGCAGTAAAACTCTGCCTAAAACACAGAAGAAACGTATCCTTCAATCTGCTCTGCTGTGCGTTTGTTCAGCTAAGTGAGTTAAATCTCCCTTTAGATTCAGGAGTTAGAAACACGTTTCTGGTAAGAGCTGCGTTTGGACATTTCTCAGTGAATGGGAGTATATGCTGTAAGGAGAACTGTCTGCTTCTAAAACCAAAACGGAGCTACCTAACAGAACGGTCTTCAATGTGTGCATTCAACTTACAGAGTTAAACTCGTGTGTTGAAGGGGAAGTCTGGAAACGCTTTCTGTGGAGAGATCTCAAAACAGGCATTTCCAGGCATTTCCAGCACTATTCCCGCATATAACGAAATAGCAGTAAAACTCTGCCTAAAACACAGAAGAAACGTATCCTTCAATCTGCTCTGCTGTGCGTTTGTTCAGCTAAGTGAGTTAAATCTCCCTTTAGATTCAGGAGTTAGAAACACGTTTCTGGTAAGAGCTGCGTTTGGACATTTCTCAGTGAATGGGAGTATATGCTGTAAGGAGAACTGTCTGCTTCTAAAACCAAAACGGAGCTACCTAACAGAACGGTCTTCAATGTGTGCATTCAACTTGCAGAGTTAAACTCGTGTGTTGAAGGGGAAGTCTGGAAACGCTTTCTGTGGAGAGATCTCAAAACAGGCATTTCCAGGCATTTCCAGCACTATTCCCGCATATAACGAAATAGCAGTAAAACTCTGCCTAAAACACAGAAGAAACGTATCCTTCAATCTGCTCTGCTGTGCGTTTGTTCAGCTAAGTGAGTTAAATCTCCCTTTAGATTCAGGAGTTAGAAACACGTTTCTGGTAAGAGCTGCGTTTGGACATTTCTCAGTGAATGGGAGTATATGCTGTAAGGAGAACTGTCTGCTTCTAAAACCAAAACGGAGCTACCTAACAGAACGGTCTTCAATGTGTGCATTCAACTTACAGAGTTAAACTCGTGTGTTGAAGGGGAAGTCTGGAAACGCTTTCTGTGGAGAGATCTCAAAACAGGCATTTCCAGCACTATTCCCGCATATAACGAAATAGCAGTAAAACTCTGCCTAAAACACAGAAGAAACGTATCCTTCAATCTGCTCTGCTGTGCGTTTGTTCAGCTAAGTGAGTTAAATCTCCCTTTAGATTCAGGAGTTAGAAACACGTTTCTGGTAAGAGCTGCGTTTGGACATTTCTCAGTGAATGGGAGTATATGCTGTAAGGAGAACTGTCTGCTTCTAAAACCAAAACGGAGCTACCTAACAGAACGGTCTTCAATGTGTGCATTCAACTTACAGAGTTAAACTCGTGTGTTGAAGGGGAAGTCTGGAAACGCTTTCTGTGGAGAGATCTCAAAACAGGCATTTCCAGGCATTTCCAGCACTATTCCCGCATATAACGAAATAGCAGTAAAACTCTGCCTAAAACACAGAAGAAACGTATCCTTCAATCTGCTCTGCTGTGCGTTTGCTCAGCTAAGTGAGTTAAATCTCCCTTTAGATTCAGGAGTTAGAAACACGTTTCTGGTAAGAGCTGCGTTTGGACATTTCTCAGTGAATGGGAGTATATGCTGTAAGGAGAACTGTCTGCTTCTAAAACCAAAACGGAGCTACCTAACAGAACGGTCTTCAATGTGTGCATTCAACTTACAGAGTTAAACTCGTGTGTTGAAGGGGAAGTCTGGAAACGCTTTCTGTGGAGAGATCTCAAAACAGGCATTTCCAGCACTATTCCCGCATATAACGAAATAGCAGTAAAACTC
Source organism: Saguinus oedipus (assembly GCA_031835075.1). Taxonomy (NCBI): domain Eukaryota; kingdom Metazoa; phylum Chordata; class Mammalia; order Primates; family Cebidae; genus Saguinus; species Saguinus oedipus. The sequence continues at coordinate 351,308 of JASSZA010000370.1, read as the reverse complement.
TGCCTAAAACACAGAAGAAACGTATCCTTCAATCTGCTCTGCTGTGCGTTTGTTCAGCTAAGTGAGTTAAATCTCCCTTTAGATTCAGGAGTTAGAAACACGTTTCTGGTAAGAGCTGCGTTTGGACATTTCTCAGTGAATGGGAGTATATGCTGTAAGGAGAACTGTCTGCTTCTAAAACCAAAACGGAGCTACCTAACAGAACGGTCTTCAATATGTGCATTCAACTTACAGAGTTAAACTCGTGTGTTGAAGGGGAAGTCTGGAAACGCTTTCTGTGGAGAGATCTCAAAACAGGCATTTCCAGCACTATTCCCGCATATAACGAAATAGCAGTAAAACTCTGCCTAAAACACAGAAGAAACGTATCCTTCAATCTGCTCTGCTGTGCGTTTGTTCAGCTAAGTGAGTTAAATCTCCCTTTAGATTCAGGAGTTAGAAACACGTTTCTGGTAAGAGCTGCGTTTGGACATTTCTCAGTGAATGGGAGTATATGCTGTAAGGAGAACTGTCTGCTTCTAAAACCAAAACGGAGCTACCTAACAGAACGGTCTTCAATGTGTGCATTCAACTTACAGAGTTAAACTCGTGTGTTGAAGGGGAAGTCTGGAAACGCTTTCTGTGGAGAGATCTCAAAACAGGAATTTCCAGGCATTTCCAGCACTATTCCCGCATATAACGAAATAGCAGTAAAACTCTGCCTAAAACACAGAAGAAACGTATCCTTCAATCTGCTCTGCTGTGCGTTTGTTCAGCTAAGTGAGTTAAATCTCCCTTTAGATTCAGGAGTTAGAAACACGTTTCTGGTAAGAGCTGCGTTTGGACATTTCTCAGTGAATGGGAGTATATGCTGTAAGGAGAACTGTCTGCTTCTAAAACCAAAACGGAGCTACCTAACAGAACGGTCTTCAATGTGTGCATTCAACTTACAGAGTTAAACTCGTGTGTTGAAGGGGAAGTCTGGAAACGCTTTCTGTGGAGAGATCTCAAAACAGGCATTTCCAGCACTATTCCCGCATATAACGAAATAGCAGTAAAACTCTGCCTAAAACACAGAAGAAACGTATCCTTCAATCTGCTCTGCTGTGCGTTTGTTCAGCTAAGTGAGTTAAATCTCCCTTTAGATTCAGGAGTTAGAAACACGTTTCTGGTAAGAGCTGCGTTTGGACATTTCTCAGTGAATGGGAGTATATGCTGTAAGGAGAACTGTCTGCTTCTAAAACCAAAACGGAGCTACCTAACAGAACGGTCTTCAATGTGTGCATTCAACTTACAGAGTTAAACTCGTGTGTTGAAGGGGAAGTCTGGAAACGCTTTCTGTGGAGAGATCTCAAAACAGGCATTTCCAGCACTATTCCCGCATATAACGAAATAGCAGTAAAACTCTGCCTAAAACACAGAAGAAACGTATCCTTCAATCTGCTCTGCTGTGCGTTTGTTCAGCTAAGTGAGTTAAATCTCCCTTTAGATTCAGGAGTTAGAAACACGTTTCTGGTAAGTGCTGCGTTTGGACATTTCTCAGTGAATGGGAGTATATGCTGTAAGGAGAACTGTCTGCTTCTAAAACCAAAACGGAGCTACCTAACAGAACGGTCTTCAATGTGTGCATTCAACTTACAGAGTTAAACTCGTGTGTTGAAGGGGAAGTCTGGAAACGCTTTCTCTGGAGAGATCTCAAAACAGGCATTTCCAGCACTATTCCCGCATATAACGAAATAGCAGTAAAACTCTGCCTAAAACACAGAAGAAACGTATCCTTCAATCTGCTCTGCTGTGCGTTTGTTCAGCTAAGTGAGTTAAATCTCCCTTTAGATTCAGGAGTTAGAAACACGTTTCTGGTAAGAGCTGCGTTTGGACATTTCTCAGTGAATGGGAGTATATGCTGTAAGGAGAACTGTCTGCTTCTAAAACCAAAACGGAGCTACCTAACAGAACGGTCTTCAATGTGTGCATTCAACTTACAGAGTTAAACTCGTGTGCTGAAGGGGAAGTCTGGAAACGCTTTCTGTGGAGAGATCTCAAAACAGGCATTTCCAGGCATTTCCAGCACTATTCCCGCATATAACGAAATAGCAGTAAAACTCTGCCTAAAACACAGAAGAAACGTATCCTTCAATCTGCTCTGCTGTGCGTTTGTTCAGCTAAGTGAGTTAAATCTCCCTTTAGATTCAGGAGTTAGAAACACGTTTCTGGTAAGAGCTGCGTTTGCACATTTCTCAGTGAATGGGAGTATATGCTGTAAGGAGAACTGTCTGCTTCTAAAACCAAAACGGAGCTACCTAACAGAACGGTCTTCAATGTGTGCATTCAACTTACAGAGTTAAACTCGTGTGCTGAAGGGGAAGTCTGGAAACGCTTTCTGTGGAGAGATCTCAAAACAGGCATTTCCAGGCATTTCCAGCACTATTCCCGCATATAACGAAATAGCAGTAAAACTCTGCCTAAAACACAGAAGAAACGTATCCTTCAATCTGCTCTGCTGTGCGTTTGTTCAGCTAAGTGAGTTAAATCTCCCTTTAGATTCAGGAGTTAGAAACACGTTTCTGGTAAGAGCTGCGTTTGCACATTTCTCAGTGAATGGGAGTATATGCTGTAAGGAGAACTGTCTGCTTCTAAAACCAAAACGGAGCTACCTAACAGAACGGTCTTCAATGTGTGCATTCAACTTACAGAGTTAAACTCGTGTGTTGAAGGGGAAGTCTGGAAACGCTTTCTGTGGAGAGATCTCAAAACAGGCATTTCCAGGCATTTCCAGCACTATTCCCGCATATAACGAAATAGCAGTAAAACTCTGCCTAAAACACAGAAGAAACGTATCCTTCAATCTGCTCTGCTGTGCGTTTGTTCAGCTAAGTGAGTTAAATCTCCCTTTAGATTCAGGAGTTAGAAACACGTTTCTGGTAAGAGCTGCGTTTGGACATTTCTCAGTGAATGGGAGTATATGCTGTAAGGAGAACTGTCTGCTTCTAAAACCAAAACGGAGCTACCTAACAGAACGGTCTTCAATGTGTGCATTCAACTTACAGAGTTAAACTCGTGTGTTGAAGGGGAAGTCTGGAAACGCTTTCTGTGGAGAGATCTCAAAACAGGCATTTCCAGCACTATTCCCGCATATAACGAAATAGCAGTAAAACTCTGTCTAAAACACAGAAGAAACGTATCCTTCAATCTGCTCTGCTGTGCGTTTGTTCAGCTAAGTGAGTTAAATCTCCCTTTAGATTCAGGAGTTAGAAACACGTTTCTGGTAAGAGCTGCGTTTGGACATTTCTCAGTGAATGGGAGTATATGCTGTAAGGAGAACTGTCTGCTTCTAAAACCAAAACGGAGCTACCTAACAGAACGGTCTTCAATGTGTGCATTCAACTTACAGAGTTAAACTCGTGTGTTGAAGGGGAAGTCTGGAAACGCTTTCTGTGGAGAGATCTCAAAACAGGCATTTCCAGCACTATTCCCGCATATAACGAAATAGCAGTAAAACTCTGCCTAAAACACAGAAGAAACGTATCCTTCAATCTGCTCTGCTGTGCGTTTGTTCAGCTAAGTGAGTTAAATCTCCCTTTAGATTCAGGAGTTAGCAACACGTTTCTGGTAAGTGCTGCGTTTGGACATTTCTCAGTGAATGGGAGTATATGCTGTAAGGAGAACTGTCTGCTTGTGAAAGCAAAATGGAGCTACCTAACAGAACGGTCTTCAATGTGTGCATTCAACTTACAGAGTTAAACTCGTGTGTTGAAGGGGAAGTCTGGAAACGCTTTCTGTGGAGAGATCTCAAAACAGGCATTTCCAGGCATTTCCAGCACTATTCCCGCATATAACGAAATAGCAGTAAAACTCTGCCTAAAACACAGAAGAAACGTATCCTTCAATCTGCTCTGCTGTGCGTTTGTTCAGCTAAGTGAGTTAAATCTCCCTTTAGATTCAGGAGTTAGAAACACGTTTCTGGTAAGAGCTGCGTTTGGACATTTCTCAGTGAATGGGAGTATATGCTGTAAGGAGAACTGTCTGCTTCTAAAACCAAAACGGAGCTACCTAACAGAACGGTCTTCAATGTGTGCATTCATCTTACAGAGTTAAACTCGTGTGTTGAAGGGGAAGTCTGGAAACGCTTTCTGTGGAGAGATCTCAAAACAGGCATTTCCAGGCATTTCCAGCACTATTCCCGCATATAACGAAATAGCAGTAAAACTCTGCCTAAAACACAGAAGAAACGTATCCTTCAATCTGCTCTGCTGTGCGTTTGTTCAGCTAAGTGAGTTAAATCTCCCTTTAGATTCAGGAGTTAGAAACACGTTTCTGGTAAGAGCTGCGTTTGGACATTTCTCAGTGAATGGGAGTATATGCTGTAAGGAGAACTGTCTGCTTCTAAAACCAAAACGGTGCTACCTAACAGAACGGTCTTCAATGTGTGCATTCAACTTACAGAGTTAAACTCGTGTGTTGAAGGGGAAGTCTGGAAACGCTTTCTGTGGAGAGATCTCAAAACAGGCATTTCCAGGCATTTCCAGCACTATTCCCGCATATAACGAAATAGCAGTAAAACTCTGCCTAAAACACAGAAGAAACGTATCCTTCAATCTGCTCTGCTGTGCGTTTGTTCAGCTAAGTGAGTTAAATCTCCCTTTAGATTCAGGAGTTAGAAACACGTTTCTGGTAAGAGCTGCGTTTCCACATTTCTCAGTGAATGGGAGTATTTGCTGTAAGGAGAACTGTCTGCTTCTAAAACCAAAACGGAGCTACCTAACAGAACGGTCTTCAATGTGTGCATTCAACTTACAGAGTTAAACTCGTGTGTTGAAGGGGAAGTCTGGAAACGCTTTCTGTGGAGAGATCTCAAAACAGGCATTTCCAGGCATTTCCAGCACTATTCCCGCATATAACGAAATAGCAGTAAAACTCGGCCTAAAACACAGAAGAAACGTATCCTTCAATCTGCTCTGCTGTGCGTTTGTTCAGCTAAGTGAGTTAAATCTCCCTTTAGATTCAGGAGTTAGAAACACGTTTCTGGTAAGAGCTGCGTTTGGACATTTCTCAGTGAATGGGAGTATATGCTGTAAGGAGAACTGTCTGCTTCTAAAACCAAAACGGAGCTACCTAACAGAACGGTCTTCAATGTGTGCATTCAACTTACAGAGTTAAACTCGTGTGTTGAAGGGGAAGTCTGGAAACGCTTTCTGTGGAGAGATCTCAAAACAGGCATTTCCAGCACTATTCCCGCATATAACGAAATAGCAGTAAAACTCTGCCTAAAACACAGAAGAAACGTATCCTTCAATCTGCTCTGCTGTGCGTTTGTTCAGCTAAGTGAGTTAAATCTCCCTTTAGATTCAGGAGTTAGAAACACGTTTCTGGTAAGAGCTGCGTTTGGACATTTCTCAGTGAATGGGAGTATATGCTGTAAGGAGAACTGTCTGCTTCTAAAACCAAAACGGAGCTACCTAACAGAACGGTCTTCAATGTGTGCATTCAACTTACAGAGTTAAACTCGTGTGTTGAAGGGGAAGTCTGGAAACGCTTTCTGTGGAGAGATCTCAAAACAGGCATTTCCAGCACTATTCCCGCATATAACGAAATAGCAGTAAAACTCTGCCTAAAACACAGAAGAAACGTATCCTTCAATCTGCTCTGCTGTGCGTTTGTTCAGCTAAGTGAGTTAAATCTCCCTTTAGATTCAGGAGTTAGAAACACGTTTCTGGTAAGAGCTGCGTTTGGACATTTCTCAGTGAATGGGAGTATATGCTGTAAGGAGAACTGTCTGCTTCTAAAACCAAAACGGAGCACCTAACAGAACGGTCTTCAATGTGTGCATTCAACTTACAGAGTTAAACTCGTGTGTTGAAGGGGAAGTCTGGAAACGCTTTCTGTGGAGAGATCTCAAAACAGGCATTTCCAGCACTATTCCCGCATATAACGAAATAGCAGTAAAACTCTGTCTAAAACACAGAAGAAACGTATCCTTCAATCTGCTCTGCTGTGCGTTTGTTCAGCTAAGTGAGTTAAATCTCCCTTTAGATTCAGGAGTTAGAAACACGTTTCTGGTAAGAGCTGCGTTTGGACATTTCTCAGTGAATGGGAGTATATGCTGTAAGGAGAACTGTCTGCTTCTAAAACCAAAACGGAGCGACCTAACAGAACGGTCTTCAATGTGTGCATTCAACTTACAGAGTTAAACTCGTGTGTTGAAGGGGAAGTCTGGAAATGCTTTCTGTGGAGAGATCTCAAAACAGGCATTTCCAGGCATTTCCAGCACTATTCCCGCATATAACGAAATAGCAGTAAAACTCTGCCTAAAACACAGAAGAAACGTATCCTTCAATCTGCTCTGCTGTGCGTTTGTTCAGCTAAGTGAGTTAAATCTCCCTTTAGATTCAGGAGTTAGAAACACGTTTCTGGTAAGAGCTGCGTTTGGACATTTCTCAGTGAATGGGAGTATATGCTGTAAGGAGAACTGTCTGCTTCTAAAACCAAAACGGAGCTACCTAACAGAACGGTCTTCAATGTGTGCATTCAACTTACAGAGTTAAACTCGTGTGTTGAAGGGGAAGTCTGGAAACGCTTTCTGTGGAGAGATCTCAAAACAGGCATTTCCAGCACTATTCCCGCATATAACGAAATAGCAGTAAAACTCTGCCTAAAACACAGAAGAAACGTATCCTTCAATCTGCTCTGCTGTGCGTTTGTTCAGCTAAGTGAGTTAAATCTCCCTTTAGATTCAGGAGTTAGAAACACGTTTCTGGTAAGAGCTGCGTTTGGACATTTCTCAGTGAATGGGAGTATATGCTGTAAGGAGAACTGTCTGCTTCTAAAACCAAAACGGAGCTACCTAACAGAACGGTCTTCAATGTGTGCATTCAACTTACAGAGTTAAACTCGTGTGTTGAAGGGGAAGTCTGGAAACGCTTTCTGTGGAGAGATCTCAAAACAGGCATTTCCAGGCATTTCCAGCACTATTTCCGCATATAACGAAATAGCAGTAAAACTCTGCCTAAAACACAGAAGAAACGTATCCTTCAATCTGCTCTGCTGTGCGGTTGTTCAGCTAAGTGAGTTAAATCTCCCTTTAGATTCAGGAGTTAGAAACACGTTTCTGGTAAGAGCTGCGTTTGGACATTTCTCAGTGAATGGGAGTATATGCTGTAAGGAGAACTGTCTGCTTCTAAAACCAAAACGGAGCTACCTAACAGAACGGTCTTCAATGTGTGCATTCAACTTACAGAGTTAAACTCGTGTGTTGAAGGGGAAGTCTGGAAACGCTTTCTGTGGAGAGATCTCAAAACAGGCATTTCCAGGCATTTCCAGCACTATTCCCGCATATAACGAAATAGCAGTAAAACTCTGCCTAAAACACAGAAGAAACGTATCCTTCAATCTGCTCTGCTGTGCGTTTGTTCAGCTAAGTGAGTTAAATCTCCCTTTAGATTCAGGAGTTAGAAACACGTTTCTGGTAAGAGCTGCGTTTGGACATTTCTCAGTGAATGGGAGTATATGCTGTAAGGAGAACTGTCTGCTTCTAAAACCAAAACGGAGCTACCTAACAGAACGGTCTTCAATGTGTGCATTCAACTTACAGAGTTAAACTCGTGTGTTGAAGGGGAAGTCTGGAAACGCTTTCTGTGGAGAGATCTCAAAACAGGCATTTCCAGGCATTTCCAGCACTATTCCCGCATATAACGAAATAGCAGTAAAACTCTGCCTAAAACACAGAAGAAACGTATCCTTCAATCTGCTCTGCTGTGCGTTTGTTCAGCTAAGTGAGTTAAATCTCCCTTTAGATTCAGGAGTTAGAAACACGTTTCTGGTAAGAGCTGCGTTTGGACATTTCTCAGTGAATGGGAGTATATGCTGTAAGGAGAACTGTCTGCTTCTAAAACCAAAACGGAGCTACCTAACAGAACGGTCTTCAATGTGTGCATTCAACTTACAGAGTTAAACTCGTGTGTTGAAGGGGAAGTCTGGAAACGCTTTCTGTGGAGAGATCTCAAAACAGGCATTTCCAGGCATTTCCAGCACTATTCCCGCATATAACGAAATAGCAGTAAAACTCTGCCTAAAACACAGAAGAAACGTATCCTTCAATCTGCTCTGCTGTGCGTTTGTTCAGCTAAGTGAGTTAAATCTCCCTTTAGATTCAGGAGTTAGAAACACGTTTCTGGTAAGAGCTGCGTTTGGACATTTCTCAGTGAATGGGAGTATATGCTGTAAGGAGAACTGTCTGCTTCTAAAACCAAAACGGAGCTACCTAACAGAACGGTCTTCAATGTGTGCATTCATCTTACAGAGTTAAACTCGTGTGTTGAAGGGGAAGTCTGGAAACGCTTTCTGTGGAGAGATCTCAAAACAGGCATTTCCAGGCATTTCCAGCACTATTCCCGCATATAACGAAATAGCAGTAAAACTCTGCCTAAAACACAGAAGAAACGTATCCTTCAATCTGCTCTGCTGTGCGTTTGTTCAGCTAAGTGAGTTAAATCTCCCTTTAGATTCAGGAGTTAGAAACACGTTTCTGGTAAGAGCTGCGTTTGGACATTTCTCAGTGAATGGGAGTATATGCTGTAAGGAGAACTGTCTGCTTCTAAAACCAAAACGGAGCTACCTAACAGAACGGTCTTCAATGTGTGCATTCAACTTACAGAGTTAAACTCGTGTGTTGAAGGGGAAGTCTGGAAACGCTTTCTGTGGAGAGATCTCAAAACAGGCATTTCCAGGCATTTCCAGCACTATTTCCGCATATAACGAAATAGCAGTAAAACTCTGCCTAAAACACAGAAGAAACGTATCCTTCAATCTGCTCTGCTGTGCGTTTGTTCAGCTAAGTGAGTTAAATCTCCCTTTAGATTCAGGAGTTAGAAACACGTTTCTGGTAAGAGCTGCGTTTGGACATTTCTCAGTGAATGGGAGTATATGATGTAAGGAGAACTGTCTGCTTCTAAAACCAAAACGGAGCTACCTAACAGAACGGTCTTCAATGTGTGCATTCAACTTACAGAGTTAAACTCGTGTGTTGAAGGGGAAGTCTGGAAACGCTTTCTGTGGAGAGATCTCAAAACAGGCATTTCCAGGCATTTCCAGCACTATTCCCGCATATAACGAAATAGCAGTAAAACTCTGCCTAAAACACAGAAGAAACGTATCCTTCAATCTGCTCTGCTGTGCGTTTGTTCAGCTAAGTGAGTTAAATCTCCCTTTAGATTCAGGAGTTAGAAACACGTTTCTGGTAAGAGCTGCGTTTGGACATTTCTCAGTGAATGGGAGTATATGCTGTAAGGAGAACTGTCTGCTTCTAAAACCAAAACGGAGCTACCTAACAGAACGGTCTTCAATGTGTGCATTCAACTTACAGAGTTAAACTCGTGTGTTGAAGGGGAAGTCTGGAAACGCTTTCTGTGGAGAGATCTCAAAACAGGCATTTCCAGGCATTTCCAGCACTATTCCCGCATATAACGAAATAGCAGTAAAACTCTGCCTAAAACACAGAAGAAACGTATCCTTCAATCTGCTCTGCTGTGCGTTTGTTCAGCTAAGTGAGTTAAATCTCCCTTTAGATTCAGGAGTTAGAAACACGTTTCTGGTAAGAGCTGCGTTTGGACATTTCTCAGTGAATGGGAGTATATGCTGTAAGGAGAACTGTCTGCTTCTAAAACCAAAACGGAGCTACCTAACAGAACGGTCTTCAATGTGTGCATTCAACTTACAGAGTTAAACGCGTGTGTTGAAGGGGAAGTCTGGAAACGCTTTCTGTGGAGAGATCTCAAAACAGGCATTTCCAGGCATTTCCAGCACTATTCCCGCATATAACGAAATAGCAGTAAAACTCTGCCTAAAACACAGAAGAAACGTATCCTTCAATCTGCTCTGCTGTGCGTTTGTTCAGCTAAGTGAGTTAAATCTCCCTTTAGATTCAGGAGTTAGAAACACGTTTCTGGTAAGAGCTGCGTTTGGACATTTCTCAGTGAATGGGAGTATATGCTGTAAGGAGAACTGTCTGCTTCTAAAACCAAAACGGAGCTACCTAACAGAACGGTCTTCAATGTGTGCATTCATCTTACAGAGTTAAACTCGTGTGTTGAAGGGGAAGTCTGGAAACGCTTTCTGTGGAGAGATCTCAAAACAGGCATTTCCAGGCATTTCCAGCACTATTCCCGCATATAACGAAATAGCAGTAAAACTCTGCCTAAAACACAGAAGAAACGTATCCTTCAATCTGCTCTGCTGTGCGTTTGTTCAGCTAAGTGAGTTAAATCTCCCTTTAGATTCAGGAGTTAGAAACACGTTTCTGGTAAGAGCTGCGTTTGGACATTTCTCAGTGAATGGGAGTATATGCTGTAAGGAGAACTGTCTGCTTCTAAAACCAAAACGGAACTACCTAACAGAACGGTCTTCAATGTGTGCATTCAACTTACAGAGTTAAACTCGTGTGTTGAAGGGGAAGTCTGGAAACGCTTTCTGTGGAGAGATCTCAAAACAGGCATTTCCAGGCATTTCCAGCACTATTCCCGCATATAACGAAATAGCAGTAAAACTCTTCCTAAAACACAGAAGAAACGTATCCTTCAATCTGCTCTGCTGTGCGTTTGTTCAGCTAAGTGAGTTAAATCTCCCTTTAGATTCAGGAGTTAGAAACACGTTTCTGGTAAGAGCTGCGTTTGGACATTTCTCAGTGAATGGGAGTATATGCTGTAAGGAGAACTGTCTGCTTCTAAAACCAAAACGGAGCTACCTAACAGAACGGTCTTCAATGTGTGCATTCAACTTACAGAGTTAAACTCGTGTGTTGAAGGGGAACTCTGGAAACGCTTTCTGTGGAGAGATCTCAAAACAGGCATTTCCAGCACTATTCCCGCATATAACGAAATAGCAGTAAAACTCTGCCTAAAACACAGAAGAAACGTATCCTTCAATCTGCTCTGCTGTGCGTTTGTTCAGCTAAGTGAGTTAAATCTCCCTTTAGATTCAGGAGTTAGAAACACGTTTCTGGTAAGTGCTGCGTTTGGACATTTCTCAGTGAATGGGAGTATATGCTGTAAGGAGAACTGTCTGCTTCTAAAACCAAAACGGAGCTACCTAACAGAACGGTCTTCAATGTGTGCATTCAACTTACAGAGTTAAACTCGTGTGTTGAAGGGGAAGTCTGGAAACGCTTTCTGTGGAGAGATCTCAAAACAGGCATTTCCAGCACTATTCCCGCATATAACGAAATAGCAGTAAAACTCTGCCTAAAACACAGAAGAAACGTATCCTTCAATCTGCTCTGCTGTGCGTTTGTTCAGCTAAGTGAGTTAAATCTCCCTTTAGATTCAGGAGTTAGAAACACGTTTCTGGTAAGAGCTGCGTTTGGACATTTCTCAGTGAATGGGAGTATATGCTGTAAGGAGAACTGTCTGCTTCTAAAACCAAAACGGAGCTACCTAACAGAACGGTCTTCAATGTGTGCATTCAACTTACAGAGTTAAACTCGTGTGTTGAAGGGGAAGTCTGGAAACGCTTTCTGTGGAGAGATCTCAAAAGAGGCATTTCCAGGCATTTCCAGCACTATTCCCGCATATAACGAAATAGCAGTAAAACTCTGCCTAAAACACAGAAGAAACGTATCCTTCAATCTGCTCTGCTGTGCGTTTGTTCAGCTAAGTGAGTTAAATCTCCCTTTAGATTCAGGAGTTAGAAACACGTTTCTGGTAAGAGCTGCGTTTGGACATTTCTCAGTGAATGGGAGTATATGCTGTAAGGAGAACTGTCTGCTTCTAAAACCAAAACGGAGCTACCTAACAGAACGGTCTTCAATGTGTGCATTCAACTTACAGAGTTAAACTCGTGTGTTGAAGGGGAAGTCTGGAAACGCTTTCTGTGGAGAGATCTCAAAACAGGCATTTCCAGGCATTTCCAGCACTATTCCCGCATATAACGAAATAGCAGTAAAACTCTGCCTAAAACACAGAAGAAACGTATCCTTCAATCTGCTCTGCGGTGCGTTTGTTCAGCTAAGTGAGTTAAATCTCCCTTTAGATTCAGGAGTTAGAAACACGTTTCTGGTAAGAGCTGCGTTTGGACATTTCTCAGTGAATGGGAGTATATGCTGTAAGGAGAACTGTCTGCTTCTAAAACCAAAACGGAGCTACCTAACAGAACGGTCTTCAATGTGTGCATTCAACTTACAGAGTTAAACTCGTGTGTTGAAGGGGAAGTCTGGAAACGCTTTCTGTGGAGAGATCTCAAAACAGGCATTTCCAGCACTATTCCCGCATATAACGAAATAGCAGTAAAACTCTGCCTAAAACGCAGAAGAAACGTATCCTTCAATCTGCTCTGCTGTGCGTTTGTTCAGCTAAGTGAGTTAAATCTCCCTTTAGATTCAGGAGTTAGAAACACGTTTCTGGTAAGTGCTGCGTTTGGACATTTCTCAGTGAATGGGAGTATATGCTGTAAGGAGAACTGTCTGCTTCTAAAACCAAAACGGAGCTACCTAACAGAACGGTCTTCAATGTGTGCATTCAACTTACAGAGTTAAACTCGTGTGTTGAAGGGGAAGTCTGGAAACGCTTTCTGTGGAGAGATCTCAAAACAGGCATTTCCAGCACTATTCCCGCATATAACGAAATAGCAGTAAAACTCTGCCTAAAACACAGAAGAAACGTATCCTTCAATCTGCTCTGCTGTGCGTTTGTTCAGCTAAGTGAGTTAAATCTCCCTTTAGATTCAGGAGTTAGAAACACGTTTCTGGTAAGAGCTGCGTTTGGACATTTCTCAGTGAATGGGAGTATATGCTGTAAGGAGAACTGTCTGCTTCTAAAACCAAAACGGAGCTACCTAACAGAACGGTCTTCAATGTGTGCATTCATCTTAGAGAGTTAAACTCGTGTGTTGAAGGGGAAGTCTGGAAACGCTTTCTGTGGAGAGATCTCAAAACAGGCATTTCCAGGCATTTCCAGCACTATTCCCGCATATAACGAAATAGCAGTAAAACTCTGCCTAAAACACAGAAGAAACGTATCCTTCAATCTGCTCTGCTGTGCGTTTGTTCAGCTAAGTGAGTTAAATCTCCCTTTAGATTCAGGAGTTAGAAACACGTTTCTGGTAAGAGCTGCGTTTGGACATTTCTCAGTGAATGGGAGTATATGCTGTAAGGAGAACTGTCTGCTTCTAAAACCAAAACGGAACTACCTAACAGAACGGTCTTCAATGTGTGCATTCAACTTACAGAGTTAAACTCGTGTGTTGAAGGGGAAGTCTGGAAACGCTTTCTGTGGAGAGATCTCAAAACAGGCATTTCCAGGCATTTCCAGCACTATTCCCGCATATAACGAAATAGCAGTAAAACTCTGCCTAAAACACAGAAGAAACGTATCCTTCAATCTGCTCTGCTGTGCGTTTGTTCAGCTAAGTGAGTTAAATCTCCCTTTAGATTCAGGAGTTAGAAACACGTTTATGGTAAGAGCTGCGTTTGGACATTTCTCAGTGAATGGGAATATATGCTGTAACGAGAACTGTCTGCTTCTAAAACCAAAACGGAGCTACCTAACAGAACGGTCTTCAATGTGTGCATTCAACTTACAGAGTTAAACTCGTGTGTTGAAGGGGAAGTCTGGAAACGCTTTCTGTGGAGAGATCTCAAAACAGGCATTTCCAGCACTATTCCCGCATATAACGAAATAGCAGTAAAACTCTGCCTAAAACACAGAAGAAACGTATCCTTCAATCTGCTCTGCTGTGCGTTTGTTCAGCTAAGTGAGTTAAATCTCCCTTTAGATTCAGGAGTTAGAAACACGTTTCTGGTAAGAGCTGCGTTTGGACATTTCTCAGTGAATGGGAGTATATGCTGTAAGGAGAACTGTCTGCTTCTAAAACCAAAACGGAGCTACCTAACAGAACGGTCTTCAATGTGTGCATTCAACTTACAGAGTTAAACTCGTGTGTTGAAGGGGAAGTCTGGAAACGCTTTCTGTGGAGAGATCTCAAAACAGGCATTTCCAGCACTATTCCCGCATATAACGAAATAGCAGTAAAACTCTGCCTAAAACACAGAAGAAACGTATCCTTCAATCTGCTCTGCTGTGCGTTTGTTCAGCTAAGTGAGTTAAATCTCCCTTGAGATTCAGGAGTTAGAAACACGTTTCTGGTAAGTGCTGCGTTTGGACATTTCTCAGTGAATGGGAGTATATGCTGTAAGGAGAACTGTCTGCTTCTAAAACCAAAACGGAGCTACCTAACAGAACGGTCTTCAATGTGTGCATTCAACTTACAGAGTTAAACTCGTGTGTTGAAGGGGAAGTCTGGAAACGCTTTCTGTGGAGAGATCTCAAAACAGGCATTTCCAGCACTATTCCCGCATATAACGAAATAGCAGTAAAACTCTGCCTAAAACACAGAAGAAACGTATCCTTCAATCTGCTCTGCTGTGCGTTTGTTCAGCTAAGTGAGTTAAATCTCCCTTTAGATTCAGGAGTTAGAAACACGTTTCTGGTAAGTGCTGCGTTTGGACATTTCTCAGTGAATGGGAGTATATGCTGTAAGGAGAACTGTCTGCTTCTAAAACCAAAACGGAGCTACCTAACAGAACGGTCTTCAATGTGTGCATTCAACTTACAGAGTTAAACTCGTGTGTTGAAGGGGAAGTCTGGAAACGCTTTCTGTGGAGAGATCTCAAAACAGGCATTTCCAGGCATTTCCAGCACTATTCCCGCATATAACGAAATAGCAGTAAAACTCTGCCTAAAACACAGAAGAAACGTATCCTTCAATCTGCTCTGCTGTGCGTTTGTTCAGCTAAGTGAGTTAAATCTCCCTTTAGATTCAGGAGTTAGAAACACGTTTCTGGTAAGAGCTGCGTTTGGACATTTCTCAGTGAATGGGAGTATATGCTGTAAGGAGAACTGTCTGCTTCTAAAACCAAAATGGAGCTACCTAACACAACGGTCTTCAATGTGTGCATTCAACTTACAGAGTTAAACTCGTGTGTTGAAGGGGAAGTCTGGAAACGCTTTCTGTGGAGAGATCTCAAAACAGGCATTTCCAGCACTATTCCCGCATATAACGAAATAGCAGTAAAACTCTGCCTAAAACACAGAAGAAACGTATCCTTCAATCTGCTCTGCTGTGCGTTTGTTCAGCTAAGTGAGTTAAATCTCCCTTTAGATTCAGGAGTTAGAAACACGTTTCTGGTAAGAGCTGCATTTGGACATTTCTCAGTGAATGGGAGTATATGCTGTAAGGAGAACTGTCTGCTTCTAAAACCAAAACGGAGCTACCTAACAGAACGGTCTTCAATGTGTGCATTCAACTTACAGAGTTAAACTCGTGTGTTGAAGGGGAAGTCTGGAAACGCTTTCTGTGGAGAGATCTCGAAACAGGGATTTCCAGCACTATTCCCGCATATAACGAAATAGCAGTAAAACTCTGCCTAAAACACAGAAGAAACGTATCCTTCAATCTGCTCTGCTGTGCGTTTGTTCAGCTAAGTGAGTTAAATCTCCCTTTAGATTCAGGAGTTAGAAACACGTTTCTGGTAAGAGCTGCGTTTGGACATTTCTCAGTGAATGGGAGTATATGCTGTAAGGAGAACTGTCTGCTTCTAAAACCAAAACGGAGCTACCTAACAGAACGGTCTTCAATGTGTGCATTCAACTTACAGAGTTAAACTCGTGTGTTGAAGGGGAAGTCTGGAAACGCTTTCTGTGGAGAGATCTCAAAACAGGCATTTCCAGCACTATTCCCGCATATAACGAAATAGCAGTAAAACTCTGCCTAAAACACAGAAGAAACGTATCCTTCAATCTGCTCTGCTGTGCGTTTGTTCAGCTAAGTGAGTTAAATCTCCCTTTAGATTCAGGAGTTAGAAACACGTTTCTGGTAAGAGCTGCGTTTGGACATTTCTCTGTGAATGGGAGTATATGCTGTAAGGAGAACTGTCTGCTTCTAAAACCAAAACGGAGCTACCTAACAGAACGGTCTTCAATGTGTGCATTCAACTTACAGAGTTAAACTCGTGTGTTGAAGGGGAAGTCTGGAAACGCTTTCTGTGGAGAGATCTCAAAACAGGCATTTCCAGCACTATTCCCGCATATAACGAAATAGCAGTAAAACTCTGCCTAAAACACAGAAGAAACGTATCCTTCAATCTGCTCTGCTGTGCGTTTGTTCAGCTAAGTGAGTTAAATCTCCCTTTAGATTCAGGAGTTAGAAACACGTTTCTGGTAAGAGCTGCGTTTGGACATTTCTCAGTGAATGGGAGTATATGCTGTAAGGAGAACTGTCTGCTTCTAAAACCAAAACGGAGCTACCTAACAGAACGGTCTTCAATGTGTGCATTCAACTTACAGAGTTAAACTCGTGTGTTGAAGGGGAAGTCTGGAAACGCTTTCTGTGGAGAGATCTCAAAACAGGCATTTCCAGCACTATTCCCGCATATAACGAAATAGCAGTAAAACTCTGCCTAAAACACAGAAGAAACGTATCCTTCAATCTGCTCTGCTGTGCGTTTGTTCAGCTAAGTGAGTTAAATCTCCCTTTAGATTCAGGAGTTAGAAACACGTTTCTGGTAAGAGCTGCGTTTGGACATTTCTCAGTGAATGGGAGTATATGCTGTAAGGAGAACTGTCTGCTTCTAAAACCAAAACGGAGCTACCTAACAGAACGGTCTTCAATGTGTGCATTCAACTTACAGAGTTAAACTCGTGTGTTGAAGGGGAAGTCTGGAAACGCTTTCTGTGGAGAGATCTCAAAACAGGCATTTCCAGCACTATTCCCGCATATAACGAAATAGCAGTAAAACTCTGCCTAAAACACAGAAGAAACGTATCCTTCAATCTGCTCTGCTGTGCGTTTGTTCAGCTAAGTGAGTTAAATCTCCCTTTAGATTCAGGAGTTAGAAACACGTTTATGGTAAGAGCTGCGTTTGGACATTTCTCAGTGAATGGGAATATATGCTGTAACGAGAACTGTCTGCTTCTAAAACCAAAACGGAGCTACCTAACAGAACGGTCTTCAATGTGTGCATTCAACTTACAGAGTTAAACTCGTGTGTTGAAGGGGAAGTCTGGAAACGCTTTCTGTGGAGAGATCTCAAAACAGGCATTTCCAGCACTATTCCCGCATATAACGAAATAGCAGTAAAACTCTGCCTAAAACACAGAAGAAACGTATCCTTCAATCTGCTCTGCTGTGCGTTTGTTCAGCTAAGTGAGTTAAATCTCCCTTTAGATTCAGGAGTTAGAAACACGTTTCTGGTAAGAGCTGCGTTTGGACATTTCTCAGTGAATGGGAGTATATGCTGTAAGGAGAACTGTCTGCTTCTAAAACCAAAACGGAGCTACCTAACAGAACGGTCTTCAATGTGTGCATTCAACTTACAGAGTTAAACTCGTGTGTTGAAGGGGAAGTCTGGAAACGCTTTCTGTGGAGAGATCTCAAAACAGGCATTTCCAGCACTATTCCCGCATATAACGAAATAGCAGTAAAACTCTGCCTAAAACACAGAAGAAACGTATCCTTCAATCTGCTCTGCTGTGCGTTTGTTCAGCTAAGTGAGTTAAATCTCCCTTTAGATTCAGGAGTTAGAAACACGTTTCTGGTAAGTGCTGCGTTTGGACATTTCTCAGTGAATGGGAGTATATGCTGTAAGGAGAACTGTCTGCTTCTAAAACCAAAACGGAGCTACCTAACAGAACGGTCTTCAATGTGTGCATTCAACTTACAGAGTTAAACTCGTGTGTTGAAGGGGAAGTCTGGAAACGCTTTCTGTGGAGAGATCTCAAAACAGGCATTTCCAGCACTATTCCCGCATATAACGAAATAGCAGTAAAACTCTGCCTAAAACACAGAAGAAACGTATCCTTCAATCTGCTCTGCTGTGCGTTTGTTCAGCTAAGTGAGTTAAATCTCCCTTAGATTCAGGAGTTAGAAACACGTTTCTGGTAAGAGCTGCGTTTGGACATTTCTCAGTGAATGGGAGTATATGCTGTAAGGAGAACTGTCTGCTTCTAAAACCAAAACGGAGCTACCTAACAGAACGGTCTTCAATGTGTGCATTCAACTTACAGAGTTAAACTCGTGTGTTGAAGGGGAAGTCTGGAAACGCTTTCTGTGGAGAGATCTCAAAACAGGCATTTCCAGGCATTTCCAGCACTATTCCCGCATATAACGAAATAGCAGTAAAACTCTGCCTAAAACACAGAAGAAACGTATCCTTCAATCTGCTCTGCTGTGCGTTTGTTCAGCTAAGTGAGTTAAATCTCCCTTTAGATTCAGGAGTTAGAAACACGTTTCTGGTAAGAGCTGCGTTTGGACATTTCTCAGTGAATGGGAGTATATGCTGTAAGGAGAACTGTCTGCTTCTAAAACCAAAACGGAGCTACCTAACAGAACGGTCTTCAATGTGTGCATTCAACTTACAGAGTTAAACTCGTGTGTTGAAGGGGAAGTCTGGAAACGCTTTCTGTGGAGAGATCTCAAAACAGGCATTTCCAGCACTATTCCCGCATATAACGAAATAGCAGTAAAACTCTGCCTAAAACACAGAAGAAACGTATCCTTCAATCTGCTCTGCTGTGCGTTTGTTCAGCTAAGTGAGTTAAATCTCCCTTTAGATTCAGGAGTTAGAAACACGTTTCTTGTAAGAGCTGCGTTTGGACATTTCTCTGTGAATGGGAGTATATGCTGTAAGGAGAACTGTCTGCTTCTAAAACCAAAACGGAGCTACCTAACAGAACGGTCTTCAATGTGTGCATTCAACTTACAGAGTTAAACTCGTGTGTTGAAGGGGAAGTCTGGAAACGCTTTCTGTGGAGAGATCTCAAAACAGGCATTTCCAGCACTATTCCCGCATATAACGAAATAGCAGTAAAACTCTGCCTAAAACACAGAAGAAACGTATCCTTCAATCTGCTCTGCTGTGCGTTTGTTCAGCTAAGTGAGTTAAATCTCCCTTTAGATTCAGGAGTTAGAAACACGTTTCTGGTAAGAGCTGCGTTTGGACATTTCTCAGTGAATGGGAGTATATGCTGTAAGGAGAACTGTCTGCTTCTAAAACCAAAACGGAGCTACCTAACAGAACGGTCTTCAATGTGTGCATTCAACTTACAGAGTTAAACTCGTGTGTTGAAGGGGAAGTCTGGAAACGCTTTCTGTGGAGAGATCTCAAAACAGGCATTTCCAGCACTATTCCCGCATATAACGAAATAGCAGTAAAACTCTGCCTAAAACACAGAAGAAACGTATCCTTCAATCTGCTCTGCTGTGCGTTTGTTCAGCTAAGTGAGTTAAATCTCCCTTTAGATTCAGGAGTTAGAAACACGTTTCTGGTAAGAGCTGCGTTTGGACATTTCTCAGTGAATGGGAGTATATGCTGTAAGGAGAACTGTCTGCTTCTAAAACCAAAACGGAGCTACCTAACAGAACGGTCTTCAATGTGTGCATTCAACTTACAGAGTTAAACTCGTGTGTTGAAGGGGAAGTCTGGAAACGCTTTCTGTGGAGAGATCTCAAAACAGGCATTTCCAGCACTATTCCCGCATATAACGAAATAGCAGTAAAACTCTGCCTAAAACACAGAAGAAACGTATCCTTCAATCTGCTCTGCTGTGCGTTTGTTCAGCTAAGTGAGTTAAATCTCCCTTTAGATTCAGGAGTTAGAAACACGTTTCTGGTAAGAGCTGCGTTTGGACATTTCTCAGTGAATGGGAGTATATGCTGTAAGGAGAACTGTCTGCTTCTAAAACCAAAACGGAGCTACCTAACAGAACGGTCTTCAATGTGTGCATTCAACTTACAGAGTTAAACTCGTGTGTTGAAGGGGAAGTCTGGAAACGCTTTCTGTGGAGAGATCTCAAAACAGGCATTTCCAGCACTATTCCCGCATATAACGAAATAGCAGTAAAACTCTGCCTAAAACACAGAAGAAACGTATCCTTCAATCTGCTCTGCTGTGCGTTTGTTCAGCTAAGTGAGTTAAATCTCCCTTTAGATTCAGGAGTTAGAAACACGTTTCTGGTAAGAGCTGCGTTTGGACATTTCTCTGTGAATGGGAGTATATGCTGTAAGGAGAACTGTCTGCTTCTAAAACCAAAACGGAGCTACCTAACAGAACGGTCTTCAATGTGTGCATTCAACTTACAGAGTTAAACTCGTGTGTTGAAGGGGAAGTCTGGAAACGCTTTCTGTGGAGAGATCTCAAAACAGGCATTTCCAGCACTATTCCCGCATATAACGAAATAGCAGTAAAACTCTGCCTAAAACACAGAAGAAACGTATCCTTCAATCTGCTCTGCTGTGCGTTTGTTCAGCTAAGTGAGTTAAATCTCCCTTTAGATTCAGGAGTTAGAAACACGTTTCTGGTAAGAGCTGCGTTTGGACATTTCTCAGTGAATGGGAGTATATGCTGTAAGGAGAACTGTCTGCTTCTAAAACCAAAACGGAGCTACCTAACAGAACGGTCTTCAATGTGTGCATTCAACTTACAGAGTTAAACTCGTGTGTTGAAGGGGAAGTCTGGAAACGCTTTCTGTGGAGAGATCTCAAAACAGGCATTTCCAGGCATTTCCAGCACTATTCCCGCATATAACGAAATAGCAGTAAAACTCTGCCTAAAACACAGAAGAAACGTATCCTTCAATCTGCTCTGCTGTGCGTTTGTTCAGCTAAGTGAGTTAAATCTCCCTTTAGATTCAGGAGTTAGAAACACGTTTCTGGTAAGAGCTGCGTTTGGACATTTCTCAGTGAATGGGAGTATATGCTGTAAGGAGAACTGTCTGCTTCTAAAACCAAAACGGAGCTACCTAACAGAACGGTCTTCAATGTGTGCATTCAACTTACAGAGTTAAACTCGTGTGTTGAAGGGGAAGTCTGGAAACGCTTTCTGTGGAGAGATCTCAAAACAGGCATTTCCAGCACTATTCCCGCATATAACGAAATAGCAGTAAAACTCTGCCTAAAACACAGAAGAAACGTATCCTTCAATCTGCTCTGCTGTGCGTTTGTTCAGCTAAGTGAGTTAAATCTCCCTTTAGATTCAGGAGTTAGAAACACGTTTCTGGTAAGAGCTGCATTTGGACATTTCTCAGTGAATGGGAGTATATGCTGTAAGGAGAACTGTCTGCTTCTAAAACCAAAACGGAGCTACCTAACAGAACGGTCTTCAATGTGTGCATTCAACTTACAGAGTTAAACTCGTGTGTTGAAGGGGAAGTCTGGAAACGCTTTCTGTGGAGAGATCTCGAAACAGGGATTTCCAGCACTATTCCCGCATATAACGAAATAGCAGTAAAACTCTGCCTAAAACACAGAAGAAACGTATCCTTCAATCTGCTCTGCTGTGCGTTTGTTCAGCTAAGTGAGTTAAATCTCCCTTTAGATTCAGGAGTTAGAAACACGTTTCTGGTAAGAGCTGCGTTTGGACATTTCTCAGTGAATGGGAGTATATGCTGTAAGGAGAACTGTCTGCTTCTAAAACCAAAACGGAGCTACCTAACAGAACGGTCTTCAATGTGTGCATTCAACTTACAGAGTTAAACTCGTGTGTTGAAGGGGAAGTCTGGAAACGCTTTCTGTGGAGAGATCTCAAAACAGGCATTTCCAGCACTATTCCCGCATATAACGAAATAGCAGTAAAACTCTGCCTAAAACACAGAAGAAACGTATCCTTCAATCTGCTCTGCTGTGCGTTTGTTCAGCTAAGTGAGTTAAATCTCCCTTTAGATTCAGGAGTTAGAAACACGTTTCTGGTAAGAGCTGCGTTTGGACATTTCTCTGTGAATGGGAGTATATGCTGTAAGGAGAACTGTCTGCTTCTAAAACCAAAACGGAGCTACCTAACAGAACGGTCTTCAATGTGTGCATTCAACTTACAGAGTTAAACTCGTGTGTTGAAGGGGAAGTCTGGAAACGCTTTCTGTGGAGAGATCTCAAAACAGGCATTTCCAGGCATTTCCAGCACTATTCCCGCATATAACGAAATAGCAGTAAAACTCTGCCTAAAACACAGAAGAAACGTATCCTTCAATCTGCTCTGCTGTGCGTTTGTTCAGCTAAGTGAGTTAAATCTCCCTTTAGATTCAGGAGTTAGAAACACGTTTCTGGTAAGAGCTGCGTTTGGACATTTCTCAGTGAATGGGAGTATATGCTGTAAGGAGAACTGTCTGCTTCTAAAACCAAAACGGAGCTACCTAACAGAACGGTCTTCAATGTGTGCATTCAACTTACAGAGTTAAACTCGTGTGTTGAAGGGGAAGTCTGGAAACGCTTTCTGTGGAGAGATCTCAAAACAGGCATTTCCAGCACTATTCCCGCATATAACGAAATAGCAGTAAAACTCTGCCTAAAACACAGAAGAAACGTATCCTTCAATCTGCTCTGCTGTGCGTTTGTTCAGCTAAGTGAGTTAAATCTCCCTTTAGATTCAGGAGTTAGAAACACGTTTCTGGTAAGAGCTGCATTTGGACATTTCTCAGTGAATGGGAGTATATGCTGTAAGGAGAACTGTCTGCTTCTAAAACCAAAACGGAGCTACCTAACAGAACGGTCTTCAATGTGTGCATTCAACTTACAGAGATAAACTCGTGTGTTGAAGGGGAAGTCTGGAAACGCTTTCTGTGGAGAGATCTCGAAACAGGGATTTCCAGCACTATTCCCGCATATAACGAAATAGCAGTAAAACTCTGCCTAAAACACAGAAGAAACGTATCCTTCAATCTGCTCTGCTGTGCGTTTGTTCAGCTAAGTGAGTTAAATCTCCCTTTAGATTCAGGAGTTAGAAACACGTTTCTGGTAAGAGCTGCGTTTGGACATTTCTCAGTGAATGGGAGTATATGCTGTAAGGAGAACTGTCTGCTTCTAAAACCAAAACGGAGCTACCTAACAGAACGGTCTTCAATGTGTGCATTCAACTTACAGAGTTAAACTCGTGTGTTGAAGGGGAAGTCTGGAAACGCTTTCTGTGGAGAGATCTCAAAACAGGCATTTCCAGCACTATTCCCGCATATAACGAAATAGCAGTAAAACTCTGCCTAAAACACAGAAGAAACGTATCCTTCAATCTGCTCTGCTGTGCGTTTGTTCAGCTAAGTGAGTTAAATCTCCCTTTAGATTCAGGAGTTAGAAACACGTTTCTGGTAAGAGCTGCGTTTGGACATTTCTCTGTGAATGGGAGTATATGCTGTAAGGAGAACTGTCTGCTTCTAAAACCAAAACGGAGCTACCTAACAGAACGGTCTTCAATGTGTGCATTCAACTTACAGAGTTAAACTCGTGTGTTGAAGGGGAAGTCTGGAAACGCTTTCTGTGGAGAGATCTCAAAACAGGCATTTCCAGCACTATTCCCGCATATAACGAAATAGCAGTAAAACTCTGCCTAAAACACAGAAGAAACGTATCCTTCAATCTGCTCTGCTGTGCGTTTGTTCAGCTAAGTGAGTTAAATCTCCCTTTAGATTCAGGAGTTAGAAACACGTTTCTGGTAAGAGCTGCGTTTGGACATTTCTCAGTGAATGGGAGTATATGCTGTAAGGAGAACTGTCTGCTTCTAAAACCAAAACGGAGCTACCTAACAGAACGGTCTTCAATGTGTGCATTCAACTTACAGAGTTAAACTCGTGTGTTGAAGGGGAAGTCTGGAAACGCTTTCTGTGGAGAGATCTCAAAACAGGCATTTCCAGCACTATTCCCGCATATAACGAAATAGCAGTAAAACTCTGCCTAAAACACAGAAGAAACGTATCCTTCAATCTGCTCTGCTGTGCGTTTGTTCAGCTAAGTGAGTTAAATCTCCCTTTAGATTCAGGAGTTAGAAACACGTTTCTGGTAAGAGCTGCGTTTGGACATTTCTCAGTGAATGGGAGTATATGCTGTAAGGAGAACTGTCTGCTTCTAAAACCAAAACGGAGCTACCTAACAGAACGGTCTTCAATGTGTGCATTCAACTTACAGAGTTAAACTCGTGTGTTGAAGGGGAAGTCTGGAAACGCTTTCTGTGGAGAGATCTCAAAACAGGCATTTCCAGCACTATTCCCGCATATAACGAAATAGCAGTAAAACTCTGCCTAAAACACAGAAGAAACGTATCCTTCAATCTGCTCTGCTGTGCGTTTGTTCAGCTAAGTGAGTTAAATCTCCCTTTAGATTCAGGAGTTAGAAACACGTTTCTGGTAAGAGCTGCGTTTGGACATTTCTCAGTGAATGGGAGTATATGCTGTAAGGAGAACTGTCTGCTTCTAAAACCAAAACGGAGCTACCTAACAGAACGGTCTTCAATGTGTGCATTCAACTTACAGAGTTAAACTCGTGTGTTGAAGGGGAAGTCTGGAAACGCTTTCTGTGGAGAGATCTCAAAACAGGCATTTCCAGCACTATTCCCGCATATAACGAAATAGCAGTAAAACTCTGCCTAAAACACAGAAGAAACGTATCCTTCAATCTGCTCTGCTGTGCGTTTGTTCAGCTAAGTGAGTTAAATCTCCCTTTAGATTCAGGAGTTAGAAACACGTTTCTGGTAAGAGCTGCGTTTGGACATTTCTCAGTGAATGGGAGTATATGCTGTAAGGAGAACTGTCTGCTTCTAAAACCAAAACGGAGCTACCTAACAGAACGGTCTTCAATGTGTGCATTCAACTTAC
The DNA here is from genome assembly GCA_031835075.1 of Saguinus oedipus. Lineage (NCBI taxonomy): Eukaryota > Metazoa > Chordata > Mammalia > Primates > Cebidae > Saguinus > Saguinus oedipus. The sequence continues at coordinate 326,718 of JASSZA010000370.1, read as the reverse complement.
AGAGTTAAACTCGTGTGTTGAAGGGGAAGTCTGGAAACGCTTTCTGTGGAGAGATCTCAAAACAGGCATTTCCAGCACTATTCCCGCATATAACGAAATAGCAGTAAAACTCTGCCTAAAACACAGAAGAAACGTATCCTTCAATCTGCTCTGCTGTGCGTTTGTTCAGCTAAGTGAGTTAAATCTCCCTTTAGATTCAGGAGTTAGAAACACGTTTCTGGTAAGAGCTGCGTTTGGACATTTCTCAGTGAATGGGAGTATATGCTGTAAGGAGAACTGTCTGCTTCTAAAACCAAAACGGAGCTACCTAACAGAACGGTCTTCAATGTGTGCATTCAACTTACAGAGTTAAACTCGTGTGTTGAAGGGGAAGTCTGGAAACGCTTTCTGTGGAGAGATCTCAAAACAGGCATTTCCAGCACTATTCCCGCATATAACGAAATAGCAGTAAAACTCTGCCTAAAACACAGAAGAAACGTATCCTTCAATCTGCTCTGCTGTGCGTTTGTTCAGCTAAGTGAGTTAAATCTCCCTTTAGATTCAGGAGTTAGAAACACGTTTCTGGTAAGAGCTGCGTTTGGACATTTCTCAGTGAATGGGAGTATATGCTGTAAGGAGAACTGTCTGCTTCTAAAACCAAAACGGAGCTACCTAACAGAACGGTCTTCAATGTGTGCATTCAACTTACAGAGTTAAACTCGTGTGTTGAAGGGGAAGTCTGGAAACGCTTTCTGTGGAGAGATCTCAAAACAGGCATTTCCAGGCATTTCCAGCACTATTCCCGCATATAACGAAATAGCAGTAAAACTCTGCCTAAAACACAGAAGAAACGTATCCTTCAATCTGCTCTGCTGTGCGTTTGTTCAGCTAAGTGAGTTAAATCTCCCTTTAGATTCAGGAGTTAGAAACACGTTTCTGGTAAGAGCTGCGTTTGGACATTTCTCAGTGAATGGGAGTATATGCTGTAAGGAGAACTGTCTGCTTCTAAAACCAAAACGGAGCTACCTAACAGAACGGTCTTCAATGTGTGCATTCAACTTACAGAGTTAAACTCGTGTGTTGAAGGGGAAGTCTGGAAACGCTTTCTGTGGAGAGATCTCAAAACAGGCATTTCCAGGCATTTCCAGCACTATTCCCGCATATAACGAAATAGCAGTAAAACTCTGCCTAAAACACAGAAGAAACGTATCCTTCAATCTGCTCTGCGGTGCGTTTGTTCAGCTAAGTGAGTTAAATCTCCCTTTAGATTCAGGAGTTAGAAACACGTTTCTGGTAAGAGCTGCGTTTGGACATTTCTCAGTGAATGGGAGTATATGCTGTAAGGAGAACTGTCTGCTTCTAAAACCAAAACGGAGCTACCTAACAGAACGGTCTTCAATGTGTGCATTCAACTTACAGAGTTAAACTCGTGTGTTGAAGGGGAAGTCTGGAAACGCTTTCTGTGGAGAGATCTCAAAACAGGCATTTCCAGCACTATTCCCGCATATAACGAAATAGCAGTAAAACTCTGCCTAAAACACAGAAGAAACGTATCCTTCAATCTGCTCTGCTGTGCGTTTGTTCAGCTAAGTGAGTTAAATCTCCCTTTAGATTCAGGAGTTAGAAACACGTTTCTGGTAAGTGCTGCGTTTGGACATTTCTCAGTGAATGGGAGTATATGCTGTAAGGAGAACTGTCTGCTTCTAAAACCAAAACGGAGCTACCTAACAGAACGGTCTTCAATGTGTGCATTCAACTTACAGAGTTAAACTCGTGTGTTGAAGGGGAAGTCTGGAAACGCTTTCTGTGGAGAGATCTCAAAACAGGCATTTCCAGCACTATTCCCGCATATAACGAAATAGCAGTAAAACTCTGCCTAAAACACAGAAGAAACGTATCCTTCAATCTGCTCTGCTGTGCGTTTGTTCAGCTAAGTGAGTTAAATCTCCCTTTAGATTCAGGAGTTAGAAACACGTTTATGGTAAGAGCTGCGTTTGGACATTTCTCAGTGAATGGGAGTATATGCTGTAAGGAGAACTGTCTGCTTCTAAAACCAAAACGGAGCTACCTAACAGAACGGTCTTCAATGTGTGCATTCAACTTACAGAGTTAAACTCGTGTGTTGAAGGGGAAGTCTGGAAACGCTTTCTGTGGAGAGATCTCAAAACAGGCATTTCCAGCACTATTCCCGCATATAACGAAATAGCAGTAAAACTCTGCCTAAAACACAGAAGAAACGTATCCTTCAATCTGCTCTGCTGTGCGTTTGTTCAGCTAAGTGAGTTAAATCTCCCTTTAGATTCAGGAGTTAGAAACACGTTTCTGGTAAGAGCTGCGTTTGGACATTTCTCAGTGAATGGGAGTATATGCTGTAAGGAGAACTGTCTGCTTCTAAAACCAAAACGGAGCTACCTAACAGAACGGTCTTCAATGTGTGCATTCAACTTACAGAGTTAAACTCGTGTGTTGAAGGGGAAGTCTGGAAACGCTTTCTGTGGAGAGATCTCAAAACAGGCATTTCCAGCACTATTCCCGCATATAACGAAATAGCAGTAAAACTCTGCCTAAAACACAGAAGAAACGTATCCTTCAATCTGCTCTGCTGTGCGTTTGTTCAGCTAAGTGAGTTAAATCTCCCTTTAGATTCAGGAGTTAGAAACACGTTTCTGGTAAGTGCTGCGTTTGGACATTTCTCAGTGAATGGGAGTATATGCTGTAAGGAGAACTGTCTGCTTCTAAAACCAAAACGGAGCTACCTAACAGAACGGTCTTCAATGTGTGCATTCAACTTACAGAGTTAAACTCGTGTGTTGAAGGGGAAGTCTGGAAACGCTTTCTGTGGAGAGATCTCAAAACAGGCATTTCCAGCACTATTCCCGCATATAACGAAATAGCAGTAAAACTCTGCCTAAAACACAGAAGAAACGTATCCTTCAATCTGCTCTGCTGTGCGTTTGTTCAGCTAAGTGAGTTAAATCTCCCTTTAGATTCAGGAGTTAGAAACACGTTTCTGGTAAGAGCTGCGTTTGGACATTTCTCAGTGAATGGGAGTATATGCTGTAAGGAGAACTGTCTGCTTCTAAAACCAAAACGGAGCTACCTAACAGAACGGTCTTCAATGTGTGCATTCAACTTACAGAGTTAAACTCGTGTGTTGAAGGGGAAGTCTGGAAACGCTTTCTGTGGAGAGATCTCAAAACAGGCATTTCCAGGCATTTCCAGCACTATTCCCGCATATAACGAAATAGCAGTAAAACTCTGCCTAAAACACAGAAGAAACGTATCCTTCAATCTGCTCTGCTGTGCGTTTGTTCAGCTAAGTGAGTTAAATCTCCCTTTAGATTCAGGAGTTAGAAACACGTTTCTGGTAAGAGCTGCATTTGGACATTTCTCAGTGAATGGGAGTATATGCTGTAAGGAGAACTGTCTGCTTCTAAAACCAAAACGGAGCTACCTAACAGAACGGTCTTCAATGTGTGCATTCAACTTACAGAGTTAAACTCGTGTGTTGAAGGGGAAGTCTGGAAACGCTTTCTGTGGAGAGATCTCAAAACAGGCATTTCCAGCACTATTCCCGCATATAACGAAATAGCAGTAAAACTCTGCCTAAAACACAGAAGAAACGTATCCTTCAATCTGCTCTGCTGTGCGTTTGTTCAGCTAAGTGAGTTAAATCTCCCTTTAGATTCAGGAGTTAGAAACACGTTTCTGGTAAGAGCTGCGTTTGGACATTTCTCAGTGAATGGGAGTATATGCTGTAAGGAGAACTGTCTGCTTCTAAAACCAAAACGGAGCTACCTAACAGAACGGTCTTCAATGTGTGCATTCAACTTACAGAGTTAAACTCGTGTGTTGAAGGGGAAGTCTGGAAACGCTTTCTGTGGAGAGATCTCAAAACAGGCATTTCCAGCACTATTCCCGCATATAACGAAATAGCAGTAAAACTCTGCCTAAAACACAGAAGAAACGTATCCTTCAATCTGCTCTGCTGTGCGTTTGTTCAGCTAAGTGAGTTAAATCTCCCTTTAGATTCAGGAGTTAGAAACACGTTTCTGGTAATAGCTGCGTTTGGACATTTCTCAGTGAATGGGAGTATATGCTGTAAGGAGAACTGTCTGCTTCTAAAACCAAAACGGAGCTACCTAACAGAACGGTCTTCAATGTGTGCATTCAACTTACAGAGTTAAACTCGTGTGTTGAAGGGGAAGTCTGGAAACGCTTTCTGTGGAGAGATCTCAAAAGAGGCATTTCCAGGCATTTCCAGCACTATTCCCGCATATAACGAAATAGCAGTAAAACTCTGCCTAAAACACAGAAGAAACGTATCCTTCAATCTGCTCTGCTGTGCGTTTGTTCAGCTAAGTGAGTTAAATCTCCCTTTAGATTCAGGAGTTAGAAACACGTTTCTGGTAAGAGCTGCGTTTGGACATTTCTCAGTGAATGGGAGTATATGCTGTAAGGAGAACTGTCTGCTTCTAAAACCAAAACGGAGCTACCTAACAGAACGGTCTTCAATGTGTGCATTCAACTTACAGAGTTAAACTCGTGTGTTGAAGGGGAAGTCTGGAAACGCTTTCTGTGGAGAGATCTCAAAACAGGCATTTCCAGCACTATTCCCGCATATAACGAAATAGCAGTAAAACTCTGCCTAAAACACAGAAGAAACGTATCCTTCAATCTGCTCTGCGGTGCGTTTGTTCAGCTAAGTGAGTTAAATCTCCCTTTAGATTCAGGAGTTAGAAACACGTTTCTGGTAAGAGCTGCGTTTGGACATTTCTCAGTGAATGGGAGTATATGCTGTAAGGAGAACTGTCTGCTTCTAAAACCAAAACGGAGCTACCTAACAGAACGGTCTTCAATGTGTGCATTCAACTTACAGAGTTAAACTCGTGTGTTGAAGGGGAAGTCTGGAAACGCTTTCTGTGGAGAGATCTCAAAACAGGCATTTCCAGCACTATTCCCGCATATAACGAAATAGCAGTAAAACTCTGCCTAAAACACAGAAGAAACGTATCCTTCAATCTGCTCTGCTGTGCGTTTGTTCAGCTAAGTGAGTTAAATCTCCCTTTAGATTCAGGAGTTAGAAACACGTTTCTGGTAAGTGCTGCGTTTGGACATTTCTCAGTGAATGGGAGTATGTGCTGTAAGGAGAACTGTCTGCTTCTAAAACCAAAACGGAGCTACCTAACAGAACGGTCTTCAATGTGTGCATTCAACTTACAGAGTTAAACTCGTGTGTTGAAGGGGAAGTCTGGAAACGCTTTCTGTGGAGAGATCTCAAAACAGGCATTTCCAGCACTATTCCCGCATATAACGAAATAGCAGTAAAACTCTGCCTAAAACACAGAAGAAACGTATCCTTCAATCTGCTCTGCTGTGCGTTTGTTCAGCTAAGTGAGTTAAATCTCCCTTTAGATTCAGGAGTTAGAAACACGTTTCTGGTAAGAGCTGCATTTGGACATTTCTCAGTGAATGGGAGTATATGCTGTAAGGAGAACTGTCTGCTTCTAAAACCAAAACGGAGCTACCTAACAGAACGGTCTTCAATGTGTGCATTCAACTTACAGAGTTAAACTCGTGTGTTGAAGGGGAAGTCTGGAAACGCTTTCTGTGGAGAGATCTCAAAACAGGCATTTCCAGCACTATTCCCGCATATAACGAAATAGCAGTAAAACTCTGCCTAAAACACAGAAGAAACGTATCCTTCAATCTGCTCTGCTGTGCGTTTGTTCAGCTAAGTGAGTTAAATCTCCCTTTAGATTCAGGAGTTAGAAACACGTTTCTGGTAAGAGCTGCGTTTGGACATTTCTCAGTGAATGGGAGTATATGCTGTAAGGAGAACTGTCTGCTTCTAAAACCAAAACGGAGCTACCTAACAGAACGGTCTTCAATGTGTGCATTCAACTTACAGAGTTAAACTCGTGTGTTGAAGGGGAAGTCTGGAAACGCTTTCTGTGGAGAGATCTCAAAACAGGCATTTCCAGCACTATTCCCGCATATAACGAAATAGCAGTAAAACTCTGCCTAAAACACAGAAGAAACGTATCCTTCAATCTGCTCTGCTGTGCGTTTGTTCAGCTAAGTGAGTTAAATCTCCCTTTAGATTCAGGAGTTAGAAACACGTTTCTGGTAAGAGCTGCGTTTGGACATTTCTCAGTGAATGGGAGTATATGCTGTAAGGAGAACTGTCTGCTTCTAAAACCAAAACGGAGCTACCTAACAGAACGGTCTTCAATGTGTGCATTCAACTTACAGAGTTAAACTCGTGTGTTGAAGGGGAAGTCTGGAAACGCTTTCTGTGGAGAGATCTCAAAACAGGCATTTCCAGCACTATTCCCGCATATAACGAAATAGCAGTAAAACTCTGCCTAAAACACAGAAGAAACGTATCCTTCAATATGCTCTGCTGTGCGTTTGTTCAGCTAAGTGAGTTAAATCTCCCTTTAGATTCAGGAGTTAGAAACACGTTTCTGGTAAGAGCTGCGTTTGGACATTTCTCTGTGAATGGGAGTATATGCTGTAAGGAGAACTGTCTGCTTCTAAAACCAAAACGGAGCTACCTAACAGAACGGTCTTCAATGTGTGCATTCAACTTACAGAGATAAACTCGTGTGTTGAAGGGGAAGTCTGGAAACGCTTTCTGTGAAGAGATCTCAAAACAGGCATTTCCAGCACTATTCCCGCATATAACGAAATAGCAGTAAAACTCTGCCTAAAACACAGAAGAAACGTATCCTTCAATCTGCTCTGCTGTGCGTTTGTTCAGCTAAGTGAGTTAAATCTCCCTTTAGATTCAGGAGTTAGAAACACGTTTCTGGTAAGAGCTGCGTTTGGACATTTCTCAGTGAATGGGAGTATATGCTGTAAGGAGAACTGTCTGCTTCTAAAACCAAAACGGAGCTACCTAACAGAACGGTCTTCAATGTGTGCATTCAACTTACAGAGTTAAACTCGTGTGTTGAAGGGGAAGTCTGGAAACGCTTTCTGTGGAGAGATCTCAAAACAGGCATTTCCAGCACTATTCCCGCATATAACGAAATAGCAGTAAAACTCTGCCTAAAACACAGAAGAAACGTATCCTTCAATCTGCTCTGCTGTGCGTTTGTTCAGCTAAGTGAGTTAAATCTCCCTTTAGATTCAGGAGTTAGAAACACGTTTCTGGTAAGAGCTGCGTTTGGACATTTCTCAGTGAATGGGAGTATATGCTGTAAGGAGAACTGTCTGCTTCTAAAACCAAAACGGAGCTACCTAACAGAACGGTCTTCAATGTGTGCATTCAACTTACAGAGTTAAACTCGTGTGTTGAAGGGGAAGTCTGGAAACGCTTTCTGTGGAGAGATCTCAAAAGAGGCATTTCCAGGCATTTCCAGCACTATTCCCGCATATAACGAAATAGCAGTAAAACTCTGCCTAAAACACAGAAGAAACGTATCCTTCAATCTGCTCTGCTGTGCGTTTGTTCAGCTAAGTGAGTTAAATCTCCCTTTAGATTCAGGAGTTAGAAACACGTTTCTGGTAAGAGCTGCGTTTGGACATTTCTCAGTGAATGGGAGTATATGCTGTAAGGAGAACTGTCTGCTTCTAAAACCAAAACGGAGCTACCTAACAGAACGGTCTTCAATGTGTGCATTCAACTTACAGAGTTAAACTCGTGTGTTGAAGGGGAAGTCTGGAAACGCTTTCTGTGGAGAGATCTCAAAACAGGCATTTCCAGGCATTTCCAGCACTATTCCCGCATATAACGAAATAGCAGTAAAACTCTGCCTAAAACACAGAAGAAACGTATCCTTCAATCTGCTCTGCGGTGCGTTTGTTCAGCTAAGTGAGTTAAATCTCCCTTTAGATTCAGGAGTTAGAAACACGTTTCTGGTAAGAGCTGCGTTTGGACATTTCTCAGTGAATGGGAGTATATGCTGTAAGGAGAACTGTCTGCTTCTAAAACCAAAACGGAGCTACCTAACAGAACGGTCTTCAATGTGTGCATTCAACTTACAGAGTTAAACTCGTGTGTTGAAGGGGAAGTCTGGAAACGCTTTCTGTGGAGAGATCTCAAAACAGGCATTTCCAGCACTATTCCCGCATATAACGAAATAGCAGTAAAACTCTGCCTAAAACACAGAAGAAACGTATCCTTCAATCTGCTCTGCTGTGCGTTTGTTCAGCTAAGTGAGTTAAATCTCCCTTTAGATTCAGGAGTTAGAAACACGTTTCTGGTAAGTGCTGCGTTTGGACATTTCTCAGTGAATGGGAGTATATGCTGTAAGGAGAACTGTCTGCTTCTAAAACCAAAACGGAGCTACCTAACAGAACGGTCTTCAATGTGTGCATTCAACTTACAGAGTTAAACTCGTGTGTTGAAGGGGAAGTCTGGAAACGCTTTCTGTGGAGAGATCTCAAAACAGGCATTTCCAGCACTATTCCCGCATATAATGAAATAGCAGTAAAACTCTGCCTAAAACACAGAAGAAACGTATCCTTCAATCTGCTCTGCTGTGCGTTTGTTCAGCTAAGTGAGTTAAATCTCCCTTTAGATTCAGGAGTTAGAAACACGTTTATGGTAAGAGCTGCGTTTGGACATTTCTCAGTGAATGGGAGTATATGCTGTAAGGAGAACTGTCTGCTTCTAAAACCAAAACGGAGCTACCTAACAGAACGGTCTTCAATGTGTGCATTCAACTTACAGAGTTAAACTCGTGTGTTGAAGGGGAAGTCTGGAAACGCTTTCTGTGGAGAGATCTCAAAACAGGCATTTCCAGCACTATTCCCGCATATAACGAAATAGCAGTAAAACTCTGCCTAAAACACAGAAGAAACGTATCCTTCAATCTGCTCTGCTGTGCGTTTGTTCAGCTAAGTGAGTTAAATCTCCCTTTAGATTCAGGAGTTAGAAACACGTTTCTGGTAAGAGCTGCGTTTGGACATTTCTCAGTGAATGGGAGTATATGCTGTAAGGAGAACTGTCTGCTTCTAAAACCAAAACGGAGCTACCTAACAGAACGGTCTTCAATGTGTGCATTCAACTTACAGAGTTAAACTCGTGTGTTGAAGGGGAAGTCTGGAAACGCTTTCTGTGGAGAGATCTCAAAACAGGCATTTCCAGCACTATTCCCGCATATAACGAAATAGCAGTAAAACTCTGCCTAAAACACAGAAGAAACGTATCCTTCAATCTGCTCTGCTGTGCATTTGTTCAGCTAAGTGAGTTAAATCTCCCTTTAGATTCAGGAGTTAGAAACACGTTTCTGGTAAGTGCTGCGTTTGGACATTTCTCAGTGAATGGGAGTATATGCTGTAAGGAGAACTGTCTGCTTCTAAAACCAAAACGGAGCTACCTAACAGAACGGTCTTCAATGTGTGCATTCAACTTACAGAGTTAAACTCGTGTGTTGAAGGGGAAGTCTGGAAACGCTTTCTGTGGAGAGATCTCAAAACAGGCATTTCCAGCACTATTCCCGCATATAACGAAATAGCAGTAAAACTCTGCCTAAAACACAGAAGAAACGTATCCTTCAATCTGCTCTGCTGTGCGTTTGTTCAGCTAAGTGAGTTAAATCTCCCTTTAGATTCAGGAGTTAGAAACACGTTTCTGGTAAGAGCTGCGTTTGGACATTTCTCAGTGAATGGGAGTATATGCTGTAAGGAGAACTGTCTGCTTCTAAAACCAAAACGGAGCTACCTAACAGAACGGTCTTCAATGTGTGCATTCAACTTACAGAGTTAAACTCGTGTGTTGAAGGGGAAGTCTGGAAACGCTTTCTGTGGAGAGATCTCAAAACAGGCATTTCCAGGCATTTCCAGCACTATTCCCGCATATAACGAAATAGCAGTAAAACTCTGCCTAAAACACAGAAGAAACGTATCCTTCAATCTGCTCTGCTGTGCGTTTGTTCAGCTAAGTGAGTTAAATCTCCCTTTAGATTCAGGAGTTAGAAACACGTTTCTGGTAAGAGCTGCGTTTGGACATTTCTCAGTGAATGGGAGTATATGCTGTAAGGAGAACTGTCTGCTTCTAAAACCAAAACGGAGCTACCTAACAGAACGGTCTTCAATGTGTGCATTCAACTTACAGAGTTAAACTCGTGTGTTGAAGGGGAAGTCTGGAAACGCTTTCTGTGGAGAGATCTCAAAACAGGCATTTCCAGCACTATTCCCGCATATAACGAAATAGCAGTAAAACTCTGCCTAAAACACAGAAGAAACGTATCCTTCAATCTGCTCTGCTGTGCGTTTGTTCAGCTAAGTGAGTTAAATCTCCCTTTAGATTCAGGAGTTAGAAACACGTTTCTGGTAAGAGCTGCGTTTGGACATTTCTCAGTGAATGGGAGTATATGCTGTAAGGAGAACTGTCTGCTTCTAAAACCAAAACGGAGCTACCTAACAGAACGGTCTTCAATGTGTGCATTCAACTTACAGAGTTAAACTCGTGTGTTGAAGGGGAAGTCTGGAAACGCTTTCTGTGGAGAGATCTCAAAACAGGCATTTCCAGCACTATTCCCGCATATAACGAAATAGCAGTAAAACTCTGCCTAAAACACAGAAGAAACGTATCCTTCAATCTGCTCTGCTGTGCGTTTGTTCAGCTAAGTGAGTTAAATCTCCCTTTAGATTCAGGAGTTAGAAACACGTTTCTGGTAATAGCTGCGTTTGGACATTTCTCAGTGAATGGGAGTATATGCTGTAAGGAGAACTGTCTGCTTCTAAAACCAAAACGGAGCTACCTAACAGAACGGTCTTCAATGTGTGCATTCAACTTACAGAGTTAAACTCGTGTGTTGAAGGGGAAGTCTGGAAACGCTTTCTGTGGAGAGATCTCAAAAGAGGCATTTCCAGGCATTTCCAGCACTATTCCCGCATATAACGAAATAGCAGTAAAACTCTGCCTAAAACACAGAAGAAACGTATCCTTCAATCTGCTCTGCTGTGCGTTTGTTCAGCTAAGTGAGTTAAATCTCCCTTTAGATTCAGGAGTTAGAAACACGTTTCTGGTAAGAGCTGCGTTTGGACATTTCTCAGTGAATGGGAGTATATGCTGTAAGGAGAACTGTCTGCTTCTAAAACCAAAACGGAGCTACCTAACAGAACGGTCTTCAATGTGTGCATTCAACTTACAGAGTTAAACTCGTGTGTTGAAGGGGAAGTCTGGAAACGCTTTCTGTGGAGAGATCTCAAAACAGGCATTTCCAGCACTATTCCCGCATATAACGAAATAGCAGTAAAACTCTGCCTAAAACACAGAAGAAACGTATCCTTCAATCTGCTCTGCGGTGCGTTTGTTCAGCTAAGTGAGTTAAATCTCCCTTTAGATTCAGGAGTTAGAAACACGTTTCTGGTAAGAGCTGCGTTTGGACATTTCTCAGTGAATGGGAGTATATGCTGTAAGGAGAACTGTCTGCTTCTAAAACCAAAACGGAGCTACCTAACAGAACGGTCTTCAATGTGTGCATTCAACTTACAGAGTTAAACTCGTGTGTTGAAGGGGAAGTCTGGAAACGCTTTCTGTGGAGAGATCTCAAAACAGGCATTTCCAGCACTATTCCCGCATATAACGAAATAGCAGTAAAACTCTGCCTAAAACACAGAAGAAACGTATCCTTCAATCTGCTCTGCTGTGCGTTTGTTCAGCTAAGTGAGTTAAATCTCCCTTTAGATTCAGGAGTTAGAAACACGTTTCTGGTAAGTGCTGCGTTTGGACATTTCTCAGTGAATGGGAGTATATGCTGTAAGGAGAACTGTCTGCTTCTAAAACCAAAACGGAGCTACCTAACAGAACGGTCTTCAATGTGTGCATTCAACTTACAGAGTTAAACTCGTGTGTTGAAGGGGAAGTCTGGAAACGCTTTCTGTGGAGAGATCTCAAAACAGGCATTTCCAGCACTATTCCCGCATATAACGAAATAGCAGTAAAACTCTGCCTAAAACACAGAAGAAACGTATCCTTCAATCTGCTCTGCTGTGCGTTTGTTCAGCTAAGTGAGTTAAATCTCCCTTTAGATTCAGGAGTTAGAAACACGTTTCTGGTAAGAGCTGCGTTTGGACATTTCTCAGTGAATGGGAGTATATGCTGTAAGGAGAACTGTCTGCTTCTAAAACCAAAACGGAGCTACCTAACAGAACGGTCTTCAATGTGTGCATTCAACTTACAGAGTTAAACTCGTGTGTTGAAGGGGAAGTCTGGAAACGCTTTCTGTGGAGAGATCTCAAAACAGGCATTTCCAGCACTATTCCCGCATATAACGAAATAGCAGTAAAACTCTGCCTAAAACACAGAAGAAACGTATCCTTCAATCTGCTCTGCTGTGCGTTTGTTCAGCTAAGTGAGTTAAATCTCCCTTTAGATTCAGGAGTTAGAAACACGTTTCTGGTAAGAGCTGCGTTTGGACATTTCTCAGTGAATGGGAGTATATGCTGTAAGGAGAACTGTCTGCTTCTAAAACCAAAACGGAGCTACCTAACAGAACGGTCTTCAATGTGTGCATTCAACTTACAGAGTTAAACTCGTGTGTTGAAGGGGAAGTCTGGAAACGCTTTCTGTGGAGAGATCTCAAAACAGGCATTTCCAGCACTATTCCCGCATATAATGAAATAGCAGTAAAACTCTGCCTAAAACACAGAAGAAACGTATCCTTCAATCTGCTCTGCTGTGCGTTTGTTCAGCTAAGTGAGTTAAATCTCCCTTTAGATTCAGGAGTTAGAAACACGTTTCTGGTAAGAGCTGCGTTTGGACATTTCTCAGTGAATGGGAGTATATGCTGTAAGGAGAACTGTCTGCTTCTAAAACCAAAACGGAGCTACCTAACAGAACGGTCTTCAATGTGTGCATTCAACTTACAGAGTTAAACTCGTGTGTTGAAGGGGAAGTCTGGAAACGCTTTCTGTGGAGAGATCTCAAAACAGGCATTTCCAGCACTATTCCCGCATATAACGAAATAGCAGTAAAACTCTGCCTAAAACACAGAAGAAACGTATCCTTCAATATGCTCTGCTGTGCGTTTGTTCAGCTAAGTGAGTTAAATCTCCCTTTAGATTCAGGAGTTAGAAACACGTTTCTGGTAAGAGCTGCGTTTGGACATTTCTCTGTGAATGGGAGTATATGCTGTAAGGAGAACTGTCTGCTTCTAAAACCAAAACGGAGCTACCTAACAGAACGGTCTTCAATGTGTGCATTCAACTTACAGAGATAAACTCGTGTGTTGAAGGGGAAGTCTGGAAACGCTTTCTGTGGAGAGATCTCAAAACAGGCATTTCCAGCACTATTCCCGCATATAACGAAATAGCAGTAAAACTCTGCCTAAAACACAGAAGAAACGTATCCTTCAATCTGCTCTGCTGTGCGTTTGTTCAGCTAAGTGAGTTAAATCTCCCTTTAGATTCAGGAGTTAGAAACACGTTTCTGGTAAGAGCTGCGTTTGGACATTTCTCAGTGAATGGGAGTATATGCTGTAAGGAGAACTGTCTGCTTCTAAAACCAAAACGGAGCTACCTAACAGAACGGTCTTCAATGTGTGCATTCAACTTACAGAGTTAAACTCGTGTGTTGAAGGGGAAGTCTGGAAACGCTTTCTGTGGAGAGATCTCAAAACAGGCATTTCCAGCACTATTCCCGCATATAACGAAATAGCAGTAAAACTCTGCCTAAAACACAGAAGAAACGTATCCTTCAATCTGCTCTGCTGTGCGTTTGTTCAGCTAAGTGAGTTAAATCTCCCTTTAGATTCAGGAGTTAGAAACACGTTTCTGGTAAGAGCTGCGTTTGGACATTTCTCAGTGAATGGGAGTATATGCTGTAAGGAGAACTGTCTGCTTCTAAAACCAAAACGGAGCTACCTAACAGAACGGTCTTCAATGTGTGCATTCAACTTACAGAGTTAAACTCGTGTGTTGAAGGGGAAGTCTGGAAACGCTTTCTGTGGAGAGATCTCAAAAGAGGCATTTCCAGGCATTTCCAGCACTATTCCCGCATATAACGAAATAGCAGTAAAACTCTGCCTAAAACACAGAAGAAACGTATCCTTCAATCTGCTCTGCTGTGCGTTTGTTCAGCTAAGTGAGTTAAATCTCCCTTTAGATTCAGGAGTTAGAAACACGTTTCTGGTAAGAGCTGCGTTTGGACATTTCTCAGTGAATGGGAGTATATGCTGTAAGGAGAACTGTCTGCTTCTAAAACCAAAACGGAGCTACCTAACAGAACGGTCTTCAATGTGTGCATTCAACTTACAGAGTTAAACTCGTGTGTTGAAGGGGAAGTCTGGAAACGCTTTCTGTGGAGAGATCTCAAAACAGGCATTTCCAGGCATTTCCAGCACTATTCCCGCATATAACGAAATAGCAGTAAAACTCTGCCTAAAACACAGAAGAAACGTATCCTTCAATCTGCTCTGCGGTGCGTTTGTTCAGCTAAGTGAGTTAAATCTCCCTTTAGATTCAGGAGTTAGAAACACGTTTCTGGTAAGAGCTGCGTTTGGACATTTCTCAGTGAATGGGAGTATATGCTGTAAGGAGAACTGTCTGCTTCTAAAACCAAAACGGAGCTACCTAACAGAACGGTCTTCAATGTGTGCATTCAACTTACAGAGTTAAACTCGTGTGTTGAAGGGGAAGTCTGGAAACGCTTTCTGTGGAGAGATCTCAAAACAGGCATTTCCAGCACTATTCCCGCATATAACGAAATAGCAGTAAAACTCTGCCTAAAACACAGAAGAAACGTATCCTTCAATCTGCTCTGCTGTGCGTTTGTTCAGCTAAGTGAGTTAAATCTCCCTTTAGATTCAGGAGTTAGAAACACGTTTCTGGTAAGTGCTGCGTTTGGACATTTCTCAGTGAATGGGAGTATATGCTGTAAGGAGAACTGTCTGCTTCTAAAACCAAAACGGAGCTACCTAACAGAACGGTCTTCAATGTGTGCATTCAACTTACAGAGTTAAACTCGTGTGTTGAAGGGGAAGTCTGGAAACGCTTTCTGTGGAGAGATCTCAAAACAGGCATTTCCAGCACTATTCCCGCATATAACGAAATAGCAGTAAAACTCTGCCTAAAACACAGAAGAAACGTATCCTTCAATCTGCTCTGCTGTGCGTTTGTTCAGCTAAGTGAGTTAAATCTCCCTTTAGATTCAGGAGTTAGAAACACGTTTCTGGTAAGAGCTGCGTTTGGACATTTCTCAGTGAATGGGAGTATATGCTGTAAGGAGAACTGTCTGCTTCTAAAACCAAAACGGAGCTACCTAACAGAACGGTCTTCAATGTGTGCATTCAACTTACAGAGTTAAACTCGTGTGTTGAAGGGGAAGTCTGGAAACGCTTTCTGTGGAGAGATCTCAAAACAGGCATTTCCAGCACTATTCCCGCATATAACGAAATAGCAGTAAAACTCTGCCTAAAACACAGAAGAAACGTATCCTTCAATCTGCTCTGCTGTGCGTTTGTTCAGCTAAGTGAGTTAAATCTCCCTTTAGATTCAGGAGTTAGAAACACGTTTCTGGTAAGAGCTGCGTTTGGACATTTCTCAGTGAATGGGAGTATATGCTGTAAGGAGAACTGTCTGCTTCTAAAACCAAAACGGAGCTACCTAACAGAACGGTCTTCAATGTGTGCATTCAACTTACAGAGTTAAACTCGTGTGTTGAAGGGGAAGTCTGGAAACGCTTTCTGTGGAGAGATCTCAAAACAGGCATTTCCAGCACTATTCCCGCATATAACGAAATAGCAGTAAAACTCTGCCTAAAACACAGAAGAAACGTATCCTTCAATCTGCTCTGCTGTGCGTTTGTTCAGCTAAGTGAGTTAAATCTCCCTTTAGATTCAGGAGTTAGAAACACGTTTCTGGTAAGTGCTGCGTTTGGACATTTCTCAGTGAATGGGAGTATATGCTGTAAGGAGAACTGTCTGCTTCTAAAACCAAAACGGAGCTACCTAACAGAACGGTCTTCAATGTGTGCATTCAACTTACAGAGTTAAACTCGTGTGTTGAAGGGGAAGTCTGGAAACGCTTTCTGTGGAGAGATCTCAAAACAGGCATTTCCAGCACTATTCCCGCATATAACGAAATAGCAGTAAAACTCTGCCTAAAACACAGAAGAAACGTATCCTTCAATCTGCTCTGCTGTGCGTTTGTTCAGCTAAGTGAGTTAAATCTCCCTTTAGATTCAGGAGTTAGAAACACGTTTCTGGTAAGAGCTGCGTTTGGACATTTCTCAGTGAATGGGAGTATATGCTGTAAGGAGAACTGTCTGCTTCTAAAACCAAAACGGAGCTACCTAACAGAACGGTCTTCAATGTGTGCATTCAACTTACAGAGTTAAACTCGTGTGTTGAAGGGGAAGTCTGGAAACGCTTTCTGTGGAGAGATCTCAAAACAGGCATTTCCAGGCATTTCCAGCACTATTCCCGCATATAACGAAATAGCAGTAAAACTCTGCCTAAAACACAGAAGAAACGTATCCTTCAATCTGCTCTGCTGTGCGTTTGTTCAGCTAAGTGAGTTAAATCTCCCTTTAGATTCAGGAGTTAGAAACACGTTTCTGGTAAGAGCTGCGTTTGGACATTTCTCAGTGAATGGGAGTATATGCTGTAAGGAGAACTGTCTGCTTCTAAAACCAAAACGGAGCTACCTAACAGAACGGTCTTCAATGTGTGCATTCAACTTACAGAGTTAAACTCGTGTGTTGAAGGGGAAGTCTGGAAACGCTTTCTGTGGAGAGATCTCAAAACAGGCATTTCCAGGCATTTCCAGCACTATTCCCGCATATAACGAAATAGCAGTAAAACTCTGCCTAAAACACAGAAGAAACGTATCCTTCAATCTGCTCTGCGGTGCGTTTGTTCAGCTAAGTGAGTTAAATCTCCCTTTAGATTCAGGAGTTAGAAACACGTTTCTGGTAAGAGCTGCGTTTGGACATTTCTCAGTGAATGGGAGTATATGCTGTAAGGAGAACTGTCTGCTTCTAAAACCAAAACGGAGCTACCTAACAGAACGGTCTTCAATGTGTGCATTCAACTTACAGAGTTAAACTCGTGTGTTGAAGGGGAAGTCTGGAAACGCTTTCTGTGGAGAGATCTCAAAACAGGCATTTCCAGCACTATTCCCGCATATAACGAAATAGCAGTAAAACTCTGCCTAAAACACAGAAGAAACGTATCCTTCAATCTGCTCTGCTGTGCGTTTGTTCAGCTAAGTGAGTTAAATCTCCCTTTAGATTCAGGAGTTAGAAACACGTTTCTGGTAAGTGCTGCGTTTGGACATTTCTCAGTGAATGGGAGTATATGCTGTAAGGAGAACTGTCTGCTTCTAAAACCAAAACGGAGCTACCTAACAGAACGGTCTTCAATGTGTGCATTCAACTTACAGAGTTAAACTCGTGTGTTGAAGGGGAAGTCTGGAAACGCTTTCTGTGGAGAGATCTCAAAACAGGCATTTCCAGCACTATTCCCGCATATAACGAAATAGCAGTAAAACTCTGCCTAAAACACAGAAGAAACGTATCCTTCAATCTGCTCTGCTGTGCGTTTGTTCAGCTAAGTGAGTTAAATCTCCCTTTAGATTCAGGAGTTAGAAACACGTTTATGGTAAGAGCTGCGTTTGGACATTTCTCAGTGAATGGGAGTATATGCTGTAAGGAGAACTGTCTGCTTCTAAAACCAAAACGGAGCTACCTAACAGAACGGTCTTCAATGTGTGCATTCAACTTACAGAGTTAAACTCGTGTGTTGAAGGGGAAGTCTGGAAACGCTTTCTGTGGAGAGATCTCAAAACAGGCATTTCCAGCACTATTCCCGCATATAACGAAATAGCAGTAAAACTCTGCCTAAAACACAGAAGAAACGTATCCTTCAATCTGCTCTGCTGTGCGTTTGTTCAGCTAAGTGAGTTAAATCTCCCTTTAGATTCAGGAGATAGAAACACGTTTCTGGTAAGAGCTGCGTTTGGACATTTCTCAGTGAATGGGAGTATATGCTGTAAGGAGAACTGTCTGCTTCTAAAACCAAAACGGAGCTACCTAACAGAACGGTCTTCAATGTGTGCATTCAACTTACAGAGTTAAACTCGTGTGTTGAAGGGGAAGTCTGGAAACGCTTTCTGTGGAGAGATCTCAAAACAGGCATTTCCAGCACTATTCCCGCATATAACGAAATAGCAGTAAAACTCTGCCTAAAACACAGAAGAAACGTATCCTTCAATCTGCTCTGCTGTGCGTTTGTTCAGCTAAGTGAGTTAAATCTCCCTTTAGATTCAGGAGTTAGAAACACGTTTCTGGTAAGTGCTGCGTTTGGACATTTCTCAGTGAATGGGAGTATATGCTGTAAGGAGAACTGTCTGCTTCTAAAACCAAAACGGAGCTACCTAACAGAACGGTCTTCAATGTGTGCATTCAACTTACAGAGTTAAACTCGTGTGTTGAAGGGGAAGTCTGGAAACGCTTTCTGTGGAGAGATCTCAAAACAGGCATTTCCAGCACTATTCCCGCATATAACGAAATAGCAGTAAAACTCTGCCTAAAACACAGAAGAAACGTATCCTTCAATCTGCTCTGCTGTGCGTTTGTTCAGCTAAGTGAGTTAAATCTCCCTTTAGATTCAGGAGTTAGAAACACGTTTCTGGTAAGAGCTGCGTTTGGACATTTCTCAGTGAATGGGAGTATATGCTGTAAGGAGAACTGTCTGCTTCTAAAACCAAAACGGAGCTACCTAACAGAACGGTCTTCAATGTGTGCATTCAACTTACAGAGTTAAACTCGTGTGTTGAAGGGGAAGTCTGGAAACGCTTTCTGTGGAGAGATCTCAAAACAGGCATTTCCAGGCATTTCCAGCACTATTCCCGCATATAACGAAATAGCAGTAAAACTCTGCCTAAAACACAGAAGAAACGTATCCTTCAATCTGCTCTGCTGTGCGTTTGTTCAGCTAAGTGAGTTAAATCTCCCTTTAGATTCAGGAGTTAGAAACACGTTTCTGGTAAGAGCTGCGTTTGGACATTTCTCAGTGAATGGGAGTATATGCTGTAAGGAGAACTGTCTGCTTCTAAAACCAAAACGGAGCTACCTAACAGAACGGTCTTCAATGTGTGCATTCAACTTACAGAGTTAAACTCGTGTGTTGAAGGGGAAGTCTGGAAACGCTTTCTGTGGAGAGATCTCAAAACAGGCATTTCCAGCACTATTCCCGCATATAACGAAATAGCAGTAAAACTCTGCCTAAAACACAGAAGAAACGTATCCTTCAATCTGCTCTGCTGTGCGTTTGTTCAGCTAAGTGAGTTAAATCTCCCTTTAGATTCAGGAGTTAGAAACACGTTTCTGGTAAGAGCTGCGTTTGGACATTTCTCAGTGAATGGGAGTATATGCTGTAAGGAGAACTGTCTGCTTCTAAAACCAAAACGGAGCTACCTAACAGAACGGTCTTCAATGTGTGCATTCAACTTACAGAGTTAAACTCGTGTGTTGAAGGGGAAGTCTGGAAACGCTTTCTGTGGAGAGATCTCAAAACAGGCATTTCCAGGCATTTCCAGCACTATTCCCGCATATAACGAAATAGCAGTAAAACTCTGCCTAAAACACAGAAGAAACGTATCCTTCAATCTGCTCTGCTGTGCGTTTGTTCAGCTAAGTGAGTTAAATCTCCCTTTAGATTCAGGAGTTAGAAACACGTTTCTGGTAAGAGCTGCGTTTGGACATTTCTCTGTGAATGGGAGTATATGCTGTAAGGAGAACTGTCTGCTTCTAAAACCAAAACGGAGCTACCTAACAGAACGGTCTTCAATGTGTGCATTCAACTTACAGAGTTAAACTCGTGTGTTGAAGGGGAAGTCTGGAAACGCTTTCTGTGGAGAGATCTCAAAACAGGCATTTCCAGCACTATTCCCGCATATAACGAAATAGCAGTAAAACTCTGCCTAAAACACAGAAGAAACGTATCCTTCAATCTGCTCTGCTGTGCGTTTGTTCAGCTAAGTGAGTTAAATCTCCCTTTAGATTCAGGAGTTAGAAACACGTTTCTGGTAAGAGCTGCGTTTGGACATTTCTCAGTGAATGGGAGTATATGCTGTAAGGAGAACTGTCTGCTTCTAAAACCAAAACGGAGCTACCTAACAGAACGGTCTTCAATGTGTGCATTCAACTTACAGAGTTAAACTCGTGTGTTGAAGGGGAAGTCTGGAAACGCTTTCTGTGGAGAGATCTCAAAACAGGCATTTCCAGCACTATTCCCGCATATAACGAAATAGCAGTAAAACTCTGCCTAAAACACAGAAGAAACGTATCCTTCAATCTGCTCTGCTGTGCGTTTGTTCAGCTAAGTGAGTTAAATCTCCCTTTAGATTCAGGAGTTAGAAACACGTTTCTGGTAAGAGCTGCGTTTGGACATTTCTCAGTGAATGGGAGTATATGCTGTAAGGAGAACTGTCTGCTTCTAAAACCAAAACGGAGCTACCTAACAGAACGGTCTTCAATGTGTGCATTCAACTTACAGAGTTAAACTCGTGTGTTGAAGGGGAAGTCTGGAAACGCTTTCTGTGGAGAGATCTCAAAAGAGGTATTTCCAGGCATTTCCAGCACTATTCCCGCATATAACGAAATAGCAGTAAAACTCTGCCTAAAACACAGAAGAAACGTATCCTTCAATCTGCTCTGCTGTGCGTTTGTTCAGCTAAGTGAGTTAAATCTCCCTTTAGATTCAGGAGTTAGAAACACGTTTCTGGTAAGAGCTGCGTTTGGACATTTCTCAGTGAATGGGAGTATATGCTGTAAGGAGAACTGTCTGCTTCTAAAACCAAAACGGAGCTACCTAACAGAACGGTCTTCAATGTGTGCATTCAACTTACAGAGTTAAACTCGTGTGTTGAAGGGGAAGTCTGGAAACGCTTTCTGTGGAGAGATCTCAAAACAGGCATTTCCAGGCATTTCCAGCACTATTCCCGCATATAACGAAATAGCAGTAAAACTCTGCCTAAAACACAGAAGAAACGTATCCTTCAATCTGCTCTGCGGTGCGTTTGTTCAGCTAAGTGAGTTAAATCTCCCTTTAGATTCAGGAGTTAGAAACACGTTTCTGGTAAGAGCTGCGTTTGGACATTTCTCAGTGAATGGGAGTATATGCTGTAAGGAGAACTGTCTGCTTCTAAAACCAAAACGGAGCTACCTAACAGAACGGTCTTCAATGTGTGCATTCAACTTACAGAGTTAAACTCGTGTGTTGAAGGGGAAGTCTGGAAACGCTTTCTGTGGAGAGATCTCAAAACAGGCATTTCCAGCACTATTCCCGCATATAACGAAATAGCAGTAAAACTCTGCCTAAAACACAGAAGAAACGTATCCTTCAATCTGCTCTGCTGTGCGTTTGTTCAGCTAAGTGAGTTAAATCTCCCTTTAGATTCAGGAGTTAGAAACACGTTTCTGGTAAGTGCTGCGTTTGGACATTTCTCAGTGAATGGGAGTATATGCTGTAAGGAGAACTGTCTGCTTCTAAAACCAAAACGGAGCTACCTAACAGAACGGTCTTCAATGTGTGCATTCAACTTACAGAGTTAAACTCGTGTGTTGAAGGGGAAGTCTGGAAACGCTTTCTGTGGAGAGATCTCAAAACAGGCATTTCCAGCACTATTCCCGCATATAACGAAATAGCAGTAAAACTCTGCCTAAAACACAGAAGAAACGTATCCTTCAATCTGCTCTGCTGTGCGTTTGTTCAGCTAAGTGAGTTAAATCTCCCTTTAGATTCAGGAGTTAGAAACACGTTTATGGTAAGAGCTGCGTTTGGACATTTCTCAGTGAATGGGAGTATATGCTGTAAGGAGAACTGTCTGCTTCTAAAACCAAAACGGAGCTACCTAACAGAACGGTCTTCAATGTGTGCATTCAACTTACAGAGTTAAACTCGTGTGTTGAAGGGGAAGTCTGGAAACGCTTTCTGTGGAGAGATCTCAAAACAGGCATTTCCAGCACTATTCCCGCATATAACGAAATAGCAGTAAAACTCTGCCTAAAACACAGAAGAAACGTATCCTTCAATCTGCTCTGCTGTGCGTTTGTTCAGCTAAGTGAGTTAAATCTCCCTTTAGATTCAGGAGTTAGAAACACGTTTCTGGTAAGAGCTGCGTTTGGACATTTCTCAGTGAATGGGAGTATATGCTGTAAGGAGAACTGTCTGCTTCTAAAACCAAAACGGAGCTACCTAACAGAACGGTCTTCAATGTGTGCATTCAACTTACAGAGTTAAACTCGTGTGTTGAAGGGGAAGTCTGGAAACGCTTTCTGTGGAGAGATCTCAAAACAGGCATTTCCAGCACTATTCCCGCATATAACGAAATAGCAGTAAAACTCTGCCTAAAACACAGAAGAAACGTATCCTTCAATCTGCTCTGCTGTGCGTTTGTTCAGCTAAGTGAGTTAAATCTCCCTTTAGATTCAGGAGTTAGAAACACGTTTCTGGTAAGTGCTGCGTTTGGACATTTCTCAGTGAATGGGAGTATATGCTGTAAGGAGAACTGTCTGCTTCTAAAACCAAAACGGAGCTACCTAACAGAACGGTCTTCAATGTGTGCATTCAACTTACAGAGTTAAACTCGTGTGTTGAAGGGGAAGTCTGGAAACGCTTTCTGTGGAGAGATCTCAAAACAGGCATTTCCAGCACTATTCCCGCATATAACGAAATAGCAGTAAAACTCTGCCTAAAACACAGAAGAAACGTATCCTTCAATCTGCTCTGCTGTGCGTTTGTTCAGCTAAGTGAGTTAAATCTCCCTTTAGATTCAGGAGTTAGAAACACGTTTCTGGTAAGAGCTGCGTTTGGACATTTCTCAGTGAATGGGAGTATATGCTGTAAGGAGAACTGTCTGCTTCTAAAACCAAAACGGAGCTACCTAACAGAACGGTCTTCAATGTGTGCATTCAACTTACAGAGTTAAACTCGTGTGTTGAAGGGGAAGTCTGGAAACGCTTTCTGTGGAGAGATCTCAAAACAGGCATTTCCAGCACTATTCCCGCATATAACGAAATAGCAGTAAAACTCTGCCTAAAACACAGAAGAAACGTATCCTTCAATCTGCTCTGCTGTGCGTTTGTTCAGCTAAGTGAGTTAAATCTCCCTTTAGATTCAGGAGTTAGAAACACGTTTCTGGTAAGAGCTGCGTTTGGACATTTCTCAGTGAATGGGAGTATATGCTGTAAGGAGAACTGTCTGCTTCTAAAACCAAAACGGAGCTACCTAACAGAACGGTCTTCAATGTGTGCATTCAACTTACAGAGTTAAACTCGTGTGTTGAAGGGGAAGTCTGGAAACGCTTTCTGTGGAGAGATCTCAAAACAGGCATTTCCAGCACTATTCCCGCATATAACGAAATAGCAGTAAAACTCTGCCTAAAACACAGAAGAAACGTATCCTTCAATCTGCTCTGCTGTGCGTTTGTTCAGCTAAGTGAGTTAAATCTCCCTTTAGATTCAGGAGTTAGAAACACGTTTCTGGTAAGAGCTGCGTTTGGACATTTCTCAGTGAATGGGAGTATATGCTGTAAGGAGAACTGTCTGCTTCTAAAACCAAAACGGAGCTACCTAACAGAACGGTCTTCAATGTGTGCATTCAACTTACAGAGTTAAACTCGTGTGTTGAAGGGGAAGTCTGGAAACGCTTTCTGTGGAGAGATCTCAAAACAGGCATTTCCAGCACTATTCCCGCATATAACGAAATAGCAGTAAAACTCTGCCTAAAACACAGAAGAAACGTATCCTTCAATCTGCTCTGCTGTGCGTTTGTTCAGCTAAGTGAGTTAAATCTCCCTTTAGATTCAGGAGTTAGAAACACGTTTCTGGTAAGAGCTGCGTTTGGACATTTCTCAGTGAATGGGAGTATATGCTGTAAGGAGAACTGTCTGCTTCTAAAACCAAAACGGAGCTACCTAACAGAACGGTCTTCAATGTGTGCATTCAACTTACAGAGTTAAACTCGTGTGTTGAAGGGGAAGTCTGGAAACGCTTTCTGTGGAGAGATCTCAAAACAGGCATTTCCAGCACTATTCCCGCATATAACGAAATAGCAGTAAAACTCTGCCTAAAACACAGAAGAAACGTATCCTTCAATCTGCTCTGCTGTGCGTTTGTTCAGCTAAGTGAGTTAAATCTCCCTTTAGATTCAGGAGTTAGAAACACGTTTCTGGTAAGAGCTGCGTTTGGACATTTCTCAGTGAATGGGAGTATATGCTGTAAGGAGAACTGTCTGCTTCTAAAACCAAAACGGAGCTACCTAACAGAACGGTCTTCAATGTGTGCATTCAACTTACAGAGTTAAACTCGTGTGTTGAAGGGGAAGTCTGGAAACGCTTTCTGTGGAGAGATCTCAAAACAGGCATTTCCAGCACTATTCCCGCATATAACGAAATAGCAGTAAAACTCTGCCTAAAACACAGAAGAAACGTATCCTTCAATCTGCTCTGCTGTGCGTTTGTTCAGCTAAGTGAGTTAAATCTCCCTTTAGATTCAGGAGTTAGAAACACGTTTCTGGTAAGAGCTGCGTTTGGACATTTCTCAGTGAATGGGAGTATATGCTGTAAGGAGAACTGTCTGCTTCTAAAACCAAAACGGAGCTACCTAACAGAACGGTCTTCAATGTGTGCATTCAACTTACAGAGTTAAACTCGTGTGTTGAAGGGGAAGTCTGGAAACGCTTTCTGTGGAGAGATCTCAAAACAGGCATTTCCAGCACTATTCCCGCATATAACGAAATAGCAGTAAAACTCTGCCTAAAACACAGAAGAAACGTATCCTTCAATCTGCTCTGCTGTGCGTTTGTTCAGCTAAGTGAGTTAAATCTCCCTTTAGATTCAGGAGTTAGAAACACGTTTCTGGTAAGAGCTGCGTTTGGACATTTCTCAGTGAATGGGAGTATATGCTGTAAGGAGAACTGTCTGCTTCTAAAACCAAAACGGAGCTACCTAACAGAACGGTCTTCAATGTGTGCATTCAACTTACAGAGTTAAACTCGTGTGTTGAAGGGGAAGTCTGGAAACGCTTTCTGTGGAGAGATCTCAAAACAGGCATTTCCAGCACTATTCCCGCATATAACGAAATAGCAGTAAAACTCTGCCTAAAACACAGAAGAAACGTATCCTTCAATATGCTCTGCTGTGCGTTTGTTCAGCTAAGTGAGTTAAATCTCCCTTTAGATTCAGGAGTTAGAAACACGTTTCTGGTAAGAGCTGCGTTTGGACATTTCTCTGTGAATGGGAGTATATGCTGTAAGGAGAACTGTCTGCTTCTAAAACCAAAACGGAGCTACCTAACAGAACGGTCTTCAATGTGTGCATTCAACTTACAGAGTTAAACTCGTGTGTTGAAGGGGAAGTCTGGAAACGCTTTCTGTGGAGAGATCTCAAAACAGGCATTTCCAGCACTATTCCCGCATATAACGAAATAGCAGTAAAACTCTGCCTAAAACACAGAAGAAACGTATCCTTCAATCTGCTCTGCTGTGCGTTTGTTCAGCTAAGTGAGTTAAATCTCCCTTTAGATTCAGGAGTTAGAAACACGTTTCTGGTAAGAGCTGCGTTTGGACATTTCTCAGTGAATGGGAGTATATGCTGTAAGGAGAACTGTCTGCTTCTAAAACCAAAACGGAGCTACCTAACAGAACGGTCTTCAATGTGTGCATTCAACTTACAGAGTTAAACTCGTGTGTTGAAGGGGAAGTCTGGAAACGCTTTCTGTGGAGAGATCTCAAAACAGGCATTTCCAGCACTATTCCCGCATATAACGAAATAGCAGTAAAACTCTGCCTAAAACACAGAAGAAACGTATCCTTCAATCTGCTCTGCTGTGCGTTTGTTCAGCTAAGTGAGTTAAATCTCCCTTTAGATTCAGGAGTTAGAAACACGTTTCTGGTAAGAGCTGCGTTTGGACATTTCTCAGTGAATGGGAGTATATGCTGTAAGGAGAACTGTCTGCTTCTAAAACCAAAACGGAGCTACCTAACAGAACGGTCTTCAATGTGTGCATTCAACTTACAGAGTTAAACTCGTGTGTTGAAGGGGAAGTCTGGAAACGCTTTCTGTGGAGAGATCTCAAAAGAGGCATTTCCAGGCATTTCCAGCACTATTCCCGCATATAACGAAATAGCAGTAAAACTCTGCCTAAAACACAGAAGAAACGTATCCTTCAATCTGCTCTGCTGTGCGTTTGTTCAGCTAAGTGAGTTAAATCTCCCTTTAGATTCAGGAGTTAGAAACACGTTTCTGGTAAGAGCTGCGTTTGGACATTTCTCAGTGAATGGGAGTATATGCTGTAAGGAGAACTGTCTGCTTCTAAAACCAAAACGGAGCTACCTAACAGAACGGTCTTCAATGTGTGCATTCAACTTACAGAGTTAAACTCGTGTGTTGAAGGGGAAGTCTGGAAACGCTTTCTGTGGAGAGATCTCAAAACAGGCATTTCCAGCACTATTCCCGCATATAACGAAATAGCAGTAAAACTCTGCCTAAAACACAGAAGAAACGTATCCTTCAATCTGCTCTGCTGTGCGTTTGTTCAGCTAAGTGAGTTAAATCTCCCTTTAGATTCAGGAGTTAGAAACACGTTTCTGGAAAGAGCTGCGTTTGGACATTTCTCAGTGAATGGGAGTATATGCTGTAAGGAGAACTGTCTGCTTCTAAAACCAAAACGGAGCTACCTAACAGAACGGTCTTCAATGTGTGCATTCAACTTACAGAGTTAAACTCGTGTGTTGAAGGGGAAGTCTGGAAACGCTTTCTGTGGAGAGATCTCAAAACAGGCATTTCCAGGCATTTCCAGCACTATTCCCGCATATAACGAAATAGCAGTAAAACTCTGCCTAAAACACAGAAGAAACGTATCCTTCAATCTGCTCTGCTGTGCGTTTGTTCAGCTAAGTGAGTTAAATCTCCCTTTAGATTCAGGAGTTAGAAACACGTTTCTGGTAAGAGCTGCGTTTGGACATTTCTCAGTGAATGGGAGTATATGCTGTAAGGAGAACTGTCTGCTTCTAAAACCAAAACGGAGCTACCTAACAGAACGGTCTTCAATGTGTGCATTCAACTTACAGAGTTAAACTCGTGTGTTGAAGGGGAAGTCTGGAAACGCTTTCTGTGGAGAGATCTCAAAACAGGCATTTCCAGCACTATTCCCGCATATAACGAAATAGCAGTAAAACTCTGCCTAAAACACAGAAGAAACGTATCCTTCAATCTGCTCTGCTGTGCGTTTGTTCAGCTAAGTGAGTTAAATCTCCCTTTAGATTCAGGAGTTAGAAACACGTTTCTGGTAAGAGCTGCGTTTGGACATTTCTCAGTGAATGGGAGTATATGCTGTAAGGAGAACTGTCTGCTTCTAAAACCAAAACGGAGCTACCTAACAGAACGGTCTTCAATGTGTGCATTCAACTTACAGAGTTAAACTCGTGTGTTGAAGGGGAAGTCTGGAAACGCTTTCTGTGGAGAGATCTCAAAACAGGCATTTCCAGCACTATTCCCGCATATAACGAAATAGCAGTAAAACTCTGCCTAAAACACAGAAGAAACGTATCCTTCAATATGCTCTGCTGTGCGTTTGTTCAGCTAAGTGAGTTAAATCTCCCTTTAGATTCAGGAGTTAGAAACACGTTTCTGGTAAGAGCTGCGTTTGGACATTTCTCTGTGAATGGGAGTATATGCTGTAAGGAGAACTGTCTGCTTCTAAAACCAAAACGGAGCTACCTAACAGAACGGTCTTCAATGTGTGCATTCAACTTACAGAGTTAAACTCGTGTGTTGAAGGGGAAGTCTGGAAACGCTTTCTGTGGAGAGATCTCAAAACAGGCATTTCCAGCACTATTCCCGCATATAACGAAATAGCAGTAAAACTCTGCCTAAAACACAGAAGAAACGTATCCTTCAATCTGCTCTGCTGTGCGTTTGTTCAGCTAAGTGAGTTAAATCTCCCTTTAGATTCAGGAGTTAGAAACACGTTTCTGGTAAGAGCTGCGTTTGGACATTTCTCAGTGAATGGGAGTATATGCTGTAAGGAGAACTGTCTGCTTCTAAAACCAAAACGGAGCTACCTAACAGAACGGTCTTCAATGTGTGCATTCAACTTACAGAGTTAAACTCGTGTGTTGAAGGGGAAGTCTGGAAACGCTTTCTGTGGAGAGATCTCAAAACAGGCATTTCCAGCACTATTCCCGCATATAACGAAATAGCAGTAAAACTCTGCCTAAAACACAGAAGAAACGTATCCTTCAATCTGCTCTGCTGTGCGTTTGTTCAGCTAAGTGAGTTAAATCTCCCTTTAGATTCAGGAGTTAGAAACACGTTTCTGGTAAGAGCTGCGTTTGGACATTTCTCAGTGAATGGGAGTATATGCTGTAAGGAGAACTGTCTGCTTCTAAAACCAAAACGGAGCTACCTAACAGAACGGTCTTCAATGTGTGCATTCAACTTACAGAGTTAAACTCGTGTGTTGAAGGGGAAGTCTGGAAACGCTTTCTGTGGAGAGATCTCAAAAGAGGCATTTCCAGGCATTTCCAGCACTATTCCCGCATATAACGAAATAGCAGTAAAACTCTGCCTAAAACACAGAAGAAACGTATCCTTCAATCTGCTCTGCTGTGCGTTTGTTCAGCTAAGTGAGTTAAATCTCCCTTTAGATTCAGGAGTTAGAAACACGTTTCTGGTAAGAGCTGCGTTTGGACATTTCTCAGTGAATGGGAGTATATGCTGTAAGGAGAACTGTCTGCTTCTAAAACCAAAACGGAGCTACCTAACAGAACGGTCTTCAATGTGTGCATTCAACTTACAGAGTTAAACTCGTGTGTTGAAGGGGAAGTCTGGAAACGCTTTCTGTGGAGAGATCTCAAAACAGGCATTTCCAGGCATTTCCAGCAATATTCCCGCATATAACGAAATAGCAGTAAAACTCTGCCTAAAACACAGAAGAAACGTATCCTTCAATCTGCTCTGCGGTGCGTTTGTTCAGCTAAGTGAGTTAAATCTCCCTTTAGATTCAGGAGTTAGAAACACGTTTCTGGTAAGAGCTGCGTTTGGACATTTCTCAGTGAATGGGAGTATATGCTGTAAGGAGAACTGTCTGCTTCTAAAACCAAAACGGAGCTACCTAACAGAACGGTCTTCAATGTGTGCATTCAACTTACAGAGTTAAACTCGTGTGTTGAAGGGGAAGTCTGGAAACGCTTTCTGTGGAGAGATCTCAAAACAGGCATTTCCAGCACTATTCCCGCATATAACGAAATAGCAGTAAAACTCTGCCTAAAACACAGAAGAAACGTATCCTTCAATCTGCTCTGCTGTGCGTTTGTTCAGCTAAGTGAGTTAAATCTCCCTTTAGATTCAGGAGTTAGAAACACGTTTCTGGTAAGTGCTGCGTTTGGACATTTCTCAGTGAATGGGAGTATATGCTGTAAGGAGAACTGTCTGCTTCTAAAACCAAAACGGAGCTACCTAACAGAACGGTCTTCAATGTGTGCATTCAACTTACAGAGTTAAACTCGTGTGTTGAAGGGGAAGTCTGGAAACGCTTTCTGTGGAGAGATCTCAAAACAGGCATTTCCAGCACTATTCCCGCATATAACGAAATAGCAGTAAAACTCTGCCTAAAACACAGAAGAAACGTATCCTTCAATCTGCTCTGCTGTGCGTTTGTTCAGCTAAGTGAGTTAAATCTCCCTTTAGATTCAGGAGTTAGAAACACGTTTATGGTAAGAGCTGCGTTTGGACATTTCTCAGTGAATGGGAGTATATGCTGTAAGGAGAACTGTCTGCTTCTAAAACCAAAACGGAGCTACCTAACAGAACGGTCTTCAATGTGTGCATTCAACTTACAGAGTTAAACTCGTGTGTTGAAGGGGAAGTCTGGAAACGCTTTCTGTGGAGAGATCTCAAAACAGGCATTTCCAGCACTATTCCCGCATATAACGAAATAGCAGTAAAACTCTGCCTAAAACACAGAAGAAACGTATCCTTCAATCTGCTCTGCTGTGCGTTTGTTCAGCTAAGTGAGTTAAATCTCCCTTTAGATTCAGGAGTTAGAAACACGTTTCTGGTAAGAGCTGCGTTTGGACATTTCTCAGTGAATGGGAGTATATGCTGTAAGGAGAACTGTCTGCTTCTAAAACCAAAACGGAGCTACCTAACAGAACGGTCTTCAATGTGTGCATTCAACTTACAGAGTTAAACTCGTGTGTTGAAGGGGAAGTCTGGAAACGCTTTCTGTGGAGAGATCTCAAAACAGGCATTTCCAGCACTATTCCCGCATATAACGAAATAGCAGTAAAACTCTGCCTAAAACACAGAAGAAACGTATCCTTCAATCTGCTCTGCTGTGCGTTTGTTCAGCTAAGTGAGTTAAATCTCCCTTTAGATTCAGGAGTTAGAAACACGTTTCTGGTAAGTGCTGCGTTTGGACATTTCTCAGTGAATGGGAGTATATGCTGTAAGGAGAACTGTCTGCTTCTAAAACCAAAACGGAGCTACCTAACAGAACGGTCTTCAATGTGTGCATTCAACTTACAGAGTTAAACTCGTGTGTTGAAGGGGAAGTCTGGAAACGCTTTCTGTGGAGAGATCTCAAAACAGGCATTTCCAGCACTATTCCCGCATATAACGAAATAGCAGTAAAACTCTGCCTAAAACACAGAAGAAACGTATCCTTCAATCTGCTCTGCTGTGCGTTTGTTCAGCTAAGTGAGTTAAATCTCCCTTTAGATTCAGGAGTTAGAAACACGTTTCTGGTAAGAGCTGCGTTTGGACATTTCTCAGTGAATGGGAGTATATGCTGTAAGGAGAACTGTCTGCTTCTAAAACCAAAACGGAGCTACCTAACAGAACGGTCTTCAATGTGTGCATTCAACTTACAGAGTTAAACTCGTGTGTTGAAGGGGAAGTCTGGAAACGCTTTCTGTGGAGAGATCTCAAAACAGGCATTTCCAGGCATTTCCAGCACTATTCCCGCATATAACGAAATAGCAGTAAAACTCTGCCTAAAACACAGAAGAAACGTATCCTTCAATCTGCTCTGCTGTGCGTTTGTTCAGCTAAGTGAGTTAAATCTCCCTTTAGATTCAGGAGTTAGAAACACGTTTCTGGTAAGAGCTGCGTTTGGACATTTCTCAGTGAATGGGAGTATATGCTGTAAGGAGAACTGTCTGCTTCTAAAACCAAAACGGAGCTACCTAACAGAACGGTCTTCAATGTGTGCATTCAACTTACAGAGATAAACTCGTGTGTTGAAGGGGAAGTCTGGAAACGCTTTCTGTGGAGAGATCTCAAAACAGGCATTTCCAGCACTATTCCCGCATATAACGAAATAGCAGTAAAACTCTGCCTAAAACACAGAAGAAACGTATCCTTCAATCTGCTCTGCTGTGCGTTTGTTCAGCTAAGTGAGTTAAATCTCCCTTTAGATTCAGGAGTTAGAAACACGTTTCTGGTAAGAGCTGCGTTTGGACATTTCTCAGTGAATGGGAGTATATGCTGTAAGGAGAACTGTCTGCTTCTAAAACCAAAACGGAGCTACCTAACAGAACGGTCTTCAATGTGTGCATTCAACTTACAGAGTTAAACTCGTGTGTTGAAGGGGAAGTCTGGAAACGCTTTCTGTGGAGAGATCTCAAAACAGGCATTTCCAGCACTATTCCCGCATATAACGAAATAGCAGTAAAACTCTGCCTAAAACACAGAAGAAACGTATCCTTCAATCTGCTCTGCTGTGCGTTTGTTCAGCTAAGTGAGTTAAATCTCCCTTTAGATTCAGGAGTTAGAAACACGTTTCTGGTAAGAGCTGCGTTTGGACATTTCTCAGTGAATGGGAGTATATGCTGTAAGGAGAACTGTCTGCTTCTAAAACCAAAACGGAGCTACCTAACAGAACGGTCTTCAATGTGTGCATTCAACTTACAGAGTTAAACTCGTGTGTTGAAGGGGAAGTCTGGAAACGCTTTCTGTGGAGAGATCTCAAAACAGGCATTTCCAGCACTATTCCCGCATATAACGAAATAGCAGTAAAACTCTGCCTAAAACACAGAAGAAACGTATCCTTCAATATGCTCTGCTGTGCGTTTGTTCAGCTAAGTGAGTTAAATCTCCCTTTAGATTCAGGAGTTAGAAACACGTTTCTGGTAAGAGCTGCGTTTGGACATTTCTCTGTGAATGGGAGTATATGCTGTAAGGAGAACTGTCTGCTTCTAAAACCAAAACGGAGCTACCTAACAGAACGGTCTTCAATGTGTGCATTCAACTTACAGAGTTAAACTCGTGTGTTGAAGGGGAAGTCTGGAAACGCTTTCTGTGGAGAGATCTCAAAACAGGCATTTCCAGCACTATTCCCGCATATAACGAAATAGCAGTAAAACTCTGCCTAAAACACAGAAGAAACGTATCCTTCAATCTGCTCTGCTGTGCGTTTGTTCAGCTAAGTGAGTTAAATCTCCCTTTAGATTCAGGAGTTAGAAACACGTTTCTGGTAAGAGCTGCGTTTGGACATTTCTCAGTGAATGGGAGTATATGCTGTAAGGAGAACTGTCTGCTTCTAAAACCAAAACGGAGCTACCTAACAGAACGGTCTTCAATGTGTGCATTCAACTTACAGAGTTAAACTCGTGTGTTGAAGGGGAAGTCTGGAAACGCTTTCTGTGGAGAGATCTCAAAACAGGCATTTCCAGCACTATTCCCGCATATAACGAAATAGCAGTAAAACTCTGCCTAAAACACAGAAGAAACGTATCCTTCAATCTGCTCTGCTGTGCGTTTGTTCAGCTAAGTGAGTTAAATCTCCCTTTAGATTCAGGAGTTAGAAACACGTTTCTGGTAAGAGCTGCGTTTGGACATTTCTCAGTGAATGGGAGTATATGCTGTAAGGAGAACTGTCTGCTTCTAAAACCAAAACGGAGCTACCTAACAGAACGGTCTTCAATGTGTGCATTCAACTTACAGAGTTAAACTCGTGTGTTGAAGGGGAAGTCTGGAAACGCTTTCTGTGGAGAGATCTCAAAAGAGGCATTTCCAGGCATTTCCAGCACTATTCCCGCATATAACGAAATAGCAGTAAAACTCTGCCTAAAACACAGAAGAAACGTATCCTTCAATCTGCTCTGCTGTGCGTTTGTTCAGCTAAGTGAGTTAAATCTCCCTTTAGATTCAGGAGTTAGAAACACGTTTCTGGTAAGAGCTGCGTTTGGACATTTCTCAGTGAATGGGAGTATATGCTGTAAGGAGAACTGTCTGCTTCTAAAACCAAAACGGAGCTACCTAACAGAACGGTCTTCAATGTGTGCATTCAACTTACAGAGTTAAACTCGTGTGTTGAAGGGGAAGTCTGGAAACGCTTTCTGTGGAGAGATCTCAAAACAGGCATTTCCAGCACTATTCCCGCATATAACGAAATAGCAGTAAAACTCTGCCTAAAACACAGAAGAAACGTATCCTTCAATCTGCTCTGCTGTGCGTTTGTTCAGCTAAGTGAGTTAAATCTCCCTTTAGATTCAGGAGTTAGAAACACGTTTCTGGAAAGAGCTGCGTTTGGACATTTCTCAGTGAATGGGAGTATATGCTGTAAGGAGAACTGTCTGCTTCTAAAACCAAAACGGAGCTACCTAACAGAACGGTCTTCAATGTGTGCATTCAACTTACAGAGTTAAACTCGTGTGTTGAAGGGGAAGTCTGGAAACGCTTTCTGTGGAGAGATCTCAAAACAGGCATTTCCAGGCATTTCCAGCACTATTCCCGCATATAACGAAATAGCAGTAAAACTCTGCCTAAAACACAGAAGAAACGTATCCTTCAATCTGCTCTGCTGTGCGTTTGTTCAGCTAAGTGAGTTAAATCTCCCTTTAGATTCAGGAGTTAGAAACACGTTTCTGGTAAGAGCTGCGTTTGGACATTTCTCAGTGAATGGGAGTATATGCTGTAAGGAGAACTGTCTGCTTCTAAAACCAAAACGGAGCTACCTAACAGAACGGTCTTCAATGTGTGCATTCAACTTACAGAGTTAAACTCGTGTGTTGAAGGGGAAGTCTGGAAACGCTTTCTGTGGAGAGATCTCAAAACAGGCATTTCCAGCACTATTCCCGCATATAACGAAATAGCAGTAAAACTCTGCCTAAAACACAGAAGAAACGTATCCTTCAATCTGCTCTGCTGTGCGTTTGTTCAGCTAAGTGAGTTAAATCTCCCTTTAGATTCAGGAGTTAGAAACACGTTTCTGGTAAGAGCTGCGTTTGGACATTTCTCAGTGAATGGGAGTATATGCTGTAAGGAGAACTGTCTGCTTCTAAAACCAAAACGGAGCTACCTAACAGAACGGTCTTCAATGTGTGCATTCAACTTACAGAGTTAAACTCGTGTGTTGAAGGGGAAGTCTGGAAACGCTTTCTGTGGAGAGATCTCAAAACAGGCATTTCCAGCACTATTCCCGCATATAACGAAATAGCAGTAAAACTCTGCCTAAAACACAGAAGAAACGTATCCTTCAATATGCTCTGCTGTGCGTTTGTTCAGCTAAGTGAGTTAAATCTCCCTTTAGATTCAGGAGTTAGAAACACGTTTCTGGTAAGAGCTGCGTTTGGACATTTCTCTGTGAATGGGAGTATATGCTGTAAGGAGAACTGTCTGCTTCTAAAACCAAAACGGAGCTACCTAACAGAACGGTCTTCAATGTGTGCATTCAACTTACAGAGTTAAACTCGTGTGTTGAAGGGGAAGTCTGGAAACGCTTTCTGTGGAGAGATCTCAAAACAGGCATTTCCAGCACTATTCCCGCATATAACGAAATAGCAGTAAAACTCTGCCTAAAACACAGAAGAAACGTATCCTTCAATCTGCTCTGCTGTGCGTTTGTTCAGCTAAGTGAGTTAAATCTCCCTTTAGATTCAGGAGTTAGAAACACGTTTCTGGTAAGAGCTGCGTTTGGACATTTCTCAGTGAATGGGAGTATATGCTGTAAGGAGAACTGTCTGCTTCTAAAACCAAAACGGAGCTACCTAACAGAACGGTCTTCAATGTGTGCATTCAACTTACAGAGTTAAACTCGTGTGTTGAAGGGGAAGTCTGGAAACGCTTTCTGTGGAGAGATCTCAAAACAGGCATTTCCAGCACTATTCCCGCATATAACGAAATAGCAGTAAAACTCTGCCTAAAACACAGAAGAAACGTATCCTTCAATCTGCTCTGCTGTGCGTTTGTTCAGCTAAGTGAGTTAAATCTCCCTTTAGATTCAGGAGTTAGAAACACGTTTCTGGTAAGAGCTGCGTTTGGACATTTCTCAGTGAATGGGAGTATATGCTGTAAGGAGAACTGTCTGCTTCTAAAACCAAAACGGAGCTACCTAACAGAACGGTCTTCAATGTGTGCATTCAACTTACAGAGTTAAACTCGTGTGTTGAAGGGGAAGTCTGGAAACGCTTTCTGTGGAGAGATCTCAAAAGAGGCATTTCCAGGCATTTCCAGCACTATTCCCGCATATAACGAAATAGCAGTAAAACTCTGCCTAAAACACAGAAGAAACGTATCCTTCAATCTGCTCTGCTGTGCGTTTGTTCAGCTAAGTGAGTTAAATCTCCCTTTAGATTCAGGAGTTAGAAACACGTTTCTGGTAAGAGCTGCGTTTGGACATTTCTCAGTGAATGGGAGTATATGCTGTAAGGAGAACTGTCTGCTTCTAAAACCAAAACGGAGCTACCTAACAGAACGGTCTTCAATGTGTGCATTCAACTTACAGAGTTAAACTCGTGTGTTGAAGGGGAAGTCTGGAAACGCTTTCTGTGGAGAGATCTCAAAACAGGCATTTCCAGGCATTTCCAGCAATATTCCCGCATATAACGAAATAGCAGTAAAACTCTGCCTAAAACACAGAAGAAACGTATCCTTCAATCTGCTCTGCGGTGCGTTTGTTCAGCTAAGTGAGTTAAATCTCCCTTTAGATTCAGGAGTTAGAAACACGTTTCTGGTAAGAGCTGCGTTTGGACATTTCTCAGTGAATGGGAGTATATGCTGTAAGGAGAACTGTCTGCTTCTAAAACCAAAACGGAGCTACCTAACAGAACGGTCTTCAATGTGTGCATTCAACTTACAGAGTTAAACTCGTGTGTTGAAGGGGAAGTCTGGAAACGCTTTCTGTGGAGAGATCTCAAAACAGGCATTTCCAGCACTATTCCCGCATATAACGAAATAGCAGTAAAACTCTGCCTAAAACACAGAAGAAACGTATCCTTCAATCTGCTCTGCTGTGCGTTTGTTCAGCTAAGTGAGTTAAATCTCCCTTTAGATTCAGGAGTTAGAAACACGTTTCTGGTAAGTGCTGCGTTTGGACATTTCTCAGTGAATGGGAGTATATGCTGTAAGGAGAACTGTCTGCTTCTAAAACCAAAACGGAGCTACCTAACAGAACGGTCTTCAATGTGTGCATTCAACTTACAGAGTTAAACTCGTGTGTTGAAGGGGAAGTCTGGAAACGCTTTCTGTGGAGAGATCTCAAAACAGGCATTTCCAGCACTATTCCCGCATATAACGAAATAGCAGTAAAACTCTGCCTAAAACACAGAAGAAACGTATCCTTCAATCTGCTCTGCTGTGCGTTTGTTCAGCTAAGTGAGTTAAATCTCCCTTTAGATTCAGGAGTTAGAAACACGTTTATGGTAAGAGCTGCGTTTGGACATTTCTCAGTGAATGGGAGTATATGCTGTAAGGAGAACTGTCTGCTTCTAAAACCAAAACGGAGCTACCTAACAGAACGGTCTTCAATGTGTGCATTCAACTTACAGAGTTAAACTCGTGTGTTGAAGGGGAAGTCTGGAAACGCTTTCTGTGGAGAGATCTCAAAACAGGCATTTCCAGCACTATTCCCGCATATAACGAAATAGCAGTAAAACTCTGCCTAAAACACAGAAGAA
This sequence comes from Saguinus oedipus, assembly GCA_031835075.1. Classification (NCBI taxonomy): domain Eukaryota; kingdom Metazoa; phylum Chordata; class Mammalia; order Primates; family Cebidae; genus Saguinus; species Saguinus oedipus. The sequence goes on along the minus strand of JASSZA010000370.1, from coordinate 289,873 downwards.
ACGTATCCTTCAATCTGCTCTGCTGTGCGTTTGTTCAGCTAAGTGAGTTAAATCTCCCTTTAGATTCAGGAGTTAGAAACACGTTTCTGGTAAGAGCTGCGTTTGGACATTTCTCAGTGAATGGGAGTATATGCTGTAAGGAGAACTGTCTGCTTCTAAAACCAAAACGGAGCTACCTAACAGAACGGTCTTCAATGTGTGCATTCAACTTACAGAGTTAAACTCGTGTGTTGAAGGGGAAGTCTGGAAACGCTTTCTGTGGAGAGATCTCAAAACAGGCATTTCCAGCACTATTCCCGCATATAACGAAATAGCAGTAAAACTCTGCCTAAAACACAGAAGAAACGTATCCTTCAATCTGCTCTGCTGTGCGTTTGTTCAGCTAAGTGAGTTAAATCTCCCTTTAGATTCAGGAGTTAGAAACACGTTTCTGGTAAGTGCTGCGTTTGGACATTTCTCAGTGAATGGGAGTATATGCTGTAAGGAGAACTGTCTGCTTCTAAAACCAAAACGGAGCTACCTAACAGAACGGTCTTCAATGTGTGCATTCAACTTACAGAGTTAAACTCGTGTGTTGAAGGGGAAGTCTGGAAACGCTTTCTGTGGAGAGATCTCAAAACAGGCATTTCCAGCACTATTCCCGCATATAACGAAATAGCAGTAAAACTCTGCCTAAAACACAGAAGAAACGTATCCTTCAATCTGCTCTGCTGTGCGTTTGTTCAGCTAAGTGAGTTAAATCTCCCTTTAGATTCAGGAGTTAGAAACACGTTTCTGGTAAGAGCTGCGTTTGGACATTTCTCAGTGAATGGGAGTATATGCTGTAAGGAGAACTGTCTGCTTCTAAAACCAAAACGGAGCTACCTAACAGAACGGTCTTCAATGTGTGCATTCAACTTACAGAGTTAAACTCGTGTGTTGAAGGGGAAGTCTGGAAACGCTTTCTGTGGAGAGATCTCAAAACAGGCATTTCCAGGCATTTCCAGCACTATTCCCGCATATAACGAAATAGCAGTAAAACTCTGCCTAAAACACAGAAGAAACGTATCCTTCAATCTGCTCTGCTGTGCGTTTGTTCAGCTAAGTGAGTTAAATCTCCCTTTAGATTCAGGAGTTAGAAACACGTTTCTGGTAAGAGCTGCGTTTGGACATTTCTCAGTGAATGGGAGTATATGCTGTAAGGAGAACTGTCTGCTTCTAAAACCAAAACGGAGCTACCTAACAGAACGGTCTTCAATGTGTGCATTCAACTTACAGAGATAAACTCGTGTGTTGAAGGGGAAGTCTGGAAACGCTTTCTGTGGAGAGATCTCAAAACAGGCATTTCCAGCACTATTCCCGCATATAACGAAATAGCAGTAAAACTCTGCCTAAAACACAGAAGAAACGTATCCTTCAATCTGCTCTGCTGTGCGTTTGTTCAGCTAAGTGAGTTAAATCTCCCTTTAGATTCAGGAGTTAGAAACACGTTTCTGGTAAGAGCTGCATTTGGACATTTCTCAGTGAATGGGAGTATATGCTGTAAGGAGAACTGTCTGCTTCTAAAACCAAAACGGAGCTACCTAACAGAACGGTCTTCAATGTGTGCATTCAACTTACAGAGTTAAACTCGTGTGTTGAAGGGGAAGTCTGGAAACGCTTTCTGTGGAGAGATCTCGAAACAGGGATTTCCAGCACTATTCCCGCATATAACGAAATAGCAGTAAAACTCTGCCTAAAACACAGAAGAAACGTATCCTTCAATCTGCTCTGCTGTGCGTTTGTTCAGCTAAGTGAGTTAAATCTCCCTTTAGATTCAGGAGTTAGAAACACGTTTCTGGTAAGAGCTGCGTTTGGACATTTCTCAGTGAATGGGAGTATATGCTGTAAGGAGAACTGTCTGCTTCTAAAACCAAAACGGAGCTACCTAACAGAACGGTCTTCAATGTGTGCATTCAACTTACAGAGTTAAACTCGTGTGTTGAAGGGGAAGTCTGGAAACGCTTTCTGTGGAGAGATCTCAAAACAGGCATTTCCAGCACTATTCCCGCATATAACGAAATAGCAGTAAAACTCTGCCTAAAACACAGAAGAAACGTATCCTTCAATCTGCTCTGCTGTGCGTTTGTTCAGCTAAGTGAGTTAAATCTCCCTTTAGATTCAGGAGTTAGAAACACGTTTCTGGTAAGAGCTGCGTTTGGACATTTCTCTGTGAATGGGAGTATATGCTGTAATGAGAACTGTCTGCTTCTAAAACCAAAACGGAGCTACCTAACAGAACGGTCTTCAATGTGTGCATTCAACTTACAGAGTTAAACTCGTGTGTTGAAGGGGAAGTCTGGAAACGCTTTCTGTGGAGAGATCTCAAAACAGGCATTTCCAGCACTATTCCCGCATATAACGAAATAGCAGTAAAACTCTGCCTAAAACACAGAAGAAACGTATCCTTCAATCTGCTCTGCTGTGCGTTTGTTCAGCTAAGTGAGTTAAATCTCCCTTTAGATTCAGGAGTTAGAAACACGTTTCTGGTAAGAGCTGCGTTTGGACATTTCTCAGTGAATGGGAGTATATGCTGTAAGGAGAACTGTCTGCTTCTAAAACCAAAACGGAGCTACCTAACAGAACGGTCTTCAATGTGTGCATTCAACTTACAGAGTTAAACTCGTGTGTTGAAGGGGAAGTCTGGAAACGCTTTCTGTGGAGAGATCTCAAAACAGGCATTTCCAGCACTATTCCCGCATATAACGAAATAGCAGTAAAACTCTGCCTAAAACACAGAAGAAACGTATCCTTCAATCTGCTCTGCTGTGCGTTTGTTCAGCTAAGTGAGTTAAATCTCCCTTTAGATTCAGGAGTTAGAAACACGTTTCTGGTAAGAGCTGCGTTTGGACATTTCTCAGTGAATGGGAGTATATGCTGTAAGGAGAACTGTCTGCTTCTAAAACCAAAACGGAGCTACCTAACAGAACGGTCTTCAATGTGTGCATTCAACTTACAGAGTTAAACTCGTGTGTTGAAGGGGAAGTCTGGAAACGCTTTCTGTGGAGAGATCTCAAAACAGGCATTTCCAGCACTATTCCCGCATATAACGAAATAGCAGTAAAACTCTGCCTAAAACACAGAAGAAACGTATCCTTCAATCTGCTCTGCTGTGCGTTTGTTCAGCTAAGTGAGTTAAATCTCCCTTTAGATTCAGGAGTTAGAAACACGTTTCTGGTAAGAGCTGCGTTTGGACATTTCTCCGTGAATGGGAGTATATGCTGTAAGGAGAACTGTCTGCTTCTAAAACCAAAACGGAGCTACCTAACAGAACGGTCTTCAATGTGTGCATTCAACTTACAGAGTTAAACTCGTGTGTTGAAGGGGAAGTCTGGAAACGCTTTCTGTGGAGAGATCTCAAAACAGGCATTTCCAGCACTATTCCCGCATATAACGAAATAGCACTAAAACTCTGCCTAGAACACAGAAGAAACGTATCCTTCAATCTGCTCTGCTGTGCGTTTGTTCAGCTAAGTGAGTTAAATCTCCCTTTAGATTCAGGAGTTAGAAACACGTTTCTGGTAAGAGCTGCGTTTGGACATTTCTCAGTGAATGGGAGTATATGCTGTAAGGAGAACTGTCTGCTTCTAATACCAAAACGGAGCTACCTAACAGAACGGTCTTCAATGTGTGCATTCAACTTACAGAGTTAAACTCGTGTGTTGAAGGGGAAGTCTGGAAACGCTTTCTGTGGAGAGATCTCAAAACAGGCATTTCAAGCACTATTCCCGCATATAACGAAATAGCAGTAAAACTCTGTCTAAAACACAGAAGAAACGTATCCTTCAATCTGCTCTGCTGTGCGTTTGTTCAGCTAAGTGAGTTAAATCTCCCTTTAGATTCAGGAGTTAGAAACACGTTTCTGGTAAGAGCTGCGTTTGGACATTTCTCAGTGAATGGGAGTATATGCTGTAAGGAGAACTGTCTGCTTCTAAAACCAAAACGGAGCTACCTAACAGAACGGTCTTCAATGTGTGCATTCAACTTACAGAGTTAAACTCGTGTGTTGAAGGGGAAGTCTGGAAACGCTTTCTGTGGAGAGATCACAAAACAGGCATTTCCAGCACTATTCCCGCATATAACGAAATAGCAGTAAAACTCTGCCTAAAACACAGAAGAAACGTATCCTTCAATCTGCTCTGCTGTGCGTTTGTTCAGCTAAGTGAGTTAAATCTCCCTTTAGATTCAGGAGTTAGAAACACGTTTCTGGTAAGAGCTGCGTTTGGACATTTCTCAGTGAATGGGAGTATATGCTGTAAGGAGAACTGTCTGCTTCTAAAACCAAAACGGAGCTACCTAACAGAACGGTCTTCAATGTGTGCATTCAACTTACAGAGTTAAACTCGTGTGTTGAAGGGGAAGTCTGGAAACGCTTTCTGTGGAGAGATCTCAAAACAGGCATTTCCAGCACTATTCCCGCATATAACGAAATAGCAGTAAAACTCTGCCTAAAACACAGAAGAAACGTATCCTTCAATCTGCTCTGCTGTGCGTTTGTTCAGCTAAGTGAGTTAAATCTCCCTTTAGATTCAGGAGTTAGAAACACGTTTCTGGTAAGAGCTGCGTTTGGACATTTCTCAGTGAATGGGAGTATATGCTGTAAGGAGAACTGTCTGCTTCTAAAACCAAAACGGAGCTACCTAACAGAACGGTCTTCAATGTGTGCATTCAACTTACAGAGTTAAACTCGTGTGTTGAAGGGGAAGTCTGGAAACGCTTTCTGTGGAGAGATCTCAAAACAGGCATTTCCAGCACTATTCCCGCATATAACGAAATAGCAGTAAAACTCTGCCTAAAACACAGAAGAAACGTATCCTTCAATCTGCTCTGCTGTGCGTTTGTTCAGCTAAGTGAGTTAAATCTCCCTTTAGATTCAGGAGTTAGAAACACGTTTCTGGTAAGAGCTGCGTTTGGACATTTCTCAGTGAATGGGAGTATATGCTGTAAGGAGAACTGTCTGCTTCTAAAACCAAAACGGAGCTACCTAACAGAACGGTCTTCAATGTGTGCATTCAACTTACAGAGTTAAACTCGTGTGTTGAAGGGGAAGTCTGGAAACGCTTTCTGTGGAGAGATCTCAAAACAGGCATTTCCAGCACTATTCCCGCATATAACGAAATAGCAGTAAAACTCTGCCTAAAACACAGAAGAAACGTATCCTTCAATCTGCTCTGCTGTGCGTTTGTTCAGCTAAGTGAGTTAAATCTCCCTTTAGATTCAGGAGTTAGAAACACGTTTCTGGTAAGAGCTGCGTTTGGACATTTCTCCGTGAATGGGAGTATATGCTGTAAGGAGAACTGTCTGCTTCTAAAACCAAAACGGAGCTACCTAACAGAACGGTCTTCAATGTGTGCATTCAACTTACAGAGTTAAACTCGTGTGTTGAAGGGGAAGTCTGGAAACGCTTTCTGTGGAGAGATCTCAAAACAGGCATTTCCAGCACTATTCCCGCATATAACGAAATAGCAGTAAAACTCTGCCTAAAACACAGAAGAAACGTATCCTTCAATCTGCTCTGCTGTGCGTTTGTTCAGCTAAGTGAGTTAAATCTCCCTTTAGATTCAGGAGTTAGAAACACGTTTCTGGTAAGAGCTGCGTTTGGACATTTCTCCGTGAATGGGAGTATATGCTGTAAGGAGAACTGTCTGCTTCTAAAACCAAAACGGAGCTACCTAACAGAACGGTCTTCAATGTGTGCATTCAACTTACAGAGTTAAACTCGTGTGTTGAAGGGGAAGTCTGGAAACGCTTTCTGTGGAGAGATCTCAAAACAGGCATTTCCAGCACTATTCCCGCATATAACGAAATAGCACTAAAACTCTGCCTAGAACACAGAAGAAACGTATCCTTCAATCTGCTCTGCTGTGCGTTTGTTCAGCTAAGTGAGTTAAATCTCCCTTTAGATTCAGGAGTTAGAAACACGTTTCTGGTAAGAGCTGCGTTTGGACATTTCTCAGTGAATGGGAGTATATGCTGTAAGGAGAACTGTCTGCTTCTAAAACCAAAACGGAGCTACCTAACAGAACGGTCTTCAATGTGTGCATTCAACTTACAGAGTTAAACTCGTGTGTTGAAGGGGAAGTCTGGAAACGCTTTCTGTGGAGAGATCTCAAAACAGGCATTTCAAGCACTATTCCCGCATATAACGAAATAGCAGTAAAACTCTGTCTAAAACACAGAAGAAACGTATCCTTCAATCTGCTCTGCTGTGCGTTTGTTCAGCTAAGTGAGTTAAATCTCCCTTTAGATTCAGGAGTTAGAAACACGTTTCTGGTAAGAGCTGCGTTTGGACATTTCTCAGTGAATGGGAGTATATGCTGTAAGGAGAACTGTCTGCTTCTAAAACCAAAACGGAGCTACCTAACAGAACGGTCTTCAATGTGTGCATTCAACTTACAGAGTTAAACTCGTGTGTTGAAGGGGAAGTCTGGAAACGCTTTCTGTGGAGAGATCACAAAACAGGCATTTCCAGCACTATTCCCGCATATAACGAAATAGCAGTAAAACTCTGCCTAAAACACAGAAGAAACGTATCCTTCAATCTGCTCTGCTGTGCGTTTGTTCAGCTAAGTGAGTTAAATCTCCCTTTAGATTCAGGAGTTAGAAACACGTTTCTGGTAAGAGCTGCGTTTGGACATTTCTCAGTGAATGGGAGTATATGCTGTAAGGAGAACTGTCTGCTTCTAAAACCAAAACGGAGCTACCTAACAGAACGGTCTTCAATGTGTGCATTCAACTTACAGAGTTAAACTCGTGTGTTGAAGGGGAAGTCTGGAAACGCTTTCTGTGGAGAGATCTCAAAACAGGCATTTCCAGCACTATTCCCGCATATAACGAAATAGCAGTAAAACTCTGCCTAAAACACAGAAGAAACGTATCCTTCAATCTGCTCTGCTGTGCGTTTGTTCAGCTAAGTGAGTTAAATCTCCCTTTAGATTCAGGAGTTAGAAACACGTTTCTGGTAAGAGCTGCGTTTGGACATTTCTCTGTGAATGGGAGTATATGCTGTAAGGAGAACTGTCTGCTTCTAAAACCAAAACGGAGCTACCTAACAGAACGGTCTTCAATGTGTGCATTCAACTTACAGAGTTAAACTCGTGTGTTGAAGGGGAAGTCTGGAAACGCTTTCTGTGGAGAGATCTCAAAACAGGCATTTCCAGCACTATTCCCGCATATAACGAAATAGCAGTAAAACTCTGCCTAAAACACAGAAGAAACGTATCCTTCAATCTGCTCTGCTGTGCGTTTGTTCAGCTAAGTGAGTTAAATCTCCCTTTAGATTCAGGAGTTAGAAACACGTTTCTGGTAAGAGCTGCGTTTGGACATTTCTCAGTGAATGGGAGTATATGCTGTAAGGAGAACTGTCTGCTTCTAAAACCAAAACGGAGCTACCTAACAGAACGGTCTTCAATGTGTGCATTCAACTTACAGAGTTAAACTCGTGTGTTGAAGGGGAAGTCTGGAAACGCTTTCTGTGGAGAGATCTCAAAACAGGCATTTCCAGCACTATTCCCGCATATAACGAAATAGCAGTAAAACTCTGCCTAAAACACAGAAGAAACGTATCCTTCAATCTGCTCTGCTGTGCGTTTGTTCAGCTAAGTGAGTTAAATCTCCCTTTAGATTCAGGAGTTAGAAACACGTTTCTGGTAAGTGCTGCGTTTGGACATTTCTCAGTGAATGGGAGTATATGCTGTAAGGAGAACTGTCTGCTTCTAAAACCAAAACGGAGCTACCTAACAGAACGGTCTTCAATGTGTGCATTCAACTTACAGAGTTAAACTCGTGTGTTGAAGGGGAAGTCTGGAAACGCTTTCTGTGGAGAGATCTCAAAACAGGCATTTCCAGCACTATTCCCGCATATAACGAAATAGCAGTAAAACTCTGCCTAAAACACAGAAGAAACGTATCCTTCAATCTGCTCTGCTGTGCGTTTGTTCAGCTAAGTGAGTTAAATCTCCCTTTAGATTCAGGAGTTAGAAACACGTTTCTGGTAAGAGCTGCGTTTGGACATTTCTCCGTGAATGGGAGTATATGCTGTAAGGAGAACTGTCTGCTTCTAAAACCAAAACGGAGCTACCTAACAGAACGGTCTTCAATGTGTGCATTCAACTTACAGAGTTAAACTCGTGTGTTGAAGGGGAAGTCTGGAAACGCTTTCTGTGGAGAGATCTCAAAACAGGCATTTCCAGCACTATTCCCGCATATAACGAAATAGCATTAAAACTCTGCCTAGAACACAGAAGAAACGTATCCTTCAATCTGCTCTGCTGTGCGTTTGTTCAGCTAAGTGAGTTAAATCTCCCTTTAGATTCAGGAGTTAGAAACACGTTTCTGGTAAGAGCTGCGTTTGGACATTTCTCAGTGAATGGGAGTATATGCTGTAAGGAGAACTGTCTGCTTCTAAAACCAAAACGGAGCTACCTAACAGAACGGTCTTCAATGTGTGCATTCAACTTACAGAGTTAAACTCGTGTGTTGAAGGGGAAGTCTGGAAACGCTTTCTGTGGAGAGATCTCAAAACAGGCATTTCCAGCACTATTCCCGCATATAACGAAATAGCATTAAAACTCTGCCTAGAACACAGAAGAAACGTATCCTTCAATCTGCTCTGCTGTGCGTTTGTTCAGCTAAGTGAGTTAAATCTCCCTTTAGATTCAGGAGTTAGAAACACGTTTCTGGTAAGAGCTGCGTTTGGACATTTCTCAGTGAATGGGAGTATATGCTGTAAGGAGAACTGTCTGCTTCTAAAACCAAAACGGAGCTACCTAACAGAACGGTCTTCAATGTGTGCATTCAACTTACAGAGTTAAACTCGTGTGTTGAAGGGGAAGTCTGGAAACGCTTTCTGTGGAGAGATCTCAAAACAGGCATTTCCAGCACTATTCCCGCATATAACGAAATAGCAGTAAAACTCTGCCTAAAACACAGAAGAAACGTATCCTTCAATCTGCTCTGCTGTGCGTTTGTTCAGCTAAGTGAGTTAAATCTCCCTTTAGATTCAGGAGTTAGAAACACGTTTCTGGTAAGAGCTGCGTTTGGACATTTCTCTGTGAATGGGAGTATATGCTGTAAGGAGAACTGTCTGCTTCTAAAACCAAAACGGAGCTACCTAACAGAACGGTCTTCAATGTGTGCATTCAACTTACAGAGTTAAACTCGTGTGTTGAAGGGGAAGTCTGGAAACGCTTTCTGTGGAGAGATCTCAAAACAGGCATTTCCAGCACTATTCCCGCATATAACGAAATAGCAGTAAAACTCTGCCTAAAACACAGAAGAAACGTATCCTTCAATCTGCTCTGCTGTGCGTTTGTTCAGCTAAGTGAGTTAAATCTCCCTTTAGATTCAGGAGTTAGAAACACGTTTCTGGTAAGAGCTGCGTTTGGACATTTCTCAGTGAATGGGAGTATATGCTGTAAGGAGAACTGTCTGCTTCTAAAACCAAAACGGAGCTACCTAACAGAACGGTCTTCAATGTGTGCATTCAACTTACAGAGTTAAACTCGTGTGTTGAAGGGGAAGTCTGGAAACGCTTTCTGTGGAGAGATCTCAAAACAGGCATTTCCAGCACTATTCCCGCATATAACGAAATAGCAGTAAAACTCTGCCTAAAACACAGAAGAAACGTATCCTTCAATCTGCTCTGCTGTGCGTTTGTTCAGCTAAGTGAGTTAAATCTCCCTTTAGATTCAGGAGTTAGAAACACGTTTCTGGTAAGTGCTGCGTTTGGACATTTCTCAGTGAATGGGAGTATATGCTGTAAGGAGAACTGTCTGCTTCTAAAACCAAAACGGAGCTACCTAACAGAACGGTCTTCAATGTGTGCATTCAACTTACAGAGTTAAACTCGTGTGTTGAAGGGGAAGTCTGGAAACGCTTTCTGTGGAGAGATCTCAAAACAGGCATTTCCAGCACTATTCCCGCATATAACGAAATAGCACTAAAACTCTGCCTAGAACACAGAAGAAACGTATCCTTCAATCTGCTCTGCTGTGCGTTTGTTCAGCTAAGTGAGTTAAATCTCCCTTTAGATTCAGGAGTTAGAAACACGTTTCTGGTAAGAGCTGCGTTTGGACATTTCTCAGTGAATGGGAGTATATGCTGTAAGGAGAACTGTCTGCTTCTAAAACCAAAACGGAGCTACCTAACAGAACGGTCTTCAATGTGTGCATTCAACTTACAGAGTTAAACTCGTGTGTTGAAGGGGAAGTCTGGAAACGCTTTCTGTGGAGAGATCTCAAAACAGGCATTTCAAGCACTATTCCCGCATATAACGAAATAGCAGTAAAACTCTGTCTAAAACACAGAAGAAACGTATCCTTCAATCTGCTCTGCTGTGCGTTTGTTCAGCTAAGTGAGTTAAATCTCCCTTTAGATTCAGGAGTTAGAAACACGTTTATGGTAAGAGCTGCGTTTGGACATTTCTCAGTGAATGGGAGTATATGCTGTAAGGAGAACTGTCTGCTTCTAAAACCAAAACGGAGCTACCTAACAGAACGGTCTTCAATGTGTGCATTCAACTTACAGAGTTAAACTCGTGTGTTGAAGGGGAAGTCTGGAAACGCTTTCTGTGGAGAGATCACAAAACAGGCATTTCCAGCACTATTCCCGCATATAACGAAATAGCAGTAAAACTCTGCCTAAAACACAGAAGAAACGTATCCTTCAATCTGCTCTGCTGTGCGTTTGTTCAGCTAAGTGAGTTAAATCTCCCTTTAGATTCAGGAGTTAGAAACACGTTTCTGGTAAGAGCTGCGTTTGGACATTTCTCAGTGAATGGGAGTATATGCTGTAAGGAGAACTGTCTGCTTCTAAAACCAAAACGGAGCTACCTAACAGAACGGTCTTCAATGTGTGCATTCAACTTACAGAGTTAAACTCGTGTGTTGAAGGGGAAGTCTGGAAACGCTTTCTGTGGAGAGATCTCAAAACAGGCATTTCCAGCACTATTCCCGCATATAACGAAATAGCAGTAAAACTCTGCCTAAAACACAGAAGAAACGTATCCTTCAATCTGCTCTGCTGTGCGTTTGTTCAGCTAAGTGAGTTAAATCTCCCTTTAGATTCAGGAGTTAGAAACACGTTTCTGGTAAGTGCTGCGTTTGGACATTTCTCAGTGAATGGGAGTATATGCTGTAAGGAGAACTGTCTGCTTCTAAAACCAAAACGGAGCTACCTAACAGAACGGTCTTCAATGTGTGCATTCAACTTACAGAGTTAAACTCGTGTGTTGAAGGGGAAGTCTGGAAACGCTTTCTGTGGAGAGATCTCAAAACAGGCATTTCCAGCACTATTCCCGCATATAACGAAATAGCAGTAAAACTCTGCCTAAAACACAGAAGAAACGTATCCTTCAATCTGCTCTGCTGTGCGTTTGTTCAGCTAAGTGAGTTAAATCTCCCTTTAGATTCAGGAGTTAGAAACACGTTTCTGGTAAGAGCTGCGTTTGGACATTTCTCCGTGAATGGGAGTATATGCTGTAAGGAGAACTGTCTGCTTCTAAAACCAAAACGGAGCTACCTAACAGAACGGTCTTCAATGTGTGCATTCAACTTACAGAGTTAAACTCGTGTGTTGAAGGGGAAGTCTGGAAACGCTTTCTGTGGAGAGATCTCAAAACAGGCATTTCCAGCACTATTCCCGCATATAACGAAATAGCACTAAAACTCTGCCTAGAACACAGAAGAAACGTATCCTTCAATCTGCTCTGCTGTGCGTTTGTTCAGCTAAGTGAGTTAAATCTCCCTTTAGATTCAGGAGTTAGAAACACGTTTCTGGTAAGAGCTGCGTTTGGACATTTCTCAGTGAATGGGAGTATATGCTGTAAGGAGAACTGTCTGCTTCTAAAACCAAAACGGAGCTACCTAACAGAACGGTCTTCAATGTGTGCATTCAACTTACAGAGTTAAACTCGTGTGTTGAAGGGGAAGTCTGGAAACGCTTTCTGTGGAGAGATCTCAAAACAGGCATTTCAAGCACTATTCCCGCATATAACGAAATAGCAGTAAAACTCTGTCTAAAACACAGAAGAAACGTATCCTTCAATCTGCTCTGCTGTGCGTTTGTTCAGCTAAGTGAGTTAAATCTCCCTTTAGATTCAGGAGTTAGAAACACGTTTATGGTAAGAGCTGCGTTTGGACATTTCTCAGTGAATGGGAGTATATGCTGTAAGGAGAACTGTCTGCTTCTAAAACCAAAACGGAGCTACCTAACAGAACGGTCTTCAATGTGTGCATTCAACTTACAGAGTTAAACTCGTGTGTTGAAGGGGAAGTCTGGAAACGCTTTCTGTGGAGAGATCACAAAACAGGCATTTCCAGCACTATTCCCGCATATAACGAAATAGCAGTAAAACTCTGCCTAAAACACAGAAGAAACGTATCCTTCAATCTGCTCTGCTGTGCGTTTGTTCAGCTAAGTGAGTTAAATCTCCCTTTAGATTCAGGAGTTAGAAACACGTTTCTGGTAAGAGCTGCGTTTGGACATTTCTCAGTGAATGGGAGTATATGCTGTAAGGAGAACTGTCTGCTTCTAAAACCAAAACGGAGCTACCTAACAGAACGGTCTTCAATGTGTGCATTCAACTTACAGAGTTAAACTCGTGTGTTGAAGGGGAAGTCTGGAAACGCTTTCTGTGGAGAGATCTCAAAACAGGCATTTCCAGGCATTTCCAGCACTATTCCCGCATATAACGAAATAGCAGTAAAACTCTGTCTAAAACACAGAAGAAACGTATCCTTCAATCTGCTCTGCTGTGCGTTTGTTCAGCTAAGTGAGTTAAATCTCCCTTTAGATTCAGGAGTTAGAAACACGTTTATGGTAAGAGCTGCGTTTGGACATTTCTCAGTGAATGGGAGTATATGCTGTAAGGAGAACTGTCTGCTTCTAAAACCAAAACGGAGCTACCTAACAGAACGGTCTTCAATGTGTGCATTCAACTTACAGAGTTAAACTCGTGTGTTGAAGGGGAAGTCTGGAAACGCTTTCTGTGGAGAGATCACAAAACAGGCATTTCCAGCACTATTCCCGCATATAACGAAATAGCAGTAAAACTCTGCCTAAAACACAGAAGAAACGTATCCTTCAATCTGCTCTGCTGTGCGTTTGTTCAGCTAAGTGAGTTAAATCTCCCTTTAGATTCAGGAGTTAGAAACACGTTTCTGGTAAGAGCTGCGTTTGGTCATTTCTCAGTGAATGGGAGTATATGCTGTAAGGAGAACTGTCTGCTTCTAAAACCAAAACGGAGCTACCTAACAGAACGGTCTTCAATGTGTGCATTCAACTTACAGAGTTAAACTCGTGTGTTGAAGGGGAAGTCTGGAAACGCTTTCTGTGGAGAGATCTCAAAACAGGCATTTCCAGGCATTTCCAGCACTATTCCCGCATATAACGAAATAGCAGTAAAACTCTGCCTAAAACACAGAAGAAACGTATCCTTCAATCTGCTCTGCTGTGCGTTTGTTCAGCTAAGTGAGTTAAATCTCCCTTTAGATTCAGGAGTTAGAAACACGTTTCTGGTAAGAGCTGCGTTTGGACATTTCTCAGTGAATGGGAGTATATGCTGTAAGGAGAACTGTCTGCTTCTAAAACCAAAACGGAGCTACCTAACAGAACGGTCTTCAATGTGTGCATTCAACTTACAGAGTTAAACTCGTGTGTTGAAGGGGAAGTCTGGAAACGCTTTCTGTGGAGAGATCTCAAAACAGGCATTTCCAGCACTATTCCCGCATATAACGAAATAGCAGTAAAACTCTGCCTAAAACACAGAAGAAACGTATCCTTCAATCTGCTCTGCTGTGCGTTTGTTCAGCTAAGTGAGTTAAATCTCCCTTTAGATTCAGGAGTTAGAAACACGTTTCTGGTAAGTGCTGCGTTTGGACATTTCTCAGTGAATGGGAGTATATGCTGTAAGGAGAACTGTCTGCTTCTAAAACCAAAACGGAGCTACCTAACAGAACGGTCTTCAATGTGTGCATTCAACTTACAGAGTTAAACTCGTGTGTTGAAGGGGAAGTCTGGAAACGCTTTCTGTGGAGAGATCTCAAAACAGGCATTTCCAGCACTATTCCCGCATATAACGAAATAGCAGTAAAACTCTGCCTAAAACACAGAAGAAACGTATCCTTCAATCTGCTCTGCTGTGCGTTTGTTCAGCTAAGTGAGTTAAATCTCCCTTTAGATTCAGGAGTTAGAAACACGTTTCTGGTAAGAGCTGCGTTTGGACATTTCTCCGTGAATGGGAGTATATGCTGTAAGGAGAACTGTCTGCTTCTAAAACCAAAACGGAGCTACCTAACAGAACGGTCTTCAATGTGTGCATTCAACTTACAGAGTTAAACTCGTGTGTTGAAGGGGAAGTCTGGAAACGCTTTCTGTGGAGAGATCTCAAAACAGGCATTTCCAGCACTATTCCCGCATATAACGAAATAGCAGTAAAACTCTGCCTAAAACACAGAAGAAACGTATCCTTCAATCTGCTCTGCTGTGCGTTTGTTCAGCTAAGTGAGTTAAATCTCCCTTTAGATTCAGGAGTTAGAAACACGTTTCTGGTAAGAGCTGCGTTTGGACATTTCTCCGTGAATGGGAGTATATGCTGTAAGGAGAACTGTCTGCTTCTAAAACCAAAACGGAGCTACCTAACAGAACGGTCTTCAATGTGTGCATTCAACTTACAGAGTTAAACTCGTGTGTTGAAGGGGAAGTCTGGAAACGCTTTCTGTGGAGAGATCTCAAAACAGGCATTTCCAGCACTATTCCCGCATATAACGAAATAGCACTAAAACTCTGCCTAGAACACAGAAGAAACGTATCCTTCAATCTGCTCTGCTGTGCGTTTGTTCAGCTAAGTGAGTTAAATCTCCCTTTAGATTCAGGAGTTAGAAACACGTTTCTGGTAAGAGCTGCGTTTGGACATTTCTCCGTGAATGGGAGTATATGCTGTAAGGAGAACTGTCTGCTTCTAAAACCAAAACGGAGCTACCTAACAGAACGGTCTTCAATGTGTGCATTCAACTTACAGAGTTAAACTCGTGTGTTGAAGGGGAAGTCTGGAAACGCTTTCTGTGGAGAGATCTCAAAACAGGCATTTCCAGCACTATTCCCGCATATAACGAAATAGCACTAAAACTCTGCCTAGAACACAGAAGAAACGTATCCTTCAATCTGCTCTGCTGTGCGTTTGTTCAGCTAAGTGAGTTAAATCTCCCTTTAGATTCAGGAGTTAGAAACACGTTTCTGGTAAGAGCTGCGTTTGGACATTTCTCAGTGAATGGGAGTATATGCTGTAAGGAGAACTGTCTGCTTCTAAAACCAAAACGGAGCTACCTAACAGAACGGTCTTCAATGTGTGCATTCAACTTACAGAGTTAAACTCGTGTGTTGAAGGGGAAGTCTGGAAACGCTTTCTGTGGAGAGATCTCAAAACAGGCATTTCAAGCACTATTCCCGCATATAACGAAATAGCAGTAAAACTCTGTCTAAAACACAGAAGAAACGTATCCTTCAATCTGCTCTGCTGTGCGTTTGTTCAGCTAAGTGAGTTAAATCTCCCTTTAGATTCAGGAGTTAGAAACACGTTTATGGTAAGAGCTGCGTTTGGACATTTCTCAGTGAATGGGAGTATATGCTGTAAGGAGAACTGTCTGCTTCTAAAACCAAAACGGAGCTACCTAACAGAACGGTCTTCAATGTGTGCATTCAACTTACAGAGTTAAACTCGTGTGTTGAAGGGGAAGTCTGGAAACGCTTTCTGTGGAGAGATCACAAAACAGGCATTTCCAGCACTATTCCCGCATATAACGAAATAGCAGTAAAACTCTGCCTAAAACACAGAAGAAACGTATCCTTCAATCTGCTCTGCTGTGCGTTTGTTCAGCTAAGTGAGTTAAATCTCCCTTTAGATTCAGGAGTTAGAAACACGTTTCTGGTAAGAGCTGCGTTTGGACATTTCTCAGTGAATGGGAGTATATGCTGTAAGGAGAACTGTCTGCTTCTAAAACCAAAACGGAGCTACCTAACAGAACGGTCTTCAATGTGTGCATTCAACTTACAGAGTTAAACTCGTGTGTTGAAGGGGAAGTCTGGAAACGCTTTCTGTGGAGAGATCTCAAAACAGGCATTTCCAGGCATTTCCAGCACTATTCCCGCATATAACGAAATAGCAGTAAAACTCTGTCTAAAACACAGAAGAAACGTATCCTTCAATCTGCTCTGCTGTGCGTTTGTTCAGCTAAGTGAGTTAAATCTCCCTTTAGATTCAGGAGTTAGAAACACGTTTATGGTAAGAGCTGCGTTTGGACATTTCTCAGTGAATGGGAGTATATGCTGTAAGGAGAACTGTCTGCTTCTAAAACCAAAACGGAGCTACCTAACAGAACGGTCTTCAATGTGTGCATTCAACTTACAGAGTTAAACTCGTGTGTTGAAGGGGAAGTCTGGAAACGCTTTCTGTGGAGAGATCACAAAACAGGCATTTCCAGCACTATTCCCGCATATAACGAAATAGCAGTAAAACTCTGCCTAAAACACAGAAGAAACGTATCCTTCAATCTGCTCTGCTGTGCGTTTGTTCAGCTAAGTGAGTTAAATCTCCCTTTAGATTCAGGAGTTAGAAACACGTTTCTGGTAAGAGCTGCGTTTGGACATTTCTCAGTGAATGGGAGTATATGCTGTAAGGAGAACTGTCTGCTTCTAAAACCAAAACGGAGCTACCTAACAGAACGGTCTTCAATGTGTGCATTCAACTTACAGAGTTAAACTCGTGTGTTGAAGGGGAAGTCTGGAAACGCTTTCTGTGGAGAGATCTCAAAACAGGCATTTCCAGGCATTTCCAGCACTATTCCCGCATATAACGAAATAGCAGTAAAACTCTGCCTAAAACACAGAAGAAACGTATCCTTCAATCTGCTCTGCTGTGCGTTTGTTCAGCTAAGTGAGTTAAATCTCCCTTTAGATTCAGGAGTTAGAAACACGTTTCTGGTAAGAGCTGCGTTTGGACATTTCTCAGTTAATGGGAGTATATGCTGTAAGGAGAACTGTCTGCTTCTAAAACCAAAACGGAGCTACCTAACAGAACGGTCTTCAATGTGTGCATTCAACTTACAGAGTTAAACTCGTGTGTTGAAGGGGAAGTCTGGAAACGCTTTCTGTGGAGAGATCTCAAAACAGGCATTTCCAGGCATTTCCAGCACTATTCCCGCATATAACGAAATAGCAGTAAAACTCTGCCTAAAACACAGAAGAAACGTATCCTTCAATCTGCTCTGCTGTGCGTTTGTTCAGCTAAGTGAGTTAAATCTCCCTTTAGATTCAGGAGTTAGAAACACGTTTCTGGTAAGAGCTGCGTTTGGACATTTCTCAGTGAATGGGAGTATATGCTGTAAGGAGAACTGTCTGCTTCTAAAACCAAAACGGAGCTACCTAACAGAACGGTCTTCAATGTGTGCATTCAACTTACAGAGTTAAACTCGTGTGTTGAAGGGGAAGTCTGGAAACGCTTTCTGTGGAGAGATCTCAAAACAGGCATTTCCAGCACTATTCCCGCATATAAGGAAATAGCAGTAAAACTCTGCCTAAAACACAGAAGAAACGTATCCTTCAATCTGCTCTGCTGTGCGTTTGTTCAGCTAAGTGAGTTAAATCTCCCTTTAGATTCAGGAGTTAGAAACACGTTTCTGGTAAGAGCTGCGTTTGGACATTTCTCAGTGAATGGGAGTATATGCTGTAAGGAGAACTGTCTGCTTCTAAAACCAAAACGGAGCTACCTAACAGAACGGTCTTCAATGTGTGCATTCAACTTACAGAGTTAAACTCGTGTGTTGAAGGGGAAGTCTGGAAACGCTTTCTGTGGAGAGATCTCAAAACAGGCATTTCCAGCACTATTCCCGCATATAACGAAATAGCAGTAAAACTCTGCCTAAAACACAGAAGAAACGTATCCTTCAATCTGCTCTGCTGTGCGTTTGTTCAGCTAAGTGAGTTAAATCTCCCTTTAGATTCAGGAGTTAGAAACACGTTTCTGGTAAGAGCTGCGTTTGGACATTTCTCAGTGAATGGGAGTATATGCTGTAAGGAGAACTGTCTGCTTCTAAAACCAAAACGGAGCTACCTAACAGAACGGTCTTCAATGTGTGCATTCAACTTACAGAGTTAAACTTGTGTGTTGAAGGGGAAGTCTGGAAACGGTTTCTGTGGAGAGATCTCAAAACAGGCATTTCCAGCACTATTCCCGCATATAACGAAATAGCAGTAAAACTCTGTCTAAAACACAGAAGAAACGTATCCTTCAATCTGCTCTGCTGTGCGTTTGTTCAGCTAAGTGAGTTAAATCTCCCTTTAGATTCAGGAGTTAGAAACACGTTTCTGGTAAGAGCTGCGTTTGGACATTTCTCAGTGAATGGGAGTATATGCTGTAAGGAGAACTGTCTGCTTCTAAAACCAAAACGGAGCTACCTAACAGAACGGTCTTCAATGTGTGCATTCAACTTACAGAGTTAAACTCGTGTGTTGAAGGGGAAGTCTGGAAACGCTTTCTGTGGAGAGATCTCAAAACAGGCATTTCCAGCACTATTCCCGCATATAACGAAATAGCAGTAAAACTCTGCCTAAAACACAGAAGAAACGTATCCTTCAATCTGCTCTGCTGTGCGTTTGTTCAGCTAAGTGAGTTAAATCTCCCTTTAGATTCAGGAGTTAGAAACACGTTTCTGGTAAGTGCTGCGTTTGGACATTTCTCAGTGAATGGGAGTATATGCTGTAAGGAGAACTGTCTGCTTCTAAAACCAAAACGGAGCTACTTAACAGAACGGTCTTCAATGTGTGCATTCAACTTACAGAGTTAAACTCGTGTGTTGAAGGGGAAGTCTGGAAACGCTTTCTGTGGAGAGATTTCAAAACAGGCATTTCCAGGCATTTCCAGCACTATTCCCGCATATAACGAAATAGCAGTAAAACTCTGCCTAAAACACAGAAGAAACGTATCCTTCAATCTGCTCTGCTGTGCGTTTGTTCAGCTAAGTGAGTTAAATCTCCCTTTAAATTCAGGAGTTAGAAACACGTTTCTGGTAAGAGCTGCGTTTGGACATTTCTCAGTGAATGGGAGTATATGCTGTAAGGAGAACTGTCTGCTTCTAAAACCAAAACGGAGCTACCTAACAGAACGGTCTTCAATGTATGCATTCATCTTACAGAGTTAAACTCGTGTGTTGAAGGGGAAGTCTGGAAACGCTTTCTGTGGAGAGATCTCAAAACAGGCATTTCCAGGCATTTCCAGCACTATTCCCGCATATAACGAAATAGCAGTAAAACTCTGCCTAAAACACAGAAGAAACGTATCCTTCAATCTGCTCTGCTGTGCGTTTGTTCAGCTAAGTGAGTTAAATCTCCCTTTAGATTCAGGAGTTAGAAACACGTTTCTGGTAAGAGCTGCGTTTGGACATTTCTCAGTGAATGGGAGTATATGCTGTAAGGAGAACTGTCTGCTTCTAAAACCAAAACGGAGCTACCTAACAGAACGGTCTTCAATGTGTGCATTCAACTTACAGAGTTAAACTCGTGTGTTGAAGGGGAAGTCTGGAAACGCTTTCTGTGGAGAGATCTCAAAACAGGCATTTCCAGGCATTTCCAGCACTATTCCCGCATATAACGAAATAGCAGTAAAACTCTGCCTAAAACACAGAAGAAACGTATCCTTCAATCTGCTCTGCTGTGCGTTTGTTCAGCTAAGTGAGTTAAATATCCCTTTAGATTCAGGAGTTAGAAACACGTTTCTGGTAAGAGCTGCGTTTGCACATTTCTCAGTGAATGGGAGTATATGCTGTAAGGAGAACTGTCTGCTTCTAAAACCAAAACGGAGCTACCTAACAGAACGGTCTTCAATGTGTGCATTCAACTTACAGAGTTAAACTCGTGTGTTGAAGGGGAAGTCTGGAAACGCTTTCTGTGGAGAGATCTCAAAACAGGCATTTCCAGGCATTTCCAGCACTATTCCCGCATATAACGAAATAGCAGTAAAACTCTGCCTAAAACACAGAAGAAACGTATCCTTCAATCTGCTCTGCTGTGCGTTTGTTCAGCTAAGTGAGTTAAATCTCCCTTTAGATTCAGGAGTTAGAAACACGTTTCTGGTAAGAGCTGCGTTTGGACATTTCTCAGTGAATGGGAGTATATGCTGTAAGGAGAACTGTCTGCTTCTAAAACCAAAACGGAGCTACCTAACAGAACGGTCTTCAATGTGTGCATTCAACTTAAAGAGTTAAACTCGTGTGTTGAAGGGGAACTCTGGAAACGCTTTCTGTGGAGAGATCTCAAAACAGGCATTTCCAGCACTATTCCCGCATATAACGAAATAGCAGTAAAACTCTGCCTAAAACACAGAAGAAACGTATCCTTCAATCTGCTCTGCTGTGCGTTTGTTCAGCTAAGTGAGTTAAATCTCCCTTTAGATTCAGGAGTTAGAAACACGTTTCTGGTAAGTGCTGCGTTTGGACATTTCTCAGTGAATGGGAGTATATGCTGTAAGGAGAACTGTCTGCTTCTAAAACCAAAACGGAGCTACCTAACAGAACGGTCTTCAATGTGTGCATTCAACTTACAGAGTTAAACTCGTGTGTTGAAGGGGAAGTCTGGAAACGCTTTCTGTGGAGAGATCTCAAAACAGGCATTTCCAGCACTATTCCCGCATATAACGAAATAGCAGTAAAACTCTGCCTAAAACACAGAAGAAACGTATCCTTCAATCTGCTCTGCTGTGCGTTTGTTCAGCTAAGTGAGTTAAATCTCCCTTTAGATTCAGGAGTTAGAAACACGTTTCTGGTAAGAGCTGCGTTTGGACATTTCTCAGTGAATGGGAGTATATGCTGTAAGGAGAACTGTCTGCTTCTAAAACCAAAACGGAGCTACCTAACAGAACGGTCTTCAATGTGTGCATTCAACTTACAGAGTTAAACTCGTGTGTTGAAGGGGAAGTCTGGAAACGCTTTCTGTGGAGAGATCTCAAAAGAGGCATTTCCAGGCATTTCCAGCACTATTCCCGCATATAACGAAATAGCAGTAAAACTCTGCCTAAAACACAGAAGAAACGTATCCTTCAATCTGCTCTGCTGTGCGTTTGTTCAGCTAAGTGAGTTAAATCTCCCTTTAGATTCAGGAGTTAGAAACACGTTTCTGGTAAGAGCTGCGTTTGGACATTTCTCAGTGAATGGGTGTATATGCTGTAAGGAGAACTGTCTGCTTCTAAAACCAAAACGGAGCTACCTAACACAACGGTCTTCAATGTGTGCATTCAGCTTACAGAGTTAAACTCGTGTGTTGAAGGGGAACTCTGGAAACGCTTTCTGTGGAGAGATCTCAAAACAGGCATTTCCAGCACTATTCCCGCATATAACGAAATAGCAGTAAAACTCTGCCTAAAACACAGAAGAAACGTATCCTTCAATCTGCTCTGCTGTGCGTTTGTTCAGCTAAGTGAGTTAAATCTCCCTTTAGATTCAGGAGTTAGAAACACGTTTCTGGTAAGTGCTGCGTTTGGACATTTCTCAGTGAATGGGAGTATATGCTGTAAGGAGAACTGTCTGCTTCTAAAACCAAAACGGAGCTACCTAACAGAACGGTCTTCAATGTGTGCATTCAACTTACAGAGTTAAACTCGTGTGTTGAAGGGGAAGTCTGGAAACGCTTTCTGTGGAGAGATCTCAAAACAGGCATTTCCAGCACTATTCCCGCATATAACGAAATAGCAGTAAAACTCTGCCTAAAACACAGAAGAAACGTATCCTTCAATCTGCTCTGCTGTGCGTTTGTTCAGCTAAGTGAGTTAAATCTCCCTTTAGATTCAGGAGTTAGAAACACGTTTCTGGTAAGAGCTGCGTTTGGACATTTCTCAGTGAATGGGAGTATATGCTGTAAGGAGAACTGTCTGCTTCTAAAACCAAAACGGAGCTACCTAACAGAACGGTCTTCAATGTGTGCATTCAACTTACAGAGTTAAACTCGTGTGTTGAAGGGGAAGTCTGGAAACGCTTTCTGTGGAGAGATCTCAAAACAGGCATTTCCAGGCATTTCCAGCACTATTCCCGCATATAACGAAATAGCAGTAAAACTCTGCCTAAAACACAGAAGAAACGTATCCATCAATCTGCTCTGCTGTGCGTTTGTTCAGCTAAGTGAGTTAAATCTCCCTTTAGATTCAGGAGTTAGAAACACGTTTCTGGTAAGAGCTGCGTTTGGACATTTCTCAGTGAATGGGAGTATATGCTGTAAGGAGAACTGTCTGCTTCTAAAACCAAAACGGAGCTACCTAACAGAACGGTCTTCAATGTGTGCATTCAACTTACAGAGTTAAACTTGTGTGTTGAAGGGGAAGTCTGGAAACGCTTTCTGTGGAGAGATCTCAAAACAGGCATTTCCAGCACTATTCCCGCATATAACGAAATAGCAGTAAAACTCTGTCTAAAACACAGAAGAAACGTATCCTTCAATCTGCTCTGCTGTGCGTTTGTTCAGCTAAGTGAGTTAAATCTCCCTTTAGATTCAGGAGTTAGAAACACGTTTCTGGTAAGAGCTGCGTTTGGACATTTCTCAGTGAATGGGAGTATATGCTGTAAGGAGAACTGTCTGCTTCTAAAACCAAAACGGAGCTACCTAACAGAACGGTCTTCAATGTGTGCATTCAACTTACAGAGTTAAACTCGTGTGTTGAAGGGGAAGTCTGGAAACGCTTTCTGTGGAGAGATCTCAAAACAGGCATTTCCAGCACTATTCCCGCATATAACGAAATAGCAGTAAAACTCTGCCTAAAACACAGAAGAAACGTATCCTTCAATCTGCTCTGCTGTGCGTTTGTTCAGCTAAGTGAGTTAAATCTCCCTTTAGATTCAGGAGTTAGAAACACGTTTCTGGTAAGTGCTGCGTTTGGACATTTCTCAGTGAATGGGAGTATATGCTGTAAGGAGAACTGTCTGCTTCTAAAACCAAAACGGAGCTACTTAACAGAACGGTCTTCAATGTGTGCATTCAACTTACAGAGTTAAACTCGTGTGTTGAAGGGGAAGTCTGTAAACGCTTTCTGTGGAGAGATTTCAAAACAGGCATTTCCAGGCATTTCCAGCACTATTCCCGCATATAACGAAATAGCAGTAAAACTCTGCCTAAAACACAGAAGAAACGTATCCTTCAATCTGCTCTGCTGTGCGTTTGTTCAGCTAAGTGAGTTAAATCTCCCTTTAAATTCAGGAGTTAGAAACACGTTTCTGGTAAGAGCTGCGTTTGGACATTTCTCAGTGAATGGGAGTATATGCTGTAAGGAGAACTGTCTGCTTCTAAAACCAAAACGGAGCTACCTAACAGAACGGTCTTCAATGTGTGCATTCATCTTACAGAGTTAAACTCGTGTGTTGAAGGGGAAGTCTGGAAACGCTTTCTGTGGAGAGATCTCAAAACAGGCATTTCCAGGCATTTCCAGCACTATTCCCGCATATAACGAAATAGCAGTAAAACTCTGCCTAAAACACAGAAGAAACGTATCCTTCAATCTGCTCTGCTGTGCGTTTGTTCAGCTAAGTGAGTTAAATCTCCCTTTAGATTCAGGAGTTAGAAACACGTTTCTGGTAAGAGCTGCGTTTGGACATTTCTCAGTGAATGGGAGTATATGCTGTAAGGAGAACTGTCTGCTTCTAAAACCAAAACGGAGCTACCTAACAGAACGGTCTTCAATGTGTGCATTCAACTTACAGAGTTAAACTTGTGTGTTGAAGGGGAAGTCTGGAAACGCTTTCTGTGGAGAGATCTCAAAACAGGCATTTCCAGGCATTTCCAGCACTATTCCCGCATATAACGAAATAGCAGTAAAACTCTGCCTAAAACACAGAAGAAACGTATCCTTCAATCTGCTCTGCTGTGCGTTTGTTCAGCTAAGTGAGTTAAATATCCCTTTAGATTCAGGAGTTAGAAACACGTTTCTGGTAAGAGCTGCGTTTGCACATTTCTCAGTGAATGGGAGTATATGCTGTAAGGAGAACTGTCTGCTTCTAAAACCAAAACGGAGCTACCTAACAGAACGGTCTTCAATGTGTGCATTCAACTTACAGAGTTAAACTCGTGTGTTGAAGGGGAAGTCTGGAAACGCTTTCTGTGGAGAGATCTCAAAACAGGCATTTCCAGGCATTTCCAGCACTATTCCCGCATATAACGAAATAGCAGTAAAACTCTGCCTAAAACACAGAAGAAACGTATCCTTCAATCTGCTCTGCTGTGCGTTTGTTCAGCTAAGTGAGTTAAATCTCCCTTTAGATTCAGGAGTTAGAAACACGTTTCTGGTAAGAGCTGCGTTTGGACATTTCTCAGTGAATGGGAGTATATGCTGTAAGGAGAACTGTCTGCTTCTAAAACCAAAACGGAGCTACCTAACAGAACGGTCTTCAATGTGTGCATTCAACTTACAGAGTTAAACTCGTGTGTTGAAGGGGAAGTCTGGAAACGCTTTCTGTGGAGAGATCTCAAAACAGGCATTTCCAGCACTATTCCCGCATGTAACGAAATAGCAGTAAAACTCTGCCTAAAACACAGAAGAAACGTATCCTTCAATCTGCTCTGCTGTGCGTTTGTTCAGCTAAGTGAGTTAAATCTCCCTTTAGATTCAGGAGTTAGAAACACGTTTCTGGTAAGAGCTGCGTTTGGACATTTCTCTGTGAATGGGAGTATATGCTGTAAGGAGAACTGTCTGCTTCTAAAACCAAAACGGAGCTACCTAACAGAACGGTCTTCAATGTGTGCATTCAACATACAGAGTTAAACTCGTGTGTTGAAGGGGAAGTCTGGAAACGCTTTCTGTGGAGAGATCTCAAAACAGGCATTTCCAGCACTATTCCCGCATATAACGAAATAGCAGTAAAACTCTGCCTAAAACACAGAAGAAACGTATCCTTCAATCTGCTCTGCTGTGCGTTTGTTCAGCTAAGTGAGTTAAATCTCCCTTTAGATTCAGGAGTTAGAAACACGTTTCTGGTAAGAGCTGCGTTTGGACATTTCTCAGTGAATGGGAGTATATGCTGTAAGGAGAACTGTCTGCTTCTAAAACCAAAACGGAGCTACCTAACAGAACGGTCTTCAATGTGTGCATTCAACTTACAGAGTTAAACTCGTGTGTTGAAGGGGAAGTCTGGAAACGCTTTCTGTGGAGAGATCTCAAAACAGGCATTTCCAGCACTATTCCCGCATATAACGAAATAGCAGTAAAACTCTGCCTAAAACACAGAAGAAACGTATCCTTCAATCTGCTCTGCTGTGCGTTTGTTCAGCTAAGTGAGTTAAATCTCCCTTTAGATTCAGGAGTTAGAAACACGTTTCTGGTAAGTGCTGCGTTTGGACATTTCTCAGTGAATGGGAGTATATGCTGTAAGGAGAACTGTCTGCTTCTAAAACCAAAACGGAGCTACCTAACAGAACGGTCTTCAATGTGTGCATTCAACTTACAGAGTTAAACTCGTGTGTTGAAGGGGAAGTCTGGAAACGCTTTCTGTGGAGAGATCTCAAAACAGGCATTTCCAGCACTATTCCCGCATATAACGAAATAGCAGTAAAACTCTGCCTAAAACACAGAAGAAACGTATCCTTCAATCTGCTCTGCTGTGCGTTTGTTCAGCTAAGTGAGTTAAATCTCCCTTTAGATTCAGGAGTTAGAAACACGTTTCTGGTAAGAGCTGCGTTTGGACATTTCTCCGTGAATGGGAGTATATGCTGTAAGGAGAACTGTCTGCTTCTAAAACCAAAACGGAGCTACCTAACAGAACGGTCTTCAATGTGTGCATTCAACTTACAGAGTTAAACTCGTGTGTTGAAGGGGAAGTCTGGAAACGCTTTCTGTGGAGAGATCTCAAAACAGGCATTTCCAGCACTATTCCCGCATATAACGAAATAGCACTAAAACTCTGCCTAGAACACAGAAGAAACGTATCCTTCAATCTGCTCTGCTGTGCGTTTGTTCAGCTAAGTGAGTTAAATCTCCCTTTAGATTCAGGAGTTAGAAACACGTTTCTGGTAAGAGCTGCGTTTGGACATTTCTCAGTGAATGGGAGTATATGCTGTAAGGAGAACTGTCTGCTTCTAAAACCAAAACGGAGCTACCTAACAGAACGGTCTTCAATGTGTGCATTCAACTTACAGAGTTAAACTCGTGTGTTGAAGGGGAAGTCTGGAAACGCTTTCTGTGGAGAGATCTCAAAACAGGCATTTCAAGCACTATTCCCGCATATAACGAAATAGCAGTAAAACTCTGTCTAAAACACAGAAGAAACGTATCCTTCAATCTGCTCTGCTGTGCGTTTGTTCAGCTAAGTGAGTTAAATCTCCCTTTAGATTCAGGAGTTAGAAACACGTTTATGGTAAGAGCTGCGTTTGGACATTTCTCAGTGAATGGGAGTATATGCTGTAAGGAGAACTGTCTGCTTCTAAAACCAAAACGGAGCTACCTAACAGAACGGTCTTCAATGTGTGCATTCAACTTACAGAGTTAAACTCGTGTGTTGAAGGGGAAGTCTGGAAACGCTTTCTGTGGAGAGATCACAAAACAGGCATTTCCAGCACTATTCCCGCATATAACGAAATAGCAGTAAAACTCTGCCTAAAACACAGAAGAAACGTATCCTTCAATCTGCTCTGCTGTGCGTTTGTTCAGCTAAGTGAGTTAAATCTCCCTTTAGATTCAGGAGTTAGAAACACGTTTCTGGTAAGAGCTGCGTTTGGACATTTCTCAGTGAATGGGAGTATATGCTGTAAGGAGAACTGTCTGCTTCTAAAACCAAAACGGAGCTACCTAACAGAACGGTCTTCAATGTGTGCATTCAACTTACAGAGTTAAACTCGTGTGTTGAAGGGGAAGTCTGGAAACGCTTTCTGTGGAGAGATCTCAAAACAGGCATTTCCAGGCATTTCCAGCACTATTCCCGCATATAACGAAATAGCAGTAAAACTCTGCCTAAAACACAGAAGAAACGTATCCTTCAATCTGCTCTGCGGTGCGTTTGTTCAGCTAAGTGAGTTAAATCTCCCTTTAGATTCAGGAGTTAGAAACACGTTTCTGGTAAGAGCTGCGTTTGGACATTTCTCAGTTAATGGGAGTATATGCTGTAAGGAGAACTGTCTGCTTCTAAAACCAAAACGGAGCTACCTAACAGAACGGTCTTCAATGTGTGCATTCAACTTACAGAGTTAAACTCGTGTGTTGAAGGGGAAGTCTGGAAACGCTTTCTGTGGAGAGATCTCAAAACAGGCATTTCCAGGCATTTCCAGCACTATTCCCGCATATAACGAAATAGCAGTAAAACTCTGCCTAAAACACAGAAGAAACGTATCCTTCAATCTGCTCTGCTGTGCGTTTGTTCAGCTAAGTGAGTTAAATCTCCCTTTAGATTCAGGAGTTAGAAACACGTTTCTGGTAAGAGCTGCGTTTGGACATTTCTCAGTGAATGGGAGTATATGCTGTAAGGAGAACTGTCTGCTTCTAAAACCAAAACGGAGCTACCTAACAGAACGGTCTTCAATGTGTGCATTCAACTTACAGAGTTAAACTCGTGTGTTGAAGGGGAAGTCTGGAAACGCTTTCTGTGGAGAGATCTCAAAACAGGCATTTCCAGCACTATTCCCGCATATAAGGAAATAGCAGTAAAACTCTGCCTAAAACACAGAAGAAACGTATCCTTCAATCTGCTCTGCTGTGCGTTTGTTCAGCTAAGTGAGTTAAATCTCCCTTTAGATTCAGGAGTTAGAAACACGTTTCTGGTAAGAGCTGCGTTTGGACATTTCTCAGTGAATGGGAGTATATGCTGTAAGGAGAACTGTCTGCTTCTAAAACCAAAACGGAGCTACCTAACAGAACGGTCTTCAATGTGTGCATTCAACTTACAGAGTTAAACTCGTGTGTTGAAGGGGAAGTCTGGAAACGCTTTCTGTGGAGAGATCTCAAAACAGGCATTTCCAGCACTATTCCCGCATATAACGAAATAGCAGTAAAACTCTGCCTAAAACACAGAAGAAACGTATCCTTCAATCTGCTCTGCTGTGCGTTTGTTCAGCTAAGTGAGTTAAATCTCCCTTTAGATTCAGGAGTTAGAAACACGTTTCTGGTAAGAGCTGCGTTTGGACATTTCTCAGTGAATGGGAGTATATGCTGTAAGGAGAACTGTCTGCTTCTAAAACCAAAACGGAGCTACCTAACAGAACGGTCTTCAATGTGTGCATTCAACTTACAGAGTTAAACTTGTGTGTTGAAGGGGAAGTCTGGAAACGCTTTCTGTGGAGAGATCTCAAAACAGGCATTTCCAGCACTATTCCCGCATATAACGAAATAGCAGTAAAACTCTGTCTAAAACACAGAAGAAACGTATCCTTCAATCTGCTCTGCTGTGCGTTTGTTCAGCTAAGTGAGTTAAATCTCCCTTTAGATTCAGGAGTTAGAAACACGTTTCTGGTAAGAGCTGCGTTTGGACATTTCTCAGTGAATGGGAGTATATGCTGTAAGGAGAACTGTCTGCTTCTAAAACCAAAACGGAGCTACCTAACAGAACGGTCTTCAATGTGTGCATTCAACTTACAGAGTTAAACTCGTGTGTTGAAGGGGAAGTCTGGAAACGCTTTCTGTGGAGAGATCTCAAAACAGGCATTTCCAGCACTATTCCCGCATATAACGAAATAGCAGTAAAACTCTGCCTAAAACACAGAAGAAACGTATCCTTCAATCTGCTCTGCTGTGCGTTTGTTCAGCTAAGTGAGTTAAATCTCCCTTTAGATTCAGGAGTTAGAAACACGTTTCTGGTAAGTGCTGCGTTTGGACATTTCTCAGTGAATGGGAGTATATGCTGTAAGGAGAACTGTCTGCTTCTAAAACCAAAACGGAGCTACTTAACAGAACGGTCTTCAATGTGTGCATTCAACTTACAGAGTTAAACTCGTGTGTTGAAGGGGAAGTCTGGAAACGCTTTCTGTGGAGAGATTTCAAAACAGGCATTTCCAGGCATTTCCAGCACTATTCCCGCATATAACGAAACAGCAGTAAAACTCTGCCTAAAACACAGAAGAAACGTATCCTTCAATCTGCTCTGCTGTGCGTTTGTTCAGCTAAGTGAGTTAAATCTCCCTTTAAATTCAGGAGTTAGAAACACGTTTCTGGTAAGAGCTGCGTTTGGACATTTCTCAGTGAATGGGAGTATATGCTGTAAGGAGAACTGTCTGCTTCTAAAACCAAAACGGAGCTACCTAACAGAACGGTCTTCAATGTGTGCATTCATCTTACAGAGTTAAACTCGTGTGTTGAAGGGGAAGTCTGGAAACGCTTTCTGTGGAGAGATCTCAAAACAGGCATTTCCAGGCATTTCCAGCACTATTCCCGCATATAACGAAATAGCAGTAAAACTCTGCCTAAAACACAGAAGAAACGTATCCTTCAATCTGCTCTGCTGTGCGTTTGTTCAGCTAAGTGAGTTAAATCTCCCTTTAGATTCAGGAGTTAGAAACACGTTTCTGGTAAGAGCTGCGTTTGGACATTTCTCAGTGAATGGGAGTATATGCTGTAAGGAGAACTGTCTGCTTCTAAAACCAAAACGGAGCTACCTAACAGAACGGTCTTCAATGTGTGCATTCAACTTACAGAGTTAAACTCGTGTGTTGAAGGGGAAGTCTGGAAACGCTTTCTGTGGAGAGATCTCAAAACAGGCATTTCCAGGCATTTCCAGCACTATTCCCGCATATAACGAAATAGCAGTAAAACTCTGCCTAAAACACAGAAGAAACGTATCCTTCAATCTGCTCTGCTGTGCGTTTGTTCAGCTAAGTGAGTTAAATATCCCTTTAGATTCAGGAGTTAGAAACACGTTTCTGGTAAGAGCTGCGTTTGCACATTTCTCAGTGAATGGGAGTATATGCTGTAAGGAGAACTGTCTGCTTCTAAAACCAAAACGGAGCTACCTAACAGAACGGTCTTCAATGTGTGCATTCAACTTACAGAGTTAAACTCGTGTGTTGAAGGGGAAGTCTGGAAACGCTTTCTGTGGAGAGATCTCAAAACAGGCATTTCCAGGCATTTCCAGCACTATTCCCGCATATAACGAAATAGCAGTAAAACTCTGCCTAAAACACAGAAGAAACGTATCCTTCAATCTGCTCTGCTGTGCGTTTGTTCAGCTAAGTGAGTTAAATCTCCCTTTAGATTCAGGAGTTAGAAACACGTTTCTGGTAAGAGCTGCGTTTGGACATTTCTCAGTGAATGGGAGTATATGCTGTAAGGAGAACTGTCTGCTTCTAAAACCAAAACGGAGCTACCTAACAGAACGGTCTTCAATGTGTGCATTCAACTTACAGAGTTAAACTCGTGTGTTGAAGGGGAACTCTGGAAACGCTTTCTGTGGAGAGATCTCAAAACAGGCATTTCCAGCACTATTCCCGCATATAACGAAATAGCAGTAAAACTCTGCCTAAAACACAGAAGAAACGTATCCTTCAATCTGCTCTGCTGTGCGTTTGTTCAGCTAAGTGAGTTAAATCTCCCTTTAGATTCAGGAGTTAGAAACACGTTTCTGGTAAGTGCTGCGTTTGGACATTTCTCAGTGAATGGGAGTATATGCTGTAAGGAGAACTGTCTGCTTCTAAAACCAAAACGGAGCTACCTAACAGAACGGTCTTCAATGTGTGCATTCAACTTACAGAGTTAAACTCGTGTGTTGAAGGGGAAGTCTGGAAACGCTTTCTGTGGAGAGATCTCAAAACAGGCATTTCCAGCACTATTCCCGCATATAACGAAATAGCAGTAAAACTCTGCCTAAAACACAGAAGAAACGTATCCTTCAATCTGCTCTGCTGTGCGTTTGTTCAGCTAAGTGAGTTAAATCTCCCTTTAGATTCAGGAGTTAGAAACACGTTTCTGGTAAGAGCTGCGTTTGGACATTTCTCAGTGAATGGGAGTATATGCTGTAAGGAGAACTGTCTGCTTCTAAAACCAAAACGGAGCTACCTAACAGAACGGTCTTCAATGTGTGCATTCAACTTACAGAGTTAAACTCGTGTGTTGAAGGGGAAGTCTGGAAACGCTTTCTGTGGAGAGATCTCAAAAGAGGCATTTCCAGGCATTTCCAGCACTATTCCCGCATATAACGAAATAGCAGTAAAACTCTGCCTAAAACACAGAAGAAACGTATCCTTCAATCTGCTCTGCTGTGCGTTTGTTCAGCTAAGTGAGTTAAATCTCCCTTTAGATTCAGGAGTTAGAAACACGTTTCTGGTAAGAGCTGCGTTTGGACATTTCTCAGTGAATGGGAGTATATGCTGTAAGGAGAACTGTCTGCTTCTAAAACCAAAACGGAGCTACCTAACAGAACGGTCTTCAATGTGTGCATTCAACTTACAGAGTTAAACTCGTGTGTTGAAGGGGAAGTCTGGAAACGCTTTCTGCGGAGAGATCTCAAAACAGGCATTTCCAGGCATTTCCAGCACTATTCCCGCATATAACGAAATAGCAGTAAAACTCTGCCTAAAACACAGAAGAAACGTATCCTTCAATCTGCTCTGCGGTGCGTTTGTTCAGCTAAGTGAGTTAAATCTCCCTTTAGATTCAGGAGTTAGAAACACGTTTCTGGTAAGAGCTGCGTTTGGACATTTCTCAGTGAATGGGAGTATATGCTGTAAGGAGAACTGTCTGCTTCTAAAACCAAAACGGAGCTACCTAACAGAACGGTCTTCAATGTGTGCATTCAACTTACAGAGTTAAACTCGTGTGTTGAAGGGGAAGTCTGGAAACGCTTTCTGTGGAGAGATCTCAAAACAGGCATTTCCAGCACTATTCCCGCATATAACGAAATAGCAGTAAAACTCTGCCTAAAACACAGAAGAAACGTATCCTTCAATCTGCTCTGCTGTGCGTTTGTTCAGCTAAGTGAGTTAAATCTCCCTTTAGATTCAGGAGTTAGAAACACGTTTCTGGTAAGAGCTGCGTTTGGACATTTCTCAGTGAATGGGAGTATATGCTGTAAGGAGAACTGTCTGCTTCTAAAACCAAAACGGAGCTACCTAACAGAACGGTCTTCAATGTGTGCATTCAACTTACAGAGTTAAACTCGTGTGTTGAAGGGGAAGTCTGGAAACGCTTTCTGTGGAGAGATCTCAAAACAGGCATTTCCAGCACTATTCCCGCATATAACGAAATAGCAGTAAAACTCTGCCTAAAACACAGAAGAAACGTATCCTTCAATCTGCTCTGCTGTGCGTTTGTTCAGCTAAGTGAGTTAAATCTCCCTTTAGATTCAGGAGTTAGAAACACGTTTCTGGTAAGAGCTGCGTTTGGACATTTCTCAGTGAATGGGAGTATATGCTGTAAGGAGAACTGTCTGCTTCTAAAACCAAAACGGAGCTACCTAACAGAACGGTCTTCAATGTGTGCATTCAACTTACAGAGTTAAACTCGTGTGTTGAAGGGGAAGTCTGGAAACGCTTTCTGTGGAGAGATCTCAAAACAGGCATTTCCAGCACTATTCCCGCATATAACGAAATAGCAGTAAAACTCTGCCTAAAACACAGAAGAAACGTATCCTTCAATATGCTCTGCTGTGCGTTTGTTCAGCTAAGTGAGTTAAATCTCCCTTTAGATTCAGGAGTTAGAAACACGTTTCTGGTAAGAGCTGCGTTTGGACATTTCTCTGTGAATGGGAGTATATGCTGTAAGGAGAACTGTCTGCTTCTAAAACCAAAACGGAGCTACCTAACAGAACGGTCTTCAATGTGTGCATTCAACTTACAGAGTTAAACTCGTGTGTTGAAGGGGAAGTCTGGAAACGCTTTCTGTGGAGAGATCTCAAAAGAGGCATTTCCAGGCATTTCCAGCACTATTCCCGCATATAACGAAATAGCAGTAAAACTCTGCCTAAAACACAGAAGAAACGTATCCTTCAATCTGCTCTGCTGTGCGTTTGTTCAGCTAAGTGAGTTAAATCTCCCTTTAGATTCAGGAGTTAGAAACACGTTTCTGGTAAGAGCTGCGTTTGGACATTTCTCAGTGAATGGGAGTATATGCTGTAAGGAGAACTGTCTGCTTCTAAAACCAAAACGGAGCTACCTAACAGAACGGTCTTCAATGTGTGCATTCAACTTACAGAGTTAAACTCGTGTGTTGAAGGGGAAGTCTGGAAACGCTTTCTGTGGAGAGATCTCAAAACAGGCATTTCCAGGCATTTCCAGCACTATTCCCGCATATAACGAAATAGCAGTAAAACTCTGCCTAAAACACAGAAGAAACGTATCCTTCAATCTGCTCTGCGGTGCGTTTGTTCAGCTAAGTGAGTTAAATCTCCCTTTAGATTCAGGAGTTAGAAACACGTTTCTGGTAAGAGCTGCGTTTGGACATTTCTCAGTGAATGGGAGTATATGCTGTAAGGAGAACTGTCTGCTTCTAAAACCAAAACGGAGCTACCTAACAGAACGGTCTTCAATGTGTGCATTCAACTTACAGAGTTAAACTCGTGTGTTGAAGGGGAAGTCTGGAAACGCTTTCTGTGGAGAGATCTCCAAACAGGTATTTCCAGCACTATTCCCGCATATAACGAAATAGCAGTAAAACTCTGCCTAAAACACAGAAGAAACGTATCCTTCAATCTGCTCTGCTGTGCGTTTGTTCAGCTAAGTGAGTTAAATCTCCCTTTAGATTCAGGAGTTAGAAACACGTTTCTGGTAAGTGCTGCGTTTGGACATTTCTCAGTGAATGGGAGTATATGCTGTAAGGAGAACTGTCTGCTTCTAAAACCAAAACGGAGCTACCTAACAGAACGGTCTTCAATGTGTGCATTCAACTTACAGAGTTAAACTCGTGTGTTGAAGGGGAAGTCTGGAAACGCTTTCTGTGGAGAGATCTCAAAACAGGCATTTCCAGCACTATTCCCGCATATAACGAAATAGCAGTAAAACTCTGCCTAAAACACAGAAGAAACGTATCCTTCAATCTGCTCTGCTGTGCGTTTGTTCAGCTAAGTGAGTTAAATCTCCCTTTAGATTCAGGAGTTAGAAACACGTTTATGGTAAGAGCTGCGTTTGGACATTTCTCAGTGAATGGGAGTATATGCTGTAAGGAGAACTGTCTGCTTCTAAAACCAAAACGGAGCTACCTAACAGAACGGTCTTCAATGTGTGCATTCAACTTACAGAGTTAAACTCGTGTGTTGAAGGGGAAGTCTGGAAACGCTTTCTGTGGAGAGATCTCAAAACAGGCATTTCCAGCACTATTCCCGCATATAACGAAATAGCAGTAAAACTCTGCCTAAAACACAGAAGAAACGTATCCTTCAATCTGCTCTGCTGTGCGTTTGTTCAGCTAAGTGAGTTAAATCTCCCTTTAGATTCAGGAGTTAGAAACACGTTTCTGGTAAGAGCTGCGTTTGGACATTTCTCAGTGAATGGGAGTATATGCTGTAAGGAGAACTGTCTGCTTCTAAAACCAAAACGGAGCTACCTAACAGAACGGTCTTCAATGTGTGCATTCAACTTACAGAGTTAAACTCGTGTGTTGAAGGGGAAGTCTGGAAACGCTTTCTGTGGAGAGATCTCAAAACAGGCATTTCCAGCACTATTCCCGCATATAACGAAATAGCAGTAAAACTCTGCCTAAAACACAGAAGAAACGTATCCTTCAATCTGCTCTGCTGTGCGTTTGTTCAGCTAAGTGAGTTAAATCTCCCTTTAGATTCAGGAGTTAGAAACACGTTTCTGGTAAGTGCTGCGTTTGGACATTTCTCAGTGAATGGGAGTATATGCTGTAAGGAGAACTGTCTGCTTCTAAAAC
Organism: Saguinus oedipus; assembly: GCA_031835075.1. Taxonomy (NCBI): domain Eukaryota; kingdom Metazoa; phylum Chordata; class Mammalia; order Primates; family Cebidae; genus Saguinus; species Saguinus oedipus. The sequence goes on along the minus strand of JASSZA010000370.1, from coordinate 255,051 downwards.
CAAAACGGAGCTACCTAACAGAACGGTCTTCAATGTGTGCATTCAACTTACAGAGTTAAACTCGTGTGTTGAAGGGGAAGTCTGGAAACGCTTTCTGTGGAGAGATCTCAAAACAGGCATTTCCAGCACTATTCCCGCATATAACGAAATAGCAGTAAAACTCTGCCTAAAACACAGAAGAAACGTATCCTTCAATCTGCTCTGCTGTGCGTTTGTTCAGCTAAGTGAGTTAAATCTCCCTTTAGATTCAGGAGTTAGAAACACGTTTCTGGTAAGAGCTGCGTTTGGACATTTCTCAGTGAATGGGAGTATATGCTGTAAGGAGAACTGTCTGCTTCTAAAACCAAAACGGAGCTACCTAACAGAACGGTCTTCAATGTGTGCATTCAACTTACAGAGTTAAACTCGTGTGTTGAAGGGGAAGTCTGGAAACGCTTTCTGTGGAGAGATCTCAAAACAGGCATTTCCAGGCATTTCCAGCACTATTCCCGCATATAACGAAATAGCAGTAAAACTCTGCCTAAAACACAGAAGAAACGTATCCTTCAATCTGCTCTGCTGTGCGTTTGTTCAGCTAAGTGAGTTAAATCTCCCTTTAGATTGAGGAGTTAGAAACACGTTTCTGGTAAGAGCTGCGTTTGGACATTTCTCAGTGAATGGGAGTATATGCTGTAAGGAGAACTGTCTGCTTCTAAAACCAAAACGGAGCTACCTAACAGAACGGTCTTCAATGTGTGCATTCAACTTACAGAGTTAAACTCGTGTGTTGAAGGGGAAGTCTGGAAACGCTTTCTGTGGAGAGATCTCAAAACAGGCATTTCCAGGCATTTCCAGCACTATTCCCGCATATAACGAAATAGCAGTAAAACTCTGCCTAAAACACAGAAGAAACGTATCCTTCAATCTGCTCTGCGGTGCGTTTGTTCAGCTAAGTGAGTTAAATCTCCCTTTAGATTCAGGAGTTAGAAACACGTTTCTGGTAAGAGCTGCGTTTGGACATTTCTCAGTGAATGGGAGTATATGCTGTAAGGAGAACTGTCTGCTTCTAAAACCAAAACGGAGCTACCTAACAGAACGGTCTTCAATGTGTGCATTCAACTTACAGAGTTAAACTCGTGTGTTGAAGGGGAAGTCTGGAAACGCTTTCTGTGGAGAGATCTCAAAACAGGCATTTCCAGCACTATTCCCGCATATAACGAAATAGCAGTAAAACTCTGCCTAAAACACAGAAGAAACGTATCCTTCAATCTGCTCTGCTGTGCGTTTGTTCAGCTAAGTGAGTTAAATCTCCCTTTAGATTCAGGAGTTAGAAACACGTTTCTGGTAAGTGCTGCGTTTGGACATTTCTCAGTGAATGGGAGTATATGCTGTAAGGAGAACTGTCTGCTTCTAAAACCAAAACGGAGCTACCTAACAGAACGGTCTTCAATGTGTGCATTCAACTTACAGAGTTAAACTCGTGTGTTGAAGGGGAAGTCTGGAAACGCTTTCTGTGGAGAGATCTCAAAACAGGCATTTCCAGCACTATTCCCGCATATAACGAAATAGCAGTAAAACTCTGCCTAAAACACAGAAGAAACGTATCCTTCAATCTGCTCTGCTGTGCGTTTGTTCAGCTAAGTGAGTTAAATCTCCCTTTAGATTCAGGAGTTAGAAACACGTTTATGGTAAGAGCTGCGTTTGGACATTTCTCAGTGAATGGGAGTATATGCTGTAAGGAGAACTGTCTGCTTCTAAAACCAAAACGGAGCTACCTAACACAACGGTCTTCAATGTGTGCATTCAACTTACAGAGTTAAACTCGTGTGTTGAAGGGGAAGTCTGGAAACGCTTTCTGTGGAGAGATCTCAAAACAGGCATTTCCAGCACTATTCCCGCATATAACGAAATAGCAGTAAAACTCTGCCTAAAACACAGAAGAAACGTATCCTTCAATCTGCTCTGCTGTGCGTTTGTTCAGCTAAGTGAGTTAAATCTCCCTTTAGATTCAGGAGTTAGAAACACGTTTCTGGTAAGAGCTGCGTTTGGACATTTCTCAGTGAATGGGAGTATATGCTGTAAGGAGAACTGTCTGCTTCTAAAACCAAAACGGAGCTACCTAACAGAACGGTCTTCAATGTGTGCATTCAACTTACAGAGTTAAACTCGTGTGTTGAAGGGGAAGTCTGGAAACGCTTTCTGTGGAGAGATCTCAAAACAGGCATTTCCAGCACTATTCCCGCATATAACGAAATAGCAGTAAAACTCTGCCTAAAACACAGAAGAAACGTATCCTTCAATCTGCTCTGCTGTGCGTTTGTTCAGCTAAGTGAGTTAAATCTCCCTTTAGATTCAGGAGTTAGAAACACGTTTCTGGTAAGTGCTGCGTTTGGACATTTCTCAGTGAATGGGAGTATATGCTGTAAGGAGAACTGTCTGCTTCTAAAACCAAAACGGAGCTACCTAACAGAACGGTCTTCAATGTGTGCATTCAACTTACAGAGTTAAACTCGTGTGTTGAAGGGGAAGTCTGGAAACGCTTTCTGTGGAGAGATCTCAAAACAGGCATTTCCAGCACTATTCCCGCATATAACGAAATAGCAGTAAAACTCTGCCTAAAACACAGAAGAAACGTATCCTTCAATCTGCTCTGCTGTGCGTTTGTTCAGCTAAGTGAGTTAAATCTCCCTTTAGATTCAGGAGTTAGAAACACGTTTCTGGTAAGAGCTGCGTTTGGACATTTCTCAGTGAATGGGAGTATATGCTGTAAGGAGAACTGTCTGCTTCTAAAACCAAAACGGAGCTACCTAACAGAACGGTCTTCAATGTGTGCATTCAACTTACAGAGTTAAACTCGTGTGTTGAAGGGGAAGTCTGGAAACGCTTTCTGTGGAGAGATCTCAAAACAGGCATTTCCAGGCATTTCCAGCACTATTCCCGCATATAACGAAATAGCAGTAAAACTCTGCCTAAAACACAGAAGAAACGTATCCTTCAATCTGCTCTGCTGTGCGTTTGTTCAGCTAAGTGAGTTAAATCTCCCTTTAGATTCAGGAGTTAGAAACACGTTTCTGGTAAGAGCTGCGTTTGGACATTTCTCAGTGAATGGGAGTATATGCTGTAAGGAGAACTGTCTGCTTCTAAAACCAAAACGGAGCTACCTAACAGAACGGTCTTCAATGTGTGCATTCAACTTACAGAGTTAAACTCGTGTGTTGAAGGGGAAGTCTGGAAACGCTTTCTGTGGAGAGATCTCAAAACAGGCATTTCCAGCACTATTCCCGCATATAACGAAATAGCAGTAAAACTCTGCCTAAAACACAGAAGAAACGTATCCTTCAATCTGCTCTGCTGTGCGTTTGTTCAGCTAAGTGAGTTAAATCTCCCTTTAGATTCAGGAGTTAGAAACACGTTTCTGGTAAGAGCTGCGTTTGGACATTTCTCAGTGAATGGGAGTATATGCTGTAAGGAGAACTGTCTGCTTCTAAAACCAAAACGGAGCTACCTAACAGAACGGTCTTCAATGTGTGCATTCAACTTACAGAGTTAAACTCGTGTGTTGAAGGGGAAGTCTGGAAACGCTTTCTGTGGAGAGATCTCAAAACAGGCATTTCCAGGCATTTCCAGCACTATTCCCGCATATAACGAAATAGCAGTAAAACTCTGCCTAAAACACAGAAGAAACGTATCCTTCAATCTGCTCTGCTGTGCGTTTGTTCAGCTAAGTGAGTTAAATCTCCCTTTAGATTCAGGAGTTAGAAACACGTTTCTGGTAAGAGCTGCGTTTGGACATTTCTCTGTGAATGGGAGTATATGCTGTAAGGAGAACTGTCTGCTTCTAAAACCAAAACGGAGCTACCTAACAGAACGGTCTTCAATGTGTGCATTCAACTTACAGAGTTAAACTCGTGTGTTGAAGGGGAAGTCTGGAAACGCTTTCTGTGGAGAGATCTCAAAACAGGCATTTCCAGCACTATTCCCGCATATAACGAAATAGCAGTAAAACTCTGCCTAAAACACAGAAGAAACGTATCCTTCAATCTGCTCTGCTGTGCGTTTGTTCAGCTAAGTGAGTTAAATCTCCCTTTAGATTCAGGAGTTAGAAACACGTTTCTGGTAAGAGCTGCGTTTGGACATTTCTCAGTGAATGGGAGTATATGCTGTAAGGAGAACTGTCTGCTTCTAAAACCAAAACGGAGCTACCTAACAGAACGGTCTTCAATGTGTGCATTCAACTTACAGAGTTAAACTCGTGTGTTGAAGGGGAAGTCTGGAAACGCTTTCTGTGGAGAGATCTCAAAACAGGCATTTCCAGCACTATTCCCGCATATAACGAAATAGCAGTAAAACTCTGCCTAAAACACAGAAGAAACGTATCCTTCAATCTGCTCTGCTGTGCGTTTGTTCAGCTAAGTGAGTTAAATCTCCCTTTAGATTCAGGAGTTAGAAACACGTTTCTGGTAAGAGCTGCGTTTGGACATTTCTCAGTGAATGGGAGTATATGCTGTAAGGAGAACTGTCTGCTTCTAAAACCAAAACGGAGCTACCTAACAGAACGGTCTTCAATGTGTGCATTCAACTTACAGAGTTAAACTCGTGTGTTGAAGGGGAAGTCTGGAAACGCTTTCTGTGGAGAGATCTCAAAAGAGGCATTTCCAGGCATTTCCAGCACTATTCCCGCATATAACGAAATAGCAGTAAAACTCTGCCTAAAACACAGAAGAAACGTATCCTTCAATCTGCTCTGCTGTGCGTTTGTTCAGCTAAGTGAGTTAAATCTCCCTTTAGATTCAGGAGTTAGAAACACGTTTCTGGTAAGAGCTGCGTTTGGACATTTCTCAGTGAATGGGAGTATATGCTGTAAGGAGAACTGTCTGCTTCTAAAACCAAAACGGAGCTACCTAACAGAACGGTCTTCAATGTGTGCATTCAACTTACAGAGTTAAACTCGTGTGTTGAAGGGGAAGTCTGGAAACGCTTTCTGTGGAGAGATCTCAAAACAGGCATTTCCAGGCATTTCCAGCACTATTCCCGCATATAACGAAATAGCAGTAAAACTCTGCCTAAAACACAGAAGAAACGTATCCTTCAATCTGCTCTGCTGTGCGTTTGTTCAGCTAAGTGAGTTAAATCTCCCTTTAGATTCAGGAGTTAGAAACACGTTTATGGTAAGAGCTGCGTTTGGACATTTCTCAGTGAATGGGAGTATATGCTGTAAGGAGAACTGTCTGCTTCTAAAACCAAAACGGAGCTACCTAACAGAACGGTCTTCAATGTGTGCATTCAACTTACAGAGTTAAACTCGTGTGTTGAAGGGGAAGTCTGGAAACGCTTTCTGTGGAGAGATCTCAAAACAGGCATTTCCAGCACTATTCCCGCATATAACGAAATAGCAGTAAAACTCTGCCTAAAACACAGAAGAAACGTATCCTTCAATCTGCTCTGCTGTGCGTTTGTTCAGCTAAGTGAGTTAAATCTCCCTTTAGATTCAGGAGTTAGAAACACGTTTCTGGTAAGTGCTGCGTTTGGACATTTCTCAGTGAATGGGAGTATATGCTGTAAGGAGAACTGTCTGCTTCTAAAACCAAAACGGAGCTACCTAACAGAACGGTCTTCAATGTGTGCATTCAACTTACAGAGTTAAACTCGTGTGTTGAAGGGGAAGTCTGGAAACGCTTTCTGTGGAGAGATCTCAAAACAGGCATTTCCAGCACTATTCCCGCATATAACGAAATAGCAGTAAAACTCTGCCTAAAACACAGAAGAAACGTATTCTTCAATCTGCTCTGCTGTGCGTTTGTTCAGCTAAGTGAGTTAAATCTCCCTTTAGATTCAGGAGTTAGAAACACGTTTCTGGTAAGAGCTGCGTTTGGACATTTCTCAGTGAATGGGAGTATATGCTGTAAGGAGAACTGTCTGCTTCTAAAACCAAAACGGAGCTACCTAACAGAACGGTCTTCAATGTGTGCATTCAACTTACAGAGTTAAACTCGTGTGTTGAAGGGGAAGTCTGGAAACGCTTTCTGTGGAGAGATCTCAAAACAGGCATTTCCAGCACTATTCCCGCATATAACGAAATAGCAGTAAAACTCTGCCTAAAACACAGAAGAAACGTATCCTTCAATCTGCTCTGCTGTGCGTTTGTTCAGCTAAGTGAGTTAAATCTCCCTTTAGATTCAGGAGTTAGAAACACGTTTCTGGTAAGAGCTGCGTTTGGACATTTCTCAGTGAATGGGAGTATATGCTGTAAGGAGAACTGTCTGCTTCTAAAACCAAAACGGAGCTACCTAACAGAACGGTCTTCAATGTGTGCATTCAACTTACAGAGTTAAACTCGTGTGTTGAAGGGGAAGTCTGGAAACGCTTTCTGTGGAGAGATCTCAAAACAGGCATTTCCAGCACTATTCCCGCATATAACGAAATAGCAGTAAAACTCTGCCTAAAACACAGAAGAAACGTATCCTTCAATCTGCTCTGCTGTGCGTTTGTTCAGCTAAGTGAGTTAAATCTCCCTTTAGATTCAGGAGTTAGAAACACGTTTCTGGTAAGAGCTGCGTTTGGACATTTCTCAGTGAATGGGAGTATATGCTGTAAGGAGAACTGTCTGCTTCTAAAACCAAAACGGAGCTACCTAACAGAACGGTCTTCAATGTGTGCATTCAACTTACAGAGTTAAACTCGTGTGTTGAAGGGGAAGTCTGGAAACGCTTTCTGTGGAGAGATCTCAAAACAGGCATTTCCAGCACTATTCCCGCATATAACGAAATAGCAGTAAAACTCTGCCTAAAACACAGAAGAAACGTATCCTTCAATATGCTCTGCTGTGCGTTTGTTCAGCTAAGTGAGTTAAATCTCCCTTTAGATTCAGGAGTTAGAAACACGTTTCTGGTAAGAGCTGCGTTTGGACATTTCTCTGTGAATGGGAGTATATTCTGTAAGGAGAACTGTCTGCTTCTAAAACCAAAACGGAGCTACCTAACAGAACGGTCTTCAATGTGTGCATTCAACTTACAGAGTTAAACTCGTGTGTTGAAGGGGAAGTCTGGAAACGCTTTCTGTGGAGAGATCTCAAAACAGGCATTTCCAGCACTATTCCCGCATATAACGAAATAGCAGTAAAACTCTGCCTAAAACACAGAAGAAACGTATCCTTCAATCTGCTCTGCTGTGCGTTTGTTCAGCTAAGTGAGTTAAATCTCCCTTTAGATTCAGGAGTTAGAAACACGTTTCTGGTAAGAGCTGCGTTTGGACATTTCTCAGTGAATGGGAGTATATGCTGTAAGGAGAACTGTCTGCTTCTAAAACCAAAACGGAGCTACCTAACAGAACGGTCTTCAATGTGTGCATTCAACTTACAGAGTTAAACTCGTGTGTTGAAGGGGAAGTCTGGAAACGCTTTCTGTGGAGAGATCTCAAAACAGGCATTTCCAGCACTATTCCCGCATATAACGAAATAGCAGTAAAACTCTGCCTAAAACACAGAAGAAACGTATCCTTCAATCTGCTCTGCTGTGCGTTTGTTCAGCTAAGTGAGTTAAATCTCCCTTTAGATTCAGGAGTTAGAAACACGTTTCTGGTAAGAGCTGCGTTTGGACATTTCTCAGTGAATGGGAGTATATGCTGTAAGGAGAACTGTCTGCTTCTAAAACCAAAACGGAGCTACCTAACAGAACGGTCTTCAATGTGTGCATTCAACTTACAGAGTTAAACTCGTGTGTTGAAGGGGAAGTCTGGAAACGCTTTCTGTGGAGAGATCTCAAAAGAGGCATTTCCAGGCATTTCCAGCACTATTCCCGCATATAACGAAATAGCAGTAAAACTCTGCCTAAAACACAGAAGAAACGTATCCTTCAATCTGCTCTGCTGTGCGTTTGTTCAGCTAAGTGAGTTAAATCTCCCTTTAGATTCAGGAGTTAGAAACACGTTTCTGGTAAGAGCTGCGTTTGGACATTTCTCAGTGAATGGGAGTATATGCTGTAAGGAGAACTCTCTGCTTCTAAAACCAAAACGGAGCTACCTAACAGAACGGTCTTCAATGTGTGCATTCAACTTACAGAGTTAAACTCGTGTGTTGAAGGGGAAGTCTGGAAACGCTTTCTGTGGAGAGATCTCAAAACAGGCATTTCCAGGCATTTCCAGCACTATTCCCGCATATAACGAAATAGCAGTAAAACTCTGCCTAAAACACAGAAGAAACGTATCCTTCAATCTGCTCTGCGGTGCGTTTGTTCAGCTAAGTGAGTTAAATCTCCCTTTAGATTCAGGAGTTAGAAACACGTTTCTGGTAAGAGCTGCGTTTGGACATTTCTCAGTGAATGGGAGTATATGCTGTAAGGAGAACTGTCTGCTTCTAAAACCAAAACGGAGCTACCTAACAGAACGGTCTTCAATGTGTGCATTCAACTTACAGAGTTAAACTCGTGTGTTGAAGGGGAAGTCTGGAAACGCTTTCTGTGGAGAGATCTCAAAACAGGCATTTCCAGCACTATTCCCGCATATAACGAAATAGCAGTAAAACTCTGCCTAAAACACAGAAGAAACGTATCCTTCAATCTGCTCTGCTGTGCGTTTGTTCAGCTAAGTGAGTTAAATCTCCCTTTAGATTCAGGAGTTAGAAACACGTTTCTGGTAAGTGCTGCGTTTGGACATTTCTCAGTGAATGGGAGTATATGCTGTAAGGAGAACTGTCTGCTTCTAAAACCAAAACGGAGCTACCTAACAGAACGGTCTTCAATGTGTGCATTCAACTTACAGAGTTAAACTCGTGTGTTGAAGGGGAAGTCTGGAAACGCTTTCTGTGGAGAGATCTCAAAACAGGCATTTCCAGCACTATTCCCGCATATAACGAAATAGCAGTAAAACTCTGCCTAAAACACAGAAGAAACGTATCCTTCAATCTGCTCTGCTGTGCGTTTGTTCAGCTAAGTGAGTTAAATCTCCCTTTAGATTCAGGAGTTAGAAACACGTTTATGGTAAGAGCTGCGTTTGGACATTTCTCAGTGAATGGGAGTATATGCTGTAAGGAGAACTGTCTGCTTCTAAAACCAAAACGGAGCTACCTAACAGAACGGTCTTCAATGTGTGCATTCAACTTACAGAGTTAAACTCGTGTGTTGAAGGGGAAGTCTGGAAACGCTTTCTGTGGAGAGATCTCAAAACAGGCATTTCCAGCACTATTCCCGCATATAACGAAATAGCAGTAAAACTCTGCCTAAAACACAGAAGAAACGTATCCTTCAATCTGCTCTGCTGTGCGTTTGTTCAGCTAAGTGAGTTAAATCTCCCTTTAGATTCAGGAGTTAGAAACACGTTTCTGGTAAGAGCTGCGTTTGGACATTTCTCAGTGAATGGGAGTATATGCTGTAAGGAGAACTGTCTGCTTCTAAAACCAAAACGGAGCTACCTAACAGAACGGTCTTCAATGTGTGCATTCAACTTACAGAGTTAAACTCGTGTGTTGAAGGGGAAGTCTGGAAACGCTTTCTGTGGAGAGATCTCAAAACAGGCATTTCCAGCACTATTCCCGCATATAACGAAATAGCAGTAAAACTCTGCCTAAAACACAGAAGAAACGTATCCTTCAATCTGCTCTGCTGTGCGTTTGTTCAGCTAAGTGAGTTAAATCTCCCTTTAGATTCAGGAGTTAGAAACACGTTTCTGGTAAGTGCTGCGTTTGGACATTTCTCAGTGAATGGGAGTATATGCTGTAAGGAGAACTGTCTGCTTCTAAAACCAAAACGGAGCTACCTAACAGAACGGTCTTCAATGTGTGCATTCAACTTACAGAGTTAAACTCGTGTGTTGAAGGGGAAGTCTGGAAACGCTTTCTGTGGAGAGATCTCAAAACAGGCATTTCCAGCACTATTCCCGCATATAACGAAATAGCAGTAAAACTCTGCCTAAAACACAGAAGAAACGTATCCTTCAATCTGCTCTGCTGTGCGTTTGTTCAGCTAAGTGAGTTAAATCTCCCTTTAGATTCAGGAGTTAGAAACACGTTTCTGGTAAGAGCTGCGTTTGGACATTTCTCAGTGAATGGGAGTATATGCTGTAAGGAGAACTGTCTGCTTCTAAAACCAAAACGGAGCTACCTAACAGAACGGTCTTCAATGTGTGCATTCAACTTACAGAGTTAAACTCGTGTGTTGAAGGGGAAGTCTGGAAACGCTTTCTGTGGAGAGATCTCAAAACAGGCATTTCCAGGCATTTCCAGCACTATTCCCGCATATAACGAAATAGCAGTAAAACTCTGCCTAAAACACAGAAGAAACGTATCCTTCAATCTGCTCTGCTGTGCGTTTGTTCAGCTAAGTGAGTTAAATCTCCCTTTAGATTCAGGAGTTAGAAACACGTTTCTGGTAAGAGCTGCGTTTGGACATTTCTCAGTGAATGGGAGTATATGCTGTAAGGAGAACTGTCTGCTTCTAAAACCAAAACGGAGCTACCTAACAGAACGGTCTTCAATGTGTGCATTCAACTTACAGAGTTAAACTCGTGTGTTGAAGGGGAAGTCTGGAAACGCTTTCTGTGGAGAGATCTCAAAACAGGCATTTCCAGCACTATTCCCGCATATAACGAAATAGCAGTAAAACTCTGCCTAAAACACAGAAGAAACGTATCCTTCAATCTGCTCTGCTGTGCGTTTGTTCAGCTAAGTGAGTTAAATCTCCCTTTAGATTCAGGAGTTAGAAACACGTTTCTGGTAAGAGCTGCATTTGGACATTTCTCAGTGAATGGGAGTATATGCTGTAAGGAGAACTGTCTGCTTCTAAAACCAAAACGGAGCTACCTAACAGAACGGTCTTCAATGTGTGCATTCAACTTACAGAGTTAAACTCGTGTGTTGAAGGGGAAGTCTGGAAACGCTTTCTGTGGAGAGATCTCGAAACAGGGATTTCCAGCACTATTCCCGCATATAACGAAATAGCAGTAAAACTCTGCCTAAAACACAGAAGAAACGTATCCTTTAATCTGCTCTGCTGTGCGTTTGTTCAGCTAAGTGAGTTAAATCTCCCTTTAGATTCAGGAGTTAGAAACACGTTTCTGGTAAGAGCTGCGTTTGGACATTTCTCAGTGAATGGGAGTATATGCTGTAAGGAGAACTGTCTGCTTCTAAAACCAAAACGGAGCTACCTAACAGAACGGTCTTCAATGTGTGCATTCAACTTACAGAGTTAAACTCGTGTGTTGAAGGGGAAGTCTGGAAACGCATTCTGTGGAGAGATCTCAAAACAGGCATTTCCAGCACTATTCCCGCATATAACGAAATAGCAGTAAAACTCTGCCTAAAACACAGAAGAAACGTATCCTTCAATCTGCTCTGCTGTGCGTTTGTTCAGCTAAGTGAGTTAAATCTCCCTTTAGATTCAGGAGTTAGAAACACGTTTCTGGTAAGAGCTGCGTTTGGACATTTCTCTGTGAATGGGAGTATATGCTGTAATGAGAACTGTCTGCTTCTAAAACCAAAACGGAGCTACCTAACAGAACGGTCTTCAATGTGTGCATTCAACTTACAGAGTTAAACTCGTGTGTTGAAGGGGAAGTCTGGAAACGCTTTCTGTGGAGAGATCTCAAAACAGGCATTTCCAGCACTATTCCCGCATATAACGAAATAGCAGTAAAACTCTGCCTAAAACACAGAAGAAACGTATCCTTCAATCTGCTCTGCTGTGCGTTTGTTCAGCTAAGTGAGTTAAATCTCCCTTTAGATTCAGGAGTTAGAAACACGTTTCTGGTAAGAGCTGCGTTTGGACATTTCTCAGTGAATGGGAGTATATGCTGTAAGGAGAACTGTCTGCTTCTAAAACCAAAACGGAGCTACCTAACAGAACGGTCTTCAATGTGTGCATTCAACTTACAGAGTTAAACTCGTGTGTTGAAGGGGAAGTCTGGAAACGCTTTCTGTGGAGAGATCTCAAAACAGGCATTTCCAGCACTATTCCCGCATATAACGAAATAGCAGTAAAACTCTGCCTAAAACACAGAAGAAACGTATCCTTCAATCTGCTCTGCTGTGCGTTTGTTCAGCTAAGTGAGTTAAATCTCCCTTTAGATTCAGGAGTTAGAAACACGTTTCTGGTAAGAGCTGCGTTTGGACATTTCTCAGTGAATGGGAGTATATGCTGTAAGGAGAACTGTCTGCTTCTAAAACCAAAACGGAGCTACCTAACAGAACGGTCTTCAATGTGTGCATTCAACTTACAGAGTTAAACTCGTGTGTTGAAGGGGAAGTCTGGAAACGCTTTCTGTGGAGAGATCTCAAAACAGGCATTTCCAGCACTATTCCCGCATATAACGAAATAGCAGTAAAACTCTGCCTAAAACACAGAAGAAACGTATCCTTCAATCTGCTCTGCTGTGCGTTTGTTCAGCTAAGTGAGTTAAATCTCCCTTTAGATTCAGGAGTTAGAAACACGTTTCTGGTAAGAGCTGCGTTTGGACATTTCTCCGTGAATGGGAGTATATGCTGTAAGGAGAACTGTCTGCTTCTAAAACCAAAACGGAGCTACCTAACAGAACGGTCTTCAATGTGTGCATTCAACTTACAGAGTTAAACTCGTGTGTTGAAGGGGAAGTCTGGAAACGCTTTCTGTGGAGAGATCTCAAAACAGGCATTTCCAGCACTATTCCCGCATATAACGAAATAGCACTAAAACTCTGCCTAGAACACAGAAGAAACGTATCCTTCAATCTGCTCTGCTGTGCGTTTGTTCAGCTAAGTGAGTTAAATCTCCCTTTAGATTCAGGAGTTAGAAACACGTTTCTGGTAAGAGCTGCGTTTGGACATTTCTCAGTGAATGGGAGTATATGCTGTAAGGAGAACTGTCTGCTTCTAAAACCAAAACGGAGCTACCTAACAGAACGGTCTTCAATGTGTGCATTCAACTTACAGAGTTAAACTCGTGTGTTGAAGGGGAAGTCTGGAAACGCTTTCTGTGGAGAGATCTCAAAACAGGCATTTCAAGCACTATTCCCGCATATAACGAAATAGCAGTAAAACTGTCTAAAACACAGAAGAAACGTATCCTTCAATCTGCTCTGCTGTGCGTTTGTTCAGCTAAGTGAGTTAAATCTCCCTTTAGATTCAGGAGTTAGAAACACGTTTCTGGTAAGAGCTGCGTTTGGACATTTCTCAGTGAATGGGAGTATATGCTGTAAGGAGAACTGTCTGCTTCTAAAACCAAAACGGAGCTACCTAACAGAACGGTCTTCAATGTGTGCATTCAACTTACAGAGTTAAACTCGTGTGTTGAAGGGGAAGTCTGGAAACGCTTTCTGTGGAGAGATCACAAAACAGGCATTTCCAGCACTATTCCCGCATATAACGAAATAGCAGTAAAACTCTGCCTAAAACACAGAAGAAACGTATCCTTCAATCTGCTCTGCTGTGCGTTTGTTCAGCTAAGTGAGTTAAATCTCCCTTTAGATTCAGGAGTTAGAAACACGTTTCTGGTAAGAGCTGCGTTTGGACATTTCTCAGTGAATGGGAGTATATGCTGTAAGGAGAACTGTCTGCTTCTAAAACCAAAACGGAGCTACCTAACAGAACGGTCTTCAATGTGTGCATTCAACTTACAGAGTTAAACTCGTGTGTTGAAGGGGAAGTCTGGAAACGCTTTCTGTGGAGAGATCTCAAAACAGGCATTTCCAGCACTATTCCCGCATATAACGAAATAGCAGTAAAACTCTGCCTAAAACACAGAAGAAACGTATCCTTCAATCTGCTCTGCTGTGCGTTTGTTCAGCTAAGTGAGTTAAATCTCCCTTTAGATTCAGGAGTTAGAAACACGTTTCTGGTAAGAGCTGCGTTTGGACATTTCTCAGTGAATGGGAGTATATGCTGTAAGGAGAACTGTCTGCTTCTAAAACCAAAACGGAGCTACCTAACAGAACGGTCTTCAATGTGTGCATTCAACTTACAGAGTTAAACTCGTGTGTTGAAGGGGAAGTCTGGAAACGCTTTCTGTGGAGAGATCTCAAAACAGGCATTTCCAGCACTATTCCCGCATATAACGAAATAGCAGTAAAACTCTGCCTAAAACACAGAAGAAACGTATCCTTCAATCTGCTCTGCTGTGCGTTTGTTCAGCTAAGTGAGTTAAATCTCCCTTTAGATTCAGGAGTTAGAAACACGTTTCTGGTAAGTGCTGCGTTTGGACATTTCTCAGTGAATGGGAGTATATGCTGTAAGGAGAACTGTCTGCTTCTAAAACCAAAACGGAGCTACCTAACAGAACGGTCTTCAATGTGTGCATTCAACTTACAGAGTTAAACTCGTGTGTTGAAGGGGAAGTCTGGAAACGCTTTCTGTGGAGAGATCTCAAAACAGGCATTTCCAGCACTATTCCCGCATATAACGAAATAGCAGTAAAACTCTGCCTAAAACACAGAAGAAACGTATCCTTCAATCTGCTCTGCTGTGCGTTTGTTCAGCTAAGTGAGTTAAATCTCCCTTTAGATTCAGGAGTTAGAAACACGTTTCTGGTAAGAGCTGCGTTTGGACATTTCTCAGTGAATGGGAGTATATGCTGTAAGGAGAACTGTCTGCTTCTAAAACCAAAACGGAGCTACCTAACAGAACGGTCTTCAATGTGTGCATTCAACTTACAGAGTTAAACTCGTGTGTTGAAGGGGAAGTCTGGAAACGCTTTCTGTGGAGAGATCTCAAAACAGGCATTTCCAGGCATTTCCAGCACTATTCCCGCATATAACGAAATAGCAGTAAAACTCTGCCTAAAACACAGAAGAAACGTATCCTTCAATCTGCTCTGCTGTGCGTTTGTTCAGCTAAGTGAGTTAAATCTCCCTTTAGATTCAGGAGTTAGAAACACGTTTCTGGTAAGAGCTGCGTTTGGACATTTCTCAGTGAATGGGAGTATATGCTGTAAGGAGAACTGTCTGCTTCTAAAACCAAAACGGAGCTACCTAACAGAACGGTCTTCAATGTGTGCATTCAACTTACAGAGTTAAACTCGTGTGTTGAAGGGGAAGTCTGGAAACGCTTTCTGTGGAGAGATCTCAAAACAGGCATTTCCAGCACTATTCCCGCATATAACGAAATAGCAGTAAAACTCTGCCTAAAACACAGAAGAAACGTATCCTTCAATCTGCTCTGCTGTGCGTTTGTTCAGCTAAGTGAGTTAAATCTCCCTTTAGATTCAGGAGTTAGAAACACGTTTCTGGTAAGAGCTGCATTTGGACATTTCTCAGTGAATGGGAGTATATGCTGTAAGGAGAACTGTCTGCTTCTAAAACCAAAACGGAGCTACCTAACAGAACGGTCTTCAATGTGTGCATTCAACTTACAGAGTTAAACTCGTGTGTTGAAGGGGAAGTCTGGAAACGCTTTCTGTGGAGAGATCTCGAAACAGGGATTTCCAGCACTATTCCCGCATATAACGAAATAGCAGTAAAACTCTGCCTAAAACACAGAAGAAACGTATCCTTTAATCTGCTCTGCTGTGCGTTTGTTCAGCTAAGTGAGTTAAATCTCCCTTTAGATTCAGGAGTTAGAAACACGTTTCTGGTAAGAGCTGCGTTTGGACATTTCTCAGTGAATGGGAGTATATGCTGTAAGGAGAACTGTCTGCTTCTAAAACCAAAACGGAGCTACCTAACAGAACGGTCTTCAATGTGTGCATTCAACTTACAGAGTTAAACTCGTGTGTTGAAGGGGAAGTCTGGAAACGCTTTCTGTGGAGAGATCTCAAAACAGGCATTTCCAGCACTATTCCCGCATATAACGAAATAGCAGTAAAACTCTGCCTAAAACACAGAAGAAACGTATCCTTCAATCTGCTCTGCTGTGCGTTTGTTCAGCTAAGTGAGTTAAATCTCCCTTTAGATTCAGGAGTTAGAAACACGTTTCTGGTAAGAGCTGCGTTTGGACATTTCTCAGTGAATGGGAGTATATGCTGTAAGGAGAACTGTCTGCTTCTAAAACCAAAACGGAGCTACCTAACAGAACGGTCTTCAATGTGTGCATTCAACTTACAGAGTTAAACTCGTGTGTTGAAGGGGAAGTCTGGAAACGCTTTCTGTGGAGAGATCTCAAAACAGGCATTTCCAGCACTATTCCCGCATATAACGAAATAGCAGTAAAACTCTGCCTAAAACACAGAAGAAACGTATCCTTCAATCTGCTCTGCTGTGCGTTTGTTCAGCTAAGTGAGTTAAATCTCCCTTTAGATTCAGGAGTTAGAAACACGTTTCTGGTAAGAGCTGCGTTTGGACATTTCTCAGTGAATGGGAGTATATGCTGTAAGGAGAACTGTCTGCTTCTAAAACCAAAACGGAGCTACCTAACAGAACGGTCTTCAATGTGTGCATTCAACTTACAGAGTTAAACTCGTGTGTTGAAGGGGAAGTCTGGAAACGCTTTCTGTGGAGAGATCTCAAAACAGGCATTTCCAGCACTATTCCCGCATATAACGAAATAGCAGTAAAACTCTGCCTAAAACACAGAAGAAACGTATCCTTCAATCTGCTCTGCTGTGCGTTTGTTCAGCTAAGTGAGTTAAATCTCCCTTTAGATTCAGGAGTTAGAAACACGTTTCTGGTAAGAGCTGCGTTTGGACATTTCTCAGTGAATGGGAGTATATGCTGTAAGGAGAACTGTCTGCTTCTAAAACCAAAACGGAGCTACCTAACAGAACGGTCTTCAATGTGTGCATTCAACTTACAGAGTTAAACTCGTGTGTTGAAGGGGAAGTCTGGAAACGCTTTCTGTGGAGAGATCTCAAAACAGGCATTTCCAGCACTATTCCCGCATATAACGAAATAGCAGTAAAACTCTGCCTAAAACACAGAAGAAACGTATCCTTCAATCTGCTCTGCTGTGCGTTTGTTCAGCTAAGTGAGTTAAATCTCCCTTTAGATTCAGGAGTTAGAAACACGTTTCTGGTAAGAGCTGCGTTTGGACATTTCTCCGTGAATGGGAGTATATGCTGTAAGGAGAACTGTCTGCTTCTAAAACCAAAACGGAGCTACCTAACAGAACGGTCTTCAATGTGTGCATTCAACTTACAGAGTTAAACTCGTGTGTTGAAGGGGAAGTCTGGAAACGCTTTCTGTGGAGAGATCTCAAAACAGGCATTTCCAGCACTATTCCCGCATATAACGAAATAGCACTAAAACTCTGCCTAGAACACAGAAGAAACGTATCCTTCAATCTGCTCTGCTGTGCGTTTGTTCAGCTAAGTGAGTTAAATCTCCCTTTAGATTCAGGAGTTAGAAACACGTTTCTGGTAAGAGCTGCGTTTGGACATTTCTCAGTGAATGGGAGTATATGCTGTAAGGAGAACTGTCTGCTTCTAAAACCAAAACGGAGCTACCTAACAGAACGGTCTTCAATGTGTGCATTCAACTTACAGAGTTAAACTCGTGTGTTGAAGGGGAAGTCTGGAAACGCTTTCTGTGGAGAGATCTCAAAACAGGCATTTCAAGCACTATTCCCGCATATAACGAAATAGCAGTAAAACTGTCTAAAACACAGAAGAAACGTATCCTTCAATCTGCTCTGCTGTGCGTTTGTTCAGCTAAGTGAGTTAAATCTCCCTTTAGATTCAGGAGTTAGAAACACGTTTCTGGTAAGAGCTGCGTTTGGACATTTCTCAGTGAATGGGAGTATATGCTGTAAGGAGAACTGTCTGCTTCTAAAACCAAAACGGAGCTACCTAACAGAACGGTCTTCAATGTGTGCATTCAACTTACAGAGTTAAACTCGTGTGTTGAAGGGGAAGTCTGGAAACGCTTTCTGTGGAGAGATCACAAAACAGGCATTTCCAGCACTATTCCCGCATATAACGAAATAGCAGTAAAACTCTGCCTAAAACACAGAAGAAACGTATCCTTCAATCTGCTCTGCTGTGCGTTTGTTCAGCTAAGTGAGTTAAATCTCCCTTTAGATTCAGGAGTTAGAAACACGTTTCTGGTAAGAGCTGCGTTTGGACATTTCTCAGTGAATGGGAGTATATGCTGTAAGGAGAACTGTCTGCTTCTAAAACCAAAACGGAGCTACCTAACAGAACGGTCTTCAATGTGTGCATTCAACTTACAGAGTTAAACTCGTGTGTTGAAGGGGAAGTCTGGAAACGCTTTCTGTGGAGAGATCTCAAAACAGGCATTTCCAGCACTATTCCCGCATATAACGAAATAGCAGTAAAACTCTGCCTAAAACACAGAAGAAACGTATCCTTCAATCTGCTCTGCTGTGCGTTTGTTCAGCTAAGTGAGTTAAATCTCCCTTTAGATTCAGGAGTTAGAAACACGTTTCTGGTAAGAGCTGCGTTTGGACATTTCTCAGTGAATGGGAGTATATGCTGTAAGGAGAACTGTCTGCTTCTAAAACCAAAACGGAGCTACCTAACAGAACGGTCTTCAATGTGTGCATTCAACTTACAGAGTTAAACTCGTGTGTTGAAGGGGAAGTCTGGAAACGCTTTCTGTGGAGAGATCTCAAAACAGGCATTTCCAGCACTATTCCCGCATATAACGAAATAGCAGTAAAACTCTGCCTAAAACACAGAAGAAACGTATCCTTCAATCTGCTCTGCTGTGCGTTTGTTCAGCTAAGTGAGTTAAATCTCCCTTTAGATTCAGGAGTTAGAAACACGTTTCTGGTAAGAGCTGCGTTTGGACATTTCTCAGTGAATGGGAGTATATGCTGTAAGGAGAACTGTCTGCTTCTAAAACCAAAACGGAGCTACCTAACAGAACGGTCTTCAATGTGTGCATTCAACTTACAGAGTTAAACTCGTGTGTTGAAGGGGAAGTCTGGAAACGCTTTCTGTGGAGAGATCTCAAAACAGGCATTTCCAGCACTATTCCCGCATATAACGAAATAGCAGTAAAACTCTGCCTAAAACACAGAAGAAACGTATCCTTCAATCTGCTCTGCTGTGCGTTTGTTCAGCTAAGTGAGTTAAATCTCCCTTTAGATTCAGGAGTTAGAAACACGTTTCTGGTAAGAGCTGCGTTTGGACATTTCTCCGTGAATGGGAGTATATGCTGTAAGGAGAACTGTCTGCTTCTAAAACCAAAACGGAGCTACCTAACAGAACGGTCTTCAATGTGTGCATTCAACTTACAGAGTTAAACTCGTGTGTTGAAGGGGAAGTCTGGAAACGCTTTCTGTGGAGAGATCTCAAAACAGGAATTTCCAGCACTATTCCCGCATATAACGAAATAGCACTAAAACTCTGCCTAGAACACAGAAGAAACGTATCCTTCAATCTGCTCTGCTGTGCGTTTGTTCAGCTAAGTGAGTTAAATCTCCCTTTAGATTCAGGAGTTAGAAACACGTTTCTGGTAAGAGCTGCGTTTGGACATTTCTCAGTGAATGGGAGTATATGCTGTAAGGAGAACTGTCTGCTTCTAAAACCAAAACGGAGCTACCTAACAGAACGGTCTTCAATGTGTGCATTCAACTTACAGAGTTAAACTCGTGTGTTGAAGGGGAAGTCTGGAAACGCTTTCTGTGGAGAGATCTCAAAACAGGCATTTCAAGCACTATTCCCGCATATAACGAAATAGCAGTAAAACTCTGTCTAAAACACAGAAGAAACGTATCCTTCAATCTGCTCTGCTGTGCGTTTGTTCAGCTAAGTGAGTTAAATCTCCCTTTAGATTCAGGAGTTAGAAACACGTTTCTGGTAAGAGCTGCGTTTGGACATTTCTCAGTGAATGGGAGTATATGCTGTAAGGAGAACTGTCTGCTTCTAAAACCAAAACGGAGCTACCTAACAGAACGGTCTTCAATGTGTGCATTCAACTTACAGAGTTAAACTCGTGTGTTGAAGGGGAAGTCTGGAAACGCTTTCTGTGGAGAGATCACAAAACAGGCATTTCCAGCACTATTCCCGCATATAACGAAATAGCAGTAAAACTCTGCCTAAAACACAGAAGAAACGTATCCTTCAATCTGCTCTGCTGTGCGTTTGTTCAGCTAAGTGAGTTAAATCTCCCTTTAGATTCAGGAGTTAGAAACACGTTTCTGGTAAGAGCTGCGTTTGGACATTTCTCAGTGAATGGGAGTATATGCTGTAAGGAGAACTGTCTGCTTCTAAAACCAAAACGGAGCTACCTAACAGAACGGTCTTCAATGTGTGCATTCAACTTACAGAGTTAAACTCGTGTGTTGAAGGGGAAGTCTGGAAACGCTTTCTGTGGAGAGATCTCAAAACAGGCATTTCCAGCACTATTCCCGCATATAACGAAATAGCAGTAAAACTCTGCCTAAAACACAGAAGAAACGTATCCTTCAATCTGCTCTGCTGTGCGTTTGTTCAGCTAAGTGAGTTAAATCTCCCTTTAGATTCAGGAGTTAGAAACACGTTTCTGGTAAGAGCTGCGTTTGGACATTTCTCTGTGAATGGGAGTATATGCTGTAAGGAGAACTGTCTGCTTCTAAAACCAAAACGGAGCTACCTAACAGAACGGTCTTCAATGTGTGCATTCAACTTACAGAGTTAAACTCGTGTGTTGAAGGGGAAGTCTGGAAACGCTTTCTGTGGAGAGATCTCAAAACAGGCATTTCCAGCACTATTCCCGCATATAACGAAATAGCAGTAAAACTCTGCCTAAAACACAGAAGAAACGTATCCTTCAATCTGCTCTGCTGTGCGTTTGTTCAGCTAAGTGAGTTAAATCTCCCTTTAGATTCAGGAGTTAGAAACACGTTTCTGGTAAGTGCTGCGTTTGGACATTTCTCAGTGAATGGGAGTATATGCTGTAAGGAGAACTGTCTGCTTCTAAAACCAAAACGGAGCTACCTAACAGAACGGTCTTCAATGTGTGCATTCAACTTACAGAGTTAAACTCGTGTGTTGAAGGGGAAGTCTGGAAACGCTTTCTGTGGAGAGATCTCAAAACAGGCATTTCCAGCACTATTCCCGCATATAACGAAATAGCAGTAAAACTCTGCCTAAAACACAGAAGAAACGTATCCTTCAATCTGCTCTGCTGTGCGTTTGTTCAGCTAAGTGAGTTAAATCTCCCTTTAGATTCAGGAGTTAGAAACACGTTTATGGTAAGAGCTGCGTTTGGACATTTCTCAGTGAATGGGAGTATATGCTGTAAGGAGAACTGTCTGCTTCTAAAACCAAAACGGAGCTACCTAACAGAACGGTCTTCAATGTGTGCATTCAACTTACAGAGTTAAACTCGTGTGTTGAAGGGGAAGTCTGGAAACGCTTTCTGTGGAGAGATCTCAAAACAGGCATTTCCAGCACTATTCCCGCATATAACGAAATAGCAGTAAAACTCTGCCTAAAACACAGAAGAAACGTATCCTTCAATCTGCTCTGCTGTGCGTTTGTTCAGCTAAGTGAGTTAAATCTCCCTTTAGATTCAGGAGTTAGAAACACGTTTCTGGTAAGAGCTGCGTTTGGACATTTCTCAGTGAATGGGAGTATATGCTGTAAGGAGAACTGTCTGCTTCTAAAACCAAAACGGAGCTACCTAACAGAACGGTCTTCAATGTGTGCATTCAACTTACAGAGTTAAACTCGTGTGTTGAAGGGGAAGTCTGGAAACGCTTTCTGTGGAGAGATCTCAAAACAGGCATTTCCAGCACTATTCCCGCATATAACGAAATAGCAGTAAAACTCTGCCTAAAACACAGAAGAAACGTATCCTTCAATCTGCTCTGCTGTGCGTTTGTTCAGCTAAGTGAGTTAAATCTCCCTTTAGATTCAGGAGTTAGAAACACGTTTCTGGTAAGTGCTGCGTTTGGACATTTCTCAGTGAATGGGAGTATATGCTGTAAGGAGAACTGTCTGCTTCTAAAACCAAAACGGAGCTACCTAACAGAACGGTCTTCAATGTGTGCATTCAACTTACAGAGTTAAACTCGTGTGTTGAAGGGGAAGTCTGGAAACGCTTTCTGTGGAGAGATCTCAAAACAGGCATTTCCAGCACTATTCCCGCATATAACGAAATAGCAGTAAAACTCTGCCTAAAACACAGAAGAAACGTATCCTTCAATCTGCTCTGCTGTGCGTTTGTTCAGCTAAGTGAGTTAAATCTCCCTTTAGATTCAGGAGTTAGAAACACGTTTCTGGTAAGAGCTGCGTTTGGACATTTCTCAGTGAATGGGAGTATATGCTGTAAGGAGAACTGTCTGCTTCTAAAACCAAAACGGAGCTACCTAACAGAACGGTCTTCAATGTGTGCATTCAACTTACAGAGTTAAACTCGTGTGTTGAAGGGGAAGTCTGGAAACGCTTTCTGTGGAGAGATCTCAAAACAGGCATTTCCAGGCATTTCCAGCACTATTCCCGCATATAACGAAATAGCAGTAAAACTCTGCCTAAAACACAGAAGAAACGTATCCTTCAATCTGCTCTGCTGTGCGTTTGTTCAGCTAAGTGAGTTAAATCTCCCTTTAGATTCAGGAGTTAGAAACACGTTTCTGGTAAGAGCTGCGTTTGGACATTTCTCAGTGAATGGGAGTATATGCTGTAAGGAGAACTGTCTGCTTCTAAAACCAAAACGGAGCTACCTAACAGAACGGTCTTCAATGTGTGCATTCAACTTACAGAGTTAAACTCGTGTGTTGAAGGGGAAGTCTGGAAACGCTTTCTGTGGAGAGATCTCAAAACAGGCATTTCCAGCACTATTCCCGCATATAACGAAATAGCAGTAAAACTCTGCCTAAAACACAGAAGAAACGTATCCTTCAATCTGCTCTGCTGTGCGTTTGTTCAGCTAAGTGAGTTAAATCTCCCTTTAGATTCAGGAGTTAGAAACACGTTTCTGGTAAGAGCTGCGTTTGGACATTTCTCAGTGAATGGGAGTATATGCTGTAAGGAGAACTGTCTGCTTCTAAAACCAAAACGGAGCTACCTAACAGAACGGTCTTCAATGTGTGCATTCAACTTACAGAGTTAAACTCGTGTGTTGAAGGGGAAGTCTGGAAACGCTTTCTGTGGAGAGATCTCAAAACAGGCATTTCCAGGCATTTCCAGCACTATTCCCGCATATAACGAAATAGCAGTAAAACTCTGCCTAAAACACAGAAGAAACGTATCCTTCAATCTGCTCTGCTGTGCGTTTGTTCAGCTAAGTGAGTTAAATCTCCCTTTAGATTCAGGAGTTAGAAACACGTTTCTGGTAAGAGCTGCGTTTGGACATTTCTCTGTGAATGGGAGTATATGCTGTAAGGAGAACTGTCTGCTTCTAAAACCAAAACGGAGCTACCTAACAGAACGGTCTTCAATGTGTGCATTCAACTTACAGAGTTAAACTCGTGTGTTGAAGGGGAAGTCTGGAAACGCTTTCTGTGGAGAGATCTCAAAACAGGCATTTCCAGCACTATTCCCGCATATAACGAAATAGCAGTAAAACTCTGCCTAAAACACAGAAGAAACGTATCCTTCAATCTGCTCTGCTGTGCGTTTGTTCAGCTAAGTGAGTTAAATCTCCCTTTAGATTCAGGAGTTAGAAACACGTTTCTGGTAAGAGCTGCGTTTGGACATTTCTCAGTGAATGGGAGTATATGCTGTAAGGAGAACTGTCTGCTTCTAAAACCAAAACGGAGCTACCTAACAGAACGGTCTTCAATGTGTGCATTCAACTTACAGAGTTAAACTCGTGTGTTGAAGGGGAAGTCTGGAAACGCTTTCTGTGGAGAGATCTCAAAACAGGCATTTCCAGCACTATTCCCGCATATAACGAAATAGCAGTAAAACTCTGCCTAAAACACAGAAGAAACGTATCCTTCAATCTGCTCTGCTGTGCGTTTGTTCAGCTAAGTGAGTTAAATCTCCCTTTAGATTCAGGAGTTAGAAACACGTTTCTGGTAAGAGCTGCGTTTGGACATTTCTCAGTGAATGGGAGTATATGCTGTAAGGAGAACTGTCTGCTTCTAAAACCAAAACGGAGCTACCTAACAGAACGGTCTTCAATGTGTGCATTCAACTTACAGAGTTAAACTCGTGTGTTGAAGGGGAAGTCTGGAAACGCTTTCTGTGGAGAGATCTCAAAAGAGGCATTTCCAGGCATTTCCAGCACTATTCCCGCATATAACGAAATAGCAGTAAAACTCTGCCTAAAACACAGAAGAAACGTATCCTTCAATCTGCTCTGCTGTGCGTTTGTTCAGCTAAGTGAGTTAAATCTCCCTTTAGATTCAGGAGTTAGAAACACGTTTCTGGTAAGAGCTGCGTTTGGACATTTCTCAGTGAATGGGAGTATATGCTGTAAGGAGAACTGTCTGCTTCTAAAACCAAAACGGAGCTACCTAACAGAACGGTCTTCAATGTGTGCATTCAACTTACAGAGTTAAACTCGTGTGTTGAAGGGGAAGTCTGGAAACGCTTTCTGTGGAGAGATCTCAAAACAGGCATTTCCAGCACTATTCCCGCATATAACGAAATAGCAGTAAAACTCTGCCTAAAACACAGAAGAAACGTATCCTTCAATCTGCTCTGCTGTGCGTTTGTTCAGCTAAGTGAGTTAAATCTCCCTTTAGATTCAGGAGTTAGAAACACGTTTCTGGTAAGTGCTGCGTTTGGACATTTCTCAGTGAATGGGAGTATATGCTGTAAGGAGAACTGTCTGCTTCTAAAACCAAAACGGAGCTACCTAACAGAACGGTCTTCAATGTGTGCATTCAACTTACAGAGTTAAACTCGTGTGTTGAAGGGGAAGTCTGGAAACGCTTTCTGTGGAGAGATCTCAAAACAGGCATTTCCAGCACTATTCCCGCATATAACGAAATAGCAGTAAAACTCTGCCTAAAACACAGAAGAAACGTATCCTTCAATCTGCTCTGCTGTGCGTTTGTTCAGCTAAGTGAGTTAAATCTCCCTTTAGATTCAGGAGTTAGAAACACGTTTCTGGTAAGAGCTGCGTTTGGACATTTCTCAGTGAATGGGAGTATATGCTGTAAGGAGAACTGTCTGCTTCTAAAACCAAAACGGAGCTACCTAACAGAACGGTCTTCAATGTGTGCATTCAACTTACAGAGTTAAACTCGTGTGTTGAAGGGGAAGTCTGGAAACGCTTTCTGTGGAGAGATCTCAAAACAGGCATTTCCAGCACTATTCCCGCATATAACGAAATAGCAGTAAAACTCTGCCTAAAACACAGAAGAAACGTATCCTTCAATCTGCTCTGCTGTGCGTTTGTTCAGCTAAGTGAGTTAAATCTCCCTTTAGATTCAGGAGTTAGAAACACGTTTCTGGTAAGAGCTGCGTTTGGACATTTCTCAGTGAATGGGAGTATATGCTGTAAGGAGAACTGTCTGCTTCTAAAACCAAAACGGAGCTACCTAACAGAACGGTCTTCAATGTGTGCATTCAACTTACAGAGTTAAACTCGTGTGTTGAAGGGGAAGTCTGGAAACGCTTTCTGTGGAGAGATCTCAAAACAGGCATTTCCAGCACTATTCCCGCATATAACGAAATAGCAGTAAAACTCTGCCTAAAACACAGAAGAAACGTATCCTTCAATCTGCTCTGCTGTGCGTTTGTTCAGCTAAGTGAGTTAAATCTCCCTTTAGATTCAGGAGTTAGAAACACGTTTCTGGTAAGAGCTGCGTTTGGACATTTCTCAGTGAATGGGAGTATATGCTGTAAGGAGAACTGTCTGCTTCTAAAACCAAAACGGAGCTACCTAACAGAACGGTCTTCAATGTGTGCATTCAACTTACAGAGTTAAACTCGTGTGTTGAAGGGGAAGTCTGGAAACGCTTTCTGTGGAGAGATCTCAAAACAGGCATTTCCAGGCATTTCCAGCACTATTCCCGCATATAACGAAATAGCAGTAAAACTCTGCCTAAAACACAGAAGAAACGTATCCTTCAATCTGCTCTGCTGTGCGTTTGTTCAGCTAAGTGAGTTAAATCTCCCTTTAGATTCAGGAGTTAGAAACACGTTTCTGGTAAGAGCTGCGTTTGGACATTTCTCAGTGAATGGGAGTATATGCTGTAAGGAGAACTGTCTGCTTCTAAAACCAAAACGGAGCTACCTAACAGAACGGTCTTCAATGTGTGCATTCAACTTACAGAGTTAAACTCGTGTGTTGAAGGGGAAGTCTGGAAACGCTTTCTGTGGAGAGATCTCAAAACAGGCATTTCCAGCACTATTCCCGCATATAACGAAATAGCAGTAAAACTCTGCCTAAAACACAGAAGAAACGTATCCTTCAATCTGCTCTGCTGTGCGTTTGTTCAGCTAAGTGAGTTAAATCTCCCTTTAGATTCAGGAGTTAGAAACACGTTTCTGGTAAGTGCTGCATTTGGACATTTCTCAGTGAATGGGAGTATATGCTGTAAGGAGAACTGTCTGCTTCTAAAACCAAAACGGAGCTACCTAACAGAACGGTCTTCAATGTGTGCATTCAACTTACAGAGTTAAACTCGTGTGTTGAAGGGGAAGTCTGGAAACGCTTTCTGTGGAGAGATCTCGAAACAGGGATTTCCAGCACTATTCCCGCATATAACGAAATAGCAGTAAAACTCTGCCTAAAACACAGAAGAAACGTATCCTTTAATCTGCTCTGCTGTGCGTTTGTTCAGCTAAGTGAGTTAAATCTCCCTTTAGATTCAGGAGTTAGAAACACGTTTCTGGTAAGAGCTGCGTTTGGACATTTCTCAGTGAATGGGAGTATATGCTGTAAGGAGAACTGTCTGCTTCTAAAACCAAAACGGAGCTACCTAACAGAACGGTCTTCAATGTGTGCATTCAACTTACAGAGTTAAACTCGTGTGTTGAAGGGGAAGTCTGGAAACGCTTTCTGTGGAGAGATCTCAAAACAGGCATTTCCAGCACTATTCCCGCATATAACGAAATAGCAGTAAAACTCTGCCTAAAACACAGAAGAAACGTATCCTTCAATCTGCTCTGCTGTGCGTTTGTTCAGCTAAGTGAGTTAAATCTCCCTTTAGATTCAGGAGTTAGAAACACGTTTCTGGTAAGAGCTGCGTTTGGACATTTCTCTGTGAATGGGAGTATATGCTGTAATGAGAACTGTCTGCTTCTAAAACCAAAACGGAGCTACCTAACAGAACGGTCTTCAATGTGTGCATTCAACTTACAGAGTTAAACTCGTGTGTTGAAGGGGAAGTCTGGAAACGCTTTCTGTGGAGAGATCTCAAAACAGGCATTTCCAGCACTATTCCCGCATATAACGAAATAGCAGTAAAACTCTGCCTAAAACACAGAAGAAACGTATCCTTCAATCTGCTCTGCTGTGCGTTTGTTCAGCTAAGTGAGTTAAATCTCCCTTTAGATTCAGGAGTTAGAAACACGTTTCTGGTAAGAGCTGCGTTTGGACATTTCTCAGTGAATGGGAGTATATGCTGTAAGGAGAACTGTCTGCTTCTAAAACCAAAACGGAGCTACCTAACAGAACGGTCTTCAATGTGTGCATTCAACTTACAGAGTTAAACTCGTGTGTTGAAGGGGAAGTCTGGAAACGCTTTCTGTGGAGAGATCTCAAAACAGGCATTTCCAGCACTATTCCCGCATATAACGAAATAGCAGTAAAACTCTGCCTAAAACACAGAAGAAACGTATCCTTCAATCTGCTCTGCTGTGCGTTTGTTCAGCTAAGTGAGTTAAATCTCCCTTTAGATTCAGGAGTTAGAAACACGTTTCTGGTAAGAGCTGCGTTTGGACATTTCTCAGTGAATGGGAGTATATGCTGTAAGGAGAACTGTCTGCTTCTAAAACCAAAACGGAGCTACCTAACAGAACGGTCTTCAATGTGTGCATTCAACTTACAGAGTTAAACTCGTGTGTTGAAGGGGAAGTCTGGAAACGCTTTCTGTGGAGAGATCTCAAAACAGGCATTTCCAGCACTATTCCCGCATATAACGAAATAGCAGTAAAACTCTGCCTAAAACACAGAAGAAACGTATCCTTCAATCTGCTCTGCTGTGCGTTTGTTCAGCTAAGTGAGTTAAATCTCCCTTTAGATTCAGGAGTTAGAAACACGTTTCTGGTAAGAGCTGCGTTTGGACATTTCTCCGTGAATGGGAGTATATGCTGTAAGGAGAACTGTCTGCTTCTAAAACCAAAACGGAGCTACCTAACAGAACGGTCTTCAATGTGTGCATTCAACTTACAGAGTTAAACTCGTGTGTTGAAGGGGAAGTCTGGAAACGCTTTCTGTGGAGAGATCTCAAAACATGCATTTCCAGCACTATTCCCGCATATAACGAAATAGCACTAAAACTCTGCCTAGAACACAGAAGAAACGTATCCTTCAATCTGCTCTGCTGTGCGTTTGTTCAGCTAAGTGAGTTAAATCTCCCTTTAGATTCAGGAGTTAGAAACACGTTTCTGGTAAGAGCTGCGTTTGGACATTTCTCAGTGAATGGGAGTATATGCTGTAAGGAGAACTGTCTGCTTCTAAAACCAAAACGGAGCTACCTAACAGAACGGTCTTCAATGTGTGCATTCAACTTACAGAGTTAAACTCGTGTGTTGAAGGGGAAGTCTGGAAACGCTTTCTGTGGAGAGATCTCAAAACAGGCATTTCAAGCACTATTCCCGCATATAACGAAATAGCAGTAAAACTGTCTAAAACACAGAAGAAACGTATCCTTCAATCTGCTCTGCTGTGCGTTTGTTCAGCTAAGTGAGTTAAATCTCCCTTTAGATTCAGGAGTTAGAAACACGTTTCTGGTAAGAGCTGCGTTTGGACATTTCTCAGTGAATGGGAGTATATGCTGTAAGGAGAACTGTCTGCTTCTAAAACCAAAACGGAGCTACCTAACAGAACGGTCTTCAATGTGTGCATTCAACTTACAGAGTTAAACTCGTGTGTTGAAGGGGAAGTCTGGAAACGCTTTCTGTGGAGAGATCACAAAACAGGCATTTCCAGCACTATTCCCGCATATAACGAAATAGCAGTAAAACTCTGCCTAAAACACAGAAGAAACGTATCCTTCAATCTGCTCTGCTGTGCGTTTGTTCAGCTAAGTGAGTTAAATCTCCCTTTAGATTCAGGAGTTAGAAACACGTTTCTGGTAAGAGCTGCGTTTGGACATTTCTCAGTGAATGGGAGTATATGCTGTAAGGAGAACTGTCTGCTTCTAAAACCAAAACGGAGCTACCTAACAGAACGGTCTTCAATGTGTGCATTCAACTTACAGAGTTAAACTCGTGTGTTGAAGGGGAAGTCTGGAAACGCTTTCTGTGGAGAGATCTCAAAACAGGCATTTCCAGCACTATTCCCGCATATAACGAAATAGCAGTAAAACTCTGCCTAAAACACAGAAGAAACGTATCCTTCAATCTGCTCTGCTGTGCGTTTGTTCAGCTAAGTGAGTTAAATCTCCCTTTAGATTCAGGAGTTAGAAACACGTTTCTGGTAAGAGCTGCGTTTGGACATTTCTCAGTGAATGGGAGTATATGCTGTAAGGAGAACTGTCTGCTTCTAAAACCAAAACGGAGCTACCTAACAGAACGGTCTTCAATGTGTGCATTCAACTTACAGAGTTAAACTCGTGTGTTGAAGGGGAAGTCTGGAAACGCTTTCTGTGGAGAGATCTCAAAACAGGCATTTCCAGCACTATTCCCGCATATAACGAAATAGCAGTAAAACTCTGCCTAAAACACAGAAGAAACGTATCCTTCAATCTGCTCTGCTGTGCGTTTGTTCAGCTAAGTGAGTTAAATCTCCCTTTAGATTCAGGAGTTAGAAACACGTTTCTGGTAAGTGCTGCGTTTGGACATTTCTCAGTGAATGGGAGTATATGCTGTAAGGAGAACTGTCTGCTTCTAAAACCAAAACGGAGCTACCTAACAGAACGGTCTTCAATGTGTGCATTCAACTTACAGAGTTAAACTCGTGTGTTGAAGGGGAAGTCTGGAAACGCTTTCTGTGGAGAGATCTCAAAACAGGCATTTCCAGCACTATTCCCGCATATAACGAAATAGCAGTAAAACTCTGCCTAAAACACAGAAGAAACGTATCCTTCAATCTGCTCTGCTGTGCGTTTGTTCAGCTAAGTGAGTTAAATCTCCCTTTAGATTCAGGAGTTAGAAACACGTTTCTGGTAAGAGCTGCGTTTGGACATTTCTCAGTGAATGGGAGTATATGCTGTAAGGAGAACTGTCTGCTTCTAAAACCAAAACGGAGCTACCTAACAGAACGGTCTTCAATGTGTGCATTCAACTTACAGAGTTAAACTCGTGTGTTGAAGGGGAAGTCTGGAAACGCTTTCTGTGGAGAGATCTCAAAACAGGCATTTCCAGGCATTTCCAGCACTATTCCCGCATATAACGAAATAGCAGTAAAACTCTGCCTAAAACACAGAAGAAACGTATCCTTCAATCTGCTCTGCTGTGCGTTTGTTCAGCTAAGTGAGTTAAATCTCCCTTTAGATTCAGGAGTTAGAAACACGTTTCTGGTAAGAGCTGCGTTTGGACATTTCTCAGTGAATGGGAGTATATGCTGTAAGGAGAACTGTCTGCTTCTAAAACCAAAACGGAGCTACCTAACAGAACGGTCTTCAATGTGTGCATTCAACTTACAGAGTTAAACTCGTGTGTTGAAGGGGAAGTCTGGAAACGCTTTCTGTGGAGAGATCTCAAAACAGGCATTTCCAGCACTATTCCCGCATATAACGAAATAGCAGTAAAACTCTGCCTAAAACACAGAAGAAACGTATCCTTCAATCTGCTCTGCTGTGCGTTTGTTCAGCTAAGTGAGTTAAATCTCCCTTTAGATTCAGGAGTTAGAAACACGTTTCTGGTAAGAGCTGCATTTGGACATTTCTCAGTGAATGGGAGTATATGCTGTAAGGAGAACTGTCTGCTTCTAAAACCAAAACGGAGCTACCTAACAGAACGGTCTTCAATGTGTGCATTCAACTTACAGAGTTAAACTCGTGTGTTGAAGGGGAAGTCTGGAAACGCTTTCTGTGGAGAGATCTCGAAACAGGGATTTCCAGCACTATTCCCGCATATAACGAAATAGCAGTAAAACTCTGCCTAAAACACAGAAGAAACGTATCCTTTAATCTGCTCTGCTGTGCGTTTGTTCAGCTAAGTGAGTTAAATCTCCCTTTAGATTCAGGAGTTAGAAACACGTTTCTGGTAAGAGCTGCGTTTGGACATTTCTCAGTGAATGGGAGTATATGCTGTAAGGAGAACTGTCTGCTTCTAAAACCAAAACGGAGCTACCTAACAGAACGGTCTTCAATGTGTGCATTCAACTTACAGAGTTAAACTCGTGTGTTGAAGGGGAAGTCTGGAAACGCTTTCTGTGGAGAGATCTCAAAACAGGCATTTCCAGCACTATTCCCGCATATAACGAAATAGCAGTAAAACTCTGCCTAAAACACAGAAGAAACGTATCCTTCAATCTGCTCTGCTGTGCGTTTGTTCAGCTAAGTGAGTTAAATCTCCCTTTAGATTCAGGAGTTAGAAACACGTTTCTGGTAAGAGCTGCGTTTGGACATTTCTCAGTGAATGGGAGTATATGCTGTAAGGAGAACTGTCTGCTTCTAAAACCAAAACGGAGCTACCTAACAGAACGGTCTTCAATGTGTGCATTCAACTTACAGAGTTAAACTCGTGTGTTGAAGGGGAAGTCTGGAAACGCTTTCTGTGGAGAGATCTCAAAACAGGCATTTCCAGCACTATTCCCGCATATAACGAAATAGCAGTAAAACTCTGCCTAAAACACAGAAGAAACGTATCCTTCAATCTGCTCTGCTGTGCGTTTGTTCAGCTAAGTGAGTTAAATCTCCCTTTAGATTCAGGAGTTAGAAACACGTTTCTGGTAAGAGCTGCGTTTGGACATTTCTCAGTGAATGGGAGTATATGCTGTAAGGAGAACTGTCTGCTTCTAAAACCAAAACGGAGCTACCTAACAGAACGGTCTTCAATGTGTGCATTCAACTTACAGAGTTAAACTCGTGTGTTGAAGGGGAAGTCTGGAAACGCTTTCTGTGGAGAGATCTCAAAACAGGCATTTCCAGCACTATTCCCGCATATAACGAAATAGCAGTAAAACTCTGCCTAAAACACAGAAGAAACGTATCCTTCAATCTGCTCTGCTGTGCGTTTGTTCAGCTAAGTGAGTTAAATCTCCCTTTAGATTCAGGAGTTAGAAACACGTTTCTGGTAAGAGCTGCGTTTGGACATTTCTCAGTGAATGGGAGTATATGCTGTAAGGAGAACTGTCTGCTTCTAAAACCAAAACGGAGCTACCTAACAGAACGGTCTTCAATGTGTGCATTCAACTTACAGAGTTAAACTCGTGTGTTGAAGGGGAAGTCTGGAAACGCTTTCTGTGGAGAGATCTCAAAACAGGCATTTCCAGCACTATTCCCGCATATAACGAAATAGCAGTAAAACTCTGCCTAAAACACAGAAGAAACGTATCCTTCAATCTGCTCTGCTGTGCGTTTGTTCAGCTAAGTGAGTTAAATCTCCCTTTAGATTCAGGAGTTAGAAACACGTTTCTGGTAAGAGCTGCGTTTGGACATTTCTCCGTGAATGGGAGTATATGCTGTAAGGAGAACTGTCTGCTTCTAAAACCAAAACGGAGCTACCTAACAGAACGGTCTTCAATGTGTGCATTCAACTTACAGAGTTAAACTAGTGTGTTGAAGGGGAAGTCTGGAAACGCTTTCTGTGGAGAGATCTCAAAACAGGCATTTCCAGCACTATTCCCGCATATAACGAAATAGCACTAAAACTCTGCCTAGAACACAGAAGAAACGTATCCTTCAATCTGCTCTGCTGTGCGTTTGTTCAGCTAAGTGAGTTAAATCTCCCTTTAGATTCAGGAGTTAGAAACACGTTTCTGGTAAGAGCTGCGTTTGGACATTTCTCAGTGAATGGGAGTATATGCTGTAAGGAGAACTGTCTGCTTCTAAAACCAAAACGGAGCTACCTAACAGAACGGTCTTCAATGTGTGCATTCAACTTACAGAGTTAAACTCGTGTGTTGAAGGGGAAGTCTGGAAACGCTTTCTGTGGAGAGATCTCAAAACAGGCATTTCCAGGCATTTCCAGCACTATTCCCGCATATAACGAAATAGCAGTAAAACTCTGCCTAAAACACAGAAGAAACGTATCCTTCAATCTGCTCTGCTGTGCGTTTGTTCAGCTAAGTGAGTTAAATCTCCCTTTAGATTCAGGAGTTAGAAACACGTTTCTGGTAAGAGCTGCGTTTGGACATTTCTCAGTGAATGGGAGTATATGCTGTAAGGAGAACTGTCTGCTTCTAAAACCAAAACGGAGCTACCTAACAGAACGGTCTTCAATGTGTGCATTCAACTTACAGAGTTAAACTCGTGTGTTGAAGGGGAAGTCTGGAAACGCTTTCTGTGGAGAGATCTCAAAACAGGCATTTCCAGCACTATTCCCGCATATAACGAAATAGCAGTAAAACTCTGCCTAAAACACAGAAGAAACGTATCCTTCAATCTGCTCTGCTGTGCGTTTGTTCAGCTAAGTGAGTTAAATCTCCCTTTAGATTCAGGAGTTAGAAACACGTTTCTGGTAAGAGCTGCGTTTGGACATTTCTCAGTGAATGGGAGTATATGCTGTAAGG
Organism: Saguinus oedipus; assembly: GCA_031835075.1. Classification (NCBI taxonomy): domain Eukaryota; kingdom Metazoa; phylum Chordata; class Mammalia; order Primates; family Cebidae; genus Saguinus; species Saguinus oedipus. Next base: position 221,550 of record JASSZA010000370.1, on the reverse strand, counting down.
AGAACTGTCTGCTTCTAAAACCAAAACGGAGCTACCTAACAGAACGGTCTTCAATGTGTGCATTCAACTTACAGAGTTAAACTCGTGTGTTGAAGGGGAAGTCTGGAAACGCTTTCTGTGGAGAGATCTCGAAACAGGGATTTCCAGCACTATTCCCGCATATAACGAAATAGCAGTAAAACTCTGCCTAAAACACAGAAGAAACGTATCCTTTAATCTGCTCTGCTGTGCGTTTGTTCAGCTAAGTGAGTTAAATCTCCCTTTAGATTCAGGAGTTAGAAACACGTTTCTGGTAAGAGCTGCGTTTGGACATTTCTCAGTGAATGGGAGTATATGCTGTAAGGAGAACTGTCTGCTTCTAAAACCAAAACGGAGCTACCTAACAGAACGGTCTTCAATGTGTGCATTCAACTTACAGAGTTAAACTCGTGTGTTGAAGGGGAAGTCTGGAAACGCTTTCTGTGGAGAGATCTCAAAACAGGCATTTCCAGCACTATTCCCGCATATAACGAAATAGCAGTAAAACTCTGCCTAAAACACAGAAGAAACGTATCCTTCAATCTGCTCTGCTGTGCGTTTGTTCAGCTAAGTGAGTTAAATCTCCCTTTAGATTCAGGAGTTAGAAACACGTTTCTGGTAAGAGCTGCGTTTGGACATTTCTCAGTGAATGGGAGTATATGCTGTAAGGAGAACTGTCTGCTTCTAAAACCAAAACGGAGCTACCTAACAGAACGGTCTTCAATGTGTGCATTCAACTTACAGAGTTAAACTCGTGTGTTGAAGGGGAAGTCTGGAAACGCTTTCTGTGGAGAGATCTCAAAACAGGCATTTCCAGCACTATTCCCGCATATAACGAAATAGCAGTAAAACTCTGCCTAAAACACAGAAGAAACGTATCCTTCAATCTGCTCTGCTGTGCGTTTGTTCAGCTAAGTGAGTTAAATCTCCCTTTAGATTCAGGAGTTAGAAACACGTTTCTGGTAAGAGCTGCGTTTGGACATTTCTCAGTGAATGGGAGTATATGCTGTAAGGAGAACTGTCTGCTTCTAAAACCAAAACGGAGCTACCTAACAGAACGGTCTTCAATGTGTGCATTCAACTTACAGAGTTAAACTCGTGTGTTGAAGGGGAAGTCTGGAAACGCTTTCTGTGGAGAGATCTCAAAACAGGCATTTCCAGCACTATTCCCGCATATAACGAAATAGCAGTAAAACTCTGCCTAAAACACAGAAGAAACGTATCCTTCAATCTGCTCTGCTGTGCGTTTGTTCAGCTAAGTGAGTTAAATCTCCCTTTAGATTCAGGAGTTAGAAACACGTTTCTGGTAAGAGCTGCGTTTGGACATTTCTCAGTGAATGGGAGTATATGCTGTAAGGAGAACTGTCTGCTTCTAAAACCAAAACGGAGCTACCTAACAGAACGGTCTTCAATGTGTGCATTCAACTTACAGAGTTAAACTCGTGTGTTGAAGGGGAAGTCTGGAAACGCTTTCTGTGGAGAGATCTCAAAACAGGCATTTCCAGCACTATTCCCGCATATAACGAAATAGCAGTAAAACTCTGCCTAAAACACAGAAGAAACGTATCCTTCAATCTGCTCTGCTGTGCGTTTGTTCAGCTAAGTGAGTTAAATCTCCCTTTAGATTCAGGAGTTAGAAACACGTTTCTGGTAAGAGCTGCGTTTGGACATTTCTCCGTGAATGGGAGTATATGCTGTAAGGAGAACTGTCTGCTTCTAAAACCAAAACGGAGCTACCTAACAGAACGGTCTTCAATGTGTGCATTCAACTTACAGAGTTAAACTAGTGTGTTGAAGGGGAAGTCTGGAAACGCTTTCTGTGGAGAGATCTCAAAACAGGCATTTCCAGCACTATTCCCGCATATAACGAAATAGCACTAAAACTCTGCCTAGAACACAGAAGAAACGTATCCTTCAATCTGCTCTGCTGTGCGTTTGTTCAGCTAAGTGAGTTAAATCTCCCTTTAGATTCAGGAGTTAGAAACACGTTTCTGGTAAGAGCTGCGTTTGGACATTTCTCAGTGAATGGGAGTATATGCTGTAAGGAGAACTGTCTGCTTCTAAAACCAAAACGGAGCTACCTAACAGAACGGTCTTCAATGTGTGCATTCAACTTACAGAGTTAAACTCGTGTGTTGAAGGGGAAGTCTGGAAACGCTTTCTGTGGAGAGATCTCAAAACAGGCATTTCAAGCACTATTCCCGCATATAACGAAATAGCAGTAAAACTGTCTAAAACACAGAAGAAACGTATCCTTCAATCTGCTCTGCTGTGCGTTTGTTCAGCTAAGTGAGTTAAATCTCCCTTTAGATTCAGGAGTTAGAAACACGTTTCTGGTAAGAGCTGCGTTTGGACATTTCTCAGTGAATGGGAGTATATGCTGTAAGGAGAACTGTCTGCTTCTAAAACCAAAACGGAGCTACCTAACAGAACGGTCTTCAATGTGTGCATTCAACTTACAGAGTTAAACTCGTGTGTTGAAGGGGAAGTCTGGAAACGCTTTCTGTGGAGAGATCACAAAACAGGCATTTCCAGCACTATTCCCGCATATAACGAAATAGCAGTAAAACTCTGCCTAAAACACAGAAGAAACGTATCCTTCAATCTGCTCTGCTGTGCGTTTGTTCAGCTAAGTGAGTTAAATCTCCCTTTAGATTCAGGAGTTAGAAACACGTTTCTGGTAAGAGCTGCGTTTGGACATTTCTCAGTGAATGGGAGTATATGCTGTAAGGAGAACTGTCTGCTTCTAAAACCAAAACGGAGCTACCTAACAGAACGGTCTTCAATGTGTGCATTCAACTTACAGAGTTAAACTCGTGTGTTGAAGGGGAAGTCTGGAAACGCTTTCTGTGGAGAGATCTCAAAACAGGCATTTCCAGCACTATTCCCGCATATAACGAAATAGCAGTAAAACTCTGCCTAAAACACAGAAGAAACGTATCCTTCAATCTGCTCTGCTGTGCGTTTGTTCAGCTAAGTGAGTTAAATCTCCCTTTAGATTCAGGAGTTAGAAACACGTTTCTGGTAAGAGCTGCGTTTGGACATTTCTCAGTGAATGGGAGTATATGCTGTAAGGAGAACTGTCTGCTTCTAAAACCAAAACGGAGCTACCTAACAGAACGGTCTTCAATGTGTGCATTCAACTTACAGAGTTAAACTCGTGTGTTGAAGGGGAAGTCTGGAAACGCTTTCTGTGGAGAGATCTCAAAACAGGCATTTCCAGCACTATTCCCGCATATAACGAAATAGCAGTAAAACTCTGCCTAAAACACAGAAGAAACGTATCCTTCAATCTGCTCTGCTGTGCGTTTGTTCAGCTAAGTGAGTTAAATCTCCCTTTAGATTCAGGAGTTAGAAACACGTTTCTGGTAAGAGCTGCGTTTGGACATTTCTCAGTGAATGGGAGTATATGCTGTAAGGAGAACTGTCTGCTTCTAAAACCAAAACGGAGCTACCTAACAGAACGGTCTTCAATGTGTGCATTCAACTTACAGAGTTAAACTCGTGTGTTGAAGGGGAAGTCTGGAAACGCTTTCTGTGGAGAGATCTCAAAACAGGCATTTCCAGCACTATTCCCGCATATAACGAAATAGCAGTAAAACTCTGCCTAAAACACAGAAGAAACGTATCCTTCAATCTGCTCTGCTGTGCGTTTGTTCAGCTAAGTGAGTTAAATCTCCCTTTAGATTCAGGAGTTAGAAACACGTTTCTGGTAAGAGCTGCGTTTGGACATTTCTCCGTGAATGGGAGTATATGCTGTAAGGAGAACTGTCTGCTTCTAAAACCAAAACGGAGCTACCTAACAGAACGGTCTTCAATGTGTGCATTCAACTTACAGAGTTAAACTCGTGTGTTGAAGGGGAAGTCTGGAAACGCTTTCTGTGGAGAGATCTCAAAACAGGAATTTCCAGCACTATTCCCGCATATAACGAAATAGCACTAAAACTCTGCCTAGAACACAGAAGAAACGTATCCTTCAATCTGCTCTGCTGTGCGTTTGTTCAGCTAAGTGAGTTAAATCTCCCTTTAGATTCAGGAGTTAGAAACACGTTTCTGGTAAGAGCTGCGTTTGGACATTTCTCAGTGAATGGGAGTATATGCTGTAAGGAGAACTGTCTGCTTCTAAAACCAAAACGGAGCTACCTAACAGAACGGTCTTCAATGTGTGCATTCAACTTACAGAGTTAAACTCGTGTGTTGAAGGGGAAGTCTGGAAACGCTTTCTGTGGAGAGATCTCAAAACAGGCATTTCAAGCACTATTCCCGCATATAACGAAATAGCAGTAAAACTCTGTCTAAAACACAGAAGAAACGTATCCTTCAATCTGCTCTGCTGTGCGTTTGTTCAGCTAAGTGAGTTAAATCTCCCTTTAGATTCAGGAGTTAGAAACACGTTTCTGGTAAGAGCTGCGTTTGGACATTTCTCAGTGAATGGGAGTATATGCTGTAAGGAGAACTGTCTGCTTCTAAAACCAAAACGGAGCTACCTAACAGAACGGTCTTCAATGTGTGCATTCAACTTACAGAGTTAAACTCGTGTGTTGAAGGGGAAGTCTGGAAACGCTTTCTGTGGAGAGATCACAAAACAGGCATTTCCAGCACTATTCCCGCATATAACGAAATAGCAGTAAAACTCTGCCTAAAACACAGAAGAAACGTATCCTTCAATCTGCTCTGCTGTGCGTTTGTTCAGCTAAGTGAGTTAAATCTCCCTTTAGATTCAGGAGTTAGAAACACGTTTCTGGTAAGAGCTGCGTTTGGACATTTCTCAGTGAATGGGAGTATATGCTGTAAGGAGAACTGTCTGCTTCTAAAACCAAAACGGAGCTACCTAACAGAACGGTCTTCAATGTGTGCATTCAACTTACAGAGTTAAACTCGTGTGTTGAAGGGGAAGTCTGGAAACGCTTTCTGTGGAGAGATCTCAAAACAGGCATTTCCAGCACTATTCCCGCATATAACGAAATAGCAGTAAAACTCTGCCTAAAACACAGAAGAAACGTATCCTTCAATCTGCTCTGCTGTGCGTTTGTTCAGCTAAGTGAGTTAAATCTCCCTTTAGATTCAGGAGTTAGAAACACGTTTCTGGTAAGAGCTGCGTTTGGACATTTCTCTGTGAATGGGAGTATATGCTGTAAGGAGAACTGTCTGCTTCTAAAACCAAAACGGAGCTACCTAACAGAACGGTCTTCAATGTGTGCATTCAACTTACAGAGTTAAACTCGTGTGTTGAAGGGGAAGTCTGGAAACGCTTTCTGTGGAGAGATCTCAAAACAGGCATTTCCAGCACTATTCCCGCATATAACGAAATAGCAGTAAAACTCTGCCTAAAACACAGAAGAAACGTATCCTTCAATCTGCTCTGCTGTGCGTTTGTTCAGCTAAGTGAGTTAAATCTCCCTTTAGATTCAGGAGTTAGAAACACGTTTCTGGTAAGTGCTGCGTTTGGACATTTCTCAGTGAATGGGAGTATATGCTGTAAGGAGAACTGTCTGCTTCTAAAACCAAAACGGAGCTACCTAACAGAACGGTCTTCAATGTGTGCATTCAACTTACAGAGTTAAACTCGTGTGTTGAAGGGGAAGTCTGGAAACGCTTTCTGTGGAGAGATCTCAAAACAGGCATTTCCAGCACTATTCCCGCATATAACGAAATAGCAGTAAAACTCTGCCTAAAACACAGAAGAAACGTATCCTTCAATCTGCTCTGCTGTGCGTTTGTTCAGCTAAGTGAGTTAAATCTCCCTTTAGATTCAGGAGTTAGAAACACGTTTATGGTAAGAGCTGCGTTTGGACATTTCTCAGTGAATGGGAGTATATGCTGTAAGGAGAACTGTCTGCTTCTAAAACCAAAACGGAGCTACCTAACAGAACGGTCTTCAATGTGTGCATTCAACTTACAGAGTTAAACTCGTGTGTTGAAGGGGAAGTCTGGAAACGCTTTCTGTGGAGAGATCTCAAAACAGGCATTTCCAGCACTATTCCCGCATATAACGAAATAGCAGTAAAACTCTGCCTAAAACACAGAAGAAACGTATCCTTCAATCTGCTCTGCTGTGCGTTTGTTCAGCTAAGTGAGTTAAATCTCCCTTTAGATTCAGGAGTTAGAAACACGTTTCTGGTAAGAGCTGCGTTTGGACATTTCTCAGTGAATGGGAGTATATGCTGTAAGGAGAACTGTCTGCTTCTAAAACCAAAACGGAGCTACCTAACAGAACGGTCTTCAATGTGTGCATTCAACTTACAGAGTTAAACTCGTGTGTTGAAGGGGAAGTCTGGAAACGCTTTCTGTGGAGAGATCTCAAAACAGGCATTTCCAGCACTATTCCCGCATATAACGAAATAGCAGTAAAACTCTGCCTAAAACACAGAAGAAACGTATCCTTCAATCTGCTCTGCTGTGCGTTTGTTCAGCTAAGTGAGTTAAATCTCCCTTTAGATTCAGGAGTTAGAAACACGTTTCTGGTAAGTGCTGCGTTTGGACATTTCTCAGTGAATGGGAGTATATGCTGTAAGGAGAACTGTCTGCTTCTAAAACCAAAACGGAGCTACCTAACAGAACGGTCTTCAATGTGTGCATTCAACTTACAGAGTTAAACTCGTGTGTTGAAGGGGAAGTCTGGAAACGCTTTCTGTGGAGAGATCTCAAAACAGGCATTTCCAGCACTATTCCCGCATATAACGAAATAGCAGTAAAACTCTGCCTAAAACACAGAAGAAACGTATCCTTCAATCTGCTCTGCTGTGCGTTTGTTCAGCTAAGTGAGTTAAATCTCCCTTTAGATTCAGGAGTTAGAAACACGTTTCTGGTAAGAGCTGCGTTTGGACATTTCTCAGTGAATGGGAGTATATGCTGTAAGGAGAACTGTCTGCTTCTAAAACCAAAACGGAGCTACCTAACAGAACGGTCTTCAATGTGTGCATTCAACTTACAGAGTTAAACTCGTGTGTTGAAGGGGAAGTCTGGAAACGCTTTCTGTGGAGAGATCTCAAAACAGGCATTTCCAGGCATTTCCAGCACTATTCCCGCATATAACGAAATAGCAGTAAAACTCTGCCTAAAACACAGAAGAAACGTATCCTTCAATCTGCTCTGCTGTGCGTTTGTTCAGCTAAGTGAGTTAAATCTCCCTTTAGATTCAGGAGTTAGAAACACGTTTCTGGTAAGAGCTGCGTTTGGACATTTCTCAGTGAATGGGAGTATATGCTGTAAGGAGAACTGTCTGCTTCTAAAACCAAAACGGAGCTACCTAACAGAACGGTCTTCAATGTGTGCATTCAACTTACAGAGTTAAACTCGTGTGTTGAAGGGGAAGTCTGGAAACGCTTTCTGTGGAGAGATCTCAAAACAGGCATTTCCAGCACTATTCCCGCATATAACGAAATAGCAGTAAAACTCTGCCTAAAACACAGAAGAAACGTATCCTTCAATCTGCTCTGCTGTGCGTTTGTTCAGCTAAGTGAGTTAAATCTCCCTTTAGATTCAGGAGTTAGAAACACGTTTCTGGTAAGAGCTGCGTTTGGACATTTCTCAGTGAATGGGAGTATATGCTGTAAGGAGAACTGTCTGCTTCTAAAACCAAAACGGAGCTACCTAACAGAACGGTCTTCAATGTGTGCATTCAACTTACAGAGTTAAACTCGTGTGTTGAAGGGGAAGTCTGGAAACGCTTTCTGTGGAGAGATCTCAAAACAGGCATTTCCAGGCATTTCCAGCACTATTCCCGCATATAACGAAATAGCAGTAAAACTCTGCCTAAAACACAGAAGAAACGTATCCTTCAATCTGCTCTGCTGTGCGTTTGTTCAGCTAAGTGAGTTAAATCTCCCTTTAGATTCAGGAGTTAGAAACACGTTTCTGGTAAGAGCTGCGTTTGGACATTTCTCTGTGAATGGGAGTATATGCTGTAAGGAGAACTGTCTGCTTCTAAAACCAAAACGGAGCTACCTAACAGAACGGTCTTCAATGTGTGCATTCAACTTACAGAGTTAAACTCGTGTGTTGAAGGGGAAGTCTGGAAACGCTTTCTGTGGAGAGATCTCAAAACAGGCATTTCCAGCACTATTCCCGCATATAACGAAATAGCAGTAAAACTCTGCCTAAAACACAGAAGAAACGTATCCTTCAATCTGCTCTGCTGTGCGTTTGTTCAGCTAAGTGAGTTAAATCTCCCTTTAGATTCAGGAGTTAGAAACACGTTTCTGGTAAGAGCTGCGTTTGGACATTTCTCAGTGAATGGGAGTATATGCTGTAAGGAGAACTGTCTGCTTCTAAAACCAAAACGGAGCTACCTAACAGAACGGTCTTCAATGTGTGCATTCAACTTACAGAGTTAAACTCGTGTGTTGAAGGGGAAGTCTGGAAACGCTTTCTGTGGAGAGATCTCAAAACAGGCATTTCCAGCACTATTCCCGCATATAACGAAATAGCAGTAAAACTCTGCCTAAAACACAGAAGAAACGTATCCTTCAATCTGCTCTGCTGTGCGTTTGTTCAGCTAAGTGAGTTAAATCTCCCTTTAGATTCAGGAGTTAGAAACACGTTTCTGGTAAGAGCTGCGTTTGGACATTTCTCAGTGAATGGGAGTATATGCTGTAAGGAGAACTGTCTGCTTCTAAAACCAAAACGGAGCTACCTAACAGAACGGTCTTCAATGTGTGCATTCAACTTACAGAGTTAAACTCGTGTGTTGAAGGGGAAGTCTGGAAACGCTTTCTGTGGAGAGATCTCAAAAGAGGCATTTCCAGGCATTTCCAGCACTATTCCCGCATATAACGAAATAGCAGTAAAACTCTGCCTAAAACACAGAAGAAACGTATCCTTCAATCTGCTCTGCTGTGCGTTTGTTCAGCTAAGTGAGTTAAATCTCCCTTTAGATTCAGGAGTTAGAAACACGTTTCTGGTAAGAGCTGCGTTTGGACATTTCTCAGTGAATGGGAGTATATGCTGTAAGGAGAACTGTCTGCTTCTAAAACCAAAACGGAGCTACCTAACAGAACGGTCTTCAATGTGTGCATTCAACTTACAGAGTTAAACTCGTGTGTTGAAGGGGAAGTCTGGAAACGCTTTCTGTGGAGAGATCTCAAAACAGGCATTTCCAGGCATTTCCAGCACTATTCCCGCATATAACGAAATAGCAGTAAAACTCTGCCTAAAACACAGAAGAAACGTATCCTTCAATCTGCTCTGCGGTGCGTTTGTTCAGCTAAGTGAGTTAAATCTCCCTTTAGATTCAGGAGTTAGAAACACGTTTCTGGTAAGAGCTGCGTTTGGACATTTCTCAGTGAATGGGAGTATATGCTGTAAGGAGAACTGTCTGCTTCTAAAACCAAAACGGAGCTACCTAACAGAACGGTCTTCAATGTGTGCATTCAACTTACAGAGTTAAACTCGTGTGTTGAAGGGGAAGTCTGGAAACGCTTTCTGTGGAGAGATCTCAAAACAGGCATTTCCAGCACTATTCCCGCATATAACGAAATAGCAGTAAAACTCTGCCTAAAACACAGAAGAAACGTATCCTTCAATCTGCTCTGCTGTGCGTTTGTTCAGCTAAGTGAGTTAAATCTCCCTTTAGATTCAGGAGTTAGAAACACGTTTCTGGTAAGTGCTGCGTTTGGACATTTCTCAGTGAATGGGAGTATATGCTGTAAGGAGAACTGTCTGCTTCTAAAACCAAAACGGAGCTACCTAACAGAACGGTCTTCAATGTGTGCATTCAACTTACAGAGTTAAACTCGTGTGTTGAAGGGGAAGTCTGGAAACGCTTTCTGTGGAGAGATCTCAAAACAGGCATTTCCAGCACTATTCCCGCATATAACGAAATAGCAGTAAAACTCTGCCTAAAACACAGAAGAAACGTATTCTTCAATCTGCTCTGCTGTGCGTTTGTTCAGCTAAGTGAGTTAAATCTCCCTTTAGATTCAGGAGTTAGAAACACGTTTCTGGTAAGAGCTGCGTTTGGACATTTCTCAGTGAATGGGAGTATATGCTGTAAGGAGAACTGTCTGCTTCTAAAACCAAAACGGAGCTACCTAACAGAACGGTCTTCAATGTGTGCATTCAACTTACAGAGTTAAACTCGTGTGTTGAAGGGGAAGTCTGGAAACGCTTTCTGTGGAGAGATCTCAAAACAGGCATTTCCAGCACTATTCCCGCATATAACGAAATAGCAGTAAAACTCTGCCTAAAACACAGAAGAAACGTATCCTTCAATCTGCTCTGCTGTGCGTTTGTTCAGCTAAGTGAGTTAAATCTCCCTTTAGATTCAGGAGTTAGAAACACGTTTCTGGTAAGAGCTGGGTTTGGACATTTCTCAGTGAATGGGAGTATATGCTGTAAGGAGAACTGTCTGCTTCTAAAACCAAAACGGAGCTACCTAACAGAACGGTCTTCAATGTGTGCATTCAACTTACAGAGTTAAACTCGTGTGTTGAAGGGGAAGTCTGGAAACGCTTTCTGTGGAGAGATCTCAAAACAGGCATTTCCAGCACTATTCCCGCATATAACGAAATAGCAGTAAAACTCTGCCTAAAACACAGAAGAAACGTATCCTTCAATCTGCTCTGCTGTGCGTTTGTTCAGCTAAGTGAGTTAAATCTCCCTTTAGATTCAGGAGTTAGAAACACGTTTCTGGTAAGAGCTGCGTTTGGACATTTCTCAGTGAATGGGAGTATATGCTGTAAGGAGAACTGTCTGCTTCTAAAACCAAAACGGAGCTACCTAACAGAACGGTCTTCAATGTGTGCATTCAACTTACAGAGTTAAACTCGTGTGTTGAAGGGGAAGTCTGGAAACGCTTTCTGTGGAGAGATCTCAAAACAGGCATTTCCAGCACTATTCCCGCATATAACGAAATAGCAGTAAAACTCTGCCTAAAACACAGAAGAAACGTATCCTTCAATATGCTCTGCTGTGCGTTTGTTCAGCTAAGTGAGTTAAATCTCCCTTTAGATTCAGGAGTTAGAAACACGTTTCTGGTAAGAGCTGCGTTTGGACATTTCTCTGTGAATGGGAGTATATGCTGTAAGGAGAACTGTCTGCTTCTAAAACCAAAACGGAGCTACCTAACAGAACGGTCTTCAATGTGTGCATTCAACTTACAGAGTTAAACTCGTGTGTTGAAGGGGAAGTCTGGAAACGCTTTCTGTGGAGAGATCTCAAAACAGGCATTTCCAGCACTATTCCCGCATATAACGAAATAGCAGTAAAACTCTGCCTAAAACACAGAAGAAACGTATCCTTCAATCTGCTCTGCTGTGCGTTTGTTCAGCTAAGTGAGTTAAATCTCCCTTTAGATTCAGGAGTTAGAAACACGTTTCTGGTAAGAGCTGCGTTTGGACATTTCTCAGTGAATGGGAGTATATGCTGTAAGGAGAACTGTCTGCTTCTAAAACCAAAACGGAGCTACCTAACAGAACGGTCTTCAATGTGTGCATTCAACTTACAGAGTTAAACTCGTGTGTTGAAGGGGAAGTCTGGAAACGCTTTCTGTGGAGAGATCTCAAAACAGGCATTTCCAGCACTATTCCCGCATATAACGAAATAGCAGTAAAACTCTGCCTAAAACACAGAAGAAACGTATCCTTCAATCTGCTCTGCTGTGCGTTTGTTCAGCTAAGTGAGTTAAATCTCCCTTTAGATTCAGGAGTTAGAAACACGTTTCTGGTAAGAGCTGCGTTTGGACATTTCTCAGTGAATGGGAGTATATGCTGTAAGGAGAACTGTCTGCTTCTAAAACCAAAACGGAGCTACCTAACAGAACGGTCTTCAATGTGTGCATTCAACTTACAGAGTTAAACTCGTGTGTTGAAGGGGAAGTCTGGAAACGCTTTCTGTGGAGAGATCTCAAAAGAGGCATTTCCAGGCATTTCCAGCACTATTCCCGCATATAACGAAATAGCAGTAAAACTCTGCCTAAAACACAGAAGAAACGTATCCTTCAATCTGCTCTGCTGTGCGTTTGTTCAGCTAAGTGAGTTAAATCTCCCTTTAGATTCAGGAGTTAGAAACACGTTTCTGGTAAGAGCTGCGTTTGGACATTTCTCAGTGAATGGGAGTATATGCTGTAAGGAGAACTGTCTGCTTCTAAAACCAAAACGGAGCTACCTAACAGAACGGTCTTCAATGTGTGCATTCAACTTACAGAGTTAAACTCGTGTGTTGAAGGGGAAGTCTGGAAACGCTTTCTGTGGAGAGATCTCAAAACAGGCATTTCCAGGCATTTCCAGCACTATTCCCGCATATAACGAAATAGCAGTAAAACTCTGCCTAAAACACAGAAGAAACGTATCCTTCAATCTGCTCTGCGGTGCGTTTGTTCAGCTAAGTGAGTTAAATCTCCCTTTAGATTCAGGAGTTAGAAACACGTTTCTGGTAAGAGCTGCGTTTGGACATTTCTCAGTGAATGGGAGTATATGCTGTAAGGAGAACTGTCTGCTTCTAAAACCAAAACGGAGCTACCTAACAGAACGGTCTTCAATGTGTGCATTCAACTTACAGAGTTAAACTCGTGTGTTGAAGGGGAAGTCTGGAAACGCTTTCTGTGGAGAGATCTCAAAACAGGCATTTCCAGCACTATTCCCGCATATAACGAAATAGCAGTAAAACTCTGCCTAAAACACAGAAGAAACGTATCCTTCAATCTGCTCTGCTGTGCGTTTGTTCAGCTAAGTGAGTTAAATCTCCCTTTAGATTCAGGAGTTAGAAACACGTTTCTGGTAAGTGCTGCGTTTGGACATTTCTCAGTGAATGGGAGTATATGCTGTAAGGAGAACTGTCTGCTTCTAAAACCAAAACGGAGCTACCTAACAGAACGGTCTTCAATGTGTGCATTCAACTTACAGAGTTAAACTCGTGTGTTGAAGGGGAAGTCTGGAAACGCTTTCTGTGGAGAGATCTCAAAACAGGCATTTCCAGCACTATTCCCGCATATAACGAAATAGCAGTAAAACTCTGCCTAAAACACAGAAGAAACGTATCCTTCAATCTGCTCTGCTGTGCGTTTGTTCAGCTAAGTGAGTTAAATCTCCCTTTAGATTCAGGAGTTAGAAACACGTTTATGGTAAGAGCTGCGTTTGGACATTTCTCAGTGAATGGGAGTATATGCTGTAAGGAGAACTGTCTGCTTCTAAAACCAAAACGGAGCTACCTAACAGAACGGTCTTCAATGTGTGCATTCAACTTACAGAGTTAAACTCGTGTGTTGAAGGGGAAGTCTGGAAACGCTTTCTGTGGAGAGATCTCAAAACAGGCATTTCCAGCACTATTCCCGCATATAACGAAATAGCAGTAAAACTCTGCCTAAAACACAGAAGAAACGTATCCTTCAATCTGCTCTGCTGTGCGTTTGTTCAGCTAAGTGAGTTAAATCTCCCTTTAGATTCAGGAGTTAGAAACACGTTTCTGGTAAGAGCTGCGTTTGGACATTTCTCAGTGAATGGGAGTATATGCTGTAAGGAGAACTGTCTGCTTCTAAAACCAAAACGGAGCTACCTAACAGAACGGTCTTCAATGTGTGCATTCAACTTACAGAGTTAAACTCGTGTGTTGAAGGGGAAGTCTGGAAACGCTTTCTGTGGAGAGATCTCAAAACAGGCATTTCCAGCACTATTCCCGCATATAACGAAATAGCAGTAAAACTCTGCCTAAAACACAGAAGAAACGTATCCTTCAATCTGCTCTGCTGTGCGTTTGTTCAGCTAAGTGAGTTAAATCTCCCTTTAGATTCAGGAGTTAGAAACACGTTTCTGGTAAGTGCTGCGTTTGGACATTTCTCAGTGAATGGGAGTATATGCTGTAAGGAGAACTGTCTGCTTCTAAAACCAAAACGGAGCTACCTAACAGAACGGTCTTCAATGTGTGCATTCAACTTACAGAGTTAAACTCGTGTGTTGAAGGGGAAGTCTGGAAACGCTTTCTGTGGAGAGATCTCAAAACAGGCATTTCCAGCACTATTCCCGCATATAACGAAATAGCAGTAAAACTCTGCCTAAAACACAGAAGAAACGTATCCTTCAATCTGCTCTGCTGTGCGTTTGTTCAGCTAAGTGAGTTATATCTCCCTTTAGATTCAGGAGTTAGAAACACGTTTCTGGTAAGAGCTGCGTTTGGACATTTCTCAGTGAATGGGAGTATATGCTGTAAGGAGAACTGTCTGCTTCTAAAACCAAAACGGAGCTACCTAACAGAACGGTCTTCAATGTGTGCATTCAACTTACAGAGTTAAACTCGTGTGTTGAAGGGGAAGTCTGGAAACGCTTTCTGTGGAGAGATCTCAAAACAGGCATTTCCAGGCATTTCCAGCACTATTCCCGCATATAACGAAATAGCAGTAAAACTCTGCCTAAAACACAGAAGAAACGTATCCTTCAATCTGCTCTGCTGTGCGTTTGTTCAGCTAAGTGAGTTAAATCTCCCTTTAGATTCAGGAGTTAGAAACACGTTTCTGGTAAGAGCTGCGTTTGGACATTTCTCAGTGAATGGGAGTATATGCTGTAAGGAGAACTGTCTGCTTCTAAAACCAAAACGGAGCTACCTAACAGAACGGTCTTCAATGTGTGCATTCAACTTACAGAGTTAAACTCGTGTGTTGAAGGGGAAGTCTGGAAACGCTTTCTGTGGAGAGATCTCAAAACAGGCATTTCCAGCACTATTCCCGCATATAACGAAATAGCAGTAAAACTCTGCCTAAAACACAGAAGAAACGTATCCTTCAATCTGCTCTGCTGTGCGTTTGTTCAGCTAAGTGAGTTAAATCTCCCTTTAGATTCAGGAGTTAGAAACACGTTTCTGGTAAGAGCTGCGTTTGGACATTTCTCAGTGAATGGGAGTATATGCTGTAAGGAGAACTGTCTGCTTCTAAAACCAAAACGGAGCTACCTAACAGAACGGTCTTCAATGTGTGCATTCAACTTACAGAGTTAAACTCGTGTGTTGAAGGGGAAGTCTGGAAACGCTTTCTGTGGAGAGATCTCAAAACAGGCATTTCCAGCACTATTCCCGCATATAACGAAATAGCAGTAAAACTCTGCCTAAAACACAGAAGAAACGTATCCTTCAATCTGCTCTGCTGTGCGTTTGTTCAGCTAAGTGAGTTAAATCTCCCTTTAGATTCAGGAGTTAGAAACACGTTTCTGGTAAGAGCTGCGTTTGGACATTTCTCAGTGAATGGGAGTATATGCTGTAAGGAGAACTGTCTGCTTCTAAAACCAAAACGGAGCTACCTAACAGAACGGTCTTCAATGTGTGCATTCAACTTACAGAGTTAAACTCGTGTGTTGAAGGGGAAGTCTGGAAACGCTTTCTGTGGAGAGATCTCAAAACAGGCATTTCCAGCACTATTCCCGCATATAACGAAATAGCAGTAAAACTCTGCCTAAAACACAGAAGAAACGTATCCTTCAATCTGCTCTGCTGTGCGTTTGTTCAGCTAAGTGAGTTAAATCTCCCTTTAGATTCAGGAGTTAGAAACACGTTTCTGGTAAGAGCTGCGTTTGGACATTTCTCCGTGAATGGGAGTATATGCTGTAAGGAGAACTGTCTGCTTCTAAAACCAAAACGGAGCTACCTAACAGAACGGTCTTCAATGTGTGCATTCAACTTACAGAGTTAAACTCGTGTGTTGAAGGGGAAGTCTGGAAACGCTTTCTGTGGAGAGATCTCAAAACAGGCATTTCCAGCACTATTCCCGCATATAACGAAATAGCACTAAAACTCTGCCTAGAACACAGAAGAAACGTATCCTTCAATCTGCTCTGCTGTGCGTTTGTTCAGCTAAGTGAGTTAAATCTCCCTTTAGATTCAGGAGTTAGAAACACGTTTCTGGTAAGAGCTGCGTTTGGACATTTCTCAGTGAATGGGAGTATATGCTGTAAGGAGAACTGTCTGCTTCTAAAACCAAAACGGAGCTACCTAACAGAACGGTCTTCAATGTGTGCATTCAACTTACAGAGTTAAACTCGTGTGTTGAAGGGGAAGTCTGGAAACGCTTTCTGTGGAGAGATCTCAAAACAGGCATTTCAAGCACTATTCCCGCATATAACGAAATAGCAGTAAAACTGTCTAAAACACAGAAGAAACGTATCCTTCAATCTGCTCTGCTGTGCGTTTGTTCAGCTAAGTGAGTTAAATCTCCCTTTAGATTCAGGAGTTAGAAACACGTTTCTGGTAAGAGCTGCGTTTGGACATTTCTCAGTGAATGGGAGTATATGCTGTAAGGAGAACTGTCTGCTTCTAAAACCAAAACGGAGCTACCTAACAGAACGGTCTTCAATGTGTGCATTCAACTTACAGAGTTAAACTCGTGTGTTGAAGGGGAAGTCTGGAAACGCTTTCTGTGGAGAGATCACAAAACAGGCATTTCCAGCACTATTCCCGCATATAACGAAATAGCAGTAAAACTCTGCCTAAAACACAGAAGAAACGTATCCTTCAATCTGCTCTGCTGTGCGTTTGTTCAGCTAAGTGAGTTAAATCTCCCTTTAGATTCAGGAGTTAGAAACACGTTTCTGGTAAGAGCTGCGTTTGGACATTTCTCAGTGAATGGGAGTATATGCTGTAAGGAGAACTGTCTGCTTCTAAAACCAAAACGGAGCTACCTAACAGAACGGTCTTCAATGTGTGCATTCAACTTACAGAGTTAAACTCGTGTGTTGAAGGGGAAGTCTGGAAACGCTTTCTGTGGAGAGATCTCAAAACAGGCATTTCCAGCACTATTCCCGCATATAACGAAATAGCAGTAAAACTCTGCCTAAAACACAGAAGAAACGTATCCTTCAATCTGCTCTGCTGTGCGTTTGTTCAGCTAAGTGAGTTAAATCTCCCTTTAGATTCAGGAGTTAGAAACACGTTTCTGGTAAGAGCTGCGTTTGGACATTTCTCAGTGAATGGGAGTATATGCTGTAAGGAGAACTGTCTGCTTCTAAAACCAAAACGGAGCTACCTAACAGAACGGTCTTCAATGTGTGCATTCAACTTACAGAGTTAAACTCGTGTGTTGAAGGGGAAGTCTGGAAACGCTTTCTGTGGAGAGATCACAAAACAGGCATTTCCAGCACTATTCCCGCATATAACGAAATAGCAGTAAAACTCTGCCTAAAACACAGAAGAAACGTATCCTTCAATCTGCTCTGCTGTGCGTTTGTTCAGCTAAGTGAGTTAAATCTCCCTTTAGATTCAGGAGTTAGAAACACGTTTCTGGTAAGAGCTGCGTTTGGACATTTCTCAGTGAATGGGAGTATATGCTGTAAGGAGAACTGTCTGCTTCTAAAACCAAAACGGAGCTACCTAACAGAACGGTCTTCAATGTGTGCATTCAACTTACAGAGTTAAACTCGTGTGTTGAAGGGGAAGTCTGGAAACGCTTTCTGTGGAGAGATCTCAAAACAGGCATTTCCAGCACTATTCCCGCATATAACGAAATAGCAGTAAAACTCTGCCTAAAACACAGAAGAAACGTATCCTTCAATCTGCTCTGCTGTGCGTTTGTTCAGCTAAGTGAGTTAAATCTCCCTTTAGATTCAGGAGTTAGAAACACGTTTCTGGTAAGAGCTGCGTTTGGACATTTCTCAGTGAATGGGAGTATATGCTGTAAGGAGAACTGTCTGCTTCTAAAACCAAAACGGAGCTACCTAACAGAACGGTCTTCAATGTGTGCATTCAACTTACAGAGTTAAACTCGTGTGTTGAAGGGGAAGTCTGGAAACGCTTTCTGTGGAGAGATCTCAAAACAGGCATTTCCAGCACTATTCCCGCATATAACGAAATAGCAGTAAAACTCTGCCTAAAACACAGAAGAAACGTATCCTTCAATCTGCTCTGCTGTGCGTTTGTTCAGCTAAGTGAGTTAAATCTCCCTTTAGATTCAGGAGTTAGAAACACGTTTCTGGTAAGAGCTGCGTTTGGACATTTCTCAGTGAATGGGAGTATATGCTGTAAGGAGAACTGTCTGCTTCTAAAACCAAAACGGAGCTACCTAACAGAACGGTCTTCAATGTGTGCATTCAACTTACAGAGTTAAACTCGTGTGTTGAAGGGGAAGTCTGGAAACGCTTTCTGTGGAGAGATCTCAAAACAGGCATTTCCAGCACTATTCCCGCATATAACGAAATAGCAGTAAAACTCTGCCTAAAACACAGAAGAAACGTATCCTTCAATCTGCTCTGCTGTGCGTTTGTTCAGCTAAGTGAGTTAAATCTCCCTTTAGATTCAGGAGTTAGAAACACGTTTCTGGTAAGAGCTGCGTTTGGACATTTCTCCGTGAATGGGAGTATATGCTGTAAGGAGAACTGTCTGCTTCTAAAACCAAAACGGAGCTACCTAACAGAACGGTCTTCAATGTGTGCATTCAACTTACAGAGTTAAACTCGTGTGTTGAAGGGGAAGTCTGGAAACGCTTTCTGTGGAGAGATCTCAAAACAGGAATTTCCAGCACTATTCCCGCATATAACGAAATAGCACTAAAACTCTGCCTAGAACACAGAAGAAACGTATCCTTCAATCTGCTCTGCTGTGCGTTTGTTCAGCTAAGTGAGTTAAATCTCCCTTTAGATTCAGGAGTTAGAAACACGTTTCTGGTAAGAGCTGCGTTTGGACATTTCTCAGTGAATGGGAGTATATGCTGTAAGGAGAACTGTCTGCTTCTAAAACCAAAACGGAGCTACCTAACAGAACGGTCTTCAATGTGTGCATTCAACTTACAGAGTTAAACTCGTGTGTTGAAGGGGAAGTCTGGAAACGCTTTCTGTGGAGAGATCTCAAAACAGGCATTTCAAGCACTATTCCCGCATATAACGAAATAGCAGTAAAACTCTGTCTAAAACACAGAAGAAACGTATCCTTCAATCTGCTCTGCTGTGCGTTTGTTCAGCTAAGTGAGTTAAATCTCCCTTTAGATTCAGGAGTTAGAAACACGTTTCTGGTAAGAGCTGCGTTTGGACATTTCTCAGTGAATGGGAGTATATGCTGTAAGGAGAACTGTCTGCTTCTAAAACCAAAACGGAGCTACCTAACAGAACGGTCTTCAATGTGTGCATTCAACTTACAGAGTTAAACTCGTGTGTTGAAGGGGAAGTCTGGAAACGCTTTCTGTGGAGAGATCACAAAACAGGCATTTCCAGCACTATTCCCGCATATAACGAAATAGCAGTAAAACTCTGCCTAAAACACAGAAGAAACGTATCCTTCAATCTGCTCTGCTGTGCGTTTGTTCAGCTAAGTGAGTTAAATCTCCCTTTAGATTCAGGAGTTAGAAACACGTTTCTGGTAAGAGCTGCGTTTGGACATTTCTCAGTGAATGGGAGTATATGCTGTAAGGAGAACTGTCTGCTTCTAAAACCAAAACGGAGCTACCTAACAGAACGGTCTTCAATGTGTGCATTCAACTTACAGAGTTAAACTCGTGTGTTGAAGGGGAAGTCTGGAAACGCTTTCTGTGGAGAGATCTCAAAACAGGCATTTACAGCACTATTCCCGCATATAACGAAATAGCAGTAAAACTCTGCCTAAAACACAGAAGAAACGTATCCTTCAATCTGCTCTGCTGTGCGTTTGTTCAGCTAAGTGAGTTAAATCTCCCTTTAGATTCAGGAGTTAGAAACACGTTTCTGGTAAGAGCTGCGTTTGGACATTTCTCTGTGAATGGGAGTATATGCTGTAAGGAGAACTGTCTGCTTCTAAAACCAAAACGGAGCTACCTAACAGAACGGTCTTCAATGTGTGCATTCAACTTACAGAGTTAAACTCGTGTGTTGAAGGGGAAGTCTGGAAACGCTTTCTGTGGAGAGATCTCAAAACAGGCATTTCCAGCACTATTCCCGCATATAACGAAATAGCAGTAAAACTCTGCCTAAAACACAGAAGAAACGTATCCTTCAATCTGCTCTGCTGTGCGTTTGTTCAGCTAAGTGAGTTAAATCTCCCTTTAGATTCAGGAGTTAGAAACACGTTTCTGGTAAGAGCTGCGTTTGGACATTTCTCAGTGAATGGGAGTATATGCTGTAAGGAGAACTGTCTGCTTCTAAAACCAAAACGGAGCTACCTAACAGAACGGTCTTCAATGTGTGCATTCAACTTACAGAGTTAAACTCGTGTGTTGAAGGGGAAGTCTGGAAACGCTTTCTGTGGAGAGATCTCAAAACAGGCATTTCCAGCACTATTCCCGCATATAACGAAATAGCAGTAAAACTCTGCCTAAAACACAGAAGAAACGTATCCTTCAATCTGCTCTGCTGTGCGTTTGTTCAGCTAAGTGAGTTAAATCTCCCTTTAGATTCAGGAGTTAGAAACACGTTTCTGGTAAGTGCTGCGTTTGGACATTTCTCAGTGAATGGGAGTATATGCTGTAAGGAGAACTGTCTGCTTCTAAAACCAAAACGGAGCTACCTAACAGAACGGTCTTCAATGTGTGCATTCAACTTACAGAGTTAAACTCGTGTGTTGAAGGGGAAGTCTGGAAACGCTTTCTGTGGAGAGATCTCAAAACAGGCATTTCCAGCACTATTCCCGCATATAACGAAATAGCAGTAAAACTCTGCCTAAAACACAGAAGAAACGTATCCTTCAATCTGCTCTGCTGTGCGTTTGTTCAGCTAAGTGAGTTAAATCTCCCTTTAGATTCAGGAGTTAGAAACACGTTTCTGGTAAGAGCTGCGTTTGGACATTTCTCAGTGAATGGGAGTATATGCTGTAAGGAGAACTGTCTGCTTCTAAAACCAAAACGGAGCTACCTAACAGAACGGTCTTCAATGTGTGCATTCAACTTACAGAGTTAAACTCGTGTGTTGAAGGGGAAGTCTGGAAACGCTTTCTGTGGAGAGATCTCAAAACAGGCATTTCCAGCACTATTCCCGCATATAACGAAATAGCACTAAAACTCTGCCTAGAACACAGAAGAAACGTATCCTTCAATCTGCTCTGCTGTGCGTTTGTTCAGCTAAGTGAGTTAAATCTCCCTTTAGATTCAGGAGTTAGAAACACGTTTCTGGTAAGAGCTGCGTTTGGACATTTCTCAGTGAATGGGAGTATATGCTGTAAGGAGAACTGTCTGCTTCTAAAACCAAAACGGAGCTACCTAACAGAACGGTCTTCAATGTGTGCATTCAACTTACAGAGTTAAACTCGTGTGTTGAAGGGGAAGTCTGGAAACGCTTTCTGTGGAGAGATCTCAAAACAGGCATTTCCAGCACTATTCCCGCATATAACGAAATAGCAGTAAAACTCTGCCTAAAACACAGAAGAAACGTATCCTTCAATCTGCTCTGCTGTGCCTTTGTTCAGCTAAGTGAGTTAAATCTCCCTTTAGATTCAGGAGTTAGAAACACGTTTCTGGTAAGAGCTGCGTTTGGACATTTCTCTGTTAATGGGAGTATATGCTGTAAGGAGAACTGTCTGCTTCTAAAACCAAAACGGAGCTACCTAACAGAACGGTCTTCAATGTGTGCATTCAACTTACAGAGTTAAACTCGTGTGTTGAAGGGGAAGTCTGGAAACGCTTTCTGTGGAGAGATCTCAAAACAGGCATTTCCAGCACTATTCCCGCATATAACGAAATAGCAGTAAAACTCTGCCTAAAACACAGAAGAAACGTATCCTTCAATCTGCTCTGCTGTGCGTTTGTTCAGCTAAGTGAGTTAAATCTCCCTTTAGATTCAGGAGTTAGAAACACGTTTCTGGTAAGAGCTGCGTTTGGACATTTCTCAGTGAATGGGAGTATATGCTGTAAGGAGAACTGTCTGCTTCTAAAACCAAAACGGAGCTACCTAACAGAACGGTCTTCAATGTGTGCATTCAACTTACAGAGTTAAACTCGTGTGTTGAAGGGGAAGTCTGGAAACGCTTTCTGTGGAGAGATCTCAAAACAGGCATTTCCAGCACTATTCCCGCATATAACGAAATAGCAGTAAAACTCTGCCTAAAACACAGAAGAAACGTATCCTTCAATCTGCTCTGCTGTGCGTTTGTTCAGCTAAGTGAGTTAAATCTCCCTTTAGATTCAGGAGTTAGAAACACGTTTCTGGTAAGTGCTGCGTTTGGACATTTCTCAGTGAATGGGAGTATATGCTGTAAGGAGAACTGTCTGCTTCTAAAACCAAAACGGAGCTACCTAACAGAACGGTCTTCAATGTGTGCATTCAACTTACAGAGTTAAACTCGTGTGTTGAAGGGGAAGTCTGGAAACGCTTTCTGTGGAGAGATCTCAAAACAGGCATTACCAGCACTATTCCCGCATATAACGAAATAGCAGTAAAACTCTGCCTAAAACTCAGAAGAAACGTATCCTTCAATCTGCTCTGCTGTGCGTTTGTTCAGCTAAGTGAGTTAAATCTCCCTTTAGATTCAGGAGTTAGAAACACGTTTCTGGTAAGAGCTGCGTTTGGACATTTCTCCGTGAATGGGAGTATATGCTGTAAGGAGAACTGTCTGCTTCTAAAACCAAAACGGAGCTACCTAACAGAACGGTCTTCAATGTGTGCATTCAACTTACAGAGTTAAACTCGTGTGTTGAAGGGGAAGTCTGGAAACGCTTTCTGTGGAGAGATCTCAAAACAGGCATTTCCAGCACTATTCCCGCATATAACGAAATAGCACTAAAACTCTGCCTAGAACACAGAAGAAACGTATCCTTCAATCTGCTCTGCTGTGCGTTTGTTCAGCTAAGTGAGTTAAATCTCCCTTTAGATTCAGGAGTTAGAAACACGTTTCTGGTAAGAGCTGCGTTTGGACATTTCTCAGTGAATGGGAGTATATGCTGTAAGGAGAACTGTCTGCTTCTAAAACCAAAACGGAGCTACCTAACAGAACGGTCTTCAATGTGTGCATTCAACTTACAGAGTTAAACTCGTGTGTTGAAGGGGAAGTCTGGAAACGCTTTCTGTGGAGAGGTCTCAAAACAGGCATTTCAAGCACTATTCCCGCATATAAGGAAATAGCAGTAAAACTCTGTCTAAAACACAGAAGAAACGTATCCTTCAATCTGCTCTGCTGTGCGTTTGTTCAGCTAAGTGAGTTAAATCTCCCTTTAGATTCAGGAGTTAGAAACACGTTTATGGTAAGAGCTGCGTTTGGACATTTCTCAGTGAATGGGAGTATATGCTGTAAGGAGAACTGTCTGCTTCTAAAACCAAAACGGAGCTACCTAACAGAACGGTCTTCAATGTGTGCATTCAACTTACAGAGTTAAACTCGTGTGTTGAAGGGGAAGTCTGGAAACGCTTTCTGTGGAGAGATCACAAAACAGGCATTTCCAGCACTATTCCCGCATATAACGAAATAGCAGTAAAACTCTGCCTAAAACACAGAAGAAACGTATCCTTCAATCTGCTCTGCTGTGCGTTTGTTCTGCTAAGTGAGTTAAATCTCCCTTTAGATTCAGGAGTTAGAAACACGTTTCTGGTAAGAGCTGCGTTTGGACATTTCTCCGTGAATGGGAGTATATGCTGTAAGGAGAACTGTCTGCTTCTAAAACCAAAACGGAGCTACCTAACAGAACGGTCTTCAATGTGTGCATTCAACTTACAGAGTTAAACTCGTGTGTTGAAGGGGAAGTCTGGAAACGCTTTCTGTGGAGAGATCTCAAAACAGGCATTTCCAGCACTATTCCCGCATATAACGAAATAGCACTAAAACTCTGCCTAGAACACAGAAGAAACGTATCCTTCAATCTGCTCTGCTGTGCGTTTGTTCAGCTAAGTGAGTTAAATCTCCCTTTAGATTCAGGAGTTAGAAACACGTTTCTGGTAAGAGCTGCGTTTGGACATTTCTCAGTGAATGGGAGTATATGCTGTAAGGAGAACTGTCTGCTTCTAAAACCAAAACGGAGCTACCTAACAGAACGGTCTTCAATGTGTGCATTCAACTTACAGAGTTAAACTCGTGTGTTGAAGGGGAAGTCTGGAAACGCTTTCTGTGGAGAGATCTCAAAACAGGCATTTCCAGCACTATTCCCGCATATAACGAAATAGCAGTAAAACTCTGCCTAAAACACAGAAGAAACGTATCCTTCAATCTGCTCTGCTGTGCGTTTGTTCAGCTAAGTGAGTTAAATCTCCCTTTAGATTCAGGAGTTAGAAACACGTTTCTGGTAAGAGCTGCGTTTGGACATTTCTCTGTGAATGGGAGTATATGCTGTAAGGAGAACTGTCTGCTTCTAAAACCAAAACGGAGCTACCTAACAGAACGGTCTTCAATGTGTGCATTCAACTTACAGAGTTAAACTCGTGTGTTGAAGGGGAAGTCTGGAAACGCTTTCTGTGGAGAGATCTCAAAACAGGCATTTCCAGCACTATTCCCGCATATAACGAAATAGCAGTAAAACTCTGCCTAAAACACAGAAGAAACGTATCCTTCAATCTGCTCTGCTGTGCGTTTGTTCAGCTAAGTGAGTTAAATCTCCCTTTAGATTCAGGAGTTAGAAACACGTTTCTGGTAAGAGCTGCGTTTGGACATTTCTCAGTGAATGGGAGTATATGCTGTAAGGAGAACTGTCTGCTTCTAAAACCAAAACGGAGCTACCTAACAGAACGGTCTTCAATGTGTGCATTCAACTTACAGAGTTAAACTCGTGTGTTGAAGGGGAAGTCTGGAAACGCTTTCTGTGGAGAGATCTCAAAACAGGCATTTCCAGCACTATTCCCGCATATAACGAAATAGCAGTAAAACTCTGCCTAAAACACAGAAGAAACGTATCCTTCAATCTGCTCTGCTGTGCGTTTGTTCAGCTAAGTGAGTTAAATCTCCCTTTAGATTCAGGAGTTAGAAACACGTTTCTGGTAAGAGCTGCGTTTGGACATTTCTCTGTGAATGGGAGTATATGCTGTAAGGAGAACTGTCTGCTTCTAAAACCAAAACGGAGCTACCTAACAGAACGGTCTTCAATGTGTGCATTCAACTTACAGAGTTAAACTCGTGTGTTGAAGGGGAAGTCTGGAAACGCTTTCTGTGGAGAGATCTCAAAACAGGCATTTCCAGCACTATTCCCGCATATAACGAAATAGCACTAAAACTCTGCCTAGAACACAGAAGAAACGTATCCTTCAATCTGCTCTGCTGTGCGTTTGTTCAGCTAAGTGAGTTAAATCTCCCTTTAGATTCAGGAGTTAGAAACACGTTTCTGGTAAGAGCTGCGTTTGGACATTTCTCAGTGAATGGGAGTATATGCTGTAAGGAGAACTGTCTGCTTCTAAAACCAAAACGGAGCTACCTAACAGAACGGTCTTCAATGTGTGCATTCAACTTACAGAGTTAAACTCGTGTGTTGAAGGGGAAGTCTGGAAACGCTTTCTGTGGAGAGATCTCAAAACAGGCATTTCCAGCACTATTCCCGCATATAACGAAATAGCAGTAAAACTCTGCCTAAAACACAGAAGAAACGTATCCTTCAATCTGCTCTGCTGTGCGTTTGTTCAGCTAAGTGAGTTAAATCTCCCTTTAGATTCAGGAGTTAGAAACACGTTTCTGGTAAGAGCTGCGTTTGGACATTTCTCAGTGAATGGGAGTATATGCTGTAAGGAGAACTGTCTGCTTCTAAAACCAAAACGGAGCTACCTAACAGAACGGTCTTCAATGTGTGCATTCAACTTACAGAGTTAAACTCGTGTGTTGAAGGGGAAGTCTGGAAACGCTTTCTGTGGAGAGATCTCAAAACAGGCATTTCCAGCACTATTCCCGCATATAACGAAATAGCAGTAAAACTCTGCCTAAAACACAGAAGAAACGTATCCTTCAATCTGCTCTGCTGTGCGTTTGTTCAGCTAAGTGAGTTAAATCTCCCTTTAGATTCAGGAGTTAGAAACACGTTTCTGGTAAGAGCTGCGTTTGGACATTTCTCTGTGAATGGGAGTATATGCTGTAAGGAGAACTGTCTGCTTCTAAAACCAAAACGGAGCTACCTAACAGAACGGTCTTCAATGTGTGCATTCAACTTACAGAGTTAAACTCGTGTGTTGAAGGGGAAGTCTGGAAACGCTTTCTGTGGAGAGATCTCAAAACAGGCATTTCCAGCACTATTCCCGCATATAACGAAATAGCACTAAAACTCTGCCTAGAACACAGAAGAAACGTATCCTTCAATCTGCTCTGCTGTGCGTTTGTTCAGCTAAGTGAGTTAAATCTCCCTTTAGATTCAGGAGTTAGAAACACGTTTCTGGTAAGAGCTGCGTTTGGACATTTCTCAGTGAATGGGAGTATATGCTGTAAGGAGAACTGTCTGCTTCTAAAACCAAAACGGAGCTACCTAACAGAACGGTCTTCAATGTGTGCATTCAACTTACAGAGTTAAACTCGTGTGTTGAAGGGGAAGTCTGGAAACGCTTTCTGTGGAGAGGTCTCAAAACAGGCATTTCAAGCACTATTCCCGCATATAAGGAAATAGCAGTAAAACTCTGTCTAAAACACAGAAGAAACGTATCCTTCAATCTGCTCTGCTGTGCGTTTGTTCAGCTAAGTGAGTTAAATCTCCCTTTAGATTCAGGAGTTAGAAACACGTTTATGGTAAGAGCTGCGTTTGGACATTTCTCAGTGAATGGGAGTATATGCTGTAAGGAGAACTGTCTGCTTCTAAAACCAAAACGGAGCTACCTAACAGAACGGTCTTCAATGTGTGCATTCAACTTACAGAGTTAAACTCGTGTGTTGAAGGGGAAGTCTGGAAACGCTTTCTGTGGAGAGATCACAAAACAGGCATTTCCAGCACTATTCCCGCATATAACGAAATAGCAGTAAAACTCTGCCTAAAACACAGAAGAAACGTATCCTTCAATCTGCTCTGCTGTGCGTTTGTTCTGCTAAGTGAGTTAAATCTCCCTTTAGATTCAGGAGTTAGAAACACGTTTATGGTAAGAGCTGCGTTTGGACATTTCTCAGTGAATGGGAGTATATGCTGTAAGGAGAACTGTCTGCTTCTAAAACCAAAACGGAGCTACCTAACAGAACGGTCTTCAATGTGTGCATTCAACTTACAGAGTTAAACTCGTGTGTTGAAGGGGAAGTCTGGAAACGCTTTCTGTGGAGAGATCTCAAAACAGGCATTTCCAGCACTATTCCCGCATATAACGAAATAGCAGTAAAACTCTGCCTAAAACACAGAAGAAACGTATCCTTCAATCTGCTCTGCTGTGCGTTTGTTCAGCTAAGTGAGTTAAATCTCCCTTTAGATTCAGGAGTTAGAAACACGTTTCTGGTAAGAGCTGCGTTTGGACATTTCTCTGTGAATGGGAGTATATGCTGTAATGAGAACTGTCTGCTTCTAAAACCAAAACGGAGCTACCTAACAGAACGGTCTTCAATGTGTGCATTCAACTTACAGAGTTAAACTCGTGTGTTGAAGGGGAAGTCTGGAAACGCTTTCTGTGGAGAGATCTCAAAACAGGCATTTCCAGCACTATTCCCGCATATAACGAAATAGCAGTAAAACTCTGCCTAAAACACAGAAGAAACGTATCCTTCAATCTGCTCTGCTGTGCGTTTGTTCAGCTAAGTGAGTTAAATCTCCCTTTAGATTCAGGAGTTAGAAACACGTTTCTGGTAAGAGCTGCGTTTGGACATTTCTCAGTGAATGGGAGTATATGCTGTAAGGAGAACTGTCTGCTTCTAAAACCAAAACGGAGCTACCTAACAGAACGGTCTTCAATGTGTGCATTCAACTTACAGAGTTAAACTCGTGTGTTGAAGGGGAAGTCTGGAAACGCTTTCTGTGGAGAGATCTCAAAACAGGCATTTCCAGCACTATTCCCGCATATAACGAAATAGCAGTAAAACTCTGCCTAAAACACAGAAGAAACGTATCCTTCAATCTGCTCTGCTGTGCGTTTGTTCAGCTAAGTGAGTTAAATCTCCCTTTAGATTCAGGAGTTAGAAACACGTTTCTGGTAAGAGCTGCGTTTGGACATTTCTCAGTGAATGGGAGTATATGCTGTAAGGAGAACTGTCTGCTTCTAAAACCAAAACGGAGCTACCTAACAGAACGGTCTTCAATGTGTGCATTCAACTTACAGAGTTAAACTCGTGTGTTGAAGGGGAAGTCTGGAAACGCTTTCTGTGGAGAGATCTCAAAACAGGCATTTCCAGCACTATTCCCGCATATAACGAAATAGCAGTAAAACTCTGCCTAAAACACAGAAGAAACGTATCCTTCAATCTGCTCTGCTGTGCGTTTGTTCAGCTAAGTGAGTTAAATCTCCCTTTAGATTCAGGAGTTAGAAACACGTTTCTGGTAAGAGCTGCGTTTGGACATTTCTCCGTGAATGGGAGTATATGCTGTAAGGAGAACTGTCTGCTTCTAAAACCAAAACGGAGCTACCTAACAGAACGGTCTTCAATGTGTGCATTCAACTTACAGAGTTAAACTCGTGTGTTGAAGGGGAAGTCTGGAAACGCTTTCTGTGGAGAGATCTCAAAACAGGCATTTCCAGCACTATTCCCGCATATAACGAAATAGCACTAAAACTCTGCCTAGAACACAGAAGAAACGTATCCTTCAATCTGCTCTGCTGTGCGTTTGTTCAGCTAAGTGAGTTAAATCTCCCTTTAGATTCAGGAGTTAGAAACACGTTTCTGGTAAGAGCTGCGTTTGGACATTTCTCAGTGAATGGGAGTATATGCTGTAAGGAGAACTGTCTGCTTCTAAAACCAAAACGGAGCTACCTAACAGAACGGTCTTCAATGTGTGCATTCAACTTACAGAGTTAAACTCGTGTGTTGAAGGGGAAGTCTGGAAACGCTTTCTGTGGAGAGATCTCAAAACAGGCATTTCAAGCACTATTCCCGCATATAACGAAATAGCAGTAAAACTGTCTAAAACACAGAAGAAACGTATCCTTCAATCTGCTCTGCTGTGCGTTTGTTCAGCTAAGTGAGTTAAATCTCCCTTTAGATTCAGGAGTTAGAAACACGTTTCTGGTAAGAGCTGCGTTTGGACATTTCTCAGTGAATGGGAGTATATGCTGTAAGGAGAACTGTCTGCTTCTAAAACCAAAACGGAGCTACCTAACAGAACGGTCTTCAATGTGTGCATTCAACTTACAGAGTTAAACTCGTGTGTTGAAGGGGAAGTCTGGAAACGCTTTCTGTGGAGAGATCACAAAACAGGCATTTCCAGCACTATTCCCGCATATAACGAAATAGCAGTAAAACTCTGCCTAAAACACAGAAGAAACGTATCCTTCAATCTGCTCTGCTGTGCGTTTGTTCAGCTAAGTGAGTTAAATCTCCCTTTAGATTCAGGAGTTAGAAACACGTTTCTGGTAAGAGCTGCGTTTGGACATTTCTCAGTGAATGGGAGTATATGCTGTAAGGAGAACTGTCTGCTTCTAAAACCAAAACGGAGCTACCTAACAGAACGGTCTTCAATGTGTGCATTCAACTTACAGAGTTAAACTCGTGTGTTGAAGGGGAAGTCTGGAAACGCTTTCTGTGGAGAGATCTCAAAACAGGCATTTCCAGCACTATTCCCGCATATAACGAAATAGCAGTAAAACTCTGCCTAAAACACAGAAGAAACGTATCCTTCAATCTGCTCTGCTGTGCGTTTGTTCAGCTAAGTGAGTTAAATCTCCCTTTAGATTCAGGAGTTAGAAACACGTTTCTGGTAAGAGCTGCGTTTGGACATTTCTCAGTGAATGGGAGTATATGCTGTAAGGAGAACTGTCTGCTTCTAAAACCAAAACGGAGCTACCTAACAGAACGGTCTTCAATGTGTGCATTCAACTTACAGAGTTAAACTCGTGTGTTGAAGGGGAAGTCTGGAAACGCTTTCTGTGGAGAGATCTCAAAACAGGCATTTCCAGCACTATTCCCGCATATAACGAAATAGCAGTAAAACTCTGCCTAAAACACAGAAGAAACGTATCCTTCAATCTGCTCTGCTGTGCGTTTGTTCAGCTAAGTGAGTTAAATCTCCCTTTAGATTCAGGAGTTAGAAACACGTTTCTGGTAAGAGCTGCGTTTGGACATTTCTCAGTGAATGGGAGTATATGCTGTAAGGAGAACTGTCTGCTTCTAAAACCAAAACGGAGCTACCTAACAGAACGGTCTTCAATGTGTGCATTCAACTTACAGAGTTAAACTCGTGTGTTGAAGGGGAAGTCTGGAAACGCTTTCTGTGGAGAGATCTCAAAACAGGCATTTCCAGCACTATTCCCGCATATAACGAAATAGCAGTAAAACTCTGCCTAAAACACAGAAGAAACGTATCCTTCAATCTGCTCTGCTGTGCGTTTGTTCAGCTAAGTGAGTTAAATCTCCCTTTAGATTCAGGAGTTAGAAACACGTTTCTGGTAAGAGCTGCGTTTGGACATTTCTCCGTGAATGGGAGTATATGCTGTAAGGAGAACTGTCTGCTTCTAAAACCAAAACGGAGCTACCTAACAGAACGGTCTTCAATGTGTGCATTCAACTTACAGAGTTAAACTCGTGTGTTGAAGGGGAAGTCTGGAAACGCTTTCTGTGGAGAGATCTCAAAACAGGAATTTCCAGCACTATTCCCGCATATAACGAAATAGCACTAAAACTCTGCCTAGAACACAGAAGAAACGTATCCTTCAATCTGCTCTGCTGTGCGTTTGTTCAGCTAAGTGAGTTAAATCTCCCTTTAGATTCAGGAGTTAGAAACACGTTTCTGGTAAGAGCTGCGTTTGGACATTTCTCAGTGAATGGGAGTATATGCTGTAAGGAGAACTGTCTGCTTCTAAAACCAAAACGGAGCTACCTAACAGAACGGTCTTCAATGTGTGCATTCAACTTACAGAGTTAAACTCGTGTGTTGAAGGGGAAGTCTGGAAACGCTTTCTGTGGAGAGATCTCAAAACAGGCATTTCAAGCACTATTCCCGCATATAACGAAATAGCAGTAAAACTCTGTCTAAAACACAGAAGAAACGTATCCTTCAATCTGCTCTGCTGTGCGTTTGTTCAGCTAAGTGAGTTAAATCTCCCTTTAGATTCAGGAGTTAGAAACACGTTTCTGGTAAGAGCTGCGTTTGGACATTTCTCAGTGAATGGGAGTATATGCTGTAAGGAGAACTGTCTGCTTCTAAAACCAAAACGGAGCTACCTAACAGAACGGTCTTCAATGTGTGCATTCAACTTACAGAGTTAAACTCGTGTGTTGAAGGGGAAGTCTGGAAACGCTTTCTGTGGAGAGATCACAAAACAGGCATTTCCAGCACTATTCCCGCATATAACGAAATAGCAGTAAAACTCTGCCTAAAACACAGAAGAAACGTATCCTTCAATCTGCTCTGCTGTGCGTTTGTTCAGCTAAGTGAGTTAAATCTCCCTTTAGATTCAGGAGTTAGAAACACGTTTCTGGTAAGAGCTGCGTTTGGACATTTCTCAGTGAATGGGAGTATATGCTGTAAGGAGAACTGTCTGCTTCTAAAACCAAAACGGAGCTACCTAACAGAACGGTCTTCAATGTGTGCATTCAACTTACAGAGTTAAACTCGTGTGTTGAAGGGGAAGTCTGGAAACGCTTTCTGTGGAGAGATCTCAAAACAGGCATTTCCAGCACTATTCCCGCATATAACGAAATAGCAGTAAAACTCTGCCTAAAACACAGAAGAAACGTATCCTTCAATCTGCTCTGCTGTGCGTTTGTTCAGCTAAGTGAGTTAAATCTCCCTTTAGATTCAGGAGTTAGAAACACGTTTCTGGTAAGAGCTGCGTTTGGACATTTCTCTGTGAATGGGAGTATATGCTGTAAGGAGAACTGTCTGCTTCTAAAACCAAAACGGAGCTACCTAACAGAACGGTCTTCAATGTGTGCATTCAACTTACAGAGTTAAACTCGTGTGTTGAAGGGGAAGTCTGGAAACGCTTTCTGTGGAGAGATCTCAAAACAGGCATTTCCAGCACTATTCCCGCATATAACGAAATAGCAGTAAAACTCTGCCTAAAACACAGAAGAAACGTATCCTTCAATCTGCTCTGCTGTGCGTTTGTTCAGCTAAGTGAGTTAAATCTCCCTTTAGATTCAGGAGTTAGAAACACGTTTCTGGTAAGAGCTGCGTTTGGACATTTCTCAGTGAATGGGAGTATATGCTGTAAGGAGAACTGTCTGCTTCTAAAACCAAAACGGAGCTACCTAACAGAACGGTCTTCAATGTGTGCATTCAACTTACAGAGTTAAACTCGTGTGTTGAAGGGGAAGTCTGGAAACGCTTTCTGTGGAGAGATCTCAAAACAGGCATTTCCAGCACTATTCCCGCATATAACGAAATAGCAGTAAAACTCTGCCTAAAACACAGAAGAAACGTATCCTTCAATCTGCTCTGCTGTGCGTTTGTTCAGCTAAGTGAGTTAAATCTCCCTTTAGATTCAGGAGTTAGAAACACGTTTCTGGTAAGTGCTGCGTTTGGACATTTCTCAGTGAATGGGAGTATATGCTGTAAGGAGAACTGTCTGCTTCTAAAACCAAAACGGAGCTACCTAACAGAACGGTCTTCAATGTGTGCATTCAACTTACAGAGTTAAACTCGTGTGTTGAAGGGGAAGTCTGGAAACGCTTTCTGTGGAGAGATCTCAAAACAGGCATTTCCAGCACTATTCCCGCATATAACGAAATAGCAGTAAAACTCTGCCTAAAACACAGAAGAAACGTATCCTTCAATCTGCTCTGCTGTGCGTTTGTTCAGCTAAGTGAGTTAAATCTCCCTTTAGATTCAGGAGTTAGAAACACGTTTCTGGTAAGAGCTGCGTTTGGACATTTCTCCGTGAATGGGAGTATATGCTGTAAGGAGAACTGTCTGCTTCTAAAACCAAAACGGAGCTACCTAACAGAACGGTCTTCAATGTGTGCATTCAACTTACAGAGTTAAACTCGTGTGTTGAAGGGGAAGTCTGGAAACGCTTTCTGTGGAGAGATCTCAAAACAGGCATTTCCAGCACTATTCCCGCATATAACGAAATAGCACTAAAACTCTGCCTAGAACACAGAAGAAACGTATCCTTCAATCTGCTCTGCTGTGCGTTTGTTCAGCTAAGTGAGTTAAATCTCCCTTTAGATTCAGGAGTTAGAAACACGTTTCTGGTAAGAGCTGCGTTTGGACATTTCTCAGTGAATGGGAGTATATGCTGTAAGGAGAACTGTCTGCTTCTAAAACCAAAACGGAGCTACCTAACAGAACGGTCTTCAATGTGTGCATTCAACTTACAGAGTTAAACTCGTGTGTTGAAGGGGAAGTCTGGAAACGCTTTCTGTGGAGAGATCTCAAAACAGGCATTTCCAGCACTATTCCCGCATATAACGAAATAGCAGTAAAACTCTGCCTAAAACACAGAAGAAACGTATCCTTCAATCTGCTCTGCTGTGCGTTTGTTCAGCTAAGTGAGTTAAATCTCCCTTTAGATTCAGGAGTTAGAAACACGTTTCTGGTAAGAGCTGCGTTTGGACATTTCTCTGTGAATGGGAGTATATGCTGTAAGGAGAACTGTCTGCTTCTAAAACCAAAACGGAGCTACCTAACAGAACGGTCTTCAATGTGTGCATTCAACTTACAGAGTTAAACTCGTGTGTTGAAGGGGAAGTCTGGAAACGCTTTCTGTGGAGAGATCTCAAAACAGGCATTTCCAGCACTATTCCCGCATATAACGAAATAGCAGTAAAACTCTGCCTAAAACACAGAAGAAACGTATCCTTCAATCTGCTCTGCTGTGCGTTTGTTCAGCTAAGTGAGTTAAATCTCCCTTTAGATTCAGGAGTTAGAAACACGTTTCTGGTAAGAGCTGCGTTTGGACATTTCTCAGTGAATGGGAGTATATGCTGTAAGGAGAACTGTCTGCTTCTAAAACCAAAACGGAGCTACCTAACAGAACGGTCTTCAATGTGTGCATTCAACTTACAGAGTTAAACTCGTGTGTTGAAGGGGAAGTCTGGAAACGCTTTCTGTGGAGAGATCTCAAAACAGGCATTTCCAGCACTATTCCCGCATATAACGAAATAGCAGTAAAACTCTGCCTAAAACACAGAAGAAACGTATCCTTCAATCTGCTCTGCTGTGCGTTTGTTCAGCTAAGTGAGTTAAATCTCCCTTTAGATTCAGGAGTTAGAAACACGTTTCTGGTAAGTGCTGCGTTTGGACATTTCTCAGTGAATGGGAGTATATGCTGTAAGGAGAACTGTCTGCTTCTAAAACCAAAACGGAGCTACCTAACAGAACGGTCTTCAATGTGTGCATTCAACTTACAGAGTTAAACTCGTGTGTTGAAGGGGAAGTCTGGAAACGCTTTCTGTGGAGAGATCTCAAAACAGGCATTTCCAGCACTATTCCCGCATATAACGAAATAGCAGTAAAACTCTGCCTAAAACACAGAAGAAACGTATCCTTCAATCTGCTCTGCTGTGCGTTTGTTCAGCTAAGTGAGTTAAATCTCCCTTTAGATTCAGGAGTTAGAAACACGTTTCTGGTAAGAGCTGCGTTTGGACATTTCTCCGTGAATGGGAATATATGCTGTAAGGAGAACTGTCTGCTTCTAAAACCAAAACGGAGCTACCTAACAGAACGGTCTTCAATGTGTGCATTCAACTTACAGAGTTAAACTCGTGTGTTGAAGGGGAAGTCTGGAAACGCTTTCTGTGGAGAGATCTCAAAACAGGCATTTCCAGCACTATTCCCGCATATAACGAAATAGCACTAAAACTCTGCCTAGAACACAGAAGAAACGTATCCTTCAATCTGCTCTGCTGTGCGTTTGTTCAGCTAAGTGAGTTAAATCTCCCTTTAGATTCAGGAGTTAGAAACACGTTTCTGGTAAGAGCTGCGTTTGGACATTTCTCAGTGAATGGGAGTATATGCTGTAAGGAGAACTGTCTGCTTCTAAAACCAAAACGGAGCTACCTAACAGAACGGTCTTCAATGTGTGCATTCAACTTACAGAGTTAAACTCGTGTGTTGAAGGGGAAGTCTGGAAACGCTTTCTGTGGAGAGGTCTCAAAACAGGCATTTCAAGCACTATTCCCGCATATAAGGAAATAGCAGTAAAACTCTGTCTAAAACACAGAAGAAACGTATCCTTCAATCTGCTCTGCTGTGCGTTTGTTCAGCTAAGTGAGTTAAATCTCCCTTTAGATTCAGGAGTTAGAAACACGTTTATGGTAAGAGCTGCGTTTGGACATTTCTCAGTGAATGGGAGTATATGCTGTAAGGAGAACTGTCTGCTTCTAAAACCAAAACGGAGCTACCTAACAGAACGGTCTTCAATGTGTGCATTCAACTTACAGAGTTAAACTCGTGTGTTGAAGGGGAAGTCTGGAAACGCTTTCTGTGGAGAGATCACAAAACAGGCATTTCCAGCACTATTCCCGCATATAACGAAATAGCAGTAAAACTCTGCCTAAAACACAGAAGAAACGTATCCTTCAATCTGCTCTGCTGTGCGTTTGTTCTGCTAAGTGAGTTAAATCTCCCTTTAGATTCAGGAGTTAGAAACACGTTTCTGGTAAGAGCTGCGTTTGGACATTTCTCAGTGAATGGGAGTATATGCTGTAAGGAGAACTGTCTGCTTCTAAAACCAAAACGGAGCTACCTAACAGAACGGTCTTCAATGTGTGCATTCAACTTACAGAGTTAAACTCGTGTGTTGAAGGGGAAGTCTGGAAACGCTTTCTGTGGAGAGATCTCAAAACAGGCATTTCCAGGCATTTCCAGCACTATTCCCGCATATAACGAAATAGCAGTAAAACTCTGCCTAAAACACAGAAGAAACGTATCCTTCAATCTGCTCTGCTGTGCGTTTGTTCAGCTAAGTGAGTTAAATCTCCCTTTAGATTCAGGAGTTAGAAACACGTTTCTGGTAAGAGCTGCGTTTGGACATTTCTCAGTGAATGGGAGTATATGCTGTAAGGAGAACTGTCTGCTTCTAAAACCAAAACGGAGCTACCTAACAGAACGGTCTTCAATGTGTGCATTCAACTTACAGAGTTAAACTCGTGTGTTGAAGGGGAAGTCTGGAAACGCTTTCTGTGGAGAGATCTCAAAACAGGCATTTCAAGCACTATTCCCGCATATAACGAAATAGCAGTAAAACTCTGTCTAAAACACAGAAGAAACGTATCCTTCAATCTGCTCTGCTGTGCGTTTGTTCAGCTAAGTGAGTTAAATCTCCCTTTAGATTCAGGAGTTAGAAACACGTTTATGGTAAGAGCTGCGTTTGGACATTTCTCAGTGAATGGGAGTATATGCTGTAAGGAGAACTGTCTGCTTCTAAAACCAAAACGGAGCTACCTAACAGAACGGTCTTCAATGTGTGCATTCAACTTACAGAGTTAAACTCGTGTGTTGAAGGGGAAGTCTGGAAACGCTTTCTGTGGAGAGATCACAAAACAGGCATTTCCAGCACTATTCCCGCATATAACGAAATAGCAGTAAAACTCTGCCTAAAACACAGAAGAAACGTATCCTTCAATCTGCTCTGCTGTGCGTTTGTTCAGCTAAGTGAGTTAAATCTCCCTTTAGATTCAGGAGTTAGAAACACGTTTCTGGTAAGAGCTGCGTTTGGACATTTCTCAGTGAATGGGAGTATATGCTGTAAGGAGAACTGTCTGCTTCTAAAACCAAAACGGAGCTACCTAACAGAACGGTCTTCAATGTGTGCATTCAACTTACAGAGTTAAACTCGTGTGTTGAAGGGGAAGTCTGGAAACGCTTTCTGTGGAGAGATCTCAAAACAGGCATTTCCAGGCATTTCCAGCACTATTCCCGCATATAACGAAATAGCAGTAAAACTCTGCCTAAAACACAGAAGAAACGTATCCTTCAATCTGCTCTGCTGTGCGTTTGTTCAGCTAAGTGAGTTAAATCTCCCTTTAGATTCAGGAGTTAGAAACACGTTTCTGGTAAGAGCTGCGTTTGGACATTTCTCAGTTAATGGGAGTATATGCTGTAAGGAGAACTGTCTGCTTCTAAAACCAAAACGGAGCTACCTAACAGAACGGTCTTCAATGTGTGCATTCAACTTACAGTGTTAAACTCGTGTGTTGAAGGGGAAGTCTGGAAACGCTTTCTGTGGAGAGATCTCAAAACAGGCATTTCCAGGCATTTCCAGCACTATTCCCGCATATAACGAAATAGCAGTAAAACTCTGCCTAAAACACAGAAGAAACGTATCCTTCAATCTGCTCTGCTGTGCGTTTGTTCAGCTAAGTGAGTTAAATCTCCCTTTAGATTCAGGAGTTAGAAACACGTTTCTGGTAAGAGCTGCGTTTGGACATTTCTCAGTGAATGGGAGTATATGCTGTAAGGAGAACTGTCTGCTTCTAAAACCAAAACGGAGCTACCTAACAGAACGGTCTTCAATGTGTGCATTCAACTTACAGAGTTAAACTCGTGTGTTGAAGGGGAAGTCTGGAAACGCTTTCTGTGGAGAGATCTCAAAACAGGCATTTCCAGCACTATTCCCGCATATAAGGAAATAGCAGTAAAACTCTGCCTAAAACACAGAAGAAACGTATCCTTCAATCTGCTCTGCTGTGCGTTTGTTCAGCTAAGTGAGTTAAATCTCCCTTTAGATTCAGGAGTTAGAAACACGTTTCTGGTAAGAGCTGCGTTTGGACATTTCTCAGTGAATGGGAGTATATGCTGTAAGGAGAACTGTCTGCTTCTAAAACCAAAACGGAGCTACCTAACAGAATGGTCTTCAATGTGTGCATTCAACTTACAGAGTTAAACTCGTGTGTTGAAGGGGAAGTCTGGAAACGCTTTCTGTGGAGAGATCTCAAAACAGGCATTTCCAGCACTATTCCCGCATATAACGAAATAGCAGTAAAACTCTGCCTAAAACACAGAAGAAACGTATCCTTCAATCTGCTCTGCTGTGCGTTTGTTCAGCTAAGTGAGTTAAATCTCCCTTTAGATTCAGGAGTTAGAAACACGTTTCTGGTAAGAGCTGCGTTTGGACATTTCTCAGTGAATGGGAGTATATGCTGTAAGGAGAACTGTCTGCTTCTAAAACCAAAACGGAGCTACCTAACAGAACGGTCTTCAATGTGTGCATTCAACTTACAGAGTTAAACTTGTGTGTTGAAGGGGAAGTCTGGAAACGCTTTCTGTGGAGAGATCTCAAAACAGGCATTTCCAGCACTATTCCCGCATATAACGAAATAGCAGTAAAACTCTGTCTAAAACACAGAAGAAACGTATCCTTCAATCTGCTCTGCTGTGCGTTTGTTCAGCTAAGTGAGTTAAATCTCCCTTTAGATTCAGGAGTTAGAAACACGTTTCTGGTAAGAGCTGCGTTTGGACATTTCTCAGTGAATGGGAGTATATGCTGTAAGGAGAACTGTCTGCTTCTAAAACCAAAACGGAGCTACCTAACAGAACGGTCTTCAATGTGTGCATTCAACTTACAGAGTTAAACTCGTGTGTTGAAGGGGAAGTCTGGAAACGCTTTCTGTGGAGAGATCTCAAAACAGGCATTTCCAGCACTATTCCCGCATATAACGAAATAGCAGTAAAACTCTGCCTAAAACACAGAAGAAACGTATCCTTCAATCTGCTCTGCTGTGCGTTTGTTCAGCTAAGTGAGTTAAATCTCCCTTTAGATTCAGGAGTTAGAAACACGTTTCTGGTAAGTGCTGCGTTTGGACATTTCTCAGTGAATGGGAGTATATGCTGTAAGGAGAACTGTCTGCTTCTAAAACCAAAACGGAGCTACTTAACAGAACGGTCTTCAATGTGTGCATTCAACTTACAGAGTTAAACTCGTGTGTTGAAGGGGAAGTCTGGAAACGCTTTCTGTGGAGAGATTTCAAAACAGGCATTTCCAGGCATTTCCAGCACTATTCCCGCATATAACGAAATAGCAGTAAAACTCTGCCTAAAACACAGAAGAAACGTATCCTTCAATCTGCTCTGCTGTGCGTTTGTTCAGCTAAGTGAGTTAAATCTCCCTTTAAATTCAGGAGTTAGAAACACGTTTCTGGTAAGAGCTGCGTTTGGACATTTCTCAGTGAATGGGAGTATATGCTGTAAGGAGAACTGTCTGCTTCTAAAACCAAAACGGAGCTACCTAACAGAACGGTCTTCAATGTGTGCATTCATCTTACAGAGTTAAACTCGTGTGTTGAAGGGGAAGTCTGGAAACGCTTTCTGTGGAGAGATCTCAAAACAGGCATTTCCAGGCATTTCCAGCACTATTCCCGCATATAACGAAATAGCAGTAAAACTCTGCCTAAAACACAGAAGAAACGTATCCTTCAATCTGCTCTGCTGTGCGTTTGTTCAGCTAAGTGAGTTAAATCTCCCTTTAGATTCAGGAGTTAGAAACACGTTTCTGGTAAGAGCTGCGTTTGGACATTTCTCAGTGAATGGGAGTATATGCTGTAAGGAGAACTGTCTGCTTCTAAAACCAAAACGGAGCTACCTAACAGAACGGTCTTCAATGTGTGCATTCAACTTACAGAGTTAAACTCGTGTGTTGAAGGGGAAGTCTGGAAACGCTTTCTGTGGAGAGATCTCAAAACAGGCATTTCCAGGCATTTCCAGCACTATTCCCGCATATAACGAAATAGCAGTAAAACTCTGCCTAAAACACAGAAGAAACGTATCCTTCAATCTGCTCTGCTGTGCGTTTGTTCAGCTAAGTGAGTTAAATATCCCTTTAGATTCAGGAGTTAGAAACACGTTTCTGGTAAGAGCTGCGTTTGCACATTTCTCAGTGAATGGGAGTATATGCTGTAAGGAGAACTGTCTGCTTCTAAAACCAAAACGGAGCTACCTAACAGAACGGTCTTCAATGTGTGCATTCAACTTACAGAGTTAAACTCGTGTGTTGAAGGGGAAGTCTGGAAACGCTTTCTGTGGAGAGATCTCAAAACAGGCATTTCCAGGCATTTCCAGCACTATTCCCGCATATAACGAAATAGCAGTAAAACTCTGCCTAAAACACAGAAGAAACGTATCCTTCAATCTGCTCTGCTGTGCGTTTGTTCAGCTAAGTGAGTTAAATCTCCCTTTAGATTCAGGAGTTAGAAACACGTTTCTGGTAAGAGCTGCGTTTGGACATTTCTCAGTGAATGGGAGTATATGCTGTAAGGAGAACTGTCTGCTTCTAAAACCAAAACGGAGCTACCTAACAGAACGGTCTTCAATGTGTGCATTCAACTTAAAGAGTTAAACTCGTGTGTTGAAGGGGAACTCTGGAAACGCTTTCTGTGGAGAGATCTCAAAACAGGCATTTCCAGCACTATTCCCGCATATAACGAAATAGCAGTAAAACTCTGCCTAAAACACAGAAGAAACGTATCCTTCAATCTGCTCTGCTGTGCGTTTGTTCAGCTAAGTGAGTTAAATCTCCCTTTAGATTCAGGAGTTAGAAACACGTTTCTGGTAAGTGCTGCGTTTGGACATTTCTCAGTGAATGGGAGTATATGCTGTAAGGAGAACTGTCTGCTTCTAAAACCAAAACGGAGCTACCTAACAGAACGGTCTTCAATGTGTGCATTCAACTTACAGAGTTAAACTCGTGTGTTGAAGGGGAAGTCTGGAAACGCTTTCTGTGGAGAGATCTCAAAACAGGCATTTCCAGCACTATTCCCGCATATAACGAAATAGCAGTAAAACTCTGCCTAAAACACAGAAGAAACGTATCCTTCAATCTGCTCTGCTGTGCGTTTGTTCAGCTAAGTGAGTTAAATCTCCCTTTAGATTCAGGAGTTAGAAACACGTTTCTGGTAAGAGCTGCGTTTGGACATTTCTCAGTGAATGGGAGTATATGCTGTAAGGAGAACTGTCTGCTTCTAAAACCAAAACGGAGCTACCTAACAGAACGGTCTTCAATGTGTGCATTCAACTTACAGAGTTAAACTCGTGTGTTGAAGGGGAAGTCTGGAAACGCTTTCTGTGGAGAGATCTCAAAAGAGGCATTTCCAGGCATTTCCAGCACTATTCCCGCATATAACGAAATAGCAGTAAAACTCTGCCTAAAACACAGAAGAAACGTATCCTTCAATCTGCTCTGCTGTGCGTTTGTTCAGCTAAGTGAGTTAAATCTCCCTTTAGATTCAGGAGTTAGAAACACGTTTCTGGTAAGAGCTGCGTTTGGACATTTCTCAGTGAATGGGTGTATATGCTGTAAGGAGAACTGTCTGCTTCTAAAACCAAAACGGAGCTACCTAACACAACGGTCTTCAATGTGTGCATTCAACTTACAGAGTTAAACTCGTGTGTTGAAGGGGAACTCTGGAAACGCTTTCTGTGGAGAGATCTCAAAACAGGCATTTCCAGCACTATTCCCGCATATAACGAAATAGCAGTAAAACTCTGCCTAAAACACAGAAGAAACGTATCCTTCAATCTGCTCTGCTGTGCGTTTGTTCAGCTAAGTGAGTTAAATCTCCCTTTAGATTCAGGAGTTAGAAACACGTTTCTGGTAAGAGCTGCGTTTGGACATTTCTCAGTGAATGGGAGTATATGCTGTAAGGAGAACTGTCTGCTTCTAAAACCAAAACGGAGCTACCTAACAGAACGGTCTTCAATGTGTGCATTCAACTTAAAGAGTTAAACTCGTGTGTTGAAGGGGAACTCTGGAAACGCTTTCTGTGGAGAGATCTCAAAACAGGCATTTCCAGCACTATTCCCGCATATAACGAAATAGCAGTAAAACTCTGCCTAAAACACAGAAGAAACGTATCCTTCAATCTGCTCTGCTGTGCGTTTGTTCAGCTAAGTGAGTTAAATCTCCCTTTAGATTCAGGAGTTAGAAACACGTTTCTGGTAAGTGCTGCGTTTGGACATTTCTCAGTGAATGGGAGTATATGCTGTAAGGAGAACTGTCTGCTTCTAAAACCAAAACGGAGCTACCTAACAGAACGGTCTTCAATGTGTGCATTCAACTTACAGAGTTAAACTCGTGTGTTGAAGGGGAAGTCTGGAAACGCTTTCTGTGGAGAGATCTCAAAACAGGCATTTCCAGCACTATTCCCGCATATAACGAAATAGCAGTAAAACTCTGCCTAAAACACAGAAGAAACGTATCCTTCAATATGCTCTGCTGTGCGTTTGTTCAGCTAAGTGAGTTAAATCTCCCTTTAGATTCAGGAGTTAGAAACACGTTTCTGGTAAGAGCTGCGTTTGGACATTTCTCAGTGAATGGGAGTATATGCTGTAAGGAGAACTGTCTGCTTCTAAAACCAAAACGGAGCTACCTAACAGAACGGTCTTCAATGTGTGCATTCAACTTACAGAGTTAAACTCGTGTGTTGAAGGGGAAGTCTGGAAACGCTTTCTGTGGAGAGATCTCAAAAGAGGCATTTCCAGGCATTTCCAGCACTATTCCCGCATATAACGAAATAGCAGTAAAACTCTGCCTAAAACACAGAAGAAACGTATCCTTCAATCTGCTCTGCTGTGCGTTTGTTCAGCTAAGTGAGTTAAATCTCCCTTTAGATTCAGGAGTTAGAAACACGTTTCTGGTAAGAGCTGCGTTTGGACATTTCTCAGTGAATGGGTGTATATGCTGTAAGGAGAACTGTCTGCTTCTAAAACCAAAACGGAGCTACCTAACACAACGGTCTTCAATGTGTGCATTCAACTTACAGAGTTAAACTCGTGTGTTGAAGGGGAACTCTGGAAACGCTTTCTGTGGAGAGATCTCAAAACAGGCATTTCCAGCACTATTCCCGCATATAACGAAATAGCAGTAAAACTCTGCCTAAAACACAGAAGAAACGTATCCTTCAATCTGCTCTGCTGTGCGTTTGTTCAGCTAAGTGAGTTAAATCTCCCTTTAGATTCAGGAGTTAGAAACACGTTTCTGGTAAGTGCTGCGTTTGGACATTTCTCAGTGAATGAGAGTATATGCTGTAAGGAGAACTGTCTGCTTCTAAAACCAAAACGGAGCTACCTAACAGAACGGTCTTCAATGTGTGCATTCAACTTACAGAGTTAAACTCGTGTGTTGAAGGGGAAGTCTGGAAACGCTTTCTGTGGAGAGATCTCAAAACAGGCATTTCCAGCACTATTCCCGCATATAACGAAATAGCAGTAAAACTCTGCCTAAAACACAGAAGAAACGTATCCTTCAATCTGCTCTGCTGTGCGTTTGTTCAGCTAAGTGAGTTAAATCTCCCTTTAGATTCAGGAGTTAGAAACACGTTTCTGGTAAGAGCTGCGTTTGGACATTTCTCAGTGAATGGGAGTATATGCTGTAAGGAGAACTGTCTGCTTCTAAAACCAAAACGGAGCTACCTAACAGAACGGTCTTCAATGTGTGCATTCAACTTACAGAGTTAATCTCGTGTGTTGAAGGGGAAGTCTGGAAACGCTTTCTGTGGAGAGATCTCAAAACAGGCATTTCCAGGCATTTCCAGCACTATTCCCGCATATAACGAAATAGCAGTAAAACTCTGCCTAAAACACAGAAGAAACGTATCCTTCAATCTGCTCTGCTGTGCGTTTGTTCAGCTAAGTGAGTTAAATCTCCCTTTAGATTCAGGAGTTAGAAACACGTTTCTGGTAAGAGCTGCGTTTGGACATTTCTCAGTGAATGGAAGTATATGCTGTAAGGAGAACTGTCTGCTTCTAAAACCAAAACGGAGCTACCTAACAGAACGGTCTTCAATGTGTGCATTCAACTTACAGAGTTAAACTCGTGTGTTGAAGGGGAAGTCTGGAAACGCTTTCTGTGGAGAGATCTCAAAACAGGCATTTCCAGGCATTTCCAGCACTATTCCCGCATATAACGAAATAGCAGTAAAACTCTGCCTAAAACACAGAAGAAACGTATCCTTCAATCTGCTCTGCTGTGCGTTTGTTCAGCTAAGTGAGTTAAATCTCCCTTTAGATTCAGGAGTTAGAAACAGGTTTCTGGTAAGAGCTGCGTTTGGACATTTCTCAGTGAATGGGAGTATATGCTGTAAGGAGAACTGTCTGCTTCTAAAACCAAAACGGAGCTACCTAACAGAACGGTCTTCAATGTGTGCATTCAACTTACAGAGTTAAACTCGTGTGTTGAAGGGGAAGTCTGGAAACGCTTTCTGTGGAGAGATCTCAAAACAGGCATTTCCAGGCATTTCCAGCACTATTCCCGCATATAACGAAATAGCAGTAAAACTCTGCCTAAAACACAGAAGAAACGTATCCATCAATCTGCTCTGCTGTGCGTTTGTTCAGCTAAGTGAGTTAAATCTCCCTTTAGATTCAGGAGTTAGAAACACGTTTCTGGTAAGAGCTGCGTTTGGACATTTCTCAGTGAATGGGAGTATATGCTGTAAGGAGAACTGTCTGCTTCTAAAACCAAAACGGAGCTACCTAACAGAACGGTCTTCAATGTGTGCATTCAACTTACAGAGTTAAACTTGTGTGTTGAAGGGGAAGTCTGGAAACGCTTTCTGTGGAGAGATCTCAAAACAGGCATTTCCAGCACTATTCCCGCATATAACGAAATAGCAGTAAAACTCTGTCTAAAACACAGAAGAAACGTATCCTTCAATCTGCTCTGCTGTGCGTTTGTTCAGCTAAGTGAGTTAAATCTCCCTTTAGATTCAGGAGTTAGAAACACGTTTCTGGTAAGAGCTGCGTTTGGACATTTCTCAGTGAATGGGAGTATATGCTGTAAGGAGAACTGTCTGCTTCTAAAACCAAAACGGAGCTACCTAACAGAACGGTCTTCAATGTGTGCATTCAACTTACAGAGTTAAACTCGTGTGTTGAAGGGGAAGTCTGGAAACGCTTTCTGTGGAGAGATCTCAAAACAGGCATTTCCAGCACTATTCCCGCATATAACGAAATAGCAGTAAAACTCTGC
The DNA here is from genome assembly GCA_031835075.1 of Saguinus oedipus. NCBI lineage: Eukaryota > Metazoa > Chordata > Mammalia > Primates > Cebidae > Saguinus > Saguinus oedipus. The sequence continues at coordinate 176,803 of JASSZA010000370.1, read as the reverse complement.
CTAAAACACAGAAGAAACGTATCCTTCAATCTGCTCTGCTGTGCGTTTGTTCAGCTAAGTGAGTTAAATCTCCCTTTAGATTCAGGAGTTAGAAACACGTTTCTGGTAAGTGCTGCGTTTGGACATTTCTCAGTGAATGGGAGTATATGCTGTAAGGAGAACTGTCTGCTTCTAAAACCAAAACGGAGCTACTTAACAGAACGGTCTTCAATGTGTGCATTCAACTTACAGAGTTAAACTCGTGTGTTGAAGGGGAAGTCTGTAAACGCTTTCTGTGGAGAGATTTCAAAACAGGCATTTCCAGGCATTTCCAGCACTATTCCCGCATATAACGAAATAGCAGTAAAACTCTGCCTAAAACACAGAAGAAACGTATCCTTCAATCTGCTCTGCTGTGCGTTTGTTCAGCTAAGTGAGTTAAATCTCCCTTTAAATTCAGGAGTTAGAAACACGTTTCTGGTAAGAGCTGCGTTTGGACATTTCTCAGTGAATGGGAGTATATGCTGTAAGGAGAACTGTCTGCTTCTAAAACCAAAACGGAGCTACCTAACAGAACGGTCTTCAATGTGTGCATTCATCTTACAGAGTTAAACTCGTGTGTTGAAGGGGAAGTCTGGAAACGCTTTCTGTGGAGAGATCTCAAAACAGGCATTTCCAGGCATTTCCAGCACTATTCCCGCATATAACGAAATAGCAGTAAAACTCTGCCTAAAACACAGAAGAAACGTATCCTTCAATCTGCTCTGCTGTGCGTTTGTTCAGCTAAGTGAGTTAAATCTCCCTTTAGATTCAGGAGTTAGAAACACGTTTCTGGTAAGAGCTGCGTTTGGACATTTCTCAGTGAATGGGAGTATATGCTGTAAGGAGAACTGTCTGCTTCTAAAACCAAAACGGAGCTACCTAACAGAACGGTCTTCAATGTGTGCATTCAACTTACAGAGTTAAACTTGTGTGTTGAAGGGGAAGTCTGGAAACGCTTTCTGTGGAGAGATCTCAAAACAGGCATTTCCAGGCATTTCCAGCACTATTCCCGCATATAACGAAATAGCAGTAAAACTCTGCCTAAAACACAGAAGAAACGTATCCTTCAATCTGCTCTGCTGTGCGTTTGTTCAGCTAAGTGAGTTAAATATCCCTTTAGATTCAGGAGTTAGAAACACGTTTCTGGTAAGAGCTGCGTTTGCACATTTCTCAGTGAATGGGAGTATATGCTGTAAGGAGAACTGTCTGCTTCTAAAACCAAAACGGAGCTACCTAACAGAACGGTCTTCAATGTGTGCATTCAACTTACAGAGTTAAACTCGTGTGTTGAAGGGGAAGTCTGGAAACGCTTTCTGTGGAGAGATCTCAAAACAGGCATTTCCAGGCATTTCCAGCACTATTCCCGCATATAACGAAATAGCAGTAAAACTCTGCCTAAAACACAGAAGAAACGTATCCTTCAATCTGCTCTGCTGTGCGTTTGTTCAGCTAAGTGAGTTAAATCTCCCTTTAGATTCAGGAGTTAGAAACACGTTTCTGGTAAGAGCTGCGTTTGGACATTTCTCAGTGAATGGGAGTATATGCTGTAAGGAGAACTGTCTGCTTCTAAAACCAAAACGGAGCTACCTAACAGAACGGTCTTCAATGTGTGCATTCAACTTACAGAGTTAAACTCGTGTGTTGAACGGGAAGTCTGGAAACGCTTTCTGTGGAGAGATCTCAAAACAGGCATTTCCAGCACTATTCCCGCATGTAACGAAATAGCAGTAAAACTCTGCCTAAAACACAGAAGAAACGTATCCTTCAATCTGCTCTGCTGTGCGTTTGTTCAGCTAAGTGAGTTAAATCTCCCTTTAGATTCAGGAGTTAGAAACACGTTTCTGGTAAGAGCTGCGTTTGGACATTTCTCTGTGAATGGGAGTATATGCTGTAAGGAGAACTGTCTGCTTCTAAAACCAAAACGGAGCTACCTAACAGAACGGTCTTCAATGTGTGCATTCAACATACAGAGTTAAACTCGTGTGTTGAAGGGGAAGTCTGGAAACGCTTTCTGTGGAGAGATCTCAAAACAGGCATTTCCAGCACTATTCCCGCATATAACGAAATAGCAGTAAAACTCTGCCTAAAACACAGAAGAAACGTATCCTTCAATCTGCTCTGCTGTGCGTTTGTTCAGCTAAGTGAGTTAAATCTCCCTTTAGATTCAGGAGTTAGAAACACGTTTCTGGTAAGAGCTGCGTTTGGACATTTCTCAGTGAATGGGAGTATATGCTGTAAGGAGAACTGTCTGCTTCTAAAACCAAAACGGAGCTACCTAACAGAACGGTCTTCAATGTGTGCATTCAACTTACAGAGTTAAACTCGTGTGTTGAAGGGGAAGTCTGGAAACGCTTTCTGTGGAGAGATCTCAAAACAGGCATTTCCAGGCATTTCCAGCACTATTCCCGCATATAACGAAATAGCAGTAAAACTCTGCCTAAAACACAGAAGAAACGTATCCTTCAATCTGCTCTGCTGTGCGTTTGTTCAGCTAAGTGAGTTAAATCTCCCTTTAGATTCAGGAGTTAGAAACACGTTTCTGGTAAGTGCTGCGTTTGGACATTTCTCAGTGAATGGGAGTATATGCTGTAAGGAGAACTGTCTGCTTCTAAAACCAAAACGGAGCTACCTAACAGAACGGTCTTCAATGTGTGCATTCAACTTACAGAGTTAAACTCGTGTGTTGAAGGGGAAGTCTGGAAACGCTTTCTGTGGAGAGATCTCAAAAGAGGCATTTCCAGGCATTTCCAGCACTATTCCCGCATATAACGAAATAGCAGTAAAACTCTGCCTAAAACACAGAAGAAACGTATCCTTCAATCTGCTCTGCTGTGCGTTTGTTCAGCTAAGTGAGTTAAATCTCCCTTTAGATTCAGGAGTTAGAAACACGTTTCTGGTAAGAGCTGCGTTTGGACATTTCTCAGTGAATGGGTGTATATGCTGTAAGGAGAACTGTCTGCTTCTAAAACCAAAACGGAGCTACCTAACACAACGGTCTTCAATGTGTGCATTCAACTTACAGAGTTAAACTCGTGTGTTGAAGGGGAACTCTGGAAACGCTTTCTGTGGAGAGATCTCAAAACAGGCATTTCCAGCACTATTCCCGCATATAACGAAATAGCAGTAAAACTCTGCCTAAAACACAGAAGAAACGTATCCTTCAATCTGCTCTGCTGTGCGTTTGTTCAGCTAAGTGAGTTAAATCTCCCTTTAGATTCAGGAGTTAGAAACACGTTTCTGGTAAGAGCTGCGTTTGGACATTTCTCAGTGAATGGAAGTATATGCTGTAAGGAGAACTGTCTGCTTCTAAAACCAAAACGGAGCTACCTAACAGAACGGTCTTCAATGTGTGCATTCAACTTACAGAGTTAAACTCGTGTGTTGAAGGGGAAGTCTGGAAACGCTTTCTGTGGAGAGATCTCAAAACAGGCATTTCCAGGCATTTCCAGCACTATTCCCGCATATAACGAAATAGCAGTAAAACTCTGCCTAAAACACAGAAGAAACGTATCCTTCAATCTGCTCTGCTGTGCGTTTGTTCAGCTAAGTGAGTTAAATCTCCCTTTAGATTCAGGAGTTAGAAACAGGTTTCTGGTAAGAGCTGCGTTTGGACATTTCTCAGTGAATGGGAGTATATGCTGTAAGGAGAACTGTCTGCTTCTAAAACCAAAACGGAGCTACCTAACAGAACGGTCTTCAATGTGTGCATTCAACTTACAGAGTTAAACTCGTGTGTTGAAGGGGAAGTCTGGAAACGCTTTCTGTGGAGAGATCTCAAAACAGGCATTTCCAGGCATTTCCAGCACTATTCCCGCATATAACGAAATAGCAGTAAAACTCTGCCTAAAACACAGAAGAAACGTATCCATCAATCTGCTCTGCTGTGCGTTTGTTCAGCTAAGTGAGTTAAATCTCCCTTTAGATTCAGGAGTTAGAAACACGTTTCTGGTAAGAGCTGCGTTTGGACATTTCTCAGTGAATGGGAGTATATGCTGTAAGGAGAACTGTCTGCTTCTAAAACCAAAACGGAGCTACCTAACAGAACGGTCTTCAATGTGTGCATTCAACTTACAGAGTTAAACTTGTGTGTTGAAGGGGAAGTCTGGAAACGCTTTCTGTGGAGAGATCTCAAAACAGGCATTTCCAGCACTATTCCCGCATATAACGAAATAGCAGTAAAACTCTGTCTAAAACACAGAAGAAACGTATCCTTCAATCTGCTCTGCTGTGCGTTTGTTCAGCTAAGTGAGTTAAATCTCCCTTTAGATTCAGGAGTTAGAAACACGTTTCTGGTAAGAGCTGCGTTTGGACATTTCTCAGTGAATGGGAGTATATGCTGTAAGGAGAACTGTCTGCTTCTAAAACCAAAACGGAGCTACCTAACAGAACGGTCTTCAATGTGTGCATTCAACTTACAGAGTTAAACTCGTGTGTTGAAGGGGAAGTCTGGAAACGCTTTCTGTGGAGAGATCTCAAAACAGGCATTTCCAGCACTATTCCCGCATATAACGAAATAGCAGTAAAACTCTGCCTAAAACACAGAAGAAACGTATCCTTCAATCTGCTCTGCTGTGCGTTTGTTCAGCTAAGTGAGTTAAATCTCCCTTTAGATTCAGGAGTTAGAAACACGTTTCTGGTAAGTGCTGCGTTTGGACATTTCTCAGTGAATGGGAGTATATGCTGTAAGGAGAACTGTCTGCTTCTAAAACCAAAACGGAGCTACTTAACAGAACGGTCTTCAATGTGTGCATTCAACTTACAGAGTTAAACTCGTGTGTTGAAGGGGAAGTCTGTAAACGCTTTCTGTGGAGAGATTTCAAAACAGGCATTTCCAGGCATTTCCAGCACTATTCCCGCATATAACGAAATAGCAGTAAAACTCTGCCTAAAACACAGAAGAAACGTATCCTTCAATCTGCTCTGCTGTGCGTTTGTTCAGCTAAGTGAGTTAAATCTCCCTTTAAATTCAGGAGTTAGAAACACGTTTCTGGTAAGAGCTGCGTTTGGACATTTCTCAGTGAATGGGAGTATATGCTGTAAGGAGAACTGTCTGCTTCTAAAACCAAAACGGAGCTACCTAACAGAACGGTCTTCAATGTGTGCATTCATCTTACAGAGTTAAACTCGTGTGTTGAAGGGGAAGTCTGGAAACGCTTTCTGTGGAGAGATCTCAAAACAGGCATTTCCAGGCATTTCCAGCACTATTCCCGCATATAACGAAATAGCAGTAAAACTCTGCCTAAAACACAGAAGAAACGTATCCTTCAATCTGCTCTGCTGTGCGTTTGTTCAGCTAAGTGAGTTAAATCTCCCTTTAGATTCAGGAGTTAGAAACACGTTTCTGGTAAGAGCTGCGTTTGGACATTTCTCAGTGAATGGGAGTATATGCTGTAAGGAGAACTGTCTGCTTCTAAAACCAAAACGGAGCTACCTAACAGAACGGTCTTCAATGTGTGCATTCAACTTACAGAGTTAAACTTGTGTGTTGAAGGGGAAGTCTGGAAACGCTTTCTGTGGAGAGATCTCAAAACAGGCATTTCCAGGCATTTCCAGCACTATTCCCGCATATAACGAAATAGCAGTAAAACTCTGCCTAAAACACAGAAGAAACGTATCCTTCAATCTGCTCTGCTGTGCGTTTGTTCAGCTAAGTGAGTTAAATATCCCTTTAGATTCAGGAGTTAGAAACACGTTTCTGGTAAGAGCTGCGTTTGCACATTTCTCAGTGAATGGGAGTATATGCTGTAAGGAGAACTGTCTGCTTCTAAAACCAAAACGGAGCTACCTAACAGAACGGTCTTCAATGTGTGCATTCAACTTACAGAGTTAAACTCGTGTGTTGAAGGGGAAGTCTGGAAACGCTTTCTGTGGAGAGATCTCAAAACAGGCATTTCCAGGCATTTCCAGCACTATTCCCGCATATAACGAAATAGCAGTAAAACTCTGCCTAAAACACAGAAGAAACGTATCCTTCAATCTGCTCTGCTGTGCGTTTGTTCAGCTAAGTGAGTTAAATCTCCCTTTAGATTCAGGAGTTAGAAACACGTTTCTGGTAAGAGCTGCGTTTGGACATTTCTCAGTGAATGGGAGTATATGCTGTAAGGAGAACTGTCTGCTTCTAAAACCAAAACGGAGCTACCTAACAGAACGGTCTTCAATGTGTGCATTCAACTTACAGAGTTAAACTCGTGTGTTGAACGGGAAGTCTGGAAACGCTTTCTGTGGAGAGATCTCAAAACAGGCATTTCCAGCACTATTCCCGCATGTAACGAAATAGCAGTAAAACTCTGCCTAAAACACAGAAGAAACGTATCCTTCAATCTGCTCTGCTGTGCGTTTGTTCAGCTAAGTGAGTTAAATCTCCCTTTAGATTCAGGAGTTAGAAACACGTTTCTGGTAAGAGCTGCGTTTGGACATTTCTCTGTGAATGGGAGTATATGCTGTAAGGAGAACTGTCTGCTTCTAAAACCAAAACGGAGCTACCTAACAGAACGGTCTTCAATGTGTGCATTCAACTTACAGAGTTAAACTTGTGTGTTGAAGGGGAAGTCTGGAAACGCTTTCTGTGGAGAGATCTCAAAACAGGCATTTCCAGGCATTTCCAGCACTATTCCCGCATATAACGAAATAGCAGTAAAACTCTGCCTAAAACACAGAAGAAACGTATCCTTCAATCTGCTCTGCTGTGCGTTTGTTCAGCTAAGTGAGTTAAATATCCCTTTAGATTCAGGAGTTAGAAACACGTTTCTGGTAAGAGCTGCGTTTGCACATTTCTCAGTGAATGGGAGTATATGCTGTAAGGAGAACTGTCTGCTTCTAAAACCAAAACGGAGCTACCTAACAGAACGGTCTTCAATGTGTGCATTCAACTTACAGAGTTAAACTCGTGTGTTGAAGGGGAAGTCTGGAAACGCTTTCTGTGGAGAGATCTCAAAACAGGCATTTCCAGGCATTTCCAGCACTATTCCCGCATATAACGAAATAGCAGTAAAACTCTGCCTAAAACACAGAAGAAACGTATCCTTCAATCTGCTCTGCTGTGCGTTTGTTCAGCTAAGTGAGTTAAATCTCCCTTTAGATTCAGGAGTTAGAAACACGTTTCTGGTAAGAGCTGCGTTTGGACATTTCTCAGTGAATGGGAGTATATGCTGTAAGGAGAACTGTCTGCTTCTAAAACCAAAACGGAGCTACCTAACAGAACGGTCTTCAATGTGTGCATTCAACTTACAGAGTTAAACTCGTGTGTTGAACGGGAAGTCTGGAAACGCTTTCTGTGGAGAGATCTCAAAACAGGCATTTCCAGCACTATTCCCGCATGTAACGAAATAGCAGTAAAACTCTGCCTAAAACACAGAAGAAACGTATCCTTCAATCTGCTCTGCTGTGCGTTTGTTCAGCTAAGTGAGTTAAATCTCCCTTTAGATTCAGGAGTTAGAAACACGTTTCTGGTAAGAGCTGCGTTTGGACATTTCTCTGTGAATGGGAGTATATGCTGTAAGGAGAACTGTCTGCTTCTAAAACCAAAACGGAGCTACCTAACAGAACGGTCTTCAATGTGTGCATTCAACATACAGAGTTAAACTCGTGTGTTGAAGGGGAAGTCTGGAAACGCTTTCTGTGGAGAGATCTCAAAACAGGCATTTCCAGCACTATTCCCGCATATAACGAAATAGCAGTAAAACTCTGCCTAAAACACAGAAGAAACGTATCCTTCAATCTGCTCTGCTGTGCGTTTGTTCAGCTAAGTGAGTTAAATCTCCCTTTAGATTCAGGAGTTAGAAACACGTTTCTGGTAAGAGCTGCGTTTGGACATTTCTCAGTGAATGGGAGTATATGCTGTAAGGAGAACTGTCTGCTTCTAAAACCAAAACGGAGCTACCTAACAGAACGGTCTTCAATGTGTGCATTCAACTTACAGAGTTAAACTCGTGTGTTGAAGGGGAAGTCTGGAAACGCTTTCTGTGGAGAGATCTCAAAACAGGCATTTCCAGCACTATTCCCGCATATAACGAAATAGCAGTAAAACTCTGCCTAAAACACAGAAGAAACGTATCCTTCAATCTGCTCTGCTGTGCGTTTGTTCAGCTAAGTGAGTTAAATCTCCCTTTAGATTCAGGAGTTAGAAACACGTTTCTGGTAAGTGCTGCGTTTGGACATTTCTCAGTGAATGGGAGTATATGCTGTAAGGAGAACTGTCTGCTTCTAAAACCAAAACGGAGCTACCTAACAGAACGGTCTTCAATGTGTGCATTCAACTTACAGAGTTAAACTCGTGTGTTGAAGGGGAAGTCTGGAAACGCTTTCTGTGGAGAGATCTCAAAAGAGGCATTTCCAGGCATTTCCAGCACTATTCCCGCATATAACGAAATAGCAGTAAAACTCTGCCTAAAACACAGAAGAAACGTATCCTTCAATCTGCTCTGCTGTGCGTTTGTTCAGCTAAGTGAGTTAAATCTCCCTTTAGATTCAGGAGTTAGAAACACGTTTCTGGTAAGAGCTGCGTTTGGACATTTCTCAGTGAATGGGTGTATATGCTGTAAGGAGAACTGTCTGCTTCTAAAACCAAAACGGAGCTACCTAACACAACGGTCTTCAATGTGTGCATTCAACTTACAGAGTTAAACTCGTGTGTTGAAGGGGAACTCTGGAAACGCTTTCTGTGGAGAGATCTCAAAACAGGCATTTCCAGCACTATTCCCGCATATAACGAAATAGCAGTAAAACTCTGCCTAAAACACAGAAGAAACGTATCCTTCAATCTGCTCTGCTGTGCGTTTGTTCAGCTAAGTGAGTTAAATCTCCCTTTAGATTCAGGAGTTAGAAACACGTTTCTGGTAAGTGCTGCGTTTGGACATTTCTCAGTGAATGGGAGTATATGCTGTAAGGAGAACTGTCTGCTTCTAAAACCAAAACGGAGCTACCTAACAGAACGGTCTTCAATGTGTGCATTCAACTTACAGAGTTAAACTCGTGTGTTGAAGGGGAAGTCTGGAAACGCTTTCTGTGGAGAGATCTCAAAACAGGCATTTCCAGGCATTTCCAGCACTATTCCCGCATATAACGAAATAGCAGTAAAACTCTGCCTAAAACACAGAAGAAACGTATCCTTCAATCTGCTCTGCTGTGCGTTTGTTCAGCTAAGTGAGTTAAATCTCCCTTTAGATTCAGGAGTTAGAAACACGTTTCTGGTAAGAGCTGCGTTTGGACATTTCTCAGTGAATGGGAGTATATGCTGTAAGGAGAACTGTCTGCTTCTAAAACCAAAACGGAGCTACCTAACAGAACGGTCTTCAATGTGTGCATTCAACTTACAGAGTTAATCTCGTGTGTTGAAGGGGAAGTCTGGAAACGCTTTCTGTGGAGAGATCTCAAAACAGGCATTTCCAGGCATTTCCAGCACTATTCCCGCATATAACGAAATAGCAGTAAAACTCTGCCTAAAACACAGAAGAAACGTATCCTTCAATCTGCTCTGCTGTGCGTTTGTTCAGCTAAGTGAGTTAAATCTCCCTTTAGATTCAGGAGTTAGAAACACGTTTCTGGTAAGAGCTGCGTTTGGACATTTCTCAGTGAATGGAAGTATATGCTGTAAGGAGAACTGTCTGCTTCTAAAACCAAAACGGAGCTACCTAACAGAACGGTCTTCAATGTGTGCATTCAACTTACAGAGTTAAACTCGTGTGTTGAAGGGGAAGTCTGGAAACGCTTTCTGTGGAGAGATCTCAAAACAGGCATTTCCAGGCATTTCCAGCACTATTCCCGCATATAACGAAATAGCAGTAAAACTCTGCCTAAAACACAGAAGAAACGTATCCTTCAATCTGCTCTGCTGTGCGTTTGTTCAGCTAAGTGAGTTAAATCTCCCTTTAGATTCAGGAGTTAGAAACAGGTTTCTGGTAAGAGCTGCGTTTGGACATTTCTCAGTGAATGGGAGTATATGCTGTAAGGAGAACTGTCTGCTTCTAAAACCAAAACGGAGCTACCTAACAGAACGGTCTTCAATGTGTGCATTCAACTTACAGAGTTAAACTCGTGTGTTGAAGGGGAAGTCTGGAAACGCTTTCTGTGGAGAGATCTCAAAACAGGCATTTCCAGGCATTTCCAGCACTATTCCCGCATATAACGAAATAGCAGTAAAACTCTGCCTAAAACACAGAAGAAACGTATCCATCAATCTGCTCTGCTGTGCGTTTGTTCAGCTAAGTGAGTTAAATCTCCCTTTAGATTCAGGAGTTAGAAACACGTTTCTGGTAAGAGCTGCGTTTGGACATTTCTCAGTGAATGGGAGTATATGCTGTAAGGAGAACTGTCTGCTTCTAAAACCAAAACGGAGCTACCTAACAGAACGGTCTTCAATGTGTGCATTCAACTTACAGAGTTAAACTTGTGTGTTGAAGGGGAAGTCTGGAAACGCTTTCTGTGGAGAGATCTCAAAACAGGCATTTCCAGCACTATTCCCGCATATAACGAAATAGCAGTAAAACTCTGTCTAAAACACAGAAGAAACGTATCCTTCAATCTGCTCTGCTGTGCGTTTGTTCAGCTAAGTGAGTTAAATCTCCCTTTAGATTCAGGAGTTAGAAACACGTTTCTGGTAAGAGCTGCGTTTGGACATTTCTCAGTGAATGGGAGTATATGCTGTAAGGAGAACTGTCTGCTTCTAAAACCAAAACGGAGCTACCTAACAGAACGGTCTTCAATGTGTGCATTCAACTTACAGAGTTAAACTCGTGTGTTGAAGGGGAAGTCTGGAAACGCTTTCTGTGGAGAGATCTCAAAACAGGCATTTCCAGCACTATTCCCGCATATAACGAAATAGCAGTAAAACTCTGCCTAAAACACAGAAGAAACGTATCCTTCAATCTGCTCTGCTGTGCGTTTGTTCAGCTAAGTGAGTTAAATCTCCCTTTAGATTCAGGAGTTAGAAACACGTTTCTGGTAAGTGCTGCGTTTGGACATTTCTCAGTGAATGGGAGTATATGCTGTAAGGAGAACTGTCTGCTTCTAAAACCAAAACGGAGCTACTTAACAGAACGGTCTTCAATGTGTGCATTCAACTTACAGAGTTAAACTCGTGTGTTGAAGGGGAAGTCTGTAAACGCTTTCTGTGGAGAGATTTCAAAACAGGCATTTCCAGGCATTTCCAGCACTATTCCCGCATATAACGAAATAGCAGTAAAACTCTGCCTAAAACACAGAAGAAACGTATCCTTCAATCTGCTCTGCTGTGCGTTTGTTCAGCTAAGTGAGTTAAATCTCCCTTTAGATTCAGGAGTTAGAAACACGTTTCTGGTAAGAGCTGCGTTTGGACATTTCTCAGTGAATGGGAGTATATGCTGTAAGGAGAACTGTCTGCTTCTAAAACCAAAACGGAGCTACCTAACAGAACGGTCTTCAATGTGTGCATTCAACTTACAGAGTTAAACTTGTGTGTTGAAGGGGAAGTCTGGAAACGCTTTCTGTGGAGAGATCTCAAAACAGGCATTTCCAGGCATTTCCAGCACTATTCCCGCATATAACGAAATAGCAGTAAAACTCTGCCTAAAACACAGAAGAAACGTATCCTTCAATCTGCTCTGCTGTGCGTTTGTTCAGCTAAGTGAGTTAAATATCCCTTTAGATTCAGGAGTTAGAAACACGTTTCTGGTAAGAGCTGCGTTTGCACATTTCTCAGTGAATGGGAGTATATGCTGTAAGGAGAACTGTCTGCTTCTAAAACCAAAACGGAGCTACCTAACAGAACGGTCTTCAATGTGTGCATTCAACTTACAGAGTTAAACTCGTGTGTTGAAGGGGAAGTCTGGAAACGCTTTCTGTGGAGAGATCTCAAAACAGGCATTTCCAGGCATTTCCAGCACTATTCCCGCATATAACGAAATAGCAGTAAAACTCTGCCTAAAACACAGAAGAAACGTATCCTTCAATCTGCTCTGCTGTGCGTTTGTTCAGCTAAGTGAGTTAAATCTCCCTTTAGATTCAGGAGTTAGAAACACGTTTCTGGTAAGAGCTGCGTTTGGACATTTCTCAGTGAATGGGAGTATATGCTGTAAGGAGAACTGTCTGCTTCTAAAACCAAAACGGAGCTACCTAACAGAACGGTCTTCAATGTGTGCATTCAACTTACAGAGTTAAACTCGTGTGTTGAACGGGAAGTCTGGAAACGCTTTCTGTGGAGAGATCTCAAAACAGGCATTTCCAGCACTATTCCCGCATGTAACGAAATAGCAGTAAAACTCTGCCTAAAACACAGAAGAAACGTATCCTTCAATCTGCTCTGCTGTGCGTTTGTTCAGCTAAGTGAGTTAAATCTCCCTTTAGATTCAGGAGTTAGAAACACGTTTCTGGTAAGAGCTGCGTTTGGACATTTCTCTGTGAATGGGAGTATATGCTGTAAGGAGAACTGTCTGCTTCTAAAACCAAAACGGAGCTACCTAACAGAACGGTCTTCAATGTGTGCATTCAACATACAGAGTTAAACTCGTGTGTTGAAGGGGAAGTCTGGAAACGCTTTCTGTGGAGAGATCTCAAAACAGGCATTTCCAGCACTATTCCCGCATATAACGAAATAGCAGTAAAACTCTGCCTAAAACACAGAAGAAACGTATCCTTCAATCTGCTCTGCTGTGCGTTTGTTCAGCTAAGTGAGTTAAATCTCCCTTTAGATTCAGGAGTTAGAAACACGTTTCTGGTAAGAGCTGCGTTTGGACATTTCTCAGTGAATGGGAGTATATGCTGTAAGGAGAACTGTCTGCTTCTAAAACCAAAACGGAGCTACCTAACAGAACGGTCTTCAATGTGTGCATTCAACTTACAGAGTTAAACTCGTGTGTTGAAGGGGAAGTCTGGAAACGCTTTCTGTGGAGAGATCTCAAAACAGGCATTTCCAGCACTATTCCCGCATATAACGAAATAGCAGTAAAACTCTGCCTAAAACACAGAAGAAACGTATCCTTCAATCTGCTCTGCTGTGCGTTTGTTCAGCTAAGTGAGTTAAATCTCCCTTTAGATTCAGGAGTTAGAAACACGTTTCTGGTAAGTGCTGCGTTTGGACATTTCTCAGTGAATGGGAGTATATGCTGTAAGGAGAACTGTCTGCTTCTAAAACCAAAACGGAGCTACCTAACAGAACGGTCTTCAATGTGTGCATTCAACTTACAGAGTTAAACTCGTGTGTTGAAGGGGAAGTCTGGAAACGCTTTCTGTGGAGAGATCTCAAAAGAGGCATTTCCAGGCATTTCCAGCACTATTCCCGCATATAACGAAATAGCAGTAAAACTCTGCCTAAAACACAGAAGAAACGTATCCTTCAATCTGCTCTGCTGTGCGTTTGTTCAGCTAAGTGAGTTAAATCTCCCTTTAGATTCAGGAGTTAGAAACACGTTTCTGGTAAGAGCTGCGTTTGGACATTTCTCAGTGAATGGGTGTATATGCTGTAAGGAGAACTGTCTGCTTCTAAAACCAAAACGGAGCTACCTAACACAACGGTCTTCAATGTGTGCATTCAACTTACAGAGTTAAACTCGTGTGTTGAAGGGGAACTCTGGAAACGCTTTCTGTGGAGAGATCTCAAAACAGGCATTTCCAGCACTATTCCCGCATATAACGAAATAGCAGTAAAACTCTGCCTAAAACACAGAAGAAACGTATCCTTCAATCTGCTCTGCTGTGCGTTTGTTCAGCTAAGTGAGTTAAATCTCCCTTTAGATTCAGGAGTTAGAAACACGTTTCTGGTAAGTGCTGCGTTTGGACATTTCTCAGTGAATGAGAGTATATGCTGTAAGGAGAACTGTCTGCTTCTAAAACCAAAACGGAGCTACCTAACAGAACGGTCTTCAATGTGTGCATTCAACTTACAGAGTTAAACTCGTGTGTTGAAGGGGAAGTCTGGAAACGCTTTCTGTGGAGAGATCTCAAAACAGGCATTTCCAGCACTATTCCCGCATATAACGAAATAGCAGTAAAACTCTGCCTAAAACACAGAAGAAACGTATCCTTCAATCTGCTCTGCTGTGCGTTTGTTCAGCTAAGTGAGTTAAATCTCCCTTTAGATTCAGGAGTTAGAAACACGTTTCTGGTAAGAGCTGCGTTTGGACATTTCTCAGTGAATGGGAGTATATGCTGTAAGGAGAACTGTCTGCTTCTAAAACCAAAACGGAGCTACCTAACAGAACGGTCTTCAATGTGTGCATTCAACTTACAGAGTTAATCTCGTGTGTTGAAGGGGAAGTCTGGAAACGCTTTCTGTGGAGAGATCTCAAAACAGGCATTTCCAGGCATTTCCAGCACTATTCCCGCATATAACGAAATAGCAGTAAAACTCTGCCTAAAACACAGAAGAAACGTATCCTTCAATCTGCTCTGCTGTGCGTTTGTTCAGCTAAGTGAGTTAAATCTCCCTTTAGATTCAGGAGTTAGAAACACGTTTCTGGTAAGAGCTGCGTTTGGACATTTCTCAGTGAATGGAAGTATATGCTGTAAGGAGAACTGTCTGCTTCTAAAACCAAAACGGAGCTACCTAACAGAACGGTCTTCAATGTGTGCATTCAACTTACAGAGTTAAACTCGTGTGTTGAAGGGGAAGTCTGGAAACGCTTTCTGTGGAGAGATCTCAAAACAGGCATTTCCAGGCATTTCCAGCACTATTCCCGCATATAACGAAATAGCAGTAAAACTCTGCCTAAAACACAGAAGAAACGTATCCTTCAATCTGCTCTGCTGTGCGTTTGTTCAGCTAAGTGAGTTAAATCTCCCTTTAGATTCAGGAGTTAGAAACAGGTTTCTGGTAAGAGCTGCGTTTGGACATTTCTCAGTGAATGGGAGTATATGCTGTAAGGAGAACTGTCTGCTTCTAAAACCAAAACGGAGCTACCTAACAGAACGGTCTTCAATGTGTGCATTCAACTTACAGAGTTAAACTCGTGTGTTGAAGGGGAAGTCTGGAAACGCTTTCTGTGGAGAGATCTCAAAACAGGCATTTCCAGGCATTTCCAGCACTATTCCCGCATATAACGAAATAGCAGTAAAACTCTGCCTAAAACACAGAAGAAACGTATCCATCAATCTGCTCTGCTGTGCGTTTGTTCAGCTAAGTGAGTTAAATCTCCCTTTAGATTCAGGAGTTAGAAACACGTTTCTGGTAAGAGCTGCGTTTGGACATTTCTCAGTGAATGGGAGTATATGCTGTAAGGAGAACTGTCTGCTTCTAAAACCAAAACGGAGCTACCTAACAGAACGGTCTTCAATGTGTGCATTCAACTTACAGAGTTAAACTTGTGTGTTGAAGGGGAAGTCTGGAAACGCTTTCTGTGGAGAGATCTCAAAACAGGCATTTCCAGCACTATTCCCGCATATAACGAAATAGCAGTAAAACTCTGTCTAAAACACAGAAGAAACGTATCCTTCAATCTGCTCTGCTGTGCGTTTGTTCAGCTAAGTGAGTTAAATCTCCCTTTAGATTCAGGAGTTAGAAACACGTTTCTGGTAAGAGCTGCGTTTGGACATTTCTCAGTGAATGGGAGTATATGCTGTAAGGAGAACTGTCTGCTTCTAAAACCAAAACGGAGCTACCTAACAGAACGGTCTTCAATGTGTGCATTCAACTTACAGAGTTAAACTCGTGTGTTGAAGGGGAAGTCTGGAAACGCTTTCTGTGGAGAGATCTCAAAACAGGCATTTCCAGCACTATTCCCGCATATAACGAAATAGCAGTAAAACTCTGCCTAAAACACAGAAGAAACGTATCCTTCAATCTGCTCTGCTGTGCGTTTGTTCAGCTAAGTGAGTTAAATCTCCCTTTAGATTCAGGAGTTAGAAACACGTTTCTGGTAAGTGCTGCGTTTGGACATTTCTCAGTGAATGGGAGTATATGCTGTAAGGAGAACTGTCTGCTTCTAAAACCAAAACGGAGCTACTTAACAGAACGGTCTTCAATGTGTGCATTCAACTTACAGAGTTAAACTCGTGTGTTGAAGGGGAAGTCTGTAAACGCTTTCTGTGGAGAGATTTCAAAACAGGCATTTCCAGGCATTTCCAGCACTATTCCCGCATATAACGAAATAGCAGTAAAACTCTGCCTAAAACACAGAAGAAACGTATCCTTCAATCTGCTCTGCTGTGCGTTTGTTCAGCTAAGTGAGTTAAATCTCCCTTTAAATTCAGGAGTTAGAAACACGTTTCTGGTAAGAGCTGCGTTTGGACATTTCTCAGTGAATGGGAGTATATGCTGTAAGGAGAACTGTCTGCTTCTAAAACCAAAACGGAGCTACCTAACAGAACGGTCTTCAATGTGTGCATTCATCTTACAGAGTTAAACTCGTGTGTTGAAGGGGAAGTCTGGAAACGCTTTCTGTGGAGAGATCTCAAAACAGGCATTTCCAGGCATTTCCAGCACTATTCCCGCATATAACGAAATAGCAGTAAAACTCTGCCTAAAACACAGAAGAAACGTATCCTTCAATCTGCTCTGCTGTGCGTTTGTTCAGCTAAGTGAGTTAAATCTCCCTTTAGATTCAGGAGTTAGAAACACGTTTCTGGTAAGAGCTGCGTTTGGACATTTCTCAGTGAATGGGAGTATATGCTGTAAGGAGAACTGTCTGCTTCTAAAACCAAAACGGAGCTACCTAACAGAACGGTCTTCAATGTGTGCATTCAACTTACAGAGTTAAACTTGTGTGTTGAAGGGGAAGTCTGGAAACGCTTTCTGTGGAGAGATCTCAAAACAGGCATTTCCAGGCATTTCCAGCACTATTCCCGCATATAACGAAATAGCAGTAAAACTCTGCCTAAAACACAGAAGAAACGTATCCTTCAATCTGCTCTGCTGTGCGTTTGTTCAGCTAAGTGAGTTAAATATCCCTTTAGATTCAGGAGTTAGAAACACGTTTCTGGTAAGAGCTGCGTTTGCACATTTCTCAGTGAATGGGAGTATATGCTGTAAGGAGAACTGTCTGCTTCTAAAACCAAAACGGAGCTACCTAACAGAACGGTCTTCAATGTGTGCATTCAACTTACAGAGTTAAACTCGTGTGTTGAAGGGGAAGTCTGGAAACGCTTTCTGTGGAGAGATCTCAAAACAGGCATTTCCAGGCATTTCCAGCACTATTCCCACATATAACGAAATAGCAGTAAAACTCTGCCTAAAACACAGAAGAAACGTATCCTTCAATCTGCTCTGCTGTGCGTTTGTTCAGCTAAGTGAGTTAAATCTCCCTTTAGATTCAGGAGTTAGAAACACGTTTCTGGTAAGAGCTGCGTTTGGACATTTCTCAGTGAATGGGAGTATATGCTGTAAGGAGAACTGTCTGCTTCTAAAACCAAAACGGAGCTACCTAACAGAACGGTCTTCAATGTGTGCATTCAACTTACAGAGTTAAACTCGTGTGTTGAAGGGGAAGTCTGGAAACGCTTTCTGTGGAGAGATCTCAAAACAGGCATTTCCAGCACTATTCCCGCATGTAACGAAATAGCAGTAAAACTCTGCCTAAAACACAGAAGAAACGTATCCTTCAATCTGCTCTGCTGTGCGTTTGTTCAGCTAAGTGAGTTAAATCTCCCTTTAGATTCAGGAGTTAGAAACACGTTTCTGGTAAGAGCTGCGTTTGGACATTTCTCTGTGAATGGGAGTATATGCTGTAAGGAGAACTGTCTGCTTCTAAAACCAAAACGGAGCTACCTAACAGAACGGTCTTCAATGTGTGCATTCAACATACAGAGTTAAACTCGTGTGTTGAAGGGGAAGTCTGGAAACGCTTTCTGTGGAGAGATCTCAAAACAGGCATTTCCAGCACTATTCCCGCATATAACGAAATAGCAGTAAAACTCTGCCTAAAACACAGAAGAAACGTATCCTTCAATCTGCTCTGCTGTGCGTTTGTTCAGCTAAGTGAGTTAAATCTCCCTTTAGATTCAGGAGTTAGAAACACGTTTCTGGTAAGAGCTGCGTTTGGACATTTCTCAGTGAATGGGAGTATATGCTGTAAGGAGAACTGTCTGCTTCTAAAACCAAAACGGAGCTACCTAACAGAACGGTCTTCAATGTGTGCATTCAACTTACAGAGTTAAACTCGTGTGTTGAAGGGGAAGTCTGGAAACGCTTTCTGTGGAGAGATCTCAAAACAGGCATTTCCAGCACTATTCCCGCATATAACGAAATAGCAGTAAAACTCTGCCTAAAACACAGAAGAAACGTATCCTTCAATCTGCTCTGCTGTGCGTTTGTTCAGCTAAGTGAGTTAAATCTCCCTTTAGATTCAGGAGTTAGAAACACGTTTCTGGTAAGTGCTGCGTTTGGACATTTCTCAGTGAATGGGAGTATATGCTGTAAGGAGAACTGTCTGCTTCTAAAACCAAAACGGAGCTACCTAACAGAACGGTCTTCAATGTGTGCATTCAACTTACAGAGTTAAACTCGTGTGTTGAAGGGGAAGTCTGGAAACGCTTTCTGTGGAGAGATCTCAAAACAGGCATTTCCAGCACTATTCCCGCATATAACGAAATAGCAGTAAAACTCTGCCTAAAACACAGAAGAAACGTATCCTTCAATCTGCTCTGCTGTGCGTTTGTTCACCTAAGTGAGTTAAATCTCCCTTTAGATTCAGGAGTTAGAAACACGTTTCTGGTAAGAGCTGCGTTTGGACATTTCTCCGTGAATGGGAGTATATGCTGTAAGGAGAACTGTCTGCTTCTAAAACCAAAACGGAGCTACCTAACAGAACGGTCTTCAATGTGTGCATTCAACTTACAGAGTTAAACTCGTGTGTTGAAGGGGAAGTCTGGAAACGCTTTCTGTGGAGAGATCTCAAAACAGGCATTTCCAGCACTATTCCCGCATATAACGAAATAGCACTAAAACTCTGCCTAGAACACAGAAGAAACGTATCCTTCAATCTGCTCTGCTGTGCGTTTGTTCAGCTAAGTGAGTTAAATCTCCCTTTAGATTCAGGAGTTAGAAACACGTTTCTGGTAAGAGCTGCGTTTGGACATTTCTCAGTGAATGGGAGTATATGCTGTAAGGAGAACTGTCTGCTTCTAAAACCAAAACGGAGCTACCTAACAGAACGGTCTTCAATGTGTGCATTCAACTTACAGAGTTAAACTCGTGTGTTGAAGGGGAAGTCTGGAAACGCTTTCTGTGGAGAGATCTCAAAACAGGCATTTCAAGCACTATTCCCGCATATAACGAAATAGCAGTAAAACTCTGTCTAAAACACAGAAGAAACGTATCCTTCAATCTGCTCTGCTGTGCGTTTGTTCAGCTAAGTGAGTTAAATCTCCCTTTAGATTCAGGAGTTAGAAACACGTTTATGGTAAGAGCTGCGTTTGGACATTTCTCAGTGAATGGGAGTATATGCTGTAAGGAGAACTGTCTGCTTCTAAAACCAAAACGGAGCTACCTAACAGAACGGTCTTCAATGTGTGCATTCAACTTACAGAGTTAAACTCGTGTGTTGAAGGGGAAGTCTGGAAACGCTTTCTGTGGAGAGATCACAAAACAGGCATTTCCAGCACTATTCCCGCATATAACGAAATAGCAGTAAAACTCTGCCTAAAACACAGAAGAAACGTATCCTTCAATCTGCTCTGCTGTGCGTTTGTTCAGCTAAGTGAGTTAAATCTCCCTTTAGATTCAGGAGTTAGAAACACGTTTCTGGTAAGAGCTGCGTTTGGACATTTCTCAGTGAATGGGAGTATATGCTGTAAGGAGAACTGTCTGCTTCTAAAACCAAAACGGAGCTACCTAACAGAACGGTCTTCAATGTGTGCATTCAACTTACAGAGTTAAACTCGTGTGTTGAAGGGGAAGTCTGGAAACGCTTTCTGTGGAGAGATCTCAAAACAGGCATTTCCAGGCATTTCCAGCACTATTCCCGCATATAACGAAATAGCAGTAAAACTCTGCCTAAAACACAGAAGAAACGTATCCTTCAATCTGCTCTGCTGTGCGTTTGTTCAGCTAAGTGAGTTAAATCTCCCTTTAGATTCAGGAGTTAGAAACACGTTTCTGGTAAGAGCTGCGTTTGGACATTTCTCAGTTAATGGGAGTATATGCTGTAAGGAGAACTGTCTGCTTCTAAAACCAAAACGGAGCTACCTAACAGAACGGTCTTCAATGTGTGCATTCAACTTACAGAGTTAAACTCGTGTGTTGAAGGGGAAGTCTGGAAACGCTTTCTGTGGAGAGATCTCAAAACAGGCATTTCCAGGCATTTCCAGCACTATTCCCGCATATAACGAAATAGCAGTAAAACTCTGCCTAAAACACAGAAGAAACGTATCCTTCAATCTGCTCTGCTGTGCGTTTGTTCAGCTAAGTGAGTTAAATCTCCCTTTAGATTCAGGAGTTAGAAACACGTTTCTGGTAAGAGCTGCGTTTGGACATTTCTCAGTGAATGGGAGTATATGCTGTAAGGAGAACTGTCTGCTTCTAAAACCAAAACGGAGCTACCTAACAGAACGGTCTTCAATGTGTGCATTCAACTTACAGAGTTAAACTCGTGTGTTGAAGGGGAAGGCTGGAAACGCTTTCTGTGGAGAGATCTCAAAACAGGCATTTCCAGCACTATTCCCGCATATAAGGAAATAGCAGTAAAACTCTGCCTAAAACACAGAAGAAACGTATCCTTCAATCTGCTCTGCTGTGCGTTTGTTCAGCTAAGTGAGTTAAATCTCCCTTTAGATTCAGGAGTTAGAAACACGTTTCTGGTAAGAGCTGCGTTTGGACATTTCTCAGTGAATGGGAGTATATGCTGTAAGGAGAACTGTCTGCTTCTAAAACCAAAACGGAGCTACCTAACAGAACGGTCTTCAATGTGTGCATTCAACTTACAGAGTTAAACTCGTGTGTTGAAGGGGAAGTCTGGAAACGCTTTCTGTGGAGAGATCTCAAAACAGGCATTTCCAGCACTATTCCCGCATATAACGAAATAGCAGTAAAACTCTGCCTAAAACACAGAAGAAACGTATCCTTCAATCTGCTCTGCTGTGCGTTTGTTCAGCTAAGTGAGTTAAATCTCCCTTTAGATTCAGGAGTTAGAAACACGTTTCTGGTAAGAGCTGCGTTTGGACATTTCTCAGTGAATGGGAGTATATGCTGTAAGGAGAACTGTCTGCTTCTAAAACCAAAACGGAGCTACCTAACAGAACGGTCTTCAATGTGTGCATTCAACTTACAGAGTTAAACTTGTGTGTTGAAGGGGAAGTCTGGAAACGCTTTCTGTGGAGAGATCTCAAAACAGGCATTTCCAGCACTATTCCCGCATATAACGAAATAGCAGTAAAACTCTGTCTAAAACACAGAAGAAACGTATCCTTCAATCTGCTCTGCTGTGCGTTTGTTCAGCTAAGTGAGTTAAATCTCCCTTTAGATTCAGGAGTTAGAAACACGTTTCTGGTAAGAGCTGCGTTTGGACATTTCTCAGTGAATGGGAGTATATGCTGTAAGGAGAACTGTCTGCTTCTAAAACCAAAACGGAGCTACCTAACAGAACGGTCTTCAATGTGTGCATTCAACTTACAGAGTTAAACTCGTGTGTTGAAGGGGAAGTCTGGAAACGCTTTCTGTGGAGAGATCTCAAAACAGGCATTTCCAGCACTATTCCCGCATATAACGAAATAGCAGTAAAACTCTGCCTAAAACACAGAAGAAACGTATCCTTCAATCTGCTCTGCTGTGCGTTTGTTCAGCTAAGTGAGTTAAATCTCCCTTTAGATTCAGGAGTTAGAAACACGTTTCTGGTAAGTGCTGCGTTTGGACATTTCTCAGTGAATGGGAGTATATGCTGTAAGGAGAACTGTCTGCTTCTAAAACCAAAACGGAGCTACTTAACAGAACGGTCTTCAATGTGTGCATTCAACTTACAGAGTTAAACTCGTGTGTTGAAGGGGAAGTCTGGAAACGCTTTCTGTGGAGAGATTTCAAAACAGGCATTTCCAGGCATTTCCAGCACTATTCCCGCATATAACGAAATAGCAGTAAAACTCTGCCTAAAACACAGAAGAAACGTATCCTTCAATCTGCTCTGCTGTGCGTTTGTTCAGCTAAGTGAGTTAAATCTCCCTTTAAATTCAGGAGTTAGAAACACGTTTCTGGTAAGAGCTGCGTTTGGACATTTCTCAGTGAATGGGAGTATATGCTGTAAGGAGAACTGTCTGCTTCTAAAACCAAAACGGAGCTACCTAACAGAACGGTCTTCAATGTGTGCATTCAACTTACAGAGTTAAACTCGTGTGTTGAACGGGAAGTCTGGAAACGCTTTCTGTGGAGAGATCTCAAAACAGGCATTTCCAGGCATTTCCAGCACTATTCCCGCATATAACGAAATAGCAGTAAAACTCTGCCTAAAACACAGAAGAAACGTATCCTTCAATCTGCTCTGCTGTGCGTTTGTTCAGCTAAGTGAGTTAAATCTCCCTTTAGATTCAGGAGTTAGAAACACGTTTCTGGTAAGAGCTGCGTTTGGACATTTCTCAGTGAATGGGAGTATATGCTGTAAGGAGAACTGTCTGCTTCTAAAACCAAAACGGAGCTACCTAACAGAACGGTCTTCAATGTGTGCATTCAACTTACAGAGTTAAACTCGTGTGTTGAAGGGGAAGTCTGGAAACGCTTTCTGTGGAGAGATCTCAAAACAGGCATTTCCAGGCATTTCCAGCACTATTCCCGCATATAACGAAATAGCAGTAAAACTCTGCCTAAAACACAGAAGAAACGTATCCTTCAATCTGCTCTGCTGTGCGTTTGTTCAGCTAAGTGAGTTAAATCTCCCTTTAGATTCAGGAGTTAGAAACACGTTTCTGGTAAGAGCTGCGTTTGGACATTTCTCAGTGAATGGGAGTATATGCTGTAAGGAGAACTGTCTGCTTCTAAAACCAAAACGGAGCTACCTAACAGAACGGTCTTCAATGTGTGCATTCAACTTACAGAGTTAAACTCGTGTGTTGAAGGGGAACTCTGGAAACGCTTTCTGTGGAGAGATCTCAAAACAGGCATTTCCAGCACTATTCCCGCATATAACGAAATAGCAGTAAAACTCTGCCTAAAACACAGAAGAAACGTATCCTTCAATCTGCTCTGCTGTGCGTTTGTTCAGCTAAGTGAGTTAAATCTCCCTTTAGATTCAGGAGTTAGAAACACGTTTCTGGTAAGTGCTGCGTTTGGACATTTCTCAGTGAATGGGAGTATATGCTGTAAGGAGAACTGTCTGCTTCTAAAACCAAAACGGAGCTACCTAACAGAACGGTCTTCAATGTGTGCATTCAACTTACAGAGTTAAACTCGTGTGTTGAAGGGGAAGTCTGGAAACGCTTTCTGTGGAGAGATCTCAAAAGAGGCATTTCCAGGCATTTCCAGCACTATTCCCGCATATAACGAAATAGCAGTAAAACTCTGCCTAAAACACAGAAGAAACGTATCCTTCAATCTGCTCTGCTGTGCGTTTGTTCAGCTAAGTGAGTTAAATCTCCCTTTAGATTCAGGAGTTAGAAACACGTTTCTGGTAAGAGCTGCGTTTGGACATTTCTCAGTGAATGGGAGTATATGCTGTAAGGAGAACTGTCTGCTTCTAAAACCAAAACGGAGCTACCTAACAGAACGGTCTTCAATGTGTGCATTCAACTTACAGAGTTAAACTCGTGTGTTGAAGGGGAAGTCTGGAAACGCTTTCTGTGGAGAGATCTCAAAACAGGCATTTCCAGGCATTTCCAGCACTATTCCCGCATATAACGAAATAGCAGTAAAACTCTGCCTAAAACACAGAAGAAACGTATCCTTCAATCTGCTCTGCGGTGCGTTTGTTCAGCTAAGTGAGTTAAATCTCCCTTTAGATTCAGGAGTTAGAAACACGTTTCTGGTAAGAGCTGCGTTTGGACATTTCTCAGTGAATGGGAGTATATGCTGTAAGGAGAACTGTCTGCTTCTAAAACCAAAACGGAGCTACCTAACAGAACGGTCTTCAATGTGTGCATTCAACTTACAGAGTTAAACTCGTGTGTTGAAGGGGAAGTCTGGAAACGCTTTCTGTGGAGAGATCTCAAAACAGGCATTTCCAGCACTATTCCCGCATATAACGAAATAGCAGTAAAACTCTGCCTAAAACACAGAAGAAACGTATCCTTCAATCTGCTCTGCTGTGCGTTTGTTCAGCTAAGTGAGTTAAATCTCCCTTTAGATTCAGGAGTTAGAAACACGTTTCTGGTAAGTGCTGCGTTTGGACATTTCTCAGTGAATGGGAGTATATGCTGTAAGGAGAACTGTCTGCTTCTAAAACCAAAACGGAGCTACCTAACAGAACGGTCTTCAATGTGTGCATTCAACTTACAGAGTTAAACTCGTGTGTTGAAGGGGAAGTCTGGAAACGCTTTCTGTGGAGAGATCTCAAAACAGGCATTTCCAGCACTATTCCCGCATATAACGAAATAGCAGTAAAACTCTGCCTAAAACACAGAAGAAACGTATCCTTCAATCTGCTCTGCTGTGCGTTTGTTCAGCTAAGTGAGTTAAATCTCCCTTTAGATTCAGGAGTTAGAAACACGTTTCTGGTAAGAGCTGCGTTTGGACATTTCTCAGTGAATGGGAGTATATGCTGTAAGGAGAACTGTCTGCTTCTAAAACCAAAACGGAGCTACCTAACAGAACGGTCTTCAATGTGTGCATTCAACTTACAGAGTTAAACTCGTGTGTTGAAGGGGAAGTCTGGAAACGCTTTCTGTGGAGAGATCTCAAAACAGGCATTTCCAGCACTATTCCCGCATATAACGAAATAGCAGTAAAACTCTGCCTAAAACACAGAAGAAACGTATCCTTCAATCTGCTCTGCTGTGCGTTTGTTCAGCTAAGTGAGTTAAATCTCCCTTTAGATTCAGGAGTTAGAAACACGTTTCTGGTAAGAGCTGCGTTTGGACATTTCTCAGTGAATGGGAGTATATGCTGTAAGGAGAACTGTCTGCTTCTAAAACCAAAACGGAGCTACCTAACAGAACGGTCTTCAATGTGTGCATTCAACTTACAGAGTTAAACTCGTGTGTTGAAGGGGAAGTCTGGAAACGCTTTCTGTGGAGAGATCTCAAAACAGGCATTTCCAGCACTATTCCCGCATATAACGAAATAGCAGTAAAACTCTGCCTAAAACACAGAAGAAACGTATCCTTCAATATGCTCTGCTGTGCGTTTGTTCAGCTAAGTGAGTTAAATCTCCCTTTAGATTCAGGAGTTAGAAACACGTTTCTGGTAAGAGCTGCGTTTGGACATTTCTCTGTGAATGGGAGTATATGCTGTAAGGAGAACTGTCTGCTTCTAAAACCAAAACGGAGCTACCTAACAGAACGGTCTTCAATGTGTGCATTCAACTTACAGAGTTAAACTCGTGTGTTGAAGGGGAAGTCTGGAAACGCTTTCTGTGGAGAGATCTCAAAACAGGCATTTCCAGCACTATTCCCGCATATAACGAAATAGCAGTAAAACTCTGCCTAAAACACAGAAGAAACGTATCCTTCAATATGCTCTGCTGTGCGTTTGTTCAGCTAAGTGAGTTAAATCTCCCTTTAGATTCAGGAGTTAGAAACACGTTTCTGGTAAGAGCTGCGTTTGGACATTTCTCAGTGAATGGGAGTATATGCTGTAAGGAGAACTGTCTGCTTCTAAAACCAAAACGGAGCTACCTAACAGAACGGTCTTCAATGTGTGCATTCAACTTACAGAGTTAAACTCGTGTGTTGAAGGGGAAGTCTGGAAACGCTTTCTGTGGAGAGATCTCAAAAGAGGCATTTCCAGGCATTTCCAGCACTATTCCCGCATATAACGAAATAGCAGTAAAACTCTGCCTAAAACACAGAAGAAACGTATCCTTCAATCTGCTCTGCTGTGCGTTTGTTCAGCTAAGTGAGTTAAATCTCCCTTTAGATTCAGGAGTTAGAAACACGTTTCTGGTAAGAGCTGCGTTTGGACATTTCTCAGTGAATGGGAGTATATGCTGTAAGGAGAACTGTCTGCTTCTAAAACCAAAACGGAGCTACCTAACAGAACGGTCTTCAATGTGTGCATTCAACTTACAGAGTTAAACTCGTGTGTTGAAGGGGAAGTCTGGAAACGCTTTCTGTGGAGAGATCTCAAAACAGGCATTTCCAGGCATTTCCAGCACTATTCCCGCATATAACGAAATAGCAGTAAAACTCTGCCTAAAACACAGAAGAAACGTATCCTTCAATCTGCTCTGCGGTGCGTTTGTTCAGCTAAGTGAGTTAAATCTCCCTTTAGATTCAGGAGTTAGAAACACGTTTCTGGTAAGAGCTGCGTTTGGACATTTCTCAGTGAATGGGAGTATATGCTGTAAGGAGAACTGTCTGCTTCTAAAACCAAAACGGAGCTACCTAACAGAACGGTCTTCAATGTGTGCATTCAACTTACAGAGTTAAACTCGTGTGTTGAAGGGGAAGTCTGGAAACGCTTTCTGTGGAGAGATCTCCAAACAGGTATTTCCAGCACTATTCCCGCATATAACGAAATAGCAGTAAAACTCTGCCTAAAACACAGAAGAAACGTATCCTTCAATCTGCTCTGCTGTGCGTTTGTTCAGCTAAGTGAGTTAAATCTCCCTTTAGATTCAGGAGTTAGAAACACGTTTCTGGTAAGTGCTGCGTTTGGACATTTCTCAGTGAATGGGAGTATATGCTGTAAGGAGAACTGTCTGCTTCTAAAACCAAAACGGAGCTACCTAACAGAACGGTCTTCAATGTGTGCATTCAACTTACAGAGTTAAACTCGTGTGTTGAAGGGGAAGTCTGGAAACGCTTTCTGTGGAGAGATCTCAAAACAGGCATTTCCAGCACTATTCCCGCATATAACGAAATAGCAGTAAAACTCTGCCTAAAACACAGAAGAAACGTATCCTTCAATCTGCTCTGCTGTGCGTTTGTTCAGCTAAGTGAGTTAAATCTCCCTTTAGATTCAGGAGTTAGAAACACGTTTATGGTAAGAGCTGCGTTTGGACATTTCTCAGTGAATGGGAGTATATGCTGTAAGGAGAACTGTCTGCTTCTAAAACCAAAACGGAGCTACCTAACAGAACGGTCTTCAATGTGTGCATTCAACTTACAGAGTTAAACTCGTGTGTTGAAGGGGAAGTCTGGAAACGCTTTCTGTGGAGAGATCTCAAAACAGGCATTTCCAGCACTATTCCCGCATATAACGAAATAGCAGTAAAACTCTGCCTAAAACACAGAAGAAACGTATCCTTCAATCTGCTCTGCTGTGCGTTTGTTCAGCTAAGTGAGTTAAATCTCCCTTTAGATTCAGGAGTTAGAAACACGTTTCTGGTAAGAGCTGCGTTTGGACATTTCTCAGTGAATGGGAGTATATGCTGTAAGGAGAACTGTCTGCTTCTAAAACCAAAACGGAGCTACCTAACAGAACGGTCTTCAATGTGTGCATTCAACTTACAGAGTTAAACTCGTGTGTTGAAGGGGAAGTCTGGAAACGCTTTCTGTGGAGAGATCTCAAAACAGGCATTTCCAGCACTATTCCCGCATATAACGAAATAGCAGTAAAACTCTGCCTAAAACACAGAAGAAACGTATCCTTCAATCTGCTCTGCTGTGCGTTTGTTCAGCTAAGTGAGTTAAATCTCCCTTTAGATTCAGGAGTTAGAAACACGTTTCTGGTAAGAGCTGCGTTTGGACATTTCTCAGTGAATGGGAGTATATGCTGTAAGGAGAACTGTCTGCTTCTAAAACCAAAACGGAGCTACCTAACAGAACGGTCTTCAATGTGTGCATTCAACTTACAGAGTTAAACTCGTGTGTTGAAGGGGAAGTCTGGAAACGCTTTCTGTGGAGAGATCTCAAAACAGGCATTTCCAGGCATTTCCAGCACTATTCCCGCATATAACGAAATAGCAGTAAAACTCTGCCTAAAACACAGAAGAAACGTATCCTTCAATCTGCTCTGCTGTGCGTTTGTTCAGCTAAGTGAGTTAAATCTCCCTTTAGATTCAGGAGTTAGAAACACGTTTCTGGTAAGAGCTGCGTTTGGACATTTCTCAGTGAATGGGAGTATATGCTGTAAGGAGAACTGTCTGCTTCTAAAACCAAAACGGAGCTACCTAACAGAACGGTCTTCAATGTGTGCATTCAACTTACAGAGTTAAACTCGTGTGTTGAAGGGGAAGTCTGGAAACGCTTTCTGTGGAGAGATCTCAAAACAGGCATTTCCAGGCATTTCCAGCACTATTCCCGCATATAACGAAATAGCAGTAAAACTCTGCCTAAAACACAGAAGAAACGTATCCTTCAATCTGCTCTGCTGTGCGTTTGTTCAGCTAAGTGAGTTAAATCTCCCTTTAGATTCAGGAGTTAGAAACACGTTTCTGGTAAGAGCTGCGTTTGGACATTTCTCAGTGAATGGGAGTATATGCTGTAAGGAGAACTGTCTGCTTCTAAAACCAAAACGGAGCTACCTAACAGAACGGTCTTCAATGTGTGCATTCAACTTACAGAGTTAAACTCGTGTGTTGAAGGGGAAGTCTGGAAACGCTTTCTGTGGAGAGATCTCAAAACAGGCATTTCCAGGCATTTCCAGCACTATTCCCGCATATAACGAAATAGCAGTAAAACTCTGCCTAAAACACAGAAGAAACGTATCCTTCAATCTGCTCTGCGGTGCGTTTGTTCAGCTAAGTGAGTTAAATCTCCCTTTAGATTCAGGAGTTAGAAACACGTTTCTGGTAAGAGCTGCGTTTGGACATTTCTCAGTGAATGGGAGTATATGCTGTAAGGAGAACTGTCTGCTTCTAAAACCAAAACGGAGCTACCTAACAGAACGGTCTTCAATGTGTGCATTCAACTTACAGAGTTAAACTCGTGTGTTGAAGGGGAAGTCTGGAAACGCTTTCTGTGGAGAGATCTCAAAACAGGCATTTCCAGCACTATTCCCGCATATAACGAAATAGCAGTAAAACTCTGCCTAAAACACAGAAGAAACGTATCCTTCAATCTGCTCTGCTGTGCGTTTGTTCAGCTAAGTGAGTTAAATCTCCCTTTAGATTCAGGAGTTAGAAACACGTTTCTGGTAAGTGCTGCGTTTGGACATTTCTCAGTGAATGGGAGTATATGCTGTAAGGAGAACTGTCTGCTTCTAAAACCAAAACGGAGCTACCTAACAGAACGGTCTTCAATGTGTGCATTCAACTTACAGAGTTAAACTCGTGTGTTGAAGGGGAAGTCTGGAAACGCTTTCTGTGGAGAGATCTCAAAACAGGCATTTCCAGCACTATTCCCGCATATAACGAAATAGCAGTAAAACTCTGCCTAAAACACAGAAGAAACGTATCCTTCAATCTGCTCTGCTGTGCGTTTGTTCAGCTAAGTGAGTTAAATCTCCCTTTAGATTCAGGAGTTAGAAACACGTTTATGGTAAGAGCTGCGTTTGGACATTTCTCAGTGAATGGGAGTATATGCTGTAAGGAGAACTGTCTGCTTCTAAAACCAAAACGGAGCTACCTAACAGAACGGTCTTCAATGTGTGCATTCAACTTACAGAGTTAAACTCGTGTGTTGAAGGGGAAGTCTGGAAACGCTTTCTGTGGAGAGATCTCAAAACAGGCATTTCCAGCACTATTCCCGCATATAACGAAATAGCAGTAAAACTCTGCCTAAAACACAGAAGAAACGTATCCTTCAATCTGCTCTGCTGTGCGTTTGTTCAGCTAAGTGAGTTAAATCTCCCTTTAGATTCAGGAGTTAGAAACACGTTTCTGGTAAGAGCTGCGTTTGGACATTTCTCAGTGAATGGGAGTATATGCTGTAAGGAGAACTGTCTGCTTCTAAAACCAAAACGGAGCTACCTAACAGAACGGTCTTCAATGTGTGCATTCAACTTACAGAGTTAAACTCGTGTGTTGAAGGGGAAGTCTGGAAACGCTTTCTGTGGAGAGATCTCAAAACAGGCATTTCCAGCACTATTCCCGCATATAACGAAATAGCAGTAAAACTCTGCCTAAAACACAGAAGAAACGTATCCTTCAATCTGCTCTGCTGTGCGTTTGTTCAGCTAAGTGAGTTAAATCTCCCTTTAGATTCAGGAGTTAGAAACACGTTTCTGGTAAGTGCTGCGTTTGGACATTTCTCAGTGAATGGGAGTATATGCTGTAAGGAGAACTGTCTGCTTCTAAAACCAAAACGGAGCTACCTAACAGAACGGTCTTCAATGTGTGCATTCAACTTACAGAGTTAAACTCGTGTGTTGAAGGGGAAGTCTGGAAACGCTTTCTGTGGAGAGATCTCAAAACAGGCATTTCCAGCACTATTCCCGCATATAACGAAATAGCAGTAAAACTCTGCCTAAAACACAGAAGAAACGTATCCTTCAATCTGCTCTGCTGTGCGTTTGTTCAGCTAAGTGAGTTAAATCTCCCTTTAGATTCAGGAGTTAGAAACACGTTTCTGGTAAGAGCTGCGTTTGGACATTTCTCAGTGAATGGGAGTATATGCTGTAAGGAGAACTGTCTGCTTCTAAAACCAAAACGGAGCTACCTAACAGAACGGTCTTCAATGTGTGCATTCAACTTACAGAGTTAAACTCGTGTGTTGAAGGGGAAGTCTGGAAACGCTTTCTGTGGAGAGATCTCAAAACAGGCATTTCCAGGCATTTCCAGCACTATTCCCGCATATAACGAAATAGCAGTAAAACTCTGCCTAAAACACAGAAGAAACGTATCCTTCAATCTGCTCTGCTGTGCGTTTGTTCAGCTAAGTGAGTTAAATCTCCCTTTAGATTCAGGAGTTAGAAACACGTTTCTGGTAAGAGCTGCGTTTGGACATTTCTCAGTGAATGGGAGTATATGCTGTAAGGAGAACTGTCTGCTTCTAAAACCAAAACGGAGCTACCTAACAGAACGGTCTTCAATGTGTGCATTCAACTTACAGAGTTAAACTCGTGTGTTGAAGGGGAAGTCTGGAAACGCTTTCTGTGGAGAGATCTCAAAACAGGCATTTCCAGCACTATTCCCGCATATAACGAAATAGCAGTAAAACTCTGCCTAAAACACAGAAGAAACGTATCCTTCAATCTGCTCTGCTGTGCGTTTGTTCAGCTAAGTGAGTTAAATCTCCCTTTAGATTCAGGAGTTAGAAACACGTTTCTGGTAAGAGCTGCGTTTGGACATTTCTCAGTGAATGGGAGTATATGCTGTAAGGAGAACTGTCTGCTTCTAAAACCAAAACGGAGCTACCTAACAGAACGGTCTTCAATGTGTGCATTCAACTTACAGAGTTAAACTCGTGTGTTGAAGGGGAAGTCTGGAAACGCTTTCTGTGGAGAGATCTCAAAACAGGCATTTCCAGGCATTTCCAGCACTATTCCCGCATATAACGAAATAGCAGTAAAACTCTGCCTAAAACACAGAAGAAACGTATCCTTCAATCTGCTCTGCTGTGCGTTTGTTCAGCTAAGTGAGTTAAATCTCCCTTTAGATTCAGGAGTTAGAAACACGTTTCTGGTAAGAGCTGCGTTTGGACATTTCTCTGTGAATGGGAGTATATGCTGTAAGGAGAACTGTCTGCTTCTAAAACCAAAACGGAGCTACCTAACAGAACGGTCTTCAATGTGTGCATTCAACTTACAGAGTTAAACTCGTGTGTTGAAGGGGAAGTCTGGAAACGCTTTCTGTGGAGAGATCTCAAAACAGGCATTTCCAGGCATTTCCAGCACTATTCCCGCATATAACGAAATAGCAGTAAAACTCTGCCTAAAACACAGAAGAAACGTATCCTTCAATCTGCTCTGCTGTGCGTTTGTTCAGCTAAGTGAGTTAAATCTCCCTTTAGATTCAGGAGTTAGAAACACGTTTCTGGTAAGAGCTGCGTTTGGACATTTCTCAGTGAATGGGAGTATATGCTGTAAGGAGAACTGTCTGCTTCTAAAACCAAAACGGAGCTACCTAACAGAACGGTCTTCAATGTGTGCATTCAACTTACAGAGTTAAACTCGTGTGTTGAAGGGGAAGTCTGGAAACGCTTTCTGTGGAGAGATCTCAAAACAGGCATTTCCAGCACTATTCCCGCATATAACGAAATAGCAGTAAAACTCTGCCTAAAACACAGAAGAAACGTATCCTTCAATCTGCTCTGCTGTGCGTTTGTTCAGCTAAGTGAGTTAAATCTCCCTTTAGATTCAGGAGTTAGAAACACGTTTCTGGTAAGAGCTGCGTTTGGACATTTCTCAGTGAATGGGAGTATATGCTGTAAGGAGAACTGTCTGCTTCTAAAACCAAAACGGAGCTACCTAACAGAACGGTCTTCAATGTGTGCATTCAACTTACAGAGTTAAACTCGTGTGTTGAAGGGGAAGTCTGGAAACGCTTTCTGTGGAGAGATCTCAAAAGAGGCATTTCCAGGCATTTCCAGCACTATTCCCGCATATAACGAAATAGCAGTAAAACTCTGCCTAAAACACAGAAGAAACGTATCCTTCAATCTGCTCTGCTGTGCGTTTGTTCAGCTAAGTGAGTTAAATCTCCCTTTAGATTCAGGAGTTAGAAACACGTTTCTGGTAAGAGCTGCGTTTGGACATTTCTCAGTGAATGGGAGTATATGCTGTAAGGAGAACTGTCTGCTTCTAAAACCAAAACGGAGCTACCTAACAGAACGGTCTTCAATGTGTGCATTCAACTTACAGAGTTAAACTCGTGTGTTGAAGGGGAAGTCTGGAAACGCTTTCTGTGGAGAGATCTCAAAACAGGCATTTCCAGGCATTTCCAGCACTATTCCCGCATATAACGAAATAGCAGTAAAACTCTGCCTAAAACACAGAAGAAACGTATCCTTCAATCTGCTCTGCGGTGCGTTTGTTCAGCTAAGTGAGTTAAATCTCCCTTTAGATTCAGGAGTTAGAAACACGTTTCTGGTAAGAGCTGCGTTTGGACATTTCTCAGTGAATGGGAGTATATGCTGTAAGGAGAACTGTCTGCTTCTAAAACCAAAACGGAGCTACCTAACAGAACGGTCTTCAATGTGTGCATTCAACTTACAGAGTTAAACTCGTGTGTTGAAGGGGAAGTCTGGAAACGCTTTCTGTGGAGAGATCTCAAAACAGGCATTTCCAGCACTATTCCCGCATATAACGAAATAGCAGTAAAACTCTGCCTAAAACACAGAAGAAACGTATCCTTCAATCTGCTCTGCTGTGCGTTTGTTCAGCTAAGTGAGTTAAATCTCCCTTTAGATTCAGGAGTTAGAAACACGTTTCTGGTAAGTGCTGCGTTTGGACATTTCTCAGTGAATGGGAGTATATGCTGTAAGGAGAACTGTCTGCTTCTAAAACCAAAACGGAGCTACCTAACAGAACGGTCTTCAATGTGTGCATTCAACTTACAGAGTTAAACTCGTGTGTTGAAGGGGAAGTCTGGAAACGCTTTCTGTGGAGAGATCTCAAAACAGGCATTTCCAGCACTATTCCCGCATATAACGAAATAGCAGTAAAACTCTGCCTAAAACACAGAAGAAACGTATCCTTCAATCTGCTCTGCTGTGCGTTTGTTCAGCTAAGTGAGTTAAATCTCCCTTTAGATTCAGGAGTTAGAAACACGTTTCTGGTAAGAGCTGCGTTTGGACATTTCTCAGTGAATGGGAGTATATGCTGTAAGGAGAACTGTCTGCTTCTAAAACCAAAACGGAGCTACCTAACAGAACGGTCTTCAATGTGTGCATTCAACTTACAGAGTTAAACTCGTGTGTTGAAGGGGAAGTCTGGAAACGCTTTCTGTGGAGAGATCTCAAAACAGGCATTTCCAGCACTATTCCCGCATATAACGAAATAGCAGTAAAACTCTGCCTAAAACACAGAAGAAACGTATCCTTCAATCTGCTCTGCTGTGCGTTTGTTCAGCTAAGTGAGTTAAATCTCCCTTTAGATTCAGGAGTTAGAAACACGTTTCTGGTAAGAGCTGCGTTTGGACATTTCTCAGTGAATGGGAGTATATGCTGTAAGGAGAACTGTCTGCTTCTAAAACCAAAACGGAGCTACCTAACAGAACGGTCTTCAATGTGTGCATTCAACTTACAGAGTTAAACTCGTGTGTTGAAGGGGAAGTCTGGAAACGCTTTCTGTGGAGAGATCTCAAAACAGGCATTTCCAGCACTATTCCCGCATATAACGAAATAGCAGTAAAACTCTGCCTAAAACACAGAAGAAACGTATCCTTCAATCTGCTCTGCTGTGCGTTTGTTCAGCTAAGTGAGTTAAATCTCCCTTTAGATTCAGGAGTTAGAAACACGTTTCTGGTAAGAGCTGCGTTTGGACATTTCTCAGTGAATGGGATTATATGCTGTAAGGAGAACTGTCTGCTTCTAAAACCAAAACGGAGCTACCTAACAGAACGGTCTTCAATGTGTGCATTCAACTTACAGAGTTAAACTCGTGTGTTGAAGGGGAAGTCTG
This sequence comes from Saguinus oedipus, assembly GCA_031835075.1. Classification (NCBI taxonomy): domain Eukaryota; kingdom Metazoa; phylum Chordata; class Mammalia; order Primates; family Cebidae; genus Saguinus; species Saguinus oedipus. The sequence goes on along the minus strand of JASSZA010000370.1, from coordinate 142,359 downwards.
GAAACGCTTTCTGTGGAGAGATCTCAAAACAGGCATTTCCAGCACTATTCCCGCATATAACGAAATAGCAGTAAAACTCTGCCTAAAACACAGAAGAAACGTATCCTTCAATATGCTCTGCTGTGCGTTTGTTCAGCTAAGTGAGTTAAATCTCCCTTTAGATTCAGGAGTTAGAAACACGTTTCTGGTAAGAGCTGCGTTTGGACATTTCTCTGTGAATGGGAGTATATGCTGTAAGGAGAACTGTCTGCTTCTAAAACCAAAACGGAGCTACCTAACAGAACGGTCTTCAATGTGTGCATTCAACTTACAGAGTTAAACTCGTGTGTTGAAGGGGAAGTCTGGAAACGCTTTCTGTGGAGAGATCTCAAAACAGGCATTTCCAGCACTATTCCCGCATATAACGAAATAGCAGTAAAACTCTGCCTAAAACACAGAAGAAACGTATCCTTCAATCTGCTCTGCTGTGCGTTTGTTCAGCTAAGTGAGTTAAATCTCCCTTTAGATTCAGGAGTTAGAAACACGTTTCTGGTAAGAGCTGCGTTTGGACATTTCTCAGTGAATGGGAGTATATGCTGTAAGGAGAACTGTCTGCTTCTAAAACCAAAACGGAGCTACCTAACAGAACGGTCTTCAATGTGTGCATTCAACTTACAGAGTTAAACTCGTGTGTTGAAGGGGAAGTCTGGAAACGCTTTCTGTGGAGAGATCTCAAAACAGGCATTTCCAGCACTATTCCCGCATATAACGAAATAGCAGTAAAACTCTGCCTAAAACACAGAAGAAACGTATCCTTCAATCTGCTCTGCTGTGCGTTTGTTCAGCTAAGTGAGTTAAATCTCCCTTTAGATTCAGGAGTTAGAAACACGTTTCTGGTAAGAGCTGCGTTTGGACATTTCTCAGTGAATGGGAGTATACGCTGTAAGGAGAACTGTCTGCTTCTAAAACCAAAACGGAGCTACCTAACAGAACGGTCTTCAATGTGTGCATTCAACTTACAGAGTTAAACTCGTGTGTTGAAGGGGAAGTCTGGAAACGCTTTCTGTGGAGAGATCTCAAAAGAGGCATTTCCAGGCATTTCCAGCACTATTCCCGCATATAACGAAATAGCAGTAAAACTCTGCCTAAAACACAGAAGAAACGTATCCTTCAATCTGCTCTGCTGTGCGTTTGTTCAGCTAAGTGAGTTAAATCTCCCTTTAGATTCAGGAGTTAGAAACACGTTTCTGGTAAGAGCTGCGTTTGGACATTTCTCAGTGAATGGGAGTATATGCTGTAAGGAGAACTGTCTGCTTCTAAAACCAAAACGGAGCTACCTAACAGAACGGTCTTCAATGTGTGCATTCAACTTACAGAGTTAAACTCGTGTGTTGAAGGGGAAGTCTGGAAACGCTTTCTGTGGAGAGATCTCAAAACAGGCATTTCCAGGCATTTCCAGCACTATTCCCGCATATAACGAAATAGCAGTAAAACTCTGCCTAAAACACAGAAGAAACGTATCCTTCAATCTGCTCTGCGGTGCGTTTGTTCAGCTAAGTGAGTTAAATCTCCCTTTAGATTCAGGAGTTAGAAACACGTTTCTGGTAAGAGCTGCGTTTGGACATTTCTCAGTGAATGGGAGTATATGCTGTAAGGAGAACTGTCTGCTTCTAAAACCAAAACGGAGCTACCTAACAGAACGGTCTTCAATGTGTGCATTCAACTTACAGAGTTAAACTCGTGTGTTGAAGGGGAAGTCTGGAAACGCTTTCTGTGGAGAGATCTCAAAACAGGCATTTCCAGCACTATTCCCGCATATAACGAAATAGCAGTAAAACTCTGCCTAAAACACAGAAGAAACGTATCCTTCAATCTGCTCTGCTGTGCGTTTGTTCAGCTAAGTGAGTTAAATCTCCCTTTAGATTCAGGAGTTAGAAACACGTTTCTGGTAAGTGCTGCGTTTGGACATTTCTCAGTGAATGGGAGTATATGCTGTAAGGAGAACTGTCTGCTTCTAAAACCAAAACGGAGCTACCTAACAGAACGGTCTTCAATGTGTGCATTCAACTTACAGAGTTAAACTCGTGTGTTGAAGGGGAAGTCTGGAAACGCTTTCTGTGGAGAGATCTCAAAACAGGCATTTCCAGCACTATTCCCGCATATAACGAAATAGCAGTAAAACTCTGCCTAAAACACAGAAGAAACGTATCCTTCAATCTGCTCTGCTGTGCGTTTGTTCAGCTAAGTGAGTTAAATCTCCCTTTAGATTCAGGAGTTAGAAACACGTTTATGGTAAGAGCTGCGTTTGGACATTTCTCAGTGAATGGGAGTATATGCTGTAAGGAGAACTGTCTGCTTCTAAAACCAAAACGGAGCTACCTAACAGAACGGTCTTCAATGTGTGCATTCAACTTACAGAGTTAAACTCGTGTGTTGAAGGGGAAGTCTGGAAACGCTTTCTGTGGAGAGATCTCAAAACAGGCATTTCCAGCACTATTCCCGCATATAACGAAATAGCAGTAAAACTCTGCCTAAAACACAGAAGAAACGTATCCTTCAATCTGCTCTGCTGTGCGTTTGTTCAGCTAAGTGAGTTAAATCTCCCTTTAGATTCAGGAGTTAGAAACACGTTTCTGGTAAGAGCTGCGTTTGGACATTTCTCAGTGAATGGGAGTATATGCTGTAAGGAGAACTGTCTGCTTCTAAAACCAAAACGGAGCTACCTAACAGAACGGTCTTCAATGTGTGCATTCAACTTACAGAGTTAAACTCGTGTGTTGAAGGGGAAGTCTGGAAACGCTTTCTGTGGAGAGATCTCAAAACAGGCATTTCCAGCACTATTCCCGCATATAACGAAATAGCAGTAAAACTCTGCCTAAAACACAGAAGAAACGTATCCTTCAATCTGCTCTGCTGTGCGTTTGTTCAGCTAAGTGAGTTAAATCTCCCTTTAGATTCAGGAGTTAGAAACACGTTTCTGGTAAGTGCTGCGTTTGGACATTTCTCAGTGAATGGGAGTATATGCTGTAAGGAGAACTGTCTGCTTCTAAAACCAAAACGGAGCTACCTAACAGAACGGTCTTCAATGTGTGCATTCAACTTACAGAGTTAAACTCGTGTGTTGAAGGGGAAGTCTGGAAACGCTTTCTGTGGAGAGATCTCAAAACAGGCATTTCCAGGCATTTCCAGCACTATTCCCGCATATAACGAAATAGCAGTAAAACTCTGCCTAAAACACAGAAGAAACGTATCCTTCAATCTGCTCTGCTGTGCGTTTGTTCAGCTAAGTGAGTTAAATCTCCCTTTAGATTCAGGAGTTAGAAACACGTTTCTGGTAAGAGCTGCGTTTGGACATTTCTCAGTGAATGGGAGTATATGCTGTAAGGAGAACTGTCTGCTTCTAAAACCAAAACGGAGCTACCTAACAGAACGGTCTTCAATGTGTGCATTCAACTTACAGAGTTAAACTCGTGTGTTGAAGGGGAAGTCTGGAAACGCTTTCTGTGGAGAGATCTCAAAACAGGCATTTCCAGCACTATTCCCGCATATAACGAAATAGCAGTAAAACTCTGCCTAAAACACAGAAGAAACGTATCCTTCAATCTGCTCTGCTGTGCGTTTGTTCAGCTAAGTGAGTTAAATCTCCCTTTAGATTCAGGAGTTAGAAACACGTTTCTGGTAAGAGCTGCATTTGGACATTTCTCAGTGAATGGGAGTATATGCTGTAAGGAGAACTGTCTGCTTCTAAAACCAAAACGGAGCTACCTAACAGAACGGTCTTCAATGTGTGCATTCAACTTACAGAGTTAAACTCGTGTGTTGAAGGGGAAGTCTGGAAACGCTTTCTGTGGAGAGATCTCGAAACAGGGATTTCCAGCACTATTCCCGCATATAACGAAATAGCAGTAAAACTCTGCCTAAAACACAGAAGAAACGTATCCTTCAATCTGCTCTGCTGTGCGTTTGTTCAGCTAAGTGAGTTAAATCTCCCTTTAGATTCAGGAGTTAGAAACACGTTTCTGGTAAGAGCTGCGTTTGGACATTTCTCAGTGAATGGGAGTATATGCTGTAAGGAGAACTGTCTGCTTCTAAAACCAAAACGGAGCTACCTAACAGAACGGTCTTCAATGTGTGCATTCAACTTACAGAGTTAAACTCGTGTGTTGAAGGGGAAGTCTGGAAACGCTTTCTGTGGAGAGATCTCAAAACAGGCATTTCCAGCACTATTCCCGCATATAACGAAATAGCAGTAAAACTCTGCCTAAAACACAGAAGAAACGTATCCTTCAATCTGCTCTGCTGTGCGTTTGTTCAGCTAAGTGAGTTAAATCTCCCTTTAGATTCAGGAGTTAGAAACACGTTTCTGGTAAGAGCTGCGTTTGGACATTTCTCTGTGAATGGGAGTATATGCTGTAATGAGAACTGTCTGCTTCTAAAACAAAACGGAGCTACCTAACAGAACGGTCTTCAATGTGTGCATTCAACTTACAGAGTTAAACTCGTGTGTTGAAGGGGAAGTCTGGAAACGCTTTCTGTGGAGAGATCTCAAAACAGGCATTTCCAGCACTATTCCCGCATATAACGAAATAGCAGTAAAACTCTGCCTAAAACACAGAAGAAACGTATCCTTCAATCTGCTCTGCTGTGCGTTTGTTCAGCTAAGTGAGTTAAATCTCCCTTTAGATTCAGGAGTTAGAAACACGTTTCTGGTAAGAGCTGCGTTTGGACATTTCTCAGTGAATGGGAGTATATGCTGTAAGGAGAACTGTCTGCTTCTAAAACCAAAACGGAGCTACCTAACAGAACGGTCTTCAATGTGTGCATTCAACTTACAGAGTTAAACTCGTGTGTTGAAGGGGAAGTCTGGAAACGCTTTCTGTGGAGAGATCTCAAAACAGGCATTTCCAGCACTATTCCCGCATATAACGAAATAGCAGTAAAACTCTGCCTAAAACACAGAAGAAACGTATCCTTCAATCTGCTCTGCTGTGCGTTTGTTCAGCTAAGTGAGTTAAATCTCCCTTTAGATTCAGGAGTTAGAAACACGTTTCTGGTAAGAGCTGCGTTTGGACATTTCTCAGTGAATGGGAGTATATGCTGTAAGGAGAACTGTCTGCTTCTAAAACCAAAACGGAGCTACCTAACAGAACGGTCTTCAATGTGTGCATTCAACGTACAGAGTTAAACTCGTGTGTTGAAGGGGAAGTCTGGAAACGCTTTCTGTGGAGTGATCTCAAAACAGGCATTTCCAGCACTATTCCCGCATATAACGAAATAGCAGTAAAACTCTGCCTAAAACACAGAAGAAACGTATCCTTCAATCTGCTCTGCTGTGCGTTTGTTCAGCTAAGTGAGTTAAATCTCCCTTTAGATTCAGGAGTTAGAAACACGTTTCTGGTAAGAGCTGCGTTTGGACATTTCTCCGTGAATGGGAGTATATGCTGTAAGGAGAACTGTCTGCTTCTAAAACCAAAACGGAGCTACCTAACAGAACGGTCTTCAATGTGTGCATTCAACTTACAGAGTTAAACTCGTGTGTTGAAGGGGAAGTCTGGAAACGCTTTCTGTGGAGAGATCTCAAAACAGGCATTTCCAGCACTATTCCCGCATATAACGAAATAGCACTAAAACTCTGCCTAGAACACAGAAGAAACGTATCCTTCAATCTGCTCTGCTGTGCGTTTGTTCAGCTAAGTGAGTTAAATCTCCCTTTAGATTCAGGAGTTAGAAACACGTTTCTGGTAAGAGCTGCGTTTGGACATTTCTCAGTGAATGGGAGTATATGCTGTAAGGAGAACTGTCTGCTTCTAAAACCAAAACGGAGCTACCTAACAGAACGGTCTTCAATGTGTGCATTCAACTTACAGAGTTAAACTCGTGTGTTGAAGGGGAAGTCTGGAAACGCTTTCTGTGGAGAGATCTCAAAACAGGCATTTCAAGCACTATTCCCGCATATAACGAAATAGCAGTAAAACTGTCTAAAACACAGAAGAAACGTATCCTTCAATCTGCTCTGCTGTGCGTTTGTTCAGCTAAGTGAGTTAAATCTCCCTTTAGATTCAGGAGTTAGAAACACGTTTCTGGTAAGAGCTGCGTTTGGACATTTCTCAGTGAATGGGAGTATATGCTGTAAGGAGAACTGTCTGCTTCTAAAACCAAAACGGAGCTACCTAACAGAACGGTCTTCAATGTGTGCATTCAACTTACAGAGTTAAACTCGTGTGTTGAAGGGGAAGTCTGGAAACGCTTTCTGTGGAGAGATCACAAAACAGGCATTTCCAGCACTATTCCCGCATATAACGAAATAGCAGTAAAACTCTGCCTAAAACACAGAAGAAACGTATCCTTCAATCTGCTCTGCTGTGCGTTTGTTCAGCTAAGTGAGTTAAATCTCCCTTTAGATTCAGGAGTTAGAAACACGTTTCTGGTAAGAGCTGCGTTTGGACATTTCTCAGTGAATGGGAGTATATGCTGTAAGGAGAACTGTCTGCTTCTAAAACCAAAACGGAGCTACCTAACAGAACGGTCTTCAATGTGTGCATTCAACTTACAGAGTTAAACTCGTGTGTTGAAGGGGAAGTCTGGAAACGCTTTCTGTGGAGAGATCTCAAAACAGGCATTTCCAGCACTATTCCCGCATATAACGAAATAGCAGTAAAACTCTGCCTAAAACACAGAAGAAACGTATCCTTCAATCTGCTCTGCTGTGCGTTTGTTCAGCTAAGTGAGTTAAATCTCCCTTTAGATTCAGGAGTTAGAAACACGTTTCTGGTAAGAGCTGCGTTTGGACATTTCTCTGTGAATGGGAGTATATGCTGTAAGGAGAACTGTCTGCTTCTAAAACCAAAACGGAGCTACCTAACAGAACGGTCTTCAATGTGTGCATTCAACTTACAGAGTTAAACTCGTGTGTTGAAGGGGAAGTCTGGAAACGCTTTCTGTGGAGAGATCTCAAAACAGGCATTTCCAGCACTATTCCCGCATATAACGAAATAGCAGTAAAACTCTGCCTAAAACACAGAAGAAACGTATCCTTCAATCTGCTCTGTTGTGCGTTTGTTCAGCTAAGTGAGTTAAATCTCCCTTTAGATTCAGGAGTTAGAAACACGTTTCTGGTAAGAGCTGCGTTTGGACATTTCTCAGTGAATGGGAGTATATGCTGTAAGGAGAACTGTCTGCTTCTAAAACCAAAACGGAGCTACCTAACAGAACGGTCTTCAATGTGTGCATTCAACTTACAGAGTTAAACTCGTGTGTTGAAGGGGAAGTCTGGAAACGCTTTCTGTGGAGAGATCTCAAAACAGGCATTTCCAGCACTATTCCCGCATATAACGAAATAGCAGTAAAACTCTGCCTAAAACACAGAAGAAACGTATCCTTCAATCTGCTCTGCTGTGCGTTTGTTCAGCTAAGTGAGTTAAATCTCCCTTTAGATTCAGGAGTTAGAAACACGTTTCTGGTAAGAGCTGCGTTTGGACATTTCTCAGTGAATGGGAGTATATGCTGTAAGGAGAACTGTCTGCTTCTAAAACCAAAACGGAGCTACCTAACAGAACGGTCTTCAATGTGTGCATTCAACTTACAGAGTTAAACTCGTGTGTTGAAGGGGAAGTCTGGAAACGCTTTCTGTGGAGAGATCTCAAAACAGGCATTTCCAGCACTATTCCCGCATATAACGAAATAGCAGTAAAACTCTGCCTAAAACACAGAAGAAACGTATCCTTCAATCTGCTCTGCTGTGCGTTTGTTCAGCTAAGTGAGTTAAATCTCCCTTTAGATTCAGGAGTTAGAAACACGTTTCTGGTAAGAGCTGCGTTTGGACATTTCTCCGTGAATGGGAGTATATGCTGTAAGGAGAACTGTCTGCTTCTAAAACCAAAACGGAGCTACCTAACAGAACGGTCTTCAATGTGTGCATTCAACTTACAGAGTTAAACTCGTGTGTTGAAGGGGAAGTCTGGAAACGCTTTCTGTGGAGAGATCTCAAAACAGGCATTTCCAGCACTATTCCCGCATATAACGAAATAGCACTAAAACTCTGCCTAGAACACAGAAGAAACGTATCCTTCAATCTGCTCTGCTGTGCGTTTGTTCAGCTAAGTGAGTTAAATCTCCCTTTAGATTCAGGAGTTAGAAACACGTTTCTGGTAAGAGCTGCGTTTGGACATTTCTCAGTGAATGGGAGTATATGCTGTAAGGAGAACTGTCTGCTTCTAAAACCAAAACGGAGCTACCTAACAGAACGGTCTTCAATGTGTGCATTCAACTTACAGAGTTAAACTCGTGTGTTGAAGGGGAAGTCTGGAAACGCTTTCTGTGGAGAGATCTCAAAACAGGCATTTCAAGCACTATTCCCGCATATAACGAAATAGCAGTAAAACTCTGTCTAAAACACAGAAGAAACGTATCCTTCAATCTGCTCTGCTGTGCGTTTGTTCAGCTAAGTGAGTTAAATCTCCCTTTAGATTCAGGAGTTAGAAACACGTTTCTGGTAAGAGCTGCGTTTGGACATTTCTCAGTGAATGGGAGTATATGCTGTAAGGAGAACTGTCTGCTTCTAAAACCAAAACGGAGCTACCTAACAGAACGGTCTTCAATGTGTGCATTCAACTTACAGAGTTAAACTCGTGTGTTGAAGGGGAAGTCTGGAAACGCTTTCTGTGGAGAGATCACAAAACAGGCATTTCCAGCACTATTCCCGCATATAACGAAATAGCAGTAAAACTCTGCCTAAAACACAGAAGAAACGTATCCTTCAATCTGCTCTGCTGTGCGTTTGTTCAGCTAAGTGAGTTAAATCTCCCTTTAGATTCAGGAGTTAGAAACACGTTTCTGGTAAGAGCTGCGTTTGGACATTTCTCAGTGAATGGGAGTATATGCTGTAAGGAGAACTGTCTGCTTCTAAAACCAAAACGGAGCTACCTAACAGAACGGTCTTCAATGTGTGCATTCAACTTACAGAGTTAAACTCGTGTGTTGAAGGGGAAGTCTGGAAACGCTTTCTGTGGAGAGATCTCAAAACAGGCATTTCCAGCACTATTCCCGCATATAACGAAATAGCAGTAAAACTCTGCCTAAAACACAGAAGAAACGTATCCTTCAATCTGCTCTGCTGTGCGTTTGTTCAGCTAAGTGAGTTAAATCTCCCTTTAGATTCAGGAGTTAGAAACACGTTTCTGGTAAGAGCTGCGTTTGGACATTTCTCTGTGAATGGGAGTATATGCTGTAAGGAGAACTGTCTGCTTCTAAAACCAAAACGGAGCTACCTAACAGAACGGTCTTCAATGTGTGCATTCAACTTACAGAGTTAAACTCGTGTGTTGAAGGGGAAGTCTGGAAACGCTTTCTGTGGAGAGATCTCAAAACAGGCATTTCCAGCACTATTCCCGCATATAACGAAATAGCAGTAAAACTCTGCCTAAAACACAGAAGAAACGTATCCTTCAATCTGCTCTGCTGTGCGTTTGTTCAGCTAAGTGAGTTAAATCTCCCTTTAGATTCAGGAGTTAGAAACACGTTTCTGGTAAGAGCTGCGTTTGGACATTTCTCAGTGAATGGGAGTATATGCTGTAAGGAGAACTGTCTGCTTCTAAAACCAAAACGGAGCTACCTAACAGAACGGTCTTCAATGTGTGCATTCAACTTACAGAGTTAAACTCGTGTGTTGAAGGGGAAGTCTGGAAACGCTTTCTGTGGAGAGATCTCAAAACAGGCATTTCCAGCACTATTCCCGCATATAACGAAATAGCAGTAAAACTCTGCCTAAAACACAGAAGAAACGTATCCTTCAATCTGCTCTGCTGTGCGTTTGTTCAGCTAAGTGAGTTAAATCTCCCTTTAGATTCAGGAGTTAGAAACACGTTTCTGGTAAGTGCTGCGTTTGGACATTTCTCAGTGAATGGGAGTATATGCTGTAAGGAGAACTGTCTGCTTCTAAAACCAAAACGGAGCTACCTAACAGAACGGTCTTCAATGTGTGCATTCAACTTACAGAGTTAAACTCGTGTGTTGAAGGGGAAGTCTGGAAACGCTTTCTGTGGAGAGATCTCAAAACAGGCATTTCCAGCACTATTCCCGCATATAACGAAATAGCAGTAAAACTCTGCCTAAAACACAGAAGAAACGTATCCTTCAATCTGCTCTGCTGTGCGTTTGTTCAGCTAAGTGAGTTAAATCTCCCTTTAGATTCAGGAGTTAGAAACACGTTTCTGGTAAGAGCTGCGTTTGGACATTTCTCCGTGAATGGGAGTATATGCTGTAAGGAGAACTGTCTGCTTCTAAAACCAAAACGGAGCTACCTAACAGAACGGTCTTCAATGTGTGCATTCAACTTACAGAGTTAAACTCGTGTGTTGAAGGGGAAGTCTGGAAACGCTTTCTGTGGAGAGATCTCAAAACAGGCATTTCCAGCACTATTCCCGCATATAACGAAATAGCACTAAAACTCTGCCTAGAACACAGAAGAAACGTATCCTTCAATCTGCTCTGCTGTGCGTTTGTTCAGCTAAGTGAGTTAAATCTCCCTTTAGATTCAGGAGTTAGAAACACGTTTCTGGTAAGAGCTGCGTTTGGACATTTCTCAGTGAATGGGAGTATATGCTGTAAGGAGAACTGTCTGCTTCTAAAACCAAAACGGAGCTACCTAACAGAACGGTCTTCAATGTGTGCATTCAACTTACAGAGTTAAACTCGTGTGTTGAAGGGGAAGTCTGGAAACGCTTTCTGTGGAGAGATCTCAAAACAGGCATTTCCAGCACTATTCCCGCATATAACGAAATAGCAGTAAAACTCTGCCTAAAACACAGAAGAAACGTATCCTTCAATCTGCTCTGCTGTGCGTTTGTTCAGCTAAGTGAGTTAAATCTCCCTTTAGATTCAGGAGTTAGAAACACGTTTCTGGTAAGAGCTGCGTTTGGACATTTCTCTGTGAATGGGAGTATATGCTGTAAGGAGAACTGTCTGCTTCTAAAACCAAAACGGAGCTACCTAACAGAACGGTCTTCAATGTGTGCATTCAACTTACAGAGTTAAACTCGTGTGTTGAAGGGGAAGTCTGGAAACGCTTTCTGTGGAGAGATCTCAAAACAGGCATTTCCAGCACTATTCCCGCATATAACGAAATAGCAGTAAAACTCTGCCTAAAACACAGAAGAAACGTATCCTTCAATCTGCTCTGCTGTGCGTTTGTTCAGCTAAGTGAGTTAAATCTCCCTTTAGATTCAGGAGTTAGAAACACGTTTCTGGTAAGAGCTGCGTTTGGACATTTCTCAGTGAATGGGAGTATATGCTGTAAGGAGAACTGTCTGCTTCTAAAACCAAAACGGAGCTACCTAACAGAACGGTCTTCAATGTGTGCATTCAACTTACAGAGTTAAACTCGTGTGTTGAAGGGGAAGTCTGGAAACGCTTTCTGTGGAGAGATCTCAAAACAGGCATTTCCAGCACTATTCCCGCATATAACGAAATAGCAGTAAAACTCTGCCTAAAACACAGAAGAAACGTATCCTTCAATCTGCTCTGCTGTGCGTTTGTTCAGCTAAGTGAGTTAAATCTCCCTTTAGATTCAGGAGTTAGAAACACGTTTCTGGTAAGTGCTGCGTTTGGACATTTCTCAGTGAATGGGAGTATATGCTGTAAGGAGAACTGTCTGCTTCTAAAACCAAAACGGAGCTACCTAACAGAACGGTCTTCAATGTGTGCATTCAACTTACAGAGTTAAACTCGTGTGTTGAAGGGGAAGTCTGGAAACGCTTTCTGTGGAGAGATCTCAAAACAGGCATTTCCAGCACTATTCCCGCATATAACGAAATAGCAGTAAAACTCTGCCTAAAACACAGAAGAAACGTATCCTTCAATCTGCTCTGCTGTGCGTTTGTTCAGCTAAGTGAGTTAAATCTCCCTTTAGATTCAGGAGTTAGAAACACGTTTCTGGTAAGAGCTGCGTTTGGACATTTCTCCGTGAATGGGAGTATATGCTGTAAGGAGAACTGTCTGCTTCTAAAACCAAAACGGAGCTACCTAACAGAACGGTCTTCAATGTGTGCATTCAACTTACAGAGTTAAACTCGTGTGTTGAAGGGGAAGTCTGGAAACGCTTTCTGTGGAGAGATCTCAAAACAGGCATTTCCAGCACTATTCCCGCATATAACGAAATAGCACTAAAACTCTGCCTAGAACACAGAAGAAACGTATCCTTCAATCTGCTCTGCTGTGCGTTTGTTCAGCTAAGTGAGTTAAATCTCCCTTTAGATTCAGGAGTTAGAAACACGTTTCTGGTAAGAGCTGCGTTTGGACATTTCTCAGTGAATGGGAGTATATGCTGTAAGGAGAACTGTCTGCTTCTAAAACCAAAACGGAGCTACCTAACAGAACGGTCTTCAATGTGTGCATTCAACTTACAGAGTTAAACTCGTGTGTTGAAGGGGAAGTCTGGAAACGCTTTCTGTGGAGAGGTCTCAAAACAGGCATTTCAAGCACTATTCCCGCATATAAGGAAATAGCAGTAAAACTCTGTCTAAAACACAGAAGAAACGTATCCTTCAATCTGCTCTGCTGTGCGTTTGTTCAGCTAAGTGAGTTAAATCTCCCTTTAGATTCAGGAGTTAGAAACACGTTTATGGTAAGAGCTGCGTTTGGACATTTCTCAGTGAATGGGAGTATATGCTGTAAGGAGAACTGTCTGCTTCTAAAACCAAAACGGAGCTACCTAACAGAACGGTCTTCAATGTGTGCATTCAACTTACAGAGTTAAACTCGTGTGTTGAAGGGGAAGTCTGGAAACGCTTTCTGTGGAGAGATCACAAAACAGGCATTTCCAGCACTATTCCCGCATATAACGAAATAGCAGTAAAACTCTGCCTAAAACACAGAAGAAACGTATCCTTCAATCTGCTCTGCTGTGCGTTTGTTCAGCTAAGTGAGTTAAATCTCCCTTTAGATTCAGGAGTTAGAAACACGTTTCTGGTAAGAGCTGCGTTTGGACATTTCTCAGTGAATGGGAGTATATGCTGTAAGGAGAACTGTCTGCTTCTAAAACCAAAACGGAGCTACCTAACAGAACGGTCTTCAATGTGTGCATTCAACTTACAGAGTTAAACTCGTGTGTTGAAGGGGAAGTCTGGAAACGCTTTCTGTGGAGAGATCTCAAAACAGGCATTTCCAGGCATTTCCAGCACTATTCCCGCATATAACGAAATAGCAGTAAAACTCTGCCTAAAACACAGAAGAAACGTATCCTTCAATCTGCTCTGCTGTGCGTTTGTTCAGCTAAGTGAGTTAAATCTCCCTTTAGATTCAGGAGTTAGAAACACGTTTCTGGTAAGAGCTGCGTTTGGACATTTCTCAGTGAATGGGAGTATATGCTGTAAGGAGAACTGTCTGCTTCTAAAACCAAAACGGAGCTACCTAACAGAACGGTCTTCAATGTGTGCATTCAACTTACAGAGTTAAACTCGTGTGTTGAAGGGGAAGTCTGGAAACGCTTTCTGTGGAGAGATCTCAAAACAGGCATTTCAAGCACTATTCCCGCATATAACGAAATAGCAGTAAAACTCTGTCTAAAACACAGAAGAAACGTATCCTTCAATCTGCTCTGCTGTGCGTTTGTTCAGCTAAGTGAGTTAAATCTCCCTTTAGATTCAGGAGTTAGAAACACGTTTATGGTAAGAGCTGCGTTTGGACATTTCTCAGTGAATGGGAGTATATGCTGTAAGGAGAACTGTCTGCTTCTAAAACCAAAACGGAGCTACCTAACAGAACGGTCTTCAATGTGTGCATTCAACTTACAGAGTTAAACTCGTGTGTTGAAGGGGAAGTCTGGAAACGCTTTCTGTGGAGAGATCACAAAACAGGCATTTCCAGCACTATTCCCGCATATAACGAAATAGCAGTAAAACTCTGCCTAAAACACAGAAGAAACGTATCCTTCAATCTGCTCTGCTGTGCGTTTGTTCAGCTAAGTGAGTTAAATCTCCCTTTAGATTCAGGAGTTAGAAACACGTTTCTGGTAAGAGCTGCGTTTGGACATTTCTCAGTGAATGGGAGTATATGCTGTAAGGAGAACTGTCTGCTTCTAAAACCAAAACGGAGCTACCTAACAGAACGGTCTTCAATGTGTGCATTCAACTTACAGAGTTAAACTCGTGTGTTGAAGGGGAAGTCTGGAAACGCTTTCTGTGGAGAGATCTCAAAACAGGCATTTCCAGGCATTTCCAGCACTATTCCCGCATATAACGAAATAGCAGTAAAACTCTGCCTAAAACACAGAAGAAACGTATCCTTCAATCTGCTCTGCTGTGCGTTTGTTCAGCTAAGTGAGTTAAATCTCCCTTTAGATTCAGGAGTTAGAAACACGTTTCTGGTAAGAGCTGCGTTTGGACATTTCTCAGTTAATGGGAGTATATGCTGTAAGGAGAACTGTCTGCTTCTAAAACCAAAACGGAGCTACCTAACAGAACGGTCTTCAATGTGTGCATTCAACTTACAGTGTTAAACTCGTGTGTTGAAGGGGAAGTCTGGAAACGCTTTCTGTGGAGAGATCTCAAAACAGGCATTTCCAGGCATTTCCAGCACTATTCCCGCATATAACGAAATAGCAGTAAAACTCTGCCTAAAACACAGAAGAAACGTATCCTTCAATCTGCTCTGCTGTGCGTTTGTTCAGCTAAGTGAGTTAAATCTCCCTTTAGATTCAGGAGTTAGAAACACGTTTCTGGTAAGAGCTGCGTTTGGACATTTCTCAGTGAATGGGAGTATATGCTGTAAGGAGAACTGTCTGCTTCTAAAACCAAAACGGAGCTACCTAACAGAACGGTCTTCAATGTGTGCATTCAACTTACAGAGTTAAACTCGTGTGTTGAAGGGGAAGTCTGGAAACGCTTTCTGTGGAGAGATCTCAAAACAGGCATTTCCAGCACTATTCCCGCATATAAGGAAATAGCAGTAAAACTCTGCCTAAAACACAGAAGAAACGTATCCTTCAATCTGCTCTGCTGTGCGTTTGTTCAGCTAAGTGAGTTAAATCTCCCTTTAGATTCAGGAGTTAGAAACACGTTTCTGGTAAGAGCTGCGTTTGGACATTTCTCAGTGAATGGGAGTATATGCTGTAAGGAGAACTGTCTGCTTCTAAAACCAAAACGGAGCTACCTAACAGAACGGTCTTCAATGTGTGCATTCAACTTACAGAGTTAAACTCGTGTGTTGAAGGGGAAGTCTGGAAACGCTTTCTGTGGAGAGATCTCAAAACAGGCATTTCCAGCACTATTCCCGCATATAACGAAATAGCAGTAAAACTCTGCCTAAAACACAGAAGAAACGTATCCTTCAATCTGCTCTGCTGTGCGTTTGTTCAGCTAAGTGAGTTAAATCTCCCTTTAGATTCAGGAGTTAGAAACACGTTTCTGGTAAGAGCTGCGTTTGGACATTTCTCAGTGAATGGGAGTATATGCTGTAAGGAGAACTGTCTGCTTCTAAAACCAAAACGGAGCTACCTAACAGAACGGTCTTCAATGTGTGCATTCAACTTACAGAGTTAAACTCGTGTGTTGAAGGGGAAGTCTGGAAACGCTTTCTGTGGAGAGATCTCAAAACAGGCATTTCCAGCACTATTCCCGCATATAACGAAATAGCAGTAAAACTCTGTCTAAAACACAGAAGAAACGTATCCTTCAATCTGCTCTGCTGTGCGTTTGTTCAGCTAAGTGAGTTAAATCTCCCTTTAGATTCAGGAGTTAGAAACACGTTTCTGGTAAGAGCTGCGTTTGGACATTTCTCAGTGAATGGGAGTATATGCTGTAAGGAGAACTGTCTGCTTCTAAAACCAAAACGGAGCTACCTAACAGAACGGTCTTCAATGTGTGCATTCAACTTACAGAGTTAAACTCGTGTGTTGAAGGGGAAGTCTGGAAACGCTTTCTGTGGAGAGATCTCAAAACAGGCATTTCCAGCACTATTCCCGCATATAACGAAATAGCAGTAAAACTCTGCCTAAAACACAGAAGAAACGTATCCTTCAATCTGCTCTGCTGTGCGTTTGTTCAGCTAAGTGAGTTAAATCTCCCTTTAGATTCAGGAGTTAGAAACACGTTTCTGGTAAGTGCTGCGTTTGGACATTTCTCAGTGAATGGGAGTATATGCTGTAAGGAGAACTGTCTGCTTCTAAAACCAAAACGGAGCTACCTAACAGAACGGTCTTCAATGTGTGCATTCAACTTACAGAGTTAAACTCGTGTGTTGAAGGGGAAGTCTGGAAACGCTTTCTGTGGAGAGATCTCAAAACAGGCATTTCCAGCACTATTCCCGCATATAACGAAATAGCAGTAAAACTCTGCCTAAAACACAGAAGAAACGTATCCCTCAATCTGCTCTGCTGTGCGTTTGTTCAGCTAAGTGAGTTAAATCTCCCTTTAGATTCAGGAGTTAGAAACACGTTTCTGGTAAGAGCTGCGTTTGGACATTTCTCCGTGAATGGGAGTATATGCTGTAAGGAGAACTGTCTGCTTCTAAAACCAAAACGGAGCTACCTAACAGAACGGTCTTCAATGTGTGCATTCAACTTACAGAGTTAAACTCGTGTGTTGAAGGGGAAGTCTGGAAACGCTTTCTGTGGAGAGATCTCAAAACAGGCATTTCCAGCACTATTCCCGCATATAACGAAATAGCACTAAAACTCTGCCTAGAACACAGAAGAAACGTATCCTTCAATCTGCTCTGCTGTGCGTTTGTTCAGCTAAGTGAGTTAAATCTCCCTTTAGATTCAGGAGTTAGAAACACGTTTCTGGTAAGAGCTGCGTTTGGACATTTCTCAGTGAATGGGAGTATATGCTGTAAGGAGAACTGTCTGCTTCTAAAACCAAAACGGAGCTACCTAACAGAACGGTCTTCAATGTGTGCATTCAACTTACAGAGTTAAACTCGTGTGTTGAAGGGGAAGTCTGGAAACGCTTTCTGTGGAGAGATCTCAAAACAGGCATTTCCAGCACTATTCCCGCATATAACGAAATAGCAGTAAAACTCTGCCTAAAACACAGAAGAAACGTATCCTTCAATCTGCTCTGCTGTGCGTTTGTTCAGCTAAGTGAGTTAAATCTCCCTTTAGATTCAGGAGTTAGAAACACGTTTCTGGTAAGAGCTGCGTTTGGACATTTCTCTGTGAATGGGAGTATATGCTGTAAGGAGAACTGTCTGCTTCTAAAACCAAAACGGAGCTACCTAACAGAACGGTCTTCAATGTGTGCATTCAACTTACAGAGTTAAACTCGTGTGTTGAAGGGGAAGTCTGGAAACGCTTTCTGTGGAGAGATCTCAAAACAGGCATTTCCAGCACTATTCCCGCATATAACGAAATAGCAGTAAAACTCTGCCTAAAACACAGAAGAAACGTATCCTTCAATCTGCTCTGCTGTGCGTTTGTTCAGCTAAGTGAGTTAAATCTCCCTTTAGATTCAGGAGTTAGAAACACGTTTCTGGTAAGAGCTGCGTTTGGACATTTCTCAGTGAATGGGAGTATATGCTGTAAGGAGAACTGTCTGCTTCTAAAACCAAAACGGAGCTACCTAACAGAACGGTCTTCAATGTGTGCATTCAACTTACAGAGTTAAACTCGTGTGTTGAAGGGGACGTCTGGAAACGCTTTCTGTGGAGAGATCTCAAAACAGGCATTTCCAGCACTATTCCCGCATATAACGAAATAGCAGTAAAACTCTGCCTAAAACACAGAAGAAACGTATCCTTCAATCTGCTCTGCTGTGCGTTTGTTCAGCTAAGTGAGTTAAATCTCCCTTTAGATTCAGGAGTTAGAAACACGTTTCTGGTAAGTGCTGCGTTTGGACATTTCTCAGTGAATGGGAGTATATGCTGTAAGGAGAACTGTCTGCTTCTAAAACCAAAACGGAGCTACCTAACAGAACGGTCTTCAATGTGTGCATTCAACTTACAGAGTTAAACTCGTGTGTTGAAGGGGAAGTCTGGAAACGCTTTCTGTGGAGAGATCTCAAAACAGGCATTTCCAGCACTATTCCCGCATATAACGAAATAGCAGTAAAACTCTGCCTAAAACACAGAAGAAACGTATCCTTCAATCTGCTCTGCTGTGCGTTTGTTCAGCTAAGTGAGTTAAATCTCCCTTTAGATTCAGGAGTTAGAAACACGTTTCTGGTAAGAGCTGCGTTTGGACATTTCTCCGTGAATGGGAGTATATGCTGTAAGGAGAACTGTCTGCTTCTAAAACCAAAACGGAGCTACCTAACAGAACGGTCTTCAATGTGTGCATTCAACTTACAGAGTTAAACTCGTGTGTTGAAGGGGAAGTCTGGAAACGCTTTCTGTGGAGAGATCTCAAAACAGGCATTTCCAGCACTATTCCCGCATATAACGAAATAGCACTAAAACTCTGCCTAGAACACAGAAGAAACGTATCCTTCAATCTGCTCTGCTGTGCGTTTGTTCAGCTAAGTGAGTTAAATCTCCCTTTAGATTCAGGAGTTAGAAACACGTTTCTGGTAAGAGCTGCGTTTGGACATTTCTCAGTGAATGGGAGTATATGCTGTAAGGAGAACTGTCTGCTTCTAAAACCAAAACGGAGCTACCTAACAGAACGGTCTTCAATGTGTGCATTCAACTTACAGAGTTAAACTCGTGTGTTGAAGGGGAAGTCTGGAAACGCTTTCTGTGGAGAGGTCTCAAAACAGGCATTTCAAGCACTATTCCCGCATATAAGGAAATAGCAGTAAAACTCTGTCTAAAACACAGAAGAAACGTATCCTTCAATCTGCTCTGCTGTGCGTTTGTTCAGCTAAGTGAGTTAAATCTCCCTTTAGATTCAGGAGTTAGAAACACGTTTATGGTAAGAGCTGCGTTTGGACATTTCTCAGTGAATGGGAGTATATGCTGTAAGGAGAACTGTCTGCTTCTAAAACCAAAACGGAGCTACCTAACAGAACGGTCTTCAATGTGTGCATTCAACTTACAGAGTTAAACTCGTGTGTTGAAGGGGAAGTCTGGAAACGCTTTCTGTGGAGAGATCACAAAACAGGCATTTCCAGCACTATTCCCGCATATAACGAAATAGCAGTAAAACTCTGCCTAAAACACAGAAGAAACGTATCCTTCAATCTGCTCTGCTGTGCGTTTGTTCAGCTAAGTGAGTTAAATCTCCCTTTAGATTCAGGAGTTAGAAACACGTTTCTGGTAAGAGCTGCGTTTGGACATTTCTCAGTGAATGGGAGTATATGCTGTAAGGAGAACTGTCTGCTTCTAAAACCAAAACGGAGCTACCTAACAGAACGGTCTTCAATGTGTGCATTCAACTTACAGAGTTAAACTCGTGTGTTGAAGGGGAAGTCTGGAAACGCTTTCTGTGGAGAGATCTCAAAACAGGCATTTCCAGGCATTTCCAGCACTATTCCCGCATATAACGAAATAGCAGTAAAACTCTGCCTAAAACACAGAAGAAACGTATCCTTCAATCTGCTCTGCTGTGCGTTTGTTCAGCTAAGTGAGTTAAATCTCCCTTTAGATTCAGGAGTTAGAAACACGTTTCTGGTAAGAGCTGCGTTTGGACATTTCTCAGTGAATGGGAGTATATGCTGTAAGGAGAACTGTCTGCTTCTAAAACCAAAACGGAGCTACCTAACAGAACGGTCTTCAATGTGTGCATTCAACTTACAGAGTTAAACTCGTGTGTTGAAGGGGAAGTCTGGAAACGCTTTCTGTGGAGAGATCTCAAAACAGGCATTTCAAGCACTATTCCCGCATATAACGAAATAGCAGTAAAACTCTGTCTAAAACACAGAAGAAACGTATCCTTCAATCTGCTCTGCTGTGCGTTTGTTCAGCTAAGTGAGTTAAATCTCCCTTTAGATTCAGGAGTTAGAAACACGTTTATGGTAAGAGCTGCGTTTGGACATTTCTCAGTGAATGGGAGTATATGCTGTAAGGAGAACTGTCTGCTTCTAAAACCAAAACGGAGCTACCTAACAGAACGGTCTTCAATGTGTGCATTCAACTTACAGAGTTAAACTCGTGTGTTGAAGGGGAAGTCTGGAAACGCTTTCTGTGGAGAGATCACAAAACAGGCATTTCCAGCACTATTCCCGCATATAACGAAATAGCAGTAAAACTCTGCCTAAAACACAGAAGAAACGTATCCTTCAATCTGCTCTGCTGTGCGTTTGTTCAGCTAAGTGAGTTAAATCTCCCTTTAGATTCAGGAGTTAGAAACACGTTTCTGGTAAGAGCTGCGTTTGGACATTTCTCAGTGAATGGGAGTATATGCTGTAAGGAGAACTGTCTGCTTCTAAAACCAAAACGGAGCTACCTAACAGAACGGTCTTCAATGTGTGCATTCAACTTACAGAGTTAAACTCGTGTGTTGAAGGGGAAGTCTGGAAACGCTTTCTGTGGAGAGATCTCAAAACAGGCATTTCCAGGCATTTCCAGCACTATTCCCGCATATAACGAAATAGCAGTAAAACTCTGCCTAAAACACAGAAGAAACGTATCCTTCAATCTGCTCTGCTGTGCGTTTGTTCAGCTAAGTGAGTTAAATCTCCCTTTAGATTCAGGAGTTAGAAACACGTTTCTGGTAAGAGCTGCGTTTGGACATTTCTCAGTTAATGGGAGTATATGCTGTAAGGAGAACTGTCTGCTTCTAAAACCAAAACGGAGCTACCTAACAGAACGGTCTTCAATGTGTGCATTCAACTTACAGTGTTAAACTCGTGTGTTGAAGGGGAAGTCTGGAAACGCTTTCTGTGGAGAGATCTCAAAACAGGCATTTCCAGGCATTTCCAGCACTATTCCCGCATATAACGAAATAGCAGTAAAACTCTGCCTAAAACACAGAAGAAACGTATCCTTCAATCTGCTCTGCTGTGCGTTTGTTCAGCTAAGTGAGTTAAATCTCCCTTTAGATTCAGGAGTTAGAAACACGTTTCTGGTAAGAGCTGCGTTTGGACATTTCTCAGTGAATGGGAGTATATGCTGTAAGGAGAACTGTCTGCTTCTAAAACCAAAACGGAGCTACCTAACAGAACGGTCTTCAATGTGTGCATTCAACTTACAGAGTTAAACTCGTGTGTTGAAGGGGAAGTCTGGAAACGCTTTCTGTGGAGAGATCTCAAAACAGGCATTTCCAGCACTATTCCCGCATATAAGGAAATAGCAGTAAAACTCTGCCTAAAACACAGAAGAAACGTATCCTTCAATCTGCTCTGCTGTGCGTTTGTTCAGCTAAGTGAGTTAAATCTCCCTTTAGATTCAGGAGTTAGAAACACGTTTCTGGTAAGAGCTGCGTTTGGACATTTCTCAGTGAATGGGAGTATATGCTGTAAGGAGAACTGTCTGCTTCTAAAACCAAAACGGAGCTACCTAACAGAACGGTCTTCAATGTGTGCATTCAACTTACAGAGTTAAACTCGTGTGTTGAAGGGGAAGTCTGGAAACGCTTTCTGTGGAGAGATCTCAAAACAGGCATTTCCAGCACTATTCCCGCATATAACGAAATAGCAGTAAAACTCTGCCTAAAACACAGAAGAAACGTATCCTTCAATCTGCTCTGCTGTGCGTTTGTTCAGCTAAGTGAGTTAAATCTCCCTTTAGATTCAGGAGTTAGAAACACGTTTCTGGTAAGAGCTGCGTTTGGACATTTCTCAGTGAATGGGAGTATATGCTGTAAGGAGAACTGTCTGCTTCTAAAACCAAAACGGAGCTACCTAACAGAACGGTCTTCAATGTGTGCATTCAACTTACAGAGTTAAACTTGTGTGTTGAAGGGGAAGTCTGGACGCGCTTTCTGTGGAGAGATCTCAAAACAGGCATTTCCAGCACTATTCCCGCATATAACGAAATAGCAGTAAAACTCTGTCTAAAACACAGAAGAAACGTATCCTTCAATCTGCTCTGCTGTGCGTTTGTTCAGCTAAGTGAGTTAAATCTCCCTTTAGATTCAGGAGTTAGAAACACGTTTCTGGTAAGAGCTGCGTTTGGACATTTCTCAGTGAATGGGAGTATATGCTGTAAGGAGAACTGTCTGCTTCTAAAACCAAAACGGAGCTACCTAACAGAACGGTCTTCAATGTGTGCATTCAACTTACAGAGTTAAACTCGTGTGTTGAAGGGGAAGTCTGGAAACGCTTTCTGTGGAGAGATCTCAAAACAGGCATTTCCAGCACTATTCCCGAATATAACGAAATAGCAGTAAAACTCTGCCTAAAACACAGAAGAAACGTATCCTTCAATCTGCTCTGCTGTGCGTTTGTTCAGCTAAGTGAGTTAAATCTCCCTTTAGATTCAGGAGTTAGAAACACGTTTCTGGTAAGAGCTGCGTTTGGACATTTCTCAGTGAATGGGAGTATATGCTGTAAGGAGAACTGTCTGCTTCTAAAACCAAAACGGAGCTACCTAACAGAACGGTCTTCAATGTGTGCATTCAACTTACAGAGTTAAACTCGTGTGTTGAAGGGGAAGTCTGGAAACGCTTTCTGTGGAGAGATCTCAAAACAGGCATTTCCAGGCATTTCCAGCACTATTCCCGCATATAACGAAATAGCAGTAAAACTCTGCCTAAAACACAGAAGAAACGTATCCTTCAATCTGCTCTGCTGTGCGTTTGTTCAGCTAAGTGAGTTAAATCTCCCTTTAGATTCAGGAGTTAGAAACACGTTTCTGGTAAGAGCTGCGTTTGGACATTTCTCAGTGAATGGGAGTATATGCTGTAAGGAGAACTGTCTGCTTCTAAAACCAAAACGGAGCTACCTAACAGAACGGTCTTCAATGTGTGCATTCAACTTACAGAGTTAAACTCGTGTGTTGAAGGGGAAGTCTGGAAACGCTTTCTGTGGAGAGATCTCAAAACAGGCATTTCCAGGCATTTCCAGCACTATTCCCGCATATAACGAAATAGCAGTAAAACTCTGCCTAAAACACAGAAGAAACGTATCCTTCAATCTGCTCTGCTGTGCGTTTGTTCAGCTAAGTGAGTTAAATCTCCCTTTAGATTCAGGAGTTAGAAACACGTTTCTGGTAAGAGCTGCGTTTGGACATTTCTCAGTGAATGGGAGTATATGCTGTAAGGAGAACTGTCTGCTTCTAAAACCAAAACGGAGCTACCTAACAGAACGGTCTTCAATGTGTGCATTCAACTTACAGAGTTAAACTCGTGTGTTGAAGGGGAAGTCTGGAAACGCTTTCTGTGGAGAGATCTCAAAACAGGCATTTCCAGGCGTTTCCAGCACTATTCCCGCATATAACGAAATAGCAGTAAAACTCTGCCTAAAACACAGAAGAAACGTATCCTTCAATCTGCTCTGCGGTGCGTTTGTTCAGCTAAGTGAGTTAAATCTCCCTTTAGATTCAGGAGTTAGAAACACGTTTCTGGTAAGAGCTGCGTTTGGACATTTCTCAGTGAATGGGAGTATATGCTGTAAGGAGAACTGTCTGCTTCTAAAACCAAAACGGAGCTACCTAACAGAACGGTCTTCAATGTGTGCATTCAACTTACAGAGTTAAACTCGTGTGTTGAAGGGGAAGTCTGGAAACGCTTTCTGTGGAGAGATCTCAAAACAGGCATTTCCAGCACTATTCCCGCATATAACGAAATAGCAGTAAAACTCTGCCTAAAACACAGAAGAAACGTATCCTTCAATCTGCTCTGCTGTGCGTTTGTTCAGCTAAGTGAGTTAAATCTCCCTTTAGATTCAGGAGTTAGAAACACGTTTCTGGTAAGTGCTGCGTTTGGACATTTCTCAGTGAATGGGAGTATATGCTGTAAGGAGAACTGTCTGCTTCTAAAACCAAAACGGAGCTACCTAACAGAACGGTCTTCAATGTGTGCATTCAACTTACAGAGTTAAACTCGTGTGTTGAAGGGGAAGTCTGGAAACGCTTTCTGTGGAGAGATCTCAAAACAGGCATTTCCAGCACTATTCCCGCATATAACGAAATAGCAGTAAAACTCTGCCTAAAACACAGAAGAAACGTATCCTTCAATCTGCTCTGCTGTGCGTTTGTTCAGCTAAGTGAGTTAAATCTCCCTTTAGATTCAGGAGTTAGAAACACGTTTATGGTAAGAGCTGCGTTTGGACATTTCTCAGTGAATGGGAGTATATGCTGTAAGGAGAACTGTCTGCTTCTAAAACCAAAACGGAGCTACCTAACAGAACGGTCTTCAATGTGTGCATTCAACTTACAGAGTTAAACTCGTGTGTTGAAGGGGAAGTCTGGAAACGCTTTCTGTGGAGAGATCTCAAAACAGGCATTTCCAGCACTATTCCCGCATATAACGAAATAGCAGTAAAACTCTGCCTAAAACACAGAAGAAACGTATCCTTCAATCTGCTCTGCTGTGCGTTTGTTCAGCTAAGTGAGTTAAATCTCCCTTTAGATTCAGGAGTTAGAAACACGTTTCTGGTAAGAGCTGCGTTTGGACATTTCTCAGTGAATGGGAGTATATGCTGTAAGGAGAACTGTCTGCTTCTAAAACCAAAACGGAGCTACCTAACAGAACGGTCTTCAATGTGTGCATTCAACTTACAGAGTTAAACTCGTGTGTTGAAGGGGAAGTCTGGAAACGCTTTCTGTGGAGAGATCTCAAAACAGGCATTTCCAGCACTATTCCCGCATATAACGAAATAGCAGTAAAACTCTGCCTAAAACACAGAAGAAACGTATCCTTCAATCTGCTCTGCTGTGCGTTTGTTCAGCTAAGTGAGTTAAATCTCCCTTTAGATTCAGGAGTTAGAAACACGTTTCTGGTAAGTGCTGCGTTTGGACATTTCTCAGTGAATGGGAGTATATGCTGTAAGGAGAACTGTCTGCTTCTAAAACCAAAACGGAGCTACCTAACAGAACGGTCTTCAATGTGTGCATTCAACTTACAGAGTTAAACTCGTGTGTTGAAGGGGAAGTCTGGAAACGCTTTCTGTGGAGAGATCTCAAAACAGGCATTTCCAGCACTATTCCCGCATATAACGAAATAGCAGTAAAACTCTGCCTAAAACACAGAAGAAACGTATCCTTCAATCTGCTCTGCTGTGCGTTTGTTCAGCTAAGTGAGTTAAATCTCCCTTTAGATTCAGGAGTTAGAAACACGTTTCTGGTAAGAGCTGCGTTTGGACATTTCTCAGTGAATGGGAGTATATGCTGTAAGGAGAACTGTCTGCTTCTAAAACCAAAACGGAGCTACCTAACAGAACGGTCTTCAATGTGTGCATTCAACTTACAGAGTTAAACTCGTGTGTTGAAGGGGAAGTCTGGAAACGCTTTCTGTGGAGAGATCTCAAAACAGGCATTTCCAGGCATTTCCAGCACTATTCCCGCATATAACGAAATAGCAGTAAAACTCTGCCTAAAACACAGAAGAAACGTATCCTTCAATCTGCTCTGCTGTGCGTTTGTTCAGCTAAGTGAGTTAAATCTCCCTTTAGATTCAGGAGTTAGAAACACGTTTCTGGTAAGAGCTGCGTTTGGACATTTCTCTGTGAATGGGAGTATATGCTGTAAGGAGAACTGTCTGCTTCTAAAACCAAAACGGAGCTACCTAACAGAACGGTCTTCAATGTGTGCATTCAACTTACAGAGTTAAACTCGTGTGTTGAAGGGGAAGTCTGGAAACGCTTTCTGTGGAGAGATCTCAAAACAGGCATTTCCAGCACTATTCCCGCATATAACGAAATAGCAGTAAAACTCTGCCTAAAACACAGAAGAAACGTATCCTTCAATCTGCTCTGCTGTGCGTTTGTTCAGCTAAGTGAGTTAAATCTCCCTTTAGATTCAGGAGTTAGAAACACGTTTCTGGTAAGAGCTGCGTTTGGACATTTCTCAGTGAATGGGAGTATATGCTGTAAGGAGAACTGTCTGCTTCTAAAACCAAAACGGAGCTACCTAACAGAACGGTCTTCAATGTGTGCATTCAACTTACAGAGTTAAACTCGTGTGTTGAAGGGGAAGTCTGGAAACGCTTTCTGTGGAGAGATCTCAAAACAGGCATTTCCAGCACTATTCCCGCATATAACGAAATAGCAGTAAAACTCTGCCTAAAACACAGAAGAAACGTATCCTTCAATCTGCTCTGCTGTGGGTTTGTTCAGCTAAGTGAGTTAAATCTCCCTTTAGATTCAGGAGTTAGAAACACGTTTCTGGTAAGTGCTGCGTTTGGACATTTCTCAGTGAATGGGAGTATATGCTGTAAGGAGAACTGTCTGCTTCTAAAACCAAAACGGAGCTACCTAACAGAACGGTCTTCAATGTGTGCATTCAACTTACAGAGTTAAACTCGTGTGTTGAAGGGGAAGTCTGGAAACGCTTTCTGTGGAGAGATCTCAAAACAGGCATTTCCAGCACTATTCCCGCATATAACGAAATAGCAGTAAAACTCTGCCTAAAACACAGAAGAAACGTATCCTTCAATCTGCTCTGCTGTGCGTTTGTTCAGCTAAGTGAGTTAAATCTCCCTTTAGATTCAGGAGTTAGAAACACGTTTCTGGTAAGAGCTGCGTTTGGACATTTCTCCGTGAATGGGAGTATATGCTGTAAGGAGAACTGTCTGCTTCTAAAACCAAAACGGAGCTACCTAACAGAACGGTCTTCAATGTGTGCATTCAACTTACAGAGTTAAACTCGTGTGTTGAAGGGGAAGTCTGGAAACGCTTTCTGTGGAGAGATCTCAAAACAGGCATTTCCAGCACTATTCCCGCATATAACGAAATAGCACTAAAACTCTGCCTAGAACACAGAAGAAACGTATCCTTCAATCTGCTCTGCTGTGCGTTTGTTCAGCTAAGTGAGTTAAATCTCCCTTTAGATTCAGGAGTTAGAAACACGTTTCTGGTAAGAGCTGCGTTTGGACATTTCTCAGTGAATGGGAGTATATGCTGTAAGGAGAACTGTCTGCTTCTAAAACCAAAACGGAGCTACCTAACAGAACGGTCTTCAATGTGTGCATTCAACTTACAGAGTTAAACTCGTGTGTTGAAGGGGAAGTCTGGAAACGCTTTCTGTGGAGAGGTCTCAAAACAGGCATTTCAAGCACTATTCCCGCATATAAGGAAATAGCAGTAAAACTCTGTCTAAAACACAGAAGAAACGTATCCTTCAATCTGCTCTGCTGTGCGTTTGTTCAGCTAAGTGAGTTAAATCTCCCTTTAGATTCAGGAGTTAGAAACACGTTTATGGTAAGAGCTGCGTTTGGACATTTCTCAGTGAATGGGAGTATATGCTGTAAGGAGAACTGTCTGCTTCTAAAACCAAAACGGAGCTACCTAACAGAACGGTCTTCAATGTGTGCATTCAACTTACAGAGTTAAACTCGTGTGTTGAAGGGGAAGTCTGGAAACGCTTTCTGTGGAGAGATCACAAAACAGGCATTTCCAGCACTATTCCCGCATATAACGAAATAGCAGTAAAACTCTGCCTAAAACACAGAAGAAACGTATCCTTCAATCTGCTCTGCTGTGCGTTTGTTCAGCTAAGTGAGTTAAATCTCCCTTTAGATTCAGGAGTTAGAAACACGTTTCTGGTAAGAGCTGCGTTTGGACATTTCTCAGTGAATGGGAGTATATGCTGTAAGGAGAACTGTCTGCTTCTAAAACCAAAACGGAGCTACCTAACAGAACGGTCTTCAATGTGTGCATTCAACTTACAGAGTTAAACTCGTGTGTTGAAGGGGAAGTCTGGAAACGCTTTCTGTGGAGAGATCTCAAAACAGGCATTTCCAGGCATTTCCAGCACTATTCCCGCATATAACGAAATAGCAGTAAAACTCTGCCTAAAACACAGAAGAAACGTATCCTTCAATCTGCTCTGCTGTGCGTTTGTTCAGCTAAGTGAGTTAAATCTCCCTTTAGATTCAGGAGTTAGAAACACGTTTCTGGTAAGAGCTGCGTTTGGACATTTCTCAGTGAATGGGAGTATATGCTGTAAGGAGAACTGTCTGCTTCTAAAACCAAAACGGAGCTACCTAACAGAACGGTCTTCAATGTGTGCATTCAACTTACAGAGTTAAACTCGTGTGTTGAAGGGGAAGTCTGGAAACGCTTTCTGTGGAGAGATCTCAAAACAGGCATTTCAAGCACTATTCCCGCATATAACGAAATAGCAGTAAAACTCTGTCTAAAACACAGAAGAAACGTATCCTTCAATCTGCTCTGCTGTGCGTTTGTTCAGCTAAGTGAGTTAAATCTCCCTTTAGATTCAGGAGTTAGAAACACGTTTATGGTAAGAGCTGCGTTTGGACATTTCTCAGTGAATGGGAGTATATGCTGTAAGGAGAACTGTCTGCTTCTAAAACCAAAACGGAGCTACCTAACAGAACGGTCTTCAATGTGTGCATTCAACTTACAGAGTTAAACTCGTGTGTTGAAGGGGAAGTCTGGAAACGCTTTCTGTGGAGAGATCACAAAACAGGCATTTCCAGCACTATTCCCGCATATAACGAAATAGCAGTAAAACTCTGCCTAAAACACAGAAGAAACGTATCCTTCAATCTGCTCTGCTGTGCGTTTGTTCAGCTAAGTGAGTTAAATCTCCCTTTAGATTCAGGAGTTAGAAACACGTTTCTGGTAAGAGCTGCGTTTGGACATTTCTCAGTGAATGGGAGTATATGCTGTAAGGAGAACTGTCTGCTTCTAAAACCAAAACGGAGCTACCTAACAGAACGGTCTTCAATGTGTGCATTCAACTTACAGAGTTAAACTCGTGTGTTGAAGGGGAAGTCTGGAAACGCTTTCTGTGGAGAGATCTCAAAACAGGCATTTCCAGGCATTTCCAGCACTATTCCCGCATATAACGAAATAGCAGTAAAACTCTGCCTAAAACACAGAAGAAACGTATCCTTCAATCTGCTCTGCTGTGCGTTTGTTCAGCTAAGTGAGTTAAATCTCCCTTTAGATTCAGGAGTTAGAAACACGTTTCTGGTAAGAGCTGCGTTTGGACATTTCTCAGTTAATGGGAGTATATGCTGTAAGGAGAACTGTCTGCTTCTAAAACCAAAACGGAGCTACCTAACAGAACGGTCTTCAATGTGTGCATTCAACTTACAGTGTTAAACTCGTGTGTTGAAGGGGAAGTCTGGAAACGCTTTCTGTGGAGAGATCTCAAAACAGGCATTTCCAGGCATTTCCAGCACTATTCCCGCATATAACGAAATAGCAGTAAAACTCTGCCTAAAACACAGAAGAAACGTATCCTTCAATCTGCTCTGCTGTGCGTTTGTTCAGCTAAGTGAGTTAAATCTCCCTTTAGATTCAGGAGTTAGAAACACGTTTCTGGTAAGAGCTGCGTTTGGACATTTCTCAGTGAATGGGAGTATATGCTGTAAGGAGAACTGTCTGCTTCTAAAACCAAAACGGAGCTACCTAACAGAACGGTCTTCAATGTGTGCATTCAACTTACAGAGTTAAACTCGTGTGTTGAAGGGGAAGTCTGGAAACGCTTTCTGTGGAGAGATCTCAAAACAGGCATTTCCAGCACTATTCCCGCATATAAGGAAATAGCAGTAAAACTCTGCCTAAAACACAGAAGAAACGTATCCTTCAATCTGCTCTGCTGTGCGTTTGTTCAGCTAAGTGAGTTAAATCTCCCTTTAGATTCAGGAGTTAGAAACACGTTTCTGGTAAGAGCTGCGTTTGGACATTTCTCAGTGAATGGGAGTATATGCTGTAAGGAGAACTGTCTGCTTCTAAAACCAAAACGGAGCTACCTAACAGAACGGTCTTCAATGTGTGCATTCAACTTACAGAGTTAAACTCGTGTGTTGAAGGGGAAGTCTGGAAACGCTTTCTGTGGAGAGATCTCAAAACAGGCATTTCCAGCACTATTCCCGCATATAACGAAATAGCAGTAAAACTCTGCCTAAAACACAGAAGAAACGTATCCTTCAATCTGCTCTGCTGTGCGTTTGTTCAGCTAAGTGAGTTAAATCTCCCTTTAGATTCAGGAGTTAGAAACACGTTTCTGGTAAGAGCTGCGTTTGGACATTTCTCAGTGAATGGGAGTATATGCTGTAAGGAGAACTGTCTGCTTCTAAAACCAAAACGGAGCTACCTAACAGAACGGTCTTCAATGTGTGCATTCAACTTACAGAGTTAAACTTGTGTGTTGAAGGGGAAGTCTGGACGCGCTTTCTGTGGAGAGATCTCAAAACAGGCATTTCCAGCACTATTCCCGCATATAACGAAATAGCAGTAAAACTCTGTCTAAAACACAGAAGAAACGTATCCTTCAATCTGCTCTGCTGTGCGTTTGTTCAGCTAAGTGAGTTAAATCTCCCTTTAGATTCAGGAGTTAGAAACACGTTTCTGGTAAGAGCTGCGTTTGGACATTTCTCAGTGAATGGGAGTATATGCTGTAAGGAGAACTGTCTGCTTCTAAAACCAAAACGGAGCTACCTAACAGAACGGTCTTCAATGTGTGCATTCAACTTACAGAGTTAAACTCGTGTGTTGAAGGGGAAGTCTGGAAACGCTTTCTGTGGAGAGATCTCAAAACAGGCATTTCCAGCACTATTCCCGAATATAACGAAATAGCAGTAAAACTCTGCCTAAAACACAGAAGAAACGTATCCTTCAATCTGCTCTGCTGTGCGTTTGTTCAGCTAAGTGAGTTAAATCTCCCTTTAGATTCAGGAGTTAGAAACACGTTTCTGGTAAGAGCTGCGTTTGGACATTTCTCAGTGAATGGGAGTATATGCTGTAAGGAGAACTGTCTGCTTCTAAAACCAAAACGGAGCTACCTAACAGAACGGTCTTCAATGTGTGCATTCAACTTACAGAGTTAAACTCGTGTGTTGAAGGGGAAGTCTGGAAACGCTTTCTGTGGAGAGATCTCAAAACAGGCATTTCCAGGCATTTCCAGCACTATTCCCGCATATAACGAAATAGCAGTAAAACTCTGCCTAAAACACAGAAGAAACGTATCCTTCAATCTGCTCTGCTGTGCGTTTGTTCAGCTAAGTGAGTTAAATCTCCCTTTAGATTCAGGAGTTAGAAACACGTTTCTGGTAAGAGCTGCGTTTGGACATTTCTCAGTGAATGGGAGTATATGCTGTAAGGAGAACTGTCTGCTTCTAAAACCAAAACGGAGCTACCTAACAGAACGGTCTTCAATGTGTGCATTCAACTTACAGAGTTAAACTCGTGTGTTGAAGGGGAAGTCTGGAAACGCTTTCTGTGGAGAGATCTCAAAACAGGCATTTCCAGGCATTTCCAGCACTATTCCCGCATATAACGAAATAGCAGTAAAACTCTGCCTAAAACACAGAAGAAACGTATCCTTCAATCTGCTCTGCTGTGCGTTTGTTCAGCTAAGTGAGTTAAATCTCCCTTTAGATTCAGGAGTTAGAAACACGTTTCTGGTAAGAGCTGCGTTTGGACATTTCTCAGTGAATGGGAGTATATGCTGTAAGGAGAACTGTCTGCTTCTAAAACCAAAACGGAGCTACCTAACAGAACGGTCTTCAATGTGTGCATTCAACTTACAGAGTTAAACTCGTGTGTTGAAGGGGAAGTCTGGAAACGCTTTCTGTGGAGAGATCTCAAAACAGGCATTTCCAGGCGTTTCCAGCACTATTCCCGCATATAACGAAATAGCAGTAAAACTCTGCCTAAAACACAGAAGAAACGTATCCTTCAATCTGCTCTGCGGTGCGTTTGTTCAGCTAAGTGAGTTAAATCTCCCTTTAGATTCAGGAGTTAGAAACACGTTTCTGGTAAGAGCTGCGTTTGGACATTTCTCAGTGAATGGGAGTATATGCTGTAAGGAGAACTGTCTGCTTCTAAAACCAAAACGGAGCTACCTAACAGAACGGTCTTCAATGTGTGCATTCAACTTACAGAGTTAAACTCGTGTGTTGAAGGGGAAGTCTGGAAACGCTTTCTGTGGAGAGATCTCAAAACAGGCATTTCCAGCACTATTCCCGCATATAACGAAATAGCAGTAAAACTCTGCCTAAAACACAGAAGAAACGTATCCTTCAATCTGCTCTGCTGTGCGTTTGTTCAGCTAAGTGAGTTAAATCTCCCTTTAGATTCAGGAGTTAGAAACACGTTTCTGGTAAGTGCTGCGTTTGGACATTTCTCAGTGAATGGGAGTATATGCTGTAAGGAGAACTGTCTGCTTCTAAAACCAAAACGGAGCTACCTAACAGAACGGTCTTCAATGTGTGCATTCAACTTACAGAGTTAAACTCGTGTGTTGAAGGGGAAGTCTGGAAACGCTTTCTGTGGAGAGATCTCAAAACAGGCATTTCCAGCACTATTCCCGCATATAACGAAATAGCAGTAAAACTCTGCCTAAAACACAGAAGAAACGTATCCTTCAATCTGCTCTGCTGTGCGTTTGTTCAGCTAAGTGAGTTAAATCTCCCTTTAGATTCAGGAGTTAGAAACACGTTTATGGTAAGAGCTGCGTTTGGACATTTCTCAGTGAATGGGAGTATATGCTGTAAGGAGAACTGTCTGCTTCTAAAACCAAAACGGAGCTACCTAACAGAACGGTCTTCAATGTGTGCATTCAACTTACAGAGTTAAACTCGTGTGTTGAAGGGGAAGTCTGGAAACGCTTTCTGTGGAGAGATCTCAAAACAGGCATTTCCAGCACTATTCCCGCATATAACGAAATAGCAGTAAAACTCTGCCTAAAACACAGAAGAAACGTATCCTTCAATCTGCTCTGCTGTGCGTTTGTTCAGCTAAGTGAGTTAAATCTCCCTTTAGATTCAGGAGTTAGAAACACGTTTCTGGTAAGAGCTGCGTTTGGACATTTCTCAGTGAATGGGAGTATATGCTGTAAGGAGAACTGTCTGCTTCTAAAACCAAAACGGAGCTACCTAACAGAACGGTCTTCAATGTGTGCATTCAACTTACAGAGTTAAACTCGTGTGTTGAAGGGGAAGTCTGGAAACGCTTTCTGTGGAGAGATCTCAAAAGAGGCATTTCCAGGCATTTCCAGCACTATTCCCGCATATAACGAAATAGCAGTAAAACTCTGCCTAAAACACAGAAGAAACGTATCCTTCAATCTGCTCTGCTGTGCGTTTGTTCAGCTAAGTGAGTTAAATCTCCCTTTAGATTCAGGAGTTAGAAACACGTTTCTGGTAAGAGCTGCGTTTGGACATTTCTCAGTGAATGGGAGTATATGCTGTAAGGAGAACTGTCTGCTTCTAAAACCAAAACGGAGCTACCTAACAGAACGGTCTTCAATGTGTGCATTCAACTTACAGAGTTAAACTCGTGTGTTGAAGGGGAAGTCTGGAAACGCTTTCTGTGGAGAGATCTCAAAACAGGCATTTCCAGGCATTTCCAGCACTATTCCCGCATATAACGAAATAGCAGTAAAACTCTGCCTAAAACACAGAAGAAACGTATCCTTCAATCTGCTCTGCGGTGCGTTTGTTCAGCTAAGTGAGTTAAATCTCCCTTTAGATTCAGGAGTTAGAAACACGTTTCTGGTAAGAGCTGCGTTTGGACATTTCTCAGTGAATGGGAGTATATGCTGTAAGGAGAACTGTCTGCTTCTAAAACCAAAACGGAGCTACCTAACAGAACGGTCTTCAATGTGTGCATTCAACTTACAGAGTTAAACTCGTGTGTTGAAGGGGAAGTCTGGAAACGCTTTCTGTGGAGAGATCTCAAAACAGGCATTTCCAGCACTATTCCCGCATATAACGAAATAGCAGTAAAACTCTGCCTAAAACACAGAAGAAACGTATCCTTCAATCTGCTCTGCTGTGCGTTTGTTCAGCTAAGTGAGTTAAATCTCCCTTTAGATTCAGGAGTTAGAAACACGTTTCTGGTAAGTGCTGCGTTTGGACATTTCTCAGTGAATGGGAGTATATGCTGTAAGGAGAACTGTCTGCTTCTAAAACCAAAACGGAGCTACCTAACAGAACGGTCTTCAATGTGTGCATTCAACTTACAGAGTTAAACTCGTGTGTTGAAGGGGAAGTCTGGAAACGCTTTCTGTGGAGAGATCTCAAAACAGGCATTTCCAGCACTATTCCCGCATATAACGAAATAGCAGTAAAACTCTGCCTAAAACACAGAAGAAACGTATCCTTCAATCTGCTCTGCTGTGCGTTTGTTCAGCTAAGTGAGTTAAATCTCCCTTTAGATTCAGGAGTTAGAAACACGTTTCTGGTAAGAGCTGCGTTTGGACATTTCTCAGTGAATGGGAGTATATGCTGTAAGGAGAACTGTCTGCTTCTAAAACCAAAACGGAGCTACCTAACAGAACGGTCTTCAATGTGTGCATTCAACTTACAGAGTTAAACTCGTGTGTTGAAGGGGAAGTCTGGAAACGCTTTCTGTGGAGAGATCTCAAAACAGGCATTTCCAGCACTATTCCCGCATATAACGAAATAGCAGTAAAACTCTGCCTAAAACACAGAAGAAACGTATCCTTCAATCTGCTCTGCTGTGCGTTTGTTCAGCTAAGTGAGTTAAATCTCCCTTTAGATTCAGGAGTTAGAAACACGTTTCTGGTAAGAGCTGCGTTTGGACATTTCTCAGTGAATGGGAGTATATGCTGTAAGGAGAACTGTCTGCTTCTAAAACCAAAACGGAGCTACCTAACAGAACGGTCTTCAATGTGTGCATTCAACTTACAGAGTTAAACTCGTGTGTTGAAGGGGAAGTCTGGAAACGCTTTCTGTGGAGAGATCTCAAAACAGGCATTTCCAGCACTATTCCCGCATATAACGAAATAGCAGTAAAACTCTGCCTAAAACACAGAAGAAACGTATCCTTCAATCTGCTCTGCTGTGCGTTTGTTCAGCTAAGTGAGTTAAATCTCCCTTTAGATTCAGGAGTTAGAAACACGTTTCTGGTAAGAGCTGCGTTTGGACATTTCTCAGTGAATGGGAGTATATGCTGTAAGGAGAACTGTCTGCTTCTAAAACCAAAACGGAGCTACCTAACAGAACGGTCTTCAATGTGTGCATTCAACTTACAGAGTTAAACTCGTGTGTTGAAGGGGAAGTCTGGAAACGCTTTCTGTGGAGAGATCTCAAAACAGGCATTTCCAGCACTATTCCCGCATATAACGAAATAGCAGTAAAACTCTGCCTAAAACACAGAAGAAACGTATCCTTCAATATGCTCTGCTGTGCGTTTGTTCAGCTAAGTGAGTTAAATCTCCCTTTAGATTCAGGAGT
Organism: Saguinus oedipus; assembly: GCA_031835075.1. Classification (NCBI taxonomy): domain Eukaryota; kingdom Metazoa; phylum Chordata; class Mammalia; order Primates; family Cebidae; genus Saguinus; species Saguinus oedipus. Next base: position 107,237 of record JASSZA010000370.1, on the reverse strand, counting down.
TAGAAACACGTTTCTGGTAAGAGCTGCGTTTGGACATTTCTCTGTGAATGGGAGTATATGCTGTAAGGAGAACTGTCTGCTTCTAAAACCAAAACGGAGCTACCTAACAGAACGGTCTTCAATGTGTGCATTCAACTTACAGAGTTAAACTCGTGTGTTGAAGGGGAAGTCTGGAAACGCTTTCTGTGGAGAGATCTCAAAACAGGCATTTCCAGCACTATTCCCGCATATAACGAAATAGCAGTAAAACTCTGCCTAAAACACAGAAGAAACGTATCCTTCAATCTGCTCTGCTGTGCGTTTGTTCAGCTAAGTGAGTTAAATCTCCCTTTAGATTCAGGAGTTAGAAACACGTTTCTGGTAAGAGCTGCGTTTGGACATTTCTCAGTGAATGGGAGTATATGCTGTAAGGAGAACTGTCTGCTTCTAAAACCAAAACGGAGCTACCTAACAGAACGGTCTTCAATGTGTGCATTCAACTTACAGAGTTAAACTCGTGTGTTGAAGGGGAAGTCTGGAAACGCTTTCTGTGGAGAGATCTCAAAACAGGCATTTCCAGCACTATTCCCGCATATAACGAAATAGCAGTAAAACTCTGCCTAAAACACAGAAGAAACGTATCCTTCAATCTGCTCTGCTGTGCGTTTGTTCAGCTAAGTGAGTTAAATCTCCCTTTAGATTCAGGAGTTAGAAACACGTTTCTGGTAAGAGCTGCGTTTGGACATTTCTCAGTGAATGGGAGTATATGCTGTAAGGAGAACTGTCTGCTTCTAAAACCAAAACGGAGCTACCTAACAGAACGGTCTTCAATGTGTGCATTCAACTTACAGAGTTAAACTCGTGTGTTGAAGGGGAAGTCTGGAAACGCTTTCTGTGGAGAGATCTCAAAAGAGGCATTTCCAGGCATTTCCAGCACTATTCCCGCATATAACGAAATAGCAGTAAAACTCTGCCTAAAACACAGAAGAAACGTATCCTTCAATCTGCTCTGCTGTGCGTTTGTTCAGCTAAGTGAGTTAAATCTCCCTTTAGATTCAGGAGTTAGAAACACGTTTCTGGTAAGAGCTGCGTTTGGACATTTCTCAGTGAATGGGAGTATATGCTGTAAGGAGAACTGTCTGCTTCTAAAACCAAAACGGAGCTACCTAACAGAACGGTCTTCAATGTGTGCATTCAACTTACAGAGTTAAACTCGTGTGTTGAAGGGGAAGTCTGGAAACGCTTTCTGTGGAGAGATCTCAAAACAGGCATTTCCAGGCATTTCCAGCACTATTCCCGCATATAACGAAATAGCAGTAAAACTCTGCCTAAAACACAGAAGAAACGTATCCTTCAATCTGCTCTGCGGTGCGTTTGTTCAGCTAAGTGAGTTAAATCTCCCTTTAGATTCAGGAGTTAGAAACACGTTTCTGGTAAGAGCTGCGTTTGGACATTTCTCAGTGAATGGGAGTATATGCTGTAAGGAGAACTGTCTGCTTCTAAAACCAAAACGGAGCTACCTAACAGAACGGTCTTCAATGTGTGCATTCAACTTACAGAGTTAAACTCGTGTGTTGAAGGGGAAGTCTGGAAACGCTTTCTGTGGAGAGATCTCAAAACAGGCATTTCCAGCACTATTCCCGCATATAACGAAATAGCAGTAAAACTCTGCCTAAAACACAGAAGAAACGTATCCTTCAATCTGCTCTGCTGTGCGTTTGTTCAGCTAAGTGAGTTAAATCTCCCTTTAGATTCAGGAGTTAGAAACACGTTTCTGGTAAGTGCTGCGTTTGGACATTTCTCAGTGAATGGGAGTATATGCTGTAAGGAGAACTGTCTGCTTCTAAAACCAAAACGGAGCTACCTAACAGAACGGTCTTCAATGTGTGCATTCAACTTACAGAGTTAAACTCGTGTGTTGAAGGGGAAGTCTGGAAACGCTTTCTGTGGAGAGATCTCAAAACAGGCATTTCCAGCACTATTCCCGCATATAACGAAATAGCAGTAAAACTCTGCCTAAAACACAGAAGAAACGTATCCTTCAATCTGCTCTGCTGTGCGTTTGTTCAGCTAAGTGAGTTAAATCTCCCTTTAGATTCAGGAGTTAGAAACACGTTTATGGTAAGAGCTGCGTTTGGACATTTCTCAGTGAATGGGAGTATATGCTGTAAGGAGAACTGTCTGCTTCTAAAACCAAAACGGAGCTACCTAACAGAACGGTCTTCAATGTGTGCATTCAACTTACAGAGTTAAACTCGTGTGTTGAAGGGGAAGTCTGGAAACGCTTTCTGTGGAGAGATCTCAAAACAGGCATTTCCAGCACTATTCCCGCATATAACGAAATAGCAGTAAAACTCTGCCTAAAACACAGAAGAAACGTATCCTTCAATCTGCTCTGCTGTGCGTTTGTTCAGCTAAGTGAGTTAAATCTCCCTTTAGATTCAGGAGTTAGAAACACGTTTCTGGTAAGAGCTGCGTTTGGACATTTCTCAGTGAATGGGAGTATATGCTGTAAGGAGAACTGTCTGCTTCTAAAACCAAAACGGAGCTACCTAACAGAACGGTCTTCAATGTGTGCATTCAACTTACAGAGTTAAACTCGTGTGTTGAAGGGGAAGTCTGGAAACGCTTTCTGTGGAGAGATCTCAAAACAGGCATTTCCAGCACTATTCCCGCATATAACGAAATAGCAGTAAAACTCTGCCTAAAACACAGAAGAAACGTATCCTTCAATCTGCTCTGCTGTGCGTTTGTTCAGCTAAGTGAGTTAAATCTCCCTTTAGATTCAGGAGTTAGAAACACGTTTCTGGTAAGTGCTGCGTTTGGACATTTCTCAGTGAATGGGAGTATATGCTGTAAGGAGAACTGTCTGCTTCTAAAACCAAAACGGAGCTACCTAACAGAACGGTCTTCAATGTGTGCATTCAACTTACAGAGTTAAACTCGTGTGTTGAAGGGGAAGTCTGGAAACGCTTTCTGTGGAGAGATCTCAAAACAGGCATTTCCAGGCATTTCCAGCACTATTCCCGCATATAACGAAATAGCAGTAAAACTCTGCCTAAAACACAGAAGAAACGTATCCTTCAATCTGCTCTGCTGTGCGTTTGTTCAGCTAAGTGAGTTAAATCTCCCTTTAGATTCAGGAGTTAGAAACACGTTTCTGGTAAGAGCTGCGTTTGGACATTTCTCAGTGAATGGGAGTATATGCTGTAAGGAGAACTGTCTGCTTCTAAAACCAAAACGGAGCTACCTAACAGAACGGTCTTCAATGTGTGCATTCAACTTACAGAGTTAAACTCGTGTGTTGAAGGGGAAGTCTGGAAACGCTTTCTGTGGAGAGATCTCAAAACAGGCATTTCCAGCACTATTCCCGCATATAACGAAATAGCAGTAAAACTCTGCCTAAAACACAGAAGAAACGTATCCTTCAATCTGCTCTGCTGTGCGTTTGTTCAGCTAAGTGAGTTAAATCTCCCTTTAGATTCAGGAGTTAGAAACACGTTTCTGGTAAGAGCTGCATTTGGACATTTCTCAGTGAATGGGAGTATATGCTGTAAGGAGAACTGTCTGCTTCTAAAACCAAAACGGAGCTACCTAACAGAACGGTCTTCAATGTGTGCATTCAACTTACAGAGTTAAACTCGTGTGTTGAAGGGGAAGTCTGGAAACGCTTTCTGTGGAGAGATCTCGAAACAGGGATTTCCAGCACTATTCCCGCATATAACGAAATAGCAGTAAAACTCTGCCTAAAACACAGAAGAAACGTATCCTTCAATCTGCTCTGCTGTGCGTTTGTTCAGCTAAGTGAGTTAAATCTCCCTTTAGATTCAGGAGTTAGAAACACGTTTCTGGTAAGAGCTGCGTTTGGACATTTCTCAGTGAATGGGAGTATATGCTGTAAGGAGAACTGTCTGCTTCTAAAACCAAAACGGAGCTACCTAACAGAACGGTCTTCAATGTGTGCATTCAACTTACAGAGTTAAACTCGTGTGTTGAAGGGGAAGTCTGGAAACGCTTTCTGTGGAGAGATCTCAAAACAGGCATTTCCAGCACTATTCCCGCATATAACGAAATAGCAGTAAAACTCTGCCTAAAACACAGAAGAAACGTATCCTTCAATCTGCTCTGCTGTGCGTTTGTTCAGCTAAGTGAGTTAAATCTCCCTTTAGATTCAGGAGTTAGAAACACGTTTCTGGTAAGAGCTGCGTTTGGACATTTCTCTGTGAATGGGAGTATATGCTGTAATGAGAACTGTCTGCTTCTAAAACCAAAACGGAGCTACCTAACAGAACGGTCTTCAATGTGTGCATTCAACTTACAGAGTTAAACTCGTGTGTTGAAGGGGAAGTCTGGAAACGCTTTCTGTGGAGAGATCTCAAAACAGGCATTTCCAGCACTATTCCCGCATATAACGAAATAGCAGTAAAACTCTGCCTAAAACACAGAAGAAACGTATCCTTCAATCTGCTCTGCTGTGCGTTTGTTCAGCTAAGTGAGTTAAATCTCCCTTTAGATTCAGGAGTTAGAAACACGTTTCTGGTAAGAGCTGCGTTTGGACATTTCTCAGTGAATGGGAGTATATGCTGTAAGGAGAACTGTCTGCTTCTAAAACCAAAACGGAGCTACCTAACAGAACGGTCTTCAATGTGTGCATTCAACTTACAGAGTTAAACTCGTGTGTTGAAGGGGAAGTCTGGAAACGCTTTCTGTGGAGAGATCTCAAAACAGGCATTTCCAGCACTATTCCCGCATATAACGAAATAGCAGTAAAACTCTGCCTAAAACACAGAAGAAACGTATCCTTCAATCTGCTCTGCTGTGCGTTTGTTCAGCTAAGTGAGTTAAATCTCCCTTTAGATTCAGGAGTTAGAAACACGTTTCTGGTAAGAGCTGCGTTTGGACATTTCTCAGTGAATGGGAGTATATGCTGTAAGGAGAACTGTCTGCTTCTAAAACCAAAACGGAGCTACCTAACAGAACGGTCTTCAATGTGTGCATTCAACTTACAGAGTTAAACTCGTGTGTTGAAGGGGAAGTCTGGAAACGCTTTCTGTGGAGTGATCTCAAAACAGGCATTTCCAGCACTATTCCCGCATATAACGAAATAGCAGTAAAACTCTGCCTAAAACACAGAAGAAACGTATCCTTCAATCTGCTCTGCTGTGCGTTTGTTCAGCTAAGTGAGTTAAATCTCCCTTTAGATTCAGGAGTTAGAAACACGTTTCTGGTAAGAGCTGCGTTTGGACATTTCTCCGTGAATGGGAGTATATGCTGTAAGGAGAACTGTCTGCTTCTAAAACCAAAACGGAGCTACCTAACAGAACGGTCTTCAATGTGTGCATTCAACTTACAGAGTTAAACTCGTGTGTTGAAGGGGAAGTCTGGAAACGCTTTCTGTGGAGAGATCTCAAAACAGGCATTTCCAGCACTATTCCCGCATATAACGAAATAGCACTAAAACTCTGCCTAGAACACAGAAGAAACGTATCCTTCAATCTGCTCTGCTGTGCGTTTGTTCAGCTAAGTGAGTTAAATCTCCCTTTAGATTCAGGAGTTAGAAACACGTTTCTGGTAAGAGCTGCGTTTGGACATTTCTCAGTGAATGGGAGTATATGCTGTAAGGAGAACTGTCTGCTTCTAAAACCAAAACGGAGCTACCTAACAGAACGGTCTTCAATGTGTGCATTCAACTTACAGAGTTAAACTCGTGTGTTGAAGGGGAAGTCTGGAAACGCTTTCTGTGGAGAGATCTCAAAACAGGCATTTCAAGCACTATTCCCGCATATAACGAAATAGCAGTAAAACTGTCTAAAACACAGAAGAAACGTATCCTTCAATCTGCTCTGCTGTGCGTTTGTTCAGCTAAGTGAGTTAAATCTCCCTTTAGATTCAGGAGTTAGAAACACGTTTCTGGTAAGAGCTGCGTTTGGACATTTCTCAGTGAATGGGAGTATATGCTGTAAGGAGAACTGTCTGCTTCTAAAACCAAAACGGAGCTACCTAACAGAACGGTCTTCAATGTGTGCATTCAACTTACAGAGTTAAACTCGTGTGTTGAAGGGGAAGTCTGGAAACGCTTTCTGTGGAGAGATCACAAAACAGGCATTTCCAGCACTATTCCCGCATATAACGAAATAGCAGTAAAACTCTGCCTAAAACACAGAAGAAACGTATCCTTCAATCTGCTCTGCTGTGCGTTTGTTCAGCTAAGTGAGTTAAATCTCCCTTTAGATTCAGGAGTTAGAAACACGTTTCTGGTAAGAGCTGCGTTTGGACATTTCTCAGTGAATGGGAGTATATGCTGTAAGGAGAACTGTCTGCTTCTAAAACCAAAACGGAGCTACCTAACAGAACGGTCTTCAATGTGTGCATTCAACTTACAGAGTTAAACTCGTGTGTTGAAGGGGAAGTCTGGAAACGCTTTCTGTGGAGAGATCTCAAAACAGGCATTTCCAGCACTATTCCCGCATATAACGAAATAGCAGTAAAACTCTGCCTAAAACACAGAAGAAACGTATCCTTCAATCTGCTCTGCTGTGCGTTTGTTCAGCTAAGTGAGTTAAATCTCCCTTTAGATTCAGGAGTTAGAAACACGTTTCTGGTAAGAGCTGCGTTTGGACATTTCTCTGTGAATGGGAGTATATGCTGTAAGGAGAACTGTCTGCTTCTAAAACCAAAACGGAGCTACCTAACAGAACGGTCTTCAATGTGTGCATTCAACTTACAGAGTTAAACTCGTGTGTTGAAGGGGAAGTCTGGAAACGCTTTCTGTGGAGAGATCTCAAAACAGGCATTTCCAGCACTATTCCCGCATATAACGAAATAGCAGTAAAACTCTGCCTAAAACACAGAAGAAACGTATCCTTCAATCTGCTCTGTTGTGCGTTTGTTCAGCTAAGTGAGTTAAATCTCCCTTTAGATTCAGGAGTTAGAAACACGTTTCTGGTAAGAGCTGCGTTTGGACATTTCTCAGTGAATGGGAGTATATGCTGTAAGGAGAACTGTCTGCTTCTAAAACCAAAACGGAGCTACCTAACAGAACGGTCTTCAATGTGTGCATTCAACTTACAGAGTTAAACTCGTGTGTTGAAGGGGAAGTCTGGAAACGCTTTCTGTGGAGAGATCTCAAAACAGGCATTTCCAGCACTATTCCCGCATATAACGAAATAGCAGTAAAACTCTGCCTAAAACACAGAAGAAACGTATCCTTCAATCTGCTCTGCTGTGCGTTTGTTCAGCTAAGTGAGTTAAATCTCCCTTTAGATTCAGGAGTTAGAAACACGTTTCTGGTAAGAGCTGCGTTTGGACATTTCTCAGTGAATGGGAGTATATGCTGTAAGGAGAACTGTCTGCTTCTAAAACCAAAACGGAGCTACCTAACAGAACGGTCTTCAATGTGTGCATTCAACTTACAGAGTTAAACTCGTGTGTTGAAGGGGAAGTCTGGAAACGCTTTCTGTGGAGAGATCTCAAAACAGGCATTTCCAGCACTATTCCCGCATATAACGAAATAGCAGTAAAACTCTGCCTAAAACACAGAAGAAACGTATCCTTCAATCTGCTCTGCTGTGCGTTTGTTCAGCTAAGTGAGTTAAATCTCCCTTTAGATTCAGGAGTTAGAAACACGTTTCTGGTAAGAGCTGCGTTTGGACATTTCTCCGTGAATGGGAGTATATGCTGTAAGGAGAACTGTCTGCTTCTAAAACCAAAACGGAGCTACCTAACAGAACGGTCTTCAATGTGTGCATTCAACTTACAGAGTTAAACTCGTGTGTTGAAGGGGAAGTCTGGAAACGCTTTCTGTGGAGAGATCTCAAAACAGGCATTTCCAGCACTATTCCCGCATATAACGAAATAGCACTAAAACTCTGCCTAGAACACAGAAGAAACGTATCCTTCAATCTGCTCTGCTGTGCGTTTGTTCAGCTAAGTGAGTTAAATCTCCCTTTAGATTCAGGAGTTAGAAACACGTTTCTGGTAAGAGCTGCGTTTGGACATTTCTCAGTGAATGGGAGTATATGCTGTAAGGAGAACTGTCTGCTTCTAAAACCAAAACGGAGCTACCTAACAGAACGGTCTTCAATGTGTGCATTCAACTTACAGAGTTAAACTCGTGTGTTGAAGGGGAAGTCTGGAAACGCTTTCTGTGGAGAGATCTCAAAACAGGCATTTCCAGCACTATTCCCGCATATAACGAAATAGCAGTAAAACTCTGCCTAAAACACAGAAGAAACGTATCCTTCAATCTGCTCTGCTGTGCGTTTGTTCAGCTAAGTGAGTTAAATCTCCCTTTAGATTCAGGAGTTAGAAACACGTTTCTGGTAAGAGCTGCGTTTGGACATTTCTCTGTGAATGGGAGTATATGCTGTAATGAGAACTGTCTGCTTCTAAAACCAAAACGGAGCTACCTAACAGAACGGTCTTCAATGTGTGCATTCAACTTACAGAGTTAAACTCGTGTGTTGAAGGGGAAGTCTGGAAACGCTTTCTGTGGAGAGATCTCAAAACAGGCATTTCCAGCACTATTCCCGCATATAACGAAATAGCAGTAAAACTCTGCCTAAAACACAGAAGAAACGTATCCTTCAATCTGCTCTGCTGTGCGTTTGTTCAGCTAAGTGAGTTAAATCTCCCTTTAGATTCAGGAGTTAGAAACACGTTTCTGGTAAGAGCTGCGTTTGGACATTTCTCAGTGAATGGGAGTATATGCTGTAAGGAGAACTGTCTGCTTCTAAAACCAAAACGGAGCTACCTAACAGAACGGTCTTCAATGTGTGCATTCAACTTACAGAGTTAAACTCGTGTGTTGAAGGGGAAGTCTGGAAACGCTTTCTGTGGAGAGATCTCAAAACAGGCATTTCCAGCACTATTCCCGCATATAACGAAATAGCAGTAAAACTCTGCCTAAAACACAGAAGAAACGTATCCTTCAATCTGCTCTGCTGTGCGTTTGTTCAGCTAAGTGAGTTAAATCTCCCTTTAGATTCAGGAGTTAGAAACACGTTTCTGGTAAGAGCTGCGTTTGGACATTTCTCAGTGAATGGGAGTATATGCTGTAAGGAGAACTGTCTGCTTCTAAAACCAAAACGGAGCTACCTAACAGAACGGTCTTCAATGTGTGCATTCAACTTACAGAGTTAAACTCGTGTGTTGAAGGGGAAGTCTGGAAACGCTTTCTGTGGAGAGATCTCAAAACAGGCATTTCCAGCACTATTCCCGCATATAACGAAATAGCAGTAAAACTCTGCCTAAAACACAGAAGAAACGTATCCTTCAATCTGCTCTGCTGTGCGTTTGTTCAGCTAAGTGAGTTAAATCTCCCTTTAGATTCAGGAGTTAGAAACACGTTTCTGGTAAGAGCTGCGTTTGGACATTTCTCCGTGAATGGGAGTATATGCTGTAAGGAGAACTGTCTGCTTCTAAAACCAAAACGGAGCTACCTAACAGAACGGTCTTCAATGTGTGCATTCAACTTACAGAGTTAAACTCGTGTGTTGAAGGGGAAGTCTGGAAACGCTTTCTGTGGAGAGATCTCAAAACAGGCATTTCCAGCACTATTCCCGCATATAACGAAATAGCACTAAAACTCTGCCTAGAACACAGAAGAAACGTATCCTTCAATCTGCTCTGCTGTGCGTTTGTTCAGCTAAGTGAGTTAAATCTCCCTTTAGATTCAGGAGTTAGAAACACGTTTCTGGTAAGAGCTGCGTTTGGACATTTCTCAGTGAATGGGAGTATATGCTGTAAGGAGAACTGTCTGCTTCTAAAACCAAAACGGAGCTACCTAACAGAACGGTCTTCAATGTGTGCATTCAACTTACAGAGTTAAACTCGTGTGTTGAAGGGGAAGTCTGGAAACGCTTTCTGTGGAGAGATCTCAAAACAGGCATTTCAAGCACTATTCCCGCATATAACGAAATAGCAGTAAAACTGTCTAAAACACAGAAGAAACGTATCCTTCAATCTGCTCTGCTGTGCGTTTGTTCAGCTAAGTGAGTTAAATCTCCCTTTAGATTCAGGAGTTAGAAACACGTTTCTGGTAAGAGCTGCGTTTGGACATTTCTCAGTGAATGGGAGTATATGCTGTAAGGAGAACTGTCTGCTTCTAAAACCAAAACGGAGCTACCTAACAGAACGGTCTTCAATGTGTGCATTCAACTTACAGAGTTAAACTCGTGTGTTGAAGGGGAAGTCTGGAAACGCTTTCTGTGGAGAGATCACAAAACAGGCATTTCCAGCACTATTCCCGCATATAACGAAATAGCAGTAAAACTCTGCCTAAAACACAGAAGAAACGTATCCTTCAATCTGCTCTGCTGTGCGTTTGTTCAGCTAAGTGAGTTAAATCTCCCTTTAGATTCAGGAGTTAGAAACACGTTTCTGGTAAGAGCTGCGTTTGGACATTTCTCAGTGAATGGGAGTATATGCTGTAAGGAGAACTGTCTGCTTCTAAAACCAAAACGGAGCTACCTAACAGAACGGTCTTCAATGTGTGCATTCAACTTACAGAGTTAAACTCGTGTGTTGAAGGGGAAGTCTGGAAACGCTTTCTGTGGAGAGATCTCAAAACAGGCATTTCCAGCACTATTCCCGCATATAACGAAATAGCAGTAAAACTCTGCCTAAAACACAGAAGAAACGTATCCTTCAATCTGCTCTGCTGTGCGTTTGTTCAGCTAAGTGAGTTAAATCTCCCTTTAGATTCAGGAGTTAGAAACACGTTTCTGGTAAGAGCTGCGTTTGGACATTTCTCTGTGAATGGGAGTATATGCTGTAAGGAGAACTGTCTGCTTCTAAAACCAAAACGGAGCTACCTAACAGAACGGTCTTCAATGTGTGCATTCAACTTACAGAGTTAAACTCGTGTGTTGAAGGGGAAGTCTGGAAACGCTTTCTGTGGAGAGATCTCAAAACAGGCATTTCCAGCACTATTCCCGCATATAACGAAATAGCAGTAAAACTCTGCCTAAAACACAGAAGAAACGTATCCTTCAATCTGCTCTGTTGTGCGTTTGTTCAGCTAAGTGAGTTAAATCTCCCTTTAGATTCAGGAGTTAGAAACACGTTTCTGGTAAGAGCTGCGTTTGGACATTTCTCAGTGAATGGGAGTATATGCTGTAAGGAGAACTGTCTGCTTCTAAAACCAAAACGGAGCTACCTAACAGAACGGTCTTCAATGTGTGCATTCAACTTACAGAGTTAAACTCGTGTGTTGAAGGGGAAGTCTGGAAACGCTTTCTGTGGAGAGATCTCAAAACAGGCATTTCCAGCACTATTCCCGCATATAACGAAATAGCAGTAAAACTCTGCCTAAAACACAGAAGAAACGTATCCTTCAATCTGCTCTGCTGTGCGTTTGTTCAGCTAAGTGAGTTAAATCTCCCTTTAGATTCAGGAGTTAGAAACACGTTTCTGGTAAGAGCTGCGTTTGGACATTTCTCAGTGAATGGGAGTATATGCTGTAAGGAGAACTGTCTGCTTCTAAAACCAAAACGGAGCTACCTAACAGAACGGTCTTCAATGTGTGCATTCAACTTACAGAGTTAAACTCGTGTGTTGAAGGGGAAGTCTGGAAACGCTTTCTGTGGAGAGATCTCAAAACAGGCATTTCCAGCACTATTCCCGCATATAACGAAATAGCAGTAAAACTCTGCCTAAAACACAGAAGAAACGTATCCTTCAATCTGCTCTGCTGTGCGTTTGTTCAGCTAAGTGAGTTAAATCTCCCTTTAGATTCAGGAGTTAGAAACACGTTTCTGGTAAGAGCTGCGTTTGGACATTTCTCCGTGAATGGGAGTATATGCTGTAAGGAGAACTGTCTGCTTCTAAAACCAAAACGGAGCTACCTAACAGAACGGTCTTCAATGTGTGCATTCAACTTACAGAGTTAAACTCGTGTGTTGAAGGGGAAGTCTGGAAACGCTTTCTGTGGAGAGATCTCAAAACAGGCATTTCCAGCACTATTCCCGCATATAACGAAATAGCACTAAAACTCTGCCTAGAACACAGAAGAAACGTATCCTTCAATCTGCTCTGCTGTGCGTTTGTTCAGCTAAGTGAGTTAAATCTCCCTTTAGATTCAGGAGTTAGAAACACGTTTCTGGTAAGAGCTGCGTTTGGACATTTCTCAGTGAATGGGAGTATATGCTGTAAGGAGAACTGTCTGCTTCTAAAACCAAAACGGAGCTACCTAACAGAACGGTCTTCAATGTGTGCATTCAACTTACAGAGTTAAACTCGTGTGTTGAAGGGGAAGTCTGGAAACGCTTTCTGTGGAGAGATCTCAAAACAGGCATTTCAAGCACTATTCCCGCATATAACGAAATAGCAGTAAAACTCTGTCTAAAACACAGAAGAAACGTATCCTTCAATCTGCTCTGCTGTGCGTTTGTTCAGCTAAGTGAGTTAAATCTCCCTTTAGATTCAGGAGTTAGAAACACGTTTCTGGTAAGAGCTGCGTTTGGACATTTCTCAGTGAATGGGAGTATATGCTGTAAGGAGAACTGTCTGCTTCTAAAACCAAAACGGAGCTACCTATCAGAACGGTCTTCAATGTGTGCATTCAACTTACAGAGTTAAACTCGTGTGTTGAAGGGGAAGTCTGGAAACGCTTTCTGTGGAGAGATCACAAAACAGGCATTTCCAGCACTATTCCCGCATATAACGAAATAGCAGTAAAACTCTGCCTAAAACACAGAAGAAACGTATCCTTCAATCTGCTCTGCTGTGCGTTTGTTCAGCTAAGTGAGTTAAATCTCCCTTTAGATTCAGGAGTTAGAAACACGTTTCTGGTAAGAGCTGCGTTTGGACATTTCTCAGTGAATGGGAGTATATGCTGTAAGGAGAACTGTCTGCTTCTAAAACCAAAACGGAGCTACCTAACAGAACGGTCTTCAATGTGTGCATTCAACTTACAGAGTTAAACTCGTGTGTTGAAGGGGAAGTCTGGAAACGCTTTCTGTGGAGAGATCTCAAAACAGGCATTTCCAGCACTATTCCCGCATATAACGAAATAGCAGTAAAACTCTGCCTAAAACACAGAAGAAACGTATCCTTCAATCTGCTCTGCTGTGCGTTTGTTCAGCTAAGTGAGTTAAATCTCCCTTTAGATTCAGGAGTTAGAAACACGTTTCTGGTAAGAGCTGCGTTTGGACATTTCTCTGTGAATGGGAGTATATGCTGTAAGGAGAACTGTCTGCTTCTAAAACCAAAACGGAGCTACCTAACAGAACGGTCTTCAATGTGTGCATTCAACTTACAGAGTTAAACTCGTGTGTTGAAGGGGAAGTCTGGAAACGCTTTCTGTGGAGAGATCTCAAAACAGGCATTTCCAGCACTATTCCCGCATATAACGAAATAGCAGTAAAACTCTGCCTAAAACACAGAAGAAACGTATCCTTCAATCTGCTCTGCTGTGCGTTTGTTCAGCTAAGTGAGTTAAATCTCCCTTTAGATTCAGGAGTTAGAAACACGTTTCTGGTAAGAGCTGCGTTTGGACATTTCTCAGTGAATGGGAGTATATGCTGTAAGGAGAACTGTCTGCTTCTAAAACCAAAACGGAGCTACCTAACAGAACGGTCTTCAATGTGTGCATTCAACTTACAGAGTTAAACTCGTGTGTTGAAGGGGAAGTCTGGAAACGCTTTCTGTGGAGAGATCTCAAAACAGGCATTTCCAGCACTATTCCCGCATATAACGAAATAGCAGTAAAACTCTGCCTAAAACACAGAAGAAACGTATCCTTCAATCTGCTCTGCTGTGCGTTTGTTCAGCTAAGTGAGTTAAATCTCCCTTTAGATTCAGGAGTTAGAAACACGTTTCTGGTAAGTGCTGCGTTTGGACATTTCTCAGTGAATGGGAGTATATGCTGTAAGGAGAACTGTCTGCTTCTAAAACCAAAACGGAGCTACCTAACAGAACGGTCTTCAATGTGTGCATTCAACTTACAGAGTTAAACTCGTGTGTTGAAGGGGAAGTCTGGAAACGCTTTCTGTGGAGAGATCTCAAAACAGGCATTTCCAGCACTATTCCCGCATATAACGAAATAGCAGTAAAACTCTGCCTAAAACACAGAAGAAACGTATCCTTCAATCTGCTCTGCTGTGCGTTTGTTCAGCTAAGTGAGTTAAATCTCCCTTTAGATTCAGGAGTTAGAAACACGTTTCTGGTAAGAGCTGCGTTTGGACATTTCTCCGTGAATGGGAGTATATGCTGTAAGGAGAACTGTCTGCTTCTAAAACCAAAACGGAGCTACCTAACAGAACGGTCTTCAATGTGTGCATTCAACTTACAGAGTTAAACTCGTGTGTTGAAGGGGAAGTCTGGAAACGCTTTCTGTGGAGAGATCTCAAAACAGGCATTTCCAGCACTATTCCCGCATATAACGAAATAGCACTAAAACTCTGCCTAGAACACAGAAGAAACGTATCCTTCAATCTGCTCTGCTGTGCGTTTGTTCAGCTAAGTGAGTTAAATCTCCCTTTAGATTCAGGAGTTAGAAACACGTTTCTGGTAAGAGCTGCGTTTGGACATTTCTCAGTGAATGGGAGTATATGCTGTAAGGAGAACTGTCTGCTTCTAAAACCAAAACGGAGCTACCTAACAGAACGGTCTTCAATGTGTGCATTCAACTTACAGAGTTAAACTCGTGTGTTGAAGGGGAAGTCTGGAAACGCTTTCTGTGGAGAGATCTCAAAACAGGCATTTCCAGCACTATTCCCGCATATAACGAAATAGCAGTAAAACTCTGCCTAAAACACAGAAGAAACGTATCCTTCAATCTGCTCTGCTGTGCGTTTGTTCAGCTAAGTGAGTTAAATCTCCCTTTAGATTCAGGAGTTAGAAACACGTTTCTGGTAAGAGCTGCGTTTGGACATTTCTCCGTGAATGGGAGTATATGCTGTAAGGAGAACTGTCTGCTTCTAAAACCAAAACGGAGCTACCTAACAGAACGGTCTTCAATGTGTGCATTCAACTTACAGAGTTAAACTCGTGTGTTGAAGGGGAAGTCTGGAAACGCTTTCTGTGGAGAGATCTCAAAACAGGCATTTCCAGCACTATTCCCGCATATAACGAAATAGCACTAAAACTCTGCCTAGAACACAGAAGAAACGTATCCTTCAATCTGCTCTGCTGTGCGTTTGTTCAGCTAAGTGAGTTAAATCTCCCTTTAGATTCAGGAGTTAGAAACACGTTTCTGGTAAGAGCTGCGTTTGGACATTTCTCAGTGAATGGGAGTATATGCTGTAAGGAGAACTGTCTGCTTCTAAAACCAAAACGGAGCTACCTAACAGAACGGTCTTCAATGTGTGCATTCAACTTACAGAGTTAAACTCGTGTGTTGAAGGGGAAGTCTGGAAACGCTTTCTGTGGAGAGATCTCAAAACAGGCATTTCCAGCACTATTCCCGCATATAACGAAATAGCAGTAAAACTCTGCCTAAAACACAGAAGAAACGTATCCTTCAATCTGCTCTGCTGTGCGTTTGTTCAGCTAAGTGAGTTAAATCTCCCTTTAGATTCAGGAGTTAGAAACACGTTTCTGGTAAGAGCTGCGTTTGGACATTTCTCTGTGAATGGGAGTATATGCTGTAAGGAGAACTGTCTGCTTCTAAAACCAAAACGGAGCTACCTAACAGAACGGTCTTCAATGTGTGCATTCAACTTACAGAGTTAAACTCGTGTGTTGAAGGGGAAGTCTGGAAACGCTTTCTGTGGAGAGATCTCAAAACAGGCATTTCCAGCACTATTCCCGCATATAACGAAATAGCAGTAAAACTCTGCCTAAAACACAGAAGAAACGTATCCTTCAATCTGCTCTGCTGTGCGTTTGTTCAGCTAAGTGAGTTAAATCTCCCTTTAGATTCAGGAGTTAGAAACACGTTTCTGGTAAGAGCTGCGTTTGGACATTTCTCAGTGAATGGGAGTATATGCTGTAAGGAGAACTGTCTGCTTCTAAAACCAAAACGGAGCTACCTAACAGAACGGTCTTCAATGTGTGCATTCAACTTACAGAGTTAAACTCGTGTGTTGAAGGGGAAGTCTGGAAACGCTTTCTGTGGAGAGATCTCAAAACAGGCATTTCCAGCACTATTCCCGCATATAACGAAATAGCAGTAAAACTCTGCCTAAAACACAGAAGAAACGTATCCTTCAATCTGCTCTGCTGTGCGTTTGTTCAGCTAAGTGAGTTAAATCTCCCTTTAGATTCAGGAGTTAGAAACACGTTTCTGGTAAGTGCTGCGTTTGGACATTTCTCAGTGAATGGGAGTATATGCTGTAAGGAGAACTGTCTGCTTCTAAAACCAAAACGGAGCTACCTAACAGAACGGTCTTCAATGTGTGCATTCAACTTACAGAGTTAAACTCGTGTGTTGAAGGGGAAGTCTGGAAACGCTTTCTGTGGAGAGATCTCAAAACAGGCATTTCCAGCACTATTCCCGCATATAACGAAATAGCAGTAAAACTCTGCCTAAAACACAGAAGAAACGTATCCTTCAATCTGCTCTGCTGTGCGTTTGTTCAGCTAAGTGAGTTAAATCTCCCTTTAGATTCAGGAGTTAGAAACACGTTTCTGGTAAGAGCTGCGTTTGGACATTTCTCCGTGAATGGGAGTATATGCTGTAAGGAGAACTGTCTGCTTCTAAAACCAAAACGGAGCTACCTAACAGAACGGTCTTCAATGTGTGCATTCAACTTACAGAGTTAAACTCGTGTGTTGAAGGGGAAGTCTGGAAACGCTTTCTGTGGAGAGATCTCAAAACAGGCATTTCCAGCACTATTCCCGCATATAACGAAATAGCACTAAAACTCTGCCTAGAACACAGAAGAAACGTATCCTTCAATCTGCTCTGCTGTGCGTTTGTTCAGCTAAGTGAGTTAAATCTCCCTTTAGATTCAGGAGTTAGAAACACGTTTCTGGTAAGAGCTGCGTTTGGACATTTCTCAGTGAATGGGAGTATATGCTGTAAGGAGAACTGTCTGCTTCTAAAACCAAAACGGAGCTACCTAACAGAACGGTCTTCAATGTGTGCATTCAACTTACAGAGTTAAACTCGTGTGTTGAAGGGGAAGTCTGGAAACGCTTTCTGTGGAGAGGTCTCAAAACAGGCATTTCAAGCACTATTCCCGCATATAAGGAAATAGCAGTAAAACTCTGTCTAAAACACAGAAGAAACGTATCCTTCAATCTGCTCTGCTGTGCGTTTGTTCAGCTAAGTGAGTTAAATCTCCCTTTAGATTCAGGAGTTAGAAACACGTTTATGGTAAGAGCTGCGTTTGGACATTTCTCAGTGAATGGGAGTATATGCTGTTAAGGAGAACTGTCTGCTTCTAAAACCAAAACGGAGCTACCTAACAGAACGGTCTTCAATGTGTGCATTCAACTTACAGAGTTAAACTCGTGTGTTGAAGGGGAAGTCTGGAAACGCTTTCTGTGGAGAGATCACAAAACAGGCATTTCCAGCACTATTCCCGCATATAACGAAATAGCAGTAAAACTCTGCCTAAAACACAGAAGAAACGTATCCTTCAATCTGCTCTGCTGTGCGTTTGTTCAGCTAAGTGAGTTAAATCTCCCTTTAGATTCAGGAGTTAGAAACACGTTTCTGGTAAGAGCTGCGTTTGGACATTTCTCAGTGAATGGGAGTATATGCTGTAAGGAGAACTGTCTGCTTCTAAAACCAAAACGGAGCTACCTAACAGAACGGTCTTCAATGTGTGCATTCAACTTACAGAGTTAAACTCGTGTGTTGAAGGGGAAGTCTGGAAACGCTTTCTGTGGAGAGATCTCAAAACAGGCATTTCCAGGCATTTCCAGCACTATTCCCGCATATAACGAAATAGCAGTAAAACTCTGCCTAAAACACAGAAGAAACGTATCCTTCAATCTGCTCTGCTGTGCGTTTGTTCAGCTAAGTGAGTTAAATCTCCCTTTAGATTCAGGAGTTAGAAACACGTTTCTGGTAAGAGCTGCGTTTGGACATTTCTCAGTGAATGGGAGTATATGCTGTAAGGAGAACTGTCTGCTTCTAAAACCAAAACGGAGCTACCTAACAGAACGGTCTTCAATGTGTGCATTCAACTTACAGAGTTAAACTCGTGTGTTGAAGGGGAAGTCTGGAAACGCTTTCTGTGGAGAGATCTCAAAACAGGCATTTCAAGCACTATTCCCGCATATAACGAAATAGCAGTAAAACTCTGTCTAAAACACAGAAGAAACGTATCCTTCAATCTGCTCTGCTGTGCGTTTGTTCAGCTAAGTGAGTTAAATCTCCCTTTAGATTCAGGAGTTAGAAACACGTTTATGGTAAGAGCTGCGTTTGGACATTTCTCAGTGAATGGGAGTATATGCTGTAAGGAGAACTGTCTGCTTCTAAAACCAAAACGGAGCTACCTAACAGAACGGTCTTCAATGTGTGCATTCAACTTACAGAGTTAAACTCGTGTGTTGAAGGGGAAGTCTGGAAACGCTTTCTGTGGAGAGATCACAAAACAGGCATTTCCAGCACTATTCCCGCATATAACGAAATAGCAGTAAAACTCTGCCTAAAACACAGAAGAAACGTATCCTTCAATCTGCTCTGCTGTGCGTTTGTTCAGCTAAGTGAGTTAAATCTCCCTTTAGATTCAGGAGTTAGAAACACGTTTCTGGTAAGAGCTGCGTTTGGACATTTCTCAGTGAATGGGAGTATATGCTGTAAGGAGAACTGTCTGCTTCTAAAACCAAAACGGAGCTACCTAACAGAACGGTCTTCAATGTGTGCATTCAACTTACAGAGTTAAACTCGTGTGTTGAAGGGGAAGTCTGGAAACGCTTTCTGTGGAGAGATCTCAAAACAGGCATTTCCAGGCATTTCCAGCACTATTCCCGCATATAACGAAATAGCAGTAAAACTCTGCCTAAAACACAGAAGAAACGTATCCTTCAATCTGCTCTGCTGTGCGTTTGTTCAGCTAAGTGAGTTAAATCTCCCTTTAGATTCAGGAGTTAGAAACACGTTTCTGGTAAGAGCTGCGTTTGGACATTTCTCAGTTAATGGGAGTATATGCTGTAAGGAGAACTGTCTGCTTCTAAAACCAAAACGGAGCTACCTAACAGAACGGTCTTCAATGTGTGCATTCAACTTACAGTGTTAAACTCGTGTGTTGAAGGGGAAGTCTGGAAACGCTTTCTGTGGAGAGATCTCAAAACAGGCATTTCCAGGCATTTCCAGCACTATTCCCGCATATAACGAAATAGCAGTAAAACTCTGCCTAAAACACAGAAGAAACGTATCCTTCAATCTGCTCTGCTGTGCGTTTGTTCAGCTAAGTGAGTTAAATCTCCCTTTAGATTCAGGAGTTAGAAACACGTTTCTGGTAAGAGCTGCGTTTGGACATTTCTCAGTGAATGGGAGTATATGCTGTAAGGAGAACTGTCTGCTTCTAAAACCAAAACGGAGCTACCTAACAGAACGGTCTTCAATGTGTGCATTCAACTTACAGAGTTAAACTCGTGTGTTGAAGGGGAAGTCTGGAAACGCTTTCTGTGGAGAGATCTCAAAACAGGCATTTCCAGCACTATTCCCGCATATAAGGAAATAGCAGTAAAACTCTGCCTAAAACACAGAAGAAACGTATCCTTCAATCTGCTCTGCTGTGCGTTTGTTCAGCTAAGTGAGTTAAATCTCCCTTTAGATTCAGGAGTTAGAAACACGTTTCTGGTAAGAGCTGCGTTTGGACATTTCTCAGTGAATGGGAGTATATGCTGTAAGGAGAACTGTCTGCTTCTAAAACCAAAACGGAGCTACCTAACAGAACGGTCTTCAATGTGTGCATTCAACTTACAGAGTTAAACTCGTGTGTTGAAGGGGAAGTCTGGAAACGCTTTCTGTGGAGAGATCTCAAAACAGGCATTTCCAGCACTATTCCCGCATATAACGAAATAGCAGTAAAACTCTGCCTAAAACACAGAAGAAACGTATCCTTCAATCTGCTCTGCTGTGCGTTTGTTCAGCTAAGTGAGTTAAATCTCCCTTTAGATTCAGGAGTTAGAAACACGTTTCTGGTAAGAGCTGCGTTTGGACATTTCTCAGTGAATGGGAGTATATGCTGTAAGGAGAACTGTCTGCTTCTAAAACCAAAACGGAGCTACCTAACAGAACGGTCTTCAATGTGTGCATTCAACTTACAGAGTTAAACTCGTGTGTTGAAGGGGAAGTCTGGAAACGCTTTCTGTGGAGAGATCTCAAAACAGGCATTTCCAGCACTATTCCCGCATATAACGAAATAGCAGTAAAACTCTGCCTAAAACACAGAAGAAACGTATCCTTCAATCTGCTCTGCTGTGCGTTTGTTCAGCTAAGTGAGTTAAATCTCCCTTTAGATTCAGGAGTTAGAAACACGTTTCTGGTAAGAGCTGCGTTTGGACATTTCTCAGTGAATGGGAGTATATGCTGTAAGGAGAACTGTCTGCTTCTAAAACCAAAACGGAGCTACCTAACAGAACGGTCTTCAATGTGTGCATTCAACTTACAGAGTTAAACTCGTGTGTTGAAGGGGAAGTCTGGAAACGCTTTCTGTGGAGAGATCTCAAAACAGGCATTTCCAGCACTATTCCCGCATATAACGAAATAGCAGTAAAACTCTGCCTAAAACACAGAAGAAACGTATCCTTCAATCTGCTCTGCTGTGCGTTTGTTCAGCTAAGTGAGTTAAATCTCCCTTTAGATTCAGGAGTTAGAAACACGTTTCTGGTAAGTGCTGCGTTTGGACATTTCTCAGTGAATGGGAGTATATGCTGTAAGGAGAACTGTCTGCTTCTAAAACCAAAACGGAGCTACCTAACAGAACGGTCTTCAATGTGTGCATTCAACTTACAGAGTTAAACTCGTGTGTTGAAGGGGAAGTCTGGAAACGCTTTCTGTGGAGAGATCTCAAAACAGGCATTTCCAGCACTATTCCCGCATATAACGAAATAGCAGTAAAACTCTGCCTAAAACACAGAAGAAACGTATCCTTCAATCTGCTCTGCTGTGCGTTTGTTCAGCTAAGTGAGTTAAATCTCCCTTTAGATTCAGGAGTTAGAAACACGTTTCTGGTAAGAGCTGCGTTTGGACATTTCTCCGTGAATGGGAGTATATGCTGTAAGGAGAACTGTCTGCTTCTAAAACCAAAACGGAGCTACCTAACAGAACGGTCTTCAATGTGTGCATTCAACTTACAGAGTTAAACTCGTGTGTTGAAGGGGAAGTCTGGAAACGCTTTCTGTGGAGAGATCTCAAAACAGGCATTTCCAGCACTATTCCCGCATATAACGAAATAGCACTAAAACTCTGCCTAGAACACAGAAGAAACGTATCCTTCAATCTGCTCTGCTGTGCGTTTGTTCAGCTAAGTGAGTTAAATCTCCCTTTAGATTCAGGAGTTAGAAACACGTTTCTGGTAAGAGCTGCGTTTGGACATTTCTCAGTGAATGGGAGTATATGCTGTAAGGAGAACTGTCTGCTTCTAAAACCAAAACGGAGCTACCTAACAGAACGGTCTTCAATGTGTGCATTCAACTTACAGAGTTAAACTCGTGTGTTGAAGGGGAAGTCTGGAAACGCTTTCTGTGGAGAGATCTCAAAACAGGCATTTCCAGCACTATTCCCGCATATAACGAAATAGCAGTAAAACTCTGCCTAAAACACAGAAGAAACGTATCCTTCAATCTGCTCTGCTGTGCGTTTGTTCAGCTAAGTGAGTTAAATCTCCCTTTAGATTCAGGAGTTAGAAACACGTTTCTGGTAAGAGCTGCGTTTGGACATTTCTCTGTGAATGGGAGTATATGCTGTAAGGAGAACTGTCTGCTTCTAAAACCAAAACGGAGCTACCTAACAGAACGGTCTTCAATGTGTGCATTCAACTTACAGAGTTAAACTCGTGTGTTGAAGGGGAAGTCTGGAAACGCTTTCTGTGGAGAGATCTCAAAACAGGCATTTCCAGCACTATTCCCGCATATAACGAAATAGCAGTAAAACTCTGCCTAAAACACAGAAGAAACGTATCCTTCAATCTGCTCTGCTGTGCGTTTGTTCAGCTAAGTGAGTTAAATCTCCCTTTAGATTCAGGAGTTAGAAACACGTTTCTGGTAAGAGCTGCGTTTGGACATTTCTCAGTGAATGGGAGTATATGCTGTAAGGAGAACTGTCTGCTTCTAAAACCAAAACGGAGCTACCTAACAGAACGGTCTTCAATGTGTGCATTCAACTTACAGAGTTAAACTCGTGTGTTGAAGGGGAAGTCTGGAAACGCTTTCTGTGGAGAGATCTCAAAACAGGCATTTCCAGCACTATTCCCGCATATAACGAAATAGCAGTAAAACTCTGCCTAAAACACAGAAGAAACGTATCCTTCAATCTGCTCTGCTGTGCGTTTGTTCAGCTAAGTGAGTTAAATCTCCCTTTAGATTCAGGAGTTAGAAACACGTTTCTGGTAAGTGCTGCGTTTGGACATTTCTCAGTGAATGGGAGTATATGCTGTAAGGAGAACTGTCTGCTTCTAAAACCAAAACGGAGCTACCTAACAGAACGGTCTTCAATGTGTGCATTCAACTTACAGAGTTAAACTCGTGTGTTGAAGGGGAAGTCTGGAAACGCTTTCTGTGGAGAGATCTCAAAACAGGCATTTCCAGCACTATTCCCGCATATAACGAAATAGCAGTAAAACTCTGCCTAAAACACAGAAGAAACGTATCCTTCAATCTGCTCTGCTGTGCGTTTGTTCAGCTAAGTGAGTTAAATCTCCCTTTAGATTCAGGAGTTAGAAACACGTTTCTGGTAAGAGCTGCGTTTGGACATTTCTCCGTGAATGGGAGTATATGCTGTAAGGAGAACTGTCTGCTTCTAAAACCAAAACGGAGCTACCTAACAGAACGGTCTTCAATGTGTGCATTCAACTTACAGAGTTAAACTCGTGTGTTGAAGGGGAAGTCTGGAAACGCTTTCTGTGGAGAGATCTCAAAACAGGCATTTCCAGCACTATTCCCGCATATAACGAAATAGCACTAAAACTCTGCCTAGAACACAGAAGAAACGTATCCTTCAATCTGCTCTGCTGTGCGTTTGTTCAGCTAAGTGAGTTAAATCTCCCTTTAGATTCAGGAGTTAGAAACACGTTTCTGGTAAGAGCTGCGTTTGGACATTTCTCAGTGAATGGGAGTATATGCTGTAAGGAGAACTGTCTGCTTCTAAAACCAAAACGGAGCTACCTAACAGAACGGTCTTCAATGTGTGCATTCAACTTACAGAGTTAAACTCGTGTGTTGAAGGGGAAGTCTGGAAACGCTTTCTGTGGAGAGGTCTCAAAACAGGCATTTCAAGCACTATTCCCGCATATAAGGAAATAGCAGTAAAACTCTGTCTAAAACACAGAAGAAACGTATCCTTCAATCTGCTCTGCTGTGCGTTTGTTCAGCTAAGTGAGTTAAATCTCCCTTTAGATTCAGGAGTTAGAAACACGTTTATGGTAAGAGCTGCGTTTGGACATTTCTCAGTGAATGGGAGTATATGCTGTAAGGAGAACTGTCTGCTTCTAAAACCAAAACGGAGCTACCTAACAGAACGGTCTTCAATGTGTGCATTCAACTTACAGAGTTAAACTCGTGTGTTGAAGGGGAAGTCTGGAAACGCTTTCTGTGGAGAGATCACAAAACAGGCATTTCCAGCACTATTCCCGCATATAACGAAATAGCAGTAAAACTCTGCCTAAAACACAGAAGAAACGTATCCTTCAATCTGCTCTGCTGTGCGTTTGTTCAGCTAAGTGAGTTAAATCTCCCTTTAGATTCAGGAGTTAGAAACACGTTTCTGGTAAGAGCTGCGTTTGGACATTTCTCAGTGAATGGGAGTATATGCTGTAAGGAGAACTGTCTGCTTCTAAAACCAAAACGGAGCTACCTAACAGAACGGTCTTCAATGTGTGCATTCAACTTACAGAGTTAAACTCGTGTGTTGAAGGGGAAGTCTGGAAACGCTTTCTGTGGAGAGATCTCAAAACAGGCATTTCCAGGCATTTCCAGCACTATTCCCGCATATAACGAAATAGCAGTAAAACTCTGCCTAAAACACAGAAGAAACGTATCCTTCAATCTGCTCTGCTGTGCGTTTGTTCAGCTAAGTGAGTTAAATCTCCCTTTAGATTCAGGAGTTAGAAACACGTTTCTGGTAAGAGCTGCGTTTGGACATTTCTCAGTGAATGGGAGTATATGCTGTAAGGAGAACTGTCTGCTTCTAAAACCAAAACGGAGCTACCTAACAGAACGGTCTTCAATGTGTGCATTCAACTTACAGAGTTAAACTCGTGTGTTGAAGGGGAAGTCTGGAAACGCTTTCTGTGGAGAGATCTCAAAACAGGCATTTCAAGCACTATTCCCGCATATAACGAAATAGCAGTAAAACTCTGTCTAAAACACAGAAGAAACGTATCCTTCAATCTGCTCTGCTGTGCGTTTGTTCAGCTAAGTGAGTTAAATCTCCCTTTAGATTCAGGAGTTAGAAACACGTTTATGGTAAGAGCTGCGTTTGGACATTTCTCAGTGAATGGGAGTATATGCTGTAAGGAGAACTGTCTGCTTCTAAAACCAAAACGGAGCTACCTAACAGAACGGTCTTCAATGTGTGCATTCAACTTACAGAGTTAAACTCGTGTGTTGAAGGGGAAGTCTGGAAACGCTTTCTGTGGAGAGATCACAAAACAGGCATTTCCAGCACTATTCCCGCATATAACGAAATAGCAGTAAAACTCTGCCTAAAACACAGAAGAAACGTATCCTTCAATCTGCTCTGCTGTGCGTTTGTTCAGCTAAGTGAGTTAAATCTCCCTTTAGATTCAGGAGTTAGAAACACGTTTCTGGTAAGAGCTGCGTTTGGACATTTCTCAGTGAATGGGAGTATATGCTGTAAGGAGAACTGTCTGCTTCTAAAACCAAAACGGAGCTACCTAACAGAACGGTCTTCAATGTGTGCATTCAACTTACAGAGTTAAACTCGTGTGTTGAAGGGGAAGTCTGGAAACGCTTTCTGTGGAGAGATCTCAAAACAGGCATTTCCAGGCATTTCCAGCACTATTCCCGCATATAACGAAATAGCAGTAAAACTCTGCCTAAAACACAGAAGAAACGTATCCTTCAATCTGCTCTGCTGTGCGTTTGTTCAGCTAAGTGAGTTAAATCTCCCTTTAGATTCAGGAGTTAGAAACACGTTTCTGGTAAGAGCTGCGTTTGGACATTTCTCAGTTAATGGGAGTATATGCTGTAAGGAGAACTGTCTGCTTCTAAAACCAAAACGGAGCTACCTAACAGAACGGTCTTCAATGTGTGCATTCAACTTACAGTGTTAAACTCGTGTGTTGAAGGGGAAGTCTGGAAACGCTTTCTGTGGAGAGATCTCAAAACAGGCATTTCCAGGCATTTCCAGCACTATTCCCGCATATAACGAAATAGCAGTAAAACTCTGCCTAAAACACAGAAGAAACGTATCCTTCAATCTGCTCTGCTGTGCGTTTGTTCAGCTAAGTGAGTTAAATCTCCCTTTAGATTCAGGAGTTAGAAACACGTTTCTGGTAAGAGCTGCGTTTGGACATTTCTCAGTGAATGGGAGTATATGCTGTAAGGAGAACTGTCTGCTTCTAAAACCAAAACGGAGCTACCTAACAGAACGGTCTTCAATGTGTGCATTCAACTTACAGAGTTAAACTCGTGTGTTGAAGGGGAAGTCTGGAAACGCTTTCTGTGGAGAGATCTCAAAACAGGCATTTCCAGCACTATTCCCGCATATAAGGAAATAGCAGTAAAACTCTGCCTAAAACACAGAAGAAACGTATCCTTCAATCTGCTCTGCTGTGCGTTTGTTCAGCTAAGTGAGTTAAATCTCCCTTTAGATTCAGGAGTTAGAAACACGTTTCTGGTAAGAGCTGCGTTTGGACATTTCTCAGTGAATGGGAGTATATGCTGTAAGGAGAACTGTCTGCTTCTAAAACCAAAACGGAGCTACCTAACAGAACGGTCTTCAATGTGTGCATTCAACTTACAGAGTTAAACTCGTGTGTTGAAGGGGAAGTCTGGAAACGCTTTCTGTGGAGAGATCTCAAAACAGGCATTTCCAGCACTATTCCCGCATATAACGAAATAGCAGTAAAACTCTGCCTAAAACACAGAAGAAACGTATCCTTCAATCTGCTCTGCTGTGCGTTTGTTCAGCTAAGTGAGTTAAATCTCCCTTTAGATTCAGGAGTTAGAAACACGTTTCTGGTAAGAGCTGCGTTTGGACATTTCTCAGTGAATGGGAGTATATGCTGTAAGGAGAACTGTCTGCTGCTAAAACCAAAACGGAGCTACCTAACAGAACGGTCTTCAATGTGTGCATTCAACTTACAGAGTTAAACTTGTGTGTTGAAGGGGAAGTCTGGAAACGCTTTCTGTGGAGAGATCTCAAAACAGGCATTTCCAGCACTATTCCCGCATATAACGAAATAGCAGTAAAACTCTGCCTAAAACACAGAAGAAACGTATCCTTCAATCTGCTCTGCTGTGCGTTTGTTCAGCTAAGTGAGTTAAATCTCCCTTTAGATTCAGGAGTTAGAAACACGTTTCTGGTAAGAGCTGCGTTTGGACATTTCTCAGTGAATGGGAGTATATGCTGTAAGGAGAACTGTCTGCTTCTAAAACCAAAACGGAGCTACCTAACAGAACGGTCTTCAATGTGTGCATTCAACTTACAGAGTTAAACTCGTGTGTTGAAGGGGAAGTCTGGAAACGCTTTCTGTGGAGAGATCTCAAAACAGGCATTTCCAGCACTATTCCCGCATATAACGAAATAGCAGTAAAACTCTGCCTAAAACACAGAAGAAACGTATCCTTCAATCTGCTCTGCTGTGCGTTTGTTCAGCTAAGTGAGTTAAATCTCCCTTTAGATTCAGGAGTTAGAAACACGTTTCTGGTAAGTGCTGCGTTTGGACATTTCTCAGTGAATGGGAGTATATGCTGTAAGGAGAACTGTCTGCTTCTAAAACCAAAACGGAGCTACCTAACAGAACGGTCTTCAATGTGTGCATTCAACTTACAGAGTTAAACTCGTGTGTTGAAGGGGAAGTCTGGAAACGCTTTCTGTGGAGAGATCTCAAAACAGGCATTTCCAGCACTATTCCCGCATATAACGAAATAGCAGTAAAACTCTGCCTAAAACACAGAAGAAACGTATCCTTCAATCTGCTCTGCTGTGCGTTTGTTCAGCTAAGTGAGTTAAATCTCCCTTTAGATTCAGGAGTTAGAAACACGTTTCTGGTAAGAGCTGCGTTTGGACATTTCTCCGTGAATGGGAGTATATGCTGTAAGGAGAACTGTCTGCTTCTAAAACCAAAACGGAGCTACCTAACAGAACGGTCTTCAATGTGTGCATTCAACTTACAGAGTTAAACTCGTGTGTTGAAGGGGAAGTCTGGAAACGCTTTCTGTGGAGAGATCTCAAAACAGGCATTTCCAGCACTATTCCCGCATATAACGAAATAGCACTAAAACTCTGCCTAGAACACAGAAGAAACGTATCCTTCAATCTGCTCTGCTGTGCGTTTGTTCAGCTAAGTGAGTTAAATCTCCCTTTAGATTCAGGAGTTAGAAACACGTTTCTGGTAAGAGCTGCGTTTGGACATTTCTCAGTGAATGGGAGTATATGCTGTAAGGAGAACTGTCTGCTTCTAAAACCAAAACGGAGCTACCTAACAGAACGGTCTTCAATGTGTGCATTCAACTTACAGAGTTAAACTCGTGTGTTGAAGGGGAAGTCTGGAAACGCTTTCTGTGGAGAGATCTCAAAACAGGCATTTCCAGCACTATTCCCGCATATAACGAAATAGCAGTAAAACTCTGCCTAAAACACAGAAGAAACGTATCCTTCAATCTGCTCTGCTGTGCGTTTGTTCAGCTAAGTGAGTTAAATCTCCCTTTAGATTCAGGAGTTAGAAACACGTTTCTGGTAAGAGCTGCGTTTGGACATTTCTCTGTGAATGGGAGTATATGCTGTAAGGAGAACTGTCTGCTTCTAAAACCAAAACGGAGCTACCTAACAGAACGGTCTTCAATGTGTGCATTCAACTTACAGAGTTAAACTCGTGTGTTGAAGGGGAAGTCTGGAAACGCTTTCTGTGGAGAGATCTCAAAACAGGCATTTCCAGCACTATTCCCGCATATAACGAAATAGCAGTAAAACTCTGCCTAAAACACAGAAGAAACGTATCCTTCAATCTGCTCTGCTGTGCGTTTGTTCAGCTAAGTGAGTTAAATCTCCCTTTAGATTCAGGAGTTAGAAACACGTTTCTGGTAAGAGCTGCGTTTGGACATTTCTCAGTGAATGGGAGTATATGCTGTAAGGAGAACTGTCTGCTTCTAAAACCAAAACGGAGCTACCTAACAGAACGGTCTTCAATGTGTGCATTCAACTTACAGAGTTAAACTCGTGTGTTGAAGGGGAAGTCTGGAAACGCTTTCTGTGGAGAGATCTCAAAACAGGCATTTCCAGCACTATTCCCGCATATAACGAAATAGCAGTAAAACTCTGCCTAAAACACAGAAGAAACGTATCCTTCAATCTGCTCTGCTGTGCGTTTGTTCAGCTAAGTGAGTTAAATCTCCCTTTAGATTCAGGAGTTAGAAACACGTTTCTGGTAAGTGCTGCGTTTGGACATTTCTCAGTGAATGGGAGTATATGCTGTAAGGAGAACTGTCTGCTTCTAAAACCAAAACGGAGCTACCTAACAGAACGGTCTTCAATGTGTGCATTCAACTTACAGAGTTAAACTCGTGTGTTGAAGGGGAAGTCTGGAAACGCTTTCTGTGGAGAGATCTCAAAACAGGCATTTCCAGCACTATTCCCGCATATAACGAAATAGCAGTAAAACTCTGCCTAAAACACAGAAGAAACGTATCCTTCAATCTGCTCTGCTGTGCGTTTGTTCAGCTAAGTGAGTTAAATCTCCCTTTAGATTCAGGAGTTAGAAACACGTTTCTGGTAAGAGCTGCGTTTGGACATTTCTCCGTGAATGGGAGTATATGCTGTAAGGAGAACTGTCTGCTTCTAAAACCAAAACGGAGCTACCTAACAGAACGGTCTTCAATGTGTGCATTCAACTTACAGAGTTAAACTCGTGTGTTGAAGGGGAAGTCTGGAAACGCTTTCTGTGGAGAGATCTCAAAACAGGCATTTCCAGCACTATTCCCGCATATAACGAAATAGCACTAAAACTCTGCCTAGAACACAGAAGAAACGTATCCTTCAATCTGCTCTGCTGTGCGTTTGTTCAGCTAAGTGAGTTAAATCTCCCTTTAGATTCAGGAGTTAGAAACACGTTTCTGGTAAGAGCTGCGTTTGGACATTTCTCAGTGAATGGGAGTATATGCTGTAAGGAGAACTGTCTGCTTCTAAAACCAAAACGGAGCTACCTAACAGAACGGTCTTCAATGTGTGCATTCAACTTACAGAGTTAAACTCGTGTGTTGAAGGGGAAGTCTGGAAACGCTTTCTGTGGAGAGGTCTCAAAACAGGCATTTCAAGCACTATTCCCGCATATAAGGAAATAGCAGTAAAACTCTGTCTAAAACACAGAAGAAACGTATCCTTCAATCTGCTCTGCTGTGCGTTTGTTCAGCTAAGTGAGTTAAATCTCCCTTTAGATTCAGGAGTTAGAAACACGTTTATGGTAAGAGCTGCGTTTGGACATTTCTCAGTGAATGGGAGTATATGCTGTAAGGAGAACTGTCTGCTTCTAAAACCAAAACGGAGCTACCTAACAGAACGGTCTTCAATGTGTGCATTCAACTTACAGAGTTAAACTCGTGTGTTGAAGGGGAAGTCTGGAAACGCTTTCTGTGGAGAGATCACAAAACAGGCATTTCCAGCACTATTCCCGCATATAACGAAATAGCAGTAAAACTCTGCCTAAAACACAGAAGAAACGTATCCTTCAATCTGCTCTGCTGTGCGTTTGTTCAGCTAAGTGAGTTAAATCTCCCTTTAGATTCAGGAGTTAGAAACACGTTTCTGGTAAGAGCTGCGTTTGGACATTTCTCAGTGAATGGGAGTATATGCTGTAAGGAGAACTGTCTGCTTCTAAAACCAAAACGGAGCTACCTAACAGAACGGTCTTCAATGTGTGCATTCAACTTACAGAGTTAAACTCGTGTGTTGAAGGGGAAGTCTGGAAACGCTTTCTGTGGAGAGATCTCAAAACAGGCATTTCCAGGCATTTCCAGCACTATTCCCGCATATAACGAAATAGCAGTAAAACTCTGCCTAAAACACAGAAGAAACGTATCCTTCAATCTGCTCTGCTGTGCGTTTGTTCAGCTAAGTGAGTTAAATCTCCCTTTAGATTCAGGAGTTAGAAACACGTTTCTGGTAAGAGCTGCGTTTGGACATTTCTCAGTGAATGGGAGTATATGCTGTAAGGAGAACTGTCTGCTTCTAAAACCAAAACGGAGCTACCTAACAGAACGGTCTTCAATGTGTGCATTCAACTTACAGAGTTAAACTCGTGTGTTGAAGGGGAAGTCTGGAAACGCTTTCTGTGGAGAGATCTCAAAACAGGCATTTCAAGCACTATTCCCGCATATAACGAAATAGCAGTAAAACTCTGTCTAAAACACAGAAGAAACGTATCCTTCAATCTGCTCTGCTGTGCGTTTGTTCAGCTAAGTGAGTTAAATCTCCCTTTAGATTCAGGAGTTAGAAACACGTTTATGGTAAGAGCTGCGTTTGGACATTTCTCAGTGAATGGGAGTATATGCTGTAAGGAGAACTGTCTGCTTCTAAAACCAAAACGGAGCTACCTAACAGAACGGTCTTCAATGTGTGCATTCAACTTACAGAGTTAAACTCGTGTGTTGAAGGGGAAGTCTGGAAACGCTTTCTGTGGAGAGATCACAAAACAGGCATTTCCAGCACTATTCCCGCATATAACGAAATAGCAGTAAAACTCTGCCTAAAACACAGAAGAAACGTATCCTTCAATCTGCTCTGCTGTGCGTTTGTTCAGCTAAGTGAGTTAAATCTCCCTTTAGATTCAGGAGTTAGAAACACGTTTCTGGTAAGAGCTGCGTTTGGACATTTCTCAGTGAATGGGAGTATATGCTGTAAGGAGAACTGTCTGCTTCTAAAACCAAAACGGAGCTACCTAACAGAACGGTCTTCAATGTGTGCATTCAACTTACAGAGTTAAACTCGTGTGTTGAAGGGGAAGTCTGGAAACGCTTTCTGTGGAGAGATCTCAAAACAGGCATTTCCAGGCATTTCCAGCACTATTCCCGCATATAACGAAATAGCAGTAAAACTCTGCCTAAAACACAGAAGAAACGTATCCTTCAATCTGCTCTGCTGTGCGTTTGTTCAGCTAAGTGAGTTAAATCTCCCTTTAGATTCAGGAGTTAGAAACACGTTTCTGGTAAGAGCTGCGTTTGGACATTTCTCAGTTAATGGGAGTATATGCTGTAAGGAGAACTGTCTGCTTCTAAAACCAAAACGGAGCTACCTAACAGAACGGTCTTCAATGTGTGCATTCAACTTACAGTGTTAAACTCGTGTGTTGAAGGGGAAGTCTGGAAACGCTTTCTGTGGAGAGATCTCAAAACAGGCATTTCCAGGCATTTCCAGCACTATTCCCGCATATAACGAAATAGCAGTAAAACTCTGCCTAAAACACAGAAGAAACGTATCCTTCAATCTGCTCTGCTGTGCGTTTGTTCAGCTAAGTGAGTTAAATCTCCCTTTAGATTCAGGAGTTAGAAACACGTTTCTGGTAAGAGCTGCGTTTGGACATTTCTCAGTGAATGGGAGTATATGCTGTAAGGAGAACTGTCTGCTTCTAAAACCAAAACGGAGCTACCTAACAGAACGGTCTTCAATGTGTGCATTCAACTTACAGAGTTAAACTCGTGTGTTGAAGGGGAAGTCTGGAAACGCTTTCTGTGGAGAGATCTCAAAACAGGCATTTCCAGCACTATTCCCGCATATAAGGAAATAGCAGTAAAACTCTGCCTAAAACACAGAAGAAACGTATCCTTCAATCTGCTCTGCTGTGCGTTTGTTCAGCTAAGTGAGTTAAATCTCCCTTTAGATTCAGGAGTTAGAAACACGTTTCTGGTAAGAGCTGCGTTTGGACATTTCTCAGTGAATGGGAGTATATGCTGTAAGGAGAACTGTCTGCTTCTAAAACCAAAACGGAGCTACCTAACAGAACGGTCTTCAATGTGTGCATTCAACTTACAGAGTTAAACTCGTGTGTTGAAGGGGAAGTCTGGAAACGCTTTCTGTGGAGAGATCTCAAAACAGGCATTTCCAGCACTATTCCCGCATATAACGAAATAGCAGTAAAACTCTGCCTAAAACACAGAAGAAACGTATCCTTCAATCTGCTCTGCTGTGCGTTTGTTCAGCTAAGTGAGTTAAATCTCCCTTTAGATTCAGGAGTTAGAAACACGTTTCTGGTAAGAGCTGCGTTTGGACATTTCTCAGTGAATGGGAGTATATGCTGTAAGGAGAACTGTCTGCTGCTAAAACCAAAACGGAGCTACCTAACAGAACGGTCTTCAATGTGTGCATTCAACTTACAGAGTTAAACTTGTGTGTTGAAGGGGAAGTCTGGAAACGCTTTCTGTGGAGAGATCTCAAAACAGGCATTTCCAGCACTATTCCCGCATATAACGAAATAGCAGTAAAACTCTGTCTAAAACACAGAAGAAACGTATCCTTCAATCTGCTCTGCTGTGCGTTTGTTCAGCTAAGTGAGTTAAATCTCCCTTTAGATTCAGGAGTTAGAAACACGTTTCTGGTAAGAGCTGCGTTTGGACATTTCTCAGTGAATGGGAGTATATGCTGTAAGGAGAACTGTCTGCTTCTAAAACCAAAACGGAGCTACCTAACAGAACGGTCTTCAATGTGTGCATTCAACTTACAGAGTTAAATTCGTGTGTTGAAGGGGAAGTCTGGAAACGCTTTCTGTGGAGAGATCTCAAAACAGGCATTTCCAGCACTATTCCCGCATATAACGAAATAGCAGTAAAACTCTGCCTAAAACACAGAAGAAACGTATCCTTCAATCTGCTCTGCTGTGCGTTTGTTCAGCTAAGTGAGTTAAATCTCCCTTTAGATTCAGGAGTTAGAAACACGTTTCTGGTAAGTGCTGCGTTTGGACATTTCTCAGTGAATGGGAGTATATGCTGTAAGGAGAACTGTCTGCTTCTAAAACCAAAACGGAGCTACTTAACAGAACGGTCTTCAATGTGTGCATTCAACTTACAGAGTTAAACTCGTGTGTTGAAGGGGAAGTCTGGAAACGCTTTCTGTGGAGAGATTTCAAAACAGGCATTTCCAGGCATTTCCAGCACTATTCCCGCATATAACGAAATAGCAGTAAAACTCTGCCTAAAACACAGAAGAAACGTATCCTTCAATCTGCTCTGCTGTGCGTTTGTTCAGCTAAGTGAGTTAAATCTCCCTTTAAATTCAGGAGTTAGAAACACGTTTCTGGTAAGAGCTGCGTTTGGACATTTCTCAGTGAATGGGAGTATATGCTGTAAGGAGAACTGTCTGCTTCTAAAACCAAAACGGAGCTACCTAACAGAACGGTCTTCAATGTGTGCATTCATCTTACAGAGTTAAACTCGTGTGTTGAAGGGGAAGTCTGGAAACGCTTTCTGTGGAGAGATCTCAAAACAGGCATTTCCAGGCATTTCCAGCACTATTCCCGCATATAACGAAATAGCAGTAAAACTCTGCCTAAAACACAGAAGAAACGTATCCTTCAATCTGCTCTGCTGTGCGTTTGTTCAGCTAAGTGAGTTAAATCTCCCTTTAGATTCAGGAGTTAGAAACACGTTTCTGGTAAGAGCTGCGTTTGCACATTTCTCAGTGAATGGGAGTATATGCTGTAAGGAGAACTGTCTGCTTCTAAAACCAAAACGGAGCTACCTAACAGAACGGTCTTCAATGTGTGCATTCAACTTACAGAGTTAAACTCGTGTGTTGAAGGGGAAGTCTGGAAACGCTTTCTGTGGAGAGATCTCAAAACAGGCATTTCCAGGCATTTCCAGCACTATTCCCGCATATAACGAAATAGCAGTAAAACTCTGCCTAAAACACAGAAGAAACGTATCCTTCAATCTGCTCTGCTGTGCGTTTGTTCAGCTAAGTGAGTTAAATCTCCCTTTAGATTCAGGAGTTAGAAACACGTTTCTGGTAAGAGCTGCGTTTGGACATTTCTCAGTGAATGGGAGTATATGCTGTAAGGAGAACTGTCTGCTTCTAAAACCAAAACGGAGCTACCTAACAGAACGGTCTTCAATGTGTGCATTCAACTTAAAGAGTTAAACTCGTGTGTTGAAGGGGAACTCTGGAAACGCTTTCTGTGGAGAGATCTCAAAACAGGCATTTCCAGCACTATTCCCGCATATAACGAAATAGCAGTAAAACTCTGCCTAAAACACAGAAGAAACGTATCCTTCAATCTGCTCTGCTGTGCGTTTGTTCAGCTAAGTGAGTTAAATCTCCCTTTAGATTCAGGAGTTAGAAACACGTTTCTGGTAAGTGCTGCGTTTGGACATTTCTCAGTGAATTGGAGTATATGCTGTAAGGAGAACTGTCTGCTTCTAAAACCAAAACGGAGCTACCTAACA
Source organism: Saguinus oedipus (assembly GCA_031835075.1). Classification (NCBI taxonomy): domain Eukaryota; kingdom Metazoa; phylum Chordata; class Mammalia; order Primates; family Cebidae; genus Saguinus; species Saguinus oedipus. Next base: position 72,581 of record JASSZA010000370.1, on the reverse strand, counting down.
GAACGGTCTTCAATGTGTGCATTCAACTTACAGAGTTAAACTCGTGTGTTGAAGGGGAAGTCTGGAAACGCTTTCTGTGGAGAGATCTCAAAACAGGCATTTCCAGCACTATTCCCGCATATAACGAAATAGCAGTAAAACTCTGCCTAAAACACAGAAGAAACGTATCCTTCAATCTGCTCTGCTGTGCGTTTGTTCAGCTAAGTGAGTTAAATCTCCCTTTAGATTCAGGAGTTAGAAACACGTTTCTGGTAAGAGCTGCGTTTGGACATTTCTCAGTGAATGGGAGTATATGCTGTAAGGAGAACTGTCTGCTTCTAAAACCAAAACGGAGCTACCTAACAGAACGGTCTTCAATGTGTGCATTCAACTTACAGAGTTAAACTCGTGTGTTGAAGGGGAAGTCTGGAAACGCTTTCTGTGGAGAGATCTCAAAAGAGGCATTTCCAGGCATTTCCAGCACTATTCCCGCATATAACGAAATAGCAGTAAAACTCTGCCTAAAACACAGAAGAAACGTATCCTTCAATCTGCTCTGCTGTGCGTTTGTTCAGCTAAGTGAGTTAAATCTCCCTTTAGATTCAGGAGTTAGAAACACGTTTCTGGTAAGAGCTGCGTTTGGACATTTCTCAGTGAATGGGTGTATATGCTGTAAGGAGAACTGTCTGCTTCTAAAACCAAAACGGAGCTACCTAACACAACGGTCTTCAATGTGTGCATTCAACTTACAGAGTTAAACTCGTGTGTTGAAGGGGAACTCTGGAAACGCTTTCTGTGGAGAGATCTCAAAACAGGCATTTCCAGCACTATTCCCGCATATAACGAAATAGCAGTAAAACTCTGCCTAAAACACAGAAGAAACGTATCCTTCAATCTGCTCTGCTGTGCGTTTGTTCAGCTAAGTGAGTTAAATCTCCCTTTAGATTCAGGAGTTAGAAACACGTTTCTGGTAAGTGCTGCGTTTGGACATTTCTCAGTGAATGGGAGTATATGCTGTAAGGAGAACTGTCTGCTTCTAAAACCAAAACGGAGCTACCTAACAGAACGGTCTTCAATGTGTGCATTCAACTTACAGAGTTAAACTCGTGTGTTGAAGGGGAAGTCTGGAAACGCTTTCTGTGGAGAGATCTCAAAACAGGCATTTCCAGCACTATTCCCGCATATAACGAAATAGCAGTAAAACTCTGCCTAAAACACAGAAGAAACGTATCCTTCAATCTGCTCTGCTGTGCGTTTGTTCAGCTAAGTGAGTTAAATCTCCCTTTAGATTCAGGAGTTAGAAACAGGTTTCTGGTAAGAGCTGCGTTTGGACATTTCTCAGTGAATGGGAGTATATGCTGTAAGGAGAACTGTCTGCTTCTAAAACCAAAACGGAGCTACCTAACAGAACGGTCTTCAATGTGTGCATTCAACTTACAGAGTTAAACTCGTGTGTTGAAGGGGAAGTCTGGAAACGCTTTCTGTGGAGAGATCTCAAAACAGGCATTTCCAGGCATTTCCAGCACTATTCCCGCATATAACGAAATAGCAGTAAAACTCTGCCTAAAACACAGAAGAAACGTATCCATCAATCTGCTCTGCTGTGCGTTTGTTCAGCTAAGTGAGTTAAATCTCCCTTTAGATTCAGGAGTTAGAAACACGTTTCTGGTAAGAGCTGCGTTTGGACATTTCTCAGTGAATGGGAGTATATGCTGTAAGGAGAACTGTCTGCTTCTAAAACCAAAACGGAGCTACCTAACAGAACGGTCTTCAATGTGTGCATTCAACTTACAGAGTTAAACTTGTGTGTTGAAGGGGAAGTCTGGAAACGCTTTCTGTGGAGAGATCTCAAAACAGGCATTTCCAGCACTATTCCCGCATATAACGAAATAGCAGTAAAACTCTGTCTAAAACACAGAAGAAACGTATCCTTCAATCTGCTCTGCTGTGCGTTTGTTCAGCTAAGTGAGTTAAATCTCCCTTTAGATTCAGGAGTTAGAAACACGTTTCTGGTAAGAGCTGCGTTTGGACATTTCTCAGTGAATGGGAGTATATGCTGTAAGGAGAACTGTCTGCTTCTAAAACCAAAACGGAGCTACCTAACAGAACGGTCTTCAATGTGTGCATTCAACTTACAGAGTTAAACTCGTGTGTTGAAGGGGAAGTCTGGAAACGCTTTCTGTGGAGAGATCTCAAAACAGGCATTTCCAGCACTATTCCCGCATATAACGAAATAGCAGTAAAACTCTGCCTAAAACACAGAAGAAACGTATCCTTCAATCTGCTCTGCTGTGCGTTTGTTCAGCTAAGTGAGTTAAATCTCCCTTTAGATTCAGGAGTTAGAAACACGTTTCTGGTAAGTGCTGCGTTTGGACATTTCTCAGTGAATGGGAGTATATGCTGTAAGGAGAACTGTCTGCTTCTAAAACCAAAACGGAGCTACTTAACAGAACGGTCTTCAATGTGTGCATTCAACTTACAGAGTTAAACTCGTGTGTTGAAGGGGAAGTCTGTAAACGCTTTCTGTGGAGAGATTTCAAAACAGGCATTTCCAGGCATTTCCAGCACTATTCCCGCATATAACGAAATAGCAGTAAAACTCTGCCTAAAACACAGAAGAAACGTATCCTTCAATCTGCTCTGCTGTGCGTTTGTTCAGCTAAGTGAGTTAAATCTCCCTTTAAATTCAGGAGTTAGAAACACGTTTCTGGTAAGAGCTGCGTTTGGACATTTCTCAGTGAATGGGAGTATATGCTGTAAGGAGAACTGTCTGCTTCTAAAACCAAAACGGAGCTACCTAACAGAACGGTCTTCAATGTGTGCATTCATCTTACAGAGTTAAACTCGTGTGTTGAAGGGGAAGTCTGGAAACGCTTTCTGTGGAGAGATCTCAAAACAGGCATTTCCAGGCATTTCCAGCACTATTCCCGCATATAACGAAATAGCAGTAAAACTCTGCCTAAAACACAGAAGAAACGTATCCTTCAATCTGCTCTGCTGTGCGTTTGTTCAGCTAAGTGAGTTAAATCTCCCTTTAGATTCAGGAGTTAGAAACACGTTTCTGGTAAGAGCTGCGTTTGGACATTTCTCAGTGAATGGGAGTATATGCTGTAAGGAGAACTGTCTGCTTCTAAAACCAAAACGGAGCTACCTAACAGAACGGTCTTCAATGTGTGCATTCAACTTACAGAGTTAAACTCGTGTGTTGAAGGGGAAGTCTGGAAACGCTTTCTGTGGAGAGATCTCAAAACAGGCATTTCCAGCACTATTCCCGCATATAACGAAATAGCAGTAAAACTCTGCCTAAAACACAGAAGAAACGTATCCTTCAATCTGCTCTGCTGTGCGTTTGTTCAGCTAAGTGAGTTAAATCTCCCTTTAGATTCAGGAGTTAGAAACACGTTTCTGGTAAGTGCTGCGTTTGGACATTTCTCAGTGAATGGGAGTATATGCTGTAAGGAGAACTGTCTGCTTCTAAAACCAAAACGGAGCTACCTAACAGAACGGTCTTCAATGTGTGCATTCAACTTACAGAGTTAAACTCGTGTGTTGAAGGGGAAGTCTGGAAACGCTTTCTGTGGAGAGATCTCAAAACAGGCATTTCCAGCACTATTCCCGCATATAACGAAATAGCAGTAAAACTCTGCCTAAAACACAGAAGAAACGTATCCTTCAATCTGCCCTGCTGTGCGTTTGTTCAGCTAAGTGAGTTAAATCTCCCTTTAGATTCAGGAGTTAGAAACACGTTTCTGGTAAGAGCTGCGTTTGGACATTTCTCCGTGAATGGGAGTATATGCTGTAAGGAGAACTGTCTGCTTCTAAAACCAAAACGGAGCTACCTAACAGAACGGTCTTCAATGTGTGCATTCAACTTACAGAGTTAAACTCGTGTGTTGAAGGGGAAGTCTGGAAACGCTTTCTGTGGAGAGATCTCAAAACAGGCATTTCCAGCACTATTCCCGCATATAACGAAATAGCACTAAAACTCTGCCTAGAACACAGAAGAAACGTATCCTTCAATCTGCTCTGCTGTGCGTTTGTTCAGCTAAGTGAGTTAAATCTCCCTTTAGATTCAGGAGTTAGAAACACGTTTCTGGTAAGAGCTGCGTTTGGACATTTCTCAGTGAATGGGAGTATATGCTGTAAGGAGAACTGTCTGCTTCTAAAACCAAAACGGAGCTACCTAACAGAACGGTCTTCAATGTGTGCATTCAACTTACAGAGTTAAACTCGTGTGTTGAAGGGGAAGTCTGGAAACGCTTTCTGTGGAGAGATCTCAAAACAGGCATTTCCAGCACTATTCCCGCATATAACGAAATAGCAGTAAAACTCTGCCTAAAACACAGAAGAAACGTATCCTTCAATCTGCTCTGCTGTGCGTTTGTTCAGCTAAGTGAGTTAAATCTCCCTTTAGATTCAGGAGTTAGAAACACTTTCTGGTAAGAGCTGCGTTTGGACATTTCTCAGTGAATGGGAGTATATGCTGTAAGGAGAACTGTCTGCTTCTAAAACCAAAACGGAGCTACCTAACAGAACGGTCTTCAATGTGTGCATTCAACTTACAGAGTTAAACTCGTGTGTTGAAGGGGAAGTCTGGAAACGCTTTCTGTGGAGAGATCTCAAAACAGGCATTTCCAGCACTATTCCCGCATGTAACGAAATAGCAGTAAAACTCTGCCTAAAACACAGAAGAAACGTATCCTTCAATCTGCTCTGCTGTGCGTTTGTTCAGCTAAGTGAGTTAAATCTCCCTTTAGATTCAGGAGTTAGAAACACGTTTCTGGTAAGAGCTGCGTTTGGACATTTCTCTGTGAATGGGAGTATATGCTGTAAGGAGAACTGTCTGCTTCTAAAACCAAAACGGAGCTACCTAACAGAACGGTCTTCAATGTGTGCATTCAACATACAGAGTTAAACTCGTGTGTTGAAGGGGAAGTCTGGAAACGCTTTCTGTGGAGAGATCTCAAAACAGGCATTTCCAGCACTATTCCCGCATATAACGAAATAGCAGTAAAACTCTGCCTAAAACACAGAAGAAACGTATCCTTCAATCTGCTCTGCTGTGCGTTTGTTCAGCTAAGTGAGTTAAATCTCCCTTTAGATTCAGGAGTTAGAAACACGTTTCTGGTAAGAGCTGCGTTTGGACATTTCTCAGTGAATGGGAGTATATGCTGTAAGGAGAACTGTCTGCTTCTAAAACCAAAACGGAGCTACCTAACAGAACGGTCTTCAATGTGTGCATTCAACTTACAGAGTTAAACTCGTGTGTTGAAGGGGAAGTCTGGAAACGCTTTCTGTGGAGAGATCTCAAAACAGGCATTTCCAGCACTATTCCCGCATATAACGAAATAGCAGTAAAACTCTGCCTAAAACACAGAAGAAACGTATCCTTCAATCTGCTCTGCTGTGCGTTTGTTCAGCTAAGTGAGTTAAATCTCCCTTTAGATTCAGGAGTTAGAAACACGTTTCTGGTAAGTGCTGCGTTTGGACATTTCTCAGTGAATGGGAGTATATGCTGTAAGGAGAACTGTCTGCTTCTAAAACCAAAACGGAGCTACCTAACAGAACGGTCTTCAATGTGTGCATTCAACTTACAGAGTTAAACTCGTGTGTTGAAGGGGAAGTCTGGAAACGCTTTCTGTGGAGAGATCTCAAAACAGGCATTTCCAGCACTATTCCCGCATATAACGAAATAGCAGTAAAACTCTGCCTAAAACACAGAAGAAACGTATCCTTCAATCTGCCCTGCTGTGCGTTTGTTCAGCTAAGTGAGTTAAATCTCCCTTTAGATTCAGGAGTTAGAAACACGTTTCTGGTAAGAGCTGCGTTTGGACATTTCTCCGTGAATGGGAGTATATGCTGTAAGGAGAACTGTCTGCTTCTAAAACCAAAACGGAGCTACCTAACAGAACGGTCTTCAATGTGTGCATTCAACTTACAGAGTTAAACTCGTGTGTTGAAGGGGAAGTCTGGAAACGCTTTCTGTGGAGAGATCTCAAAACAGGCATTTCCAGCACTATTCCCGCATATAACGAAATAGCACTAAAACTCTGCCTAGAACACAGAAGAAACGTATCCTTCAATCTGCTCTGCTGTGCGTTTGTTCAGCTAAGTGAGTTAAATCTCCCTTTAGATTCAGGAGTTAGAAACACGTTTCTGGTAAGAGCTGCGTTTGGACATTTCTCAGTGAATGGGAGTATATGCTGTAAGGAGAACTGTCTGCTTCTAAAACCAAAACGGAGCTACCTAACAGAACGGTCTTCAATGTGTGCATTCAACTTACAGAGTTAAACTCGTGTGTTGAAGGGGAAGTCTGGAAACGCTTTCTGTGGAGAGATCTCAAAACAGGCATTTCCAGCACTATTCCCGCATATAACGAAATAGCAGTAAAACTCTGCCTAAAACACAGAAGAAACGTATCCTTCAATCTGCTCTGCTGTGCGTTTGTTCAGCTAAGTGAGTTAAATCTCCCTTTACATTCAGGAGTTAGAAACACGTTTCTGGTAAGAGCTGCGTTTGGACATTTCTCAGTGAATGGGAGTATATGCTGTAAGGAGAACTGTCTGCTTCTAAAACCAAAACGGAGCTACCTAACAGAACGGTCTTCAATGTGTGCATTCATCTTACAGAGTTAAACTCGTGTGTTGAAGGGGAAGTCTGGAAACGCTTTCTGTGGAGAGATCTCAAAACAGGCATTTCCAGGCATTTCCAGCACTATTCCCGCATATAACGAAATAGCAGTAAAACTCTGCCTAAAACACAGAAGAAACGTATCCTTCAATCTGCTCTGCTGTGCGTTTGTTCAGCTAAGTGAGTTAAATCTCCCTTTAGATTCAGGAGTTAGAAACACGTTTCTGGTAAGAGCTGCGTTTGGACATTTCTCAGTGAATGGGAGTATATGCTGTAAGGAGAACTGTCTGCTTCTAAAACCAAAACGGAGCTACCTAACAGAACGGTCTTCAATGTGTGCATTCAACTTACAGAGTTAAACTTGTGTGTTGAAGGGGAAGTCTGGAAACGCTTTCTGTGGAGAGATCTCAAAACAGGCATTTCCAGGCATTTCCAGCACTATTCCCGCATATAACGAAATAGCAGTAAAACTCTGCCTAAAACACAGAAGAAACGTATCCTTCAATCTGCTCTGCTGTGCGTTTGTTCAGCTAAGTGAGTTAAATCTCCCTTTAGATTCAGGAGTTAGAAACACGTTTCTGGTAAGAGCTGCGTTTGCACATTTCTCAGTGAATGGGAGTATATGCTGTAAGGAGAACTGTCTGCTTCTAAAACCAAAACGGAGCTACCTAACAGAACGGTCTTCAATGTGTGCATTCAACTTACAGAGTTAAACTCGTGTGTTGAAGGGGAAGTCTGGAAACGCTTTCTGTGGAGAGATCTCAAAACAGGCATTTCCAGGCATTTCCAGCACTATTCCCGCATATAACGAAATAGCAGTAAAACTCTGCCTAAAACACAGAAGAAACGTATCCTTCAATCTGCTCTGCTGTGCGTTTGTTCAGCTAAGTGAGTTAAATCTCCCTTTAGATTCAGGAGTTAGAAACACGTTTCTGGTAAGAGCTGCGTTTGGACATTTCTCAGTGAATGGGAGTATATGCTGTAAGGAGAACTGTCTGCTTCTAAAACCAAAACGGAGCTACCTAACAGAACGGTCTTCAATGTGTGCATTCAACTTACAGAGTTAAACTCGTGTGTTGAAGGGGAAGTCTGGAAACGCTTTCTGTGGAGAGATCTCAAAACAGGCATTTCCAGCACTATTCCCGCATGTAACGAAATAGCAGTAAAACTCTGCCTAAAACACAGAAGAAACGTATCCTTCAATCTGCTCTGCTGTGCGTTTGTTCAGCTAAGTGAGTTAAATCTCCCTTTAGATTCAGGAGTTAGAAACACGTTTCTGGTAAGAGCTGCGTTTGGACATTTCTCTGTGAATGGGAGTATATGCTGTAAGGAGAACTGTCTGCTTCTAAAACCAAAACGGAGCTACCTAACAGAACGGTCTTCAATGTGTGCATTCAACATACAGAGTTAAACTCGTGTGTTGAAGGGGAAGTCTGGAAACGCTTTCTGTGGAGAGATCTCAAAACAGGCATTTCCAGCACTATTCCCGCATATAACGAAATAGCAGTAAAACTCTGCCTAAAACACAGAAGAAACGTATCCTTCAATCTGCTCTGCTGTGCGTTTGTTCAGCTAAGTGAGTTAAATCTCCCTTTAGATTCAGGAGTTAGAAACACGTTTCTGGTAAGAGCTGCGTTTGGACATTTCTCAGTGAATGGGAGTATATGCTGTAAGGAGAACTGTCTGCTTCTAAAACCAAAACGGAGCTACCTAACAGAACGGTCTTCAATGTGTGCATTCAACTTACAGAGTTAAACTCGTGTGTTGAAGGGGAAGTCTGGAAACGCTTTCTGTGGAGAGATCTCAAAACAGGCATTTCCAGCACTATTCCCGCATATAACGAAATAGCAGTAAAACTCTGCCTAAAACACAGAAGAAACGTATCCTTCAATCTGCTCTGCTGTGCGTTTGTTCAGCTAAGTGAGTTAAATCTCCCTTTAGATTCAGGAGTTAGAAACACGTTTCTGGTAAGTGCTGCGTTTGGACATTTCTCAGTGAATGGGAGTATATGCTGTAAGGAGAACTGTCTGCTTCTAAAACCAAAACGGAGCTACCTAACAGAACGGTCTTCAATGTGTGCATTCAACTTACAGAGTTAAACTCGTGTGTTGAAGGGGAAGTCTGGAAACGCTTTCTGTGGAGAGATCTCAAAACAGGCATTTCCAGCACTATTCCCGCATATAACGAAATAGCAGTAAAACTCTGCCTAAAACACAGAAGAAACGTATCCTTCAATCTGCCCTGCTGTGCGTTTGTTCAGCTAAGTGAGTTAAATCTCCCTTTGGATTCAGGAGTTAGAAACACGTTTCTGGTAAGAGCTGCGTTTGGACATTTCTCCGTGAATGGGAGTATATGCTGTAAGGAGAACTGTCTGCTTCTAAAACCAAAACGGAGCTACCTAACAGAACGGTCTTCAATGTGTGCATTCAACTTACAGAGTTAAACTCGTGTGTTGAAGGGGAAGTCTGGAAACGCTTTCTGTGGAGAGATCTCAAAACAGGCATTTCCAGCACTATTCCCGCATATAACGAAATAGCACTAAAACTCTGCCTAGAACACAGAAGAAACGTATCCTTCAATCTGCTCTGCTGTGCGTTTGTTCAGCTAAGTGAGTTAAATCTCCCTTTAGATTCAGGAGTTAGAAACACGTTTCTGGTAAGAGCTGCGTTTGGACATTTCTCAGTGAATGGGAGTATATGCTGTAAGGAGAACTGTCTGCTTCTAAAACCAAAACGGAGCTACCTAACAGAACGGTCTTCAATGTGTGCATTCAACTTACAGAGTTAAACTCGTGTGTTGAAGGGGAAGTCTGGAAACGCTTTCTGTGGAGAGATCTCAAAACAGGCATTTCCAGCACTATTCCCGCATATAACGAAATAGCAGTAAAACTCTGCCTAAAACACAGAAGAAACGTATCCTTCAATCTGCTCTGCTGTGCGTTTGTTCAGCTAAGTGAGTTAAATCTCCCTTTAGATTCAGGAGTTAGAAACACGTTTCTGGTAAGAGCTGCGTTTGGACATTTCTCAGTGAATGGGAGTATATGCTGTAAGGAGAACTGTCTGCTTCTAAAACCAAAACGGAGCTACCTAACAGAACGGTCTTCAATGTGTGCATTCAACTTACAGAGTTAAACTCGTGTGTTGAAGGGGAAGTCTGGAAACGCTTTCTGTGGAGAGATCTCAAAACAGGCATTTCCAGCACTATTCCCGCATGTAACGAAATAGCAGTAAAACTCTGCCTAAAACACAGAAGAAACGTATCCTTCAATCTGCTCTGCTGTGCGTTTGTTCAGCTAAGTGAGTTAAATCTCCCTTTAGATTCAGGAGTTAGAAACACGTTTCTGGTAAGAGCTGCGTTTGGACATTTCTCTGTGAATGGGAGTATATGCTGTAAGGAGAACTGTCTGCTTCTAAAACCAAAACGGAGCTACCTAACAGAACGGTCTTCAATGTGTGCATTCAACATACAGAGTTAAACTCGTGTGTTGAAGGGGAAGTCTGGAAACGCTTTCTGTGGAGAGATCTCAAAACAGGCATTTCCAGCACTATTCCCGCATATAACGAAATAGCAGTAAAACTCTGCCTAAAACACAGAAGAAACGTATCCTTCAATCTGCTCTGCTGTGCGTTTGTTCAGCTAAGTGAGTTAAATCTCCCTTTAGATTCAGGAGTTAGAAACACGTTTCTGGTAAGAGCTGCGTTTGGACATTTCTCAGTGAATGGGAGTATATGCTGTAAGGAGAACTGTCTGCTTCTAAAACCAAAACGGAGCTACCTAACAGAACGGTCTTCAATGTGTGCATTCAACTTACAGAGTTAAACTCGTGTGTTGAAGGGGAAGTCTGGAAACGCTTTCTGTGGAGAGATCTCAAAACAGGCATTTCCAGCACTATTCCCGCATATAACGAAATAGCAGTAAAACTCTGCCTAAAACACAGAAGAAACGTATCCTTCAATCTGCTCTGCTGTGCGTTTGTTCAGCTAAGTGAGTTAAATCTCCCTTTAGATTCAGGAGTTAGAAACACGTTTCTGGTAAGTGCTGCGTTTGGACATTTCTCAGTGAATGGGAGTATATGCTGTAAGGAGAACTGTCTGCTTCTAAAACCAAAACGGAGCTACCTAACAGAACGGTCTTCAATGTGTGCATTCAACTTACAGAGTTAAACTCGTGTGTTGAAGGGGAAGTCTGGAAACGCTTTCTGTGGAGAGATCTCAAAACAGGCATTTCCAGCACTATTCCCGCATATAACGAAATAGCAGTAAAACTCTGCCTAAAACACAGAAGAAACGTATCCTTCAATCTGCCCTGCTGTGCGTTTGTTCAGCTAAGTGAGTTAAATCTCCCTTTAGATTCAGGAGTTAGAAACACGTTTCTGGTAAGAGCTGCGTTTGGACATTTCTCCGTGAATGGGAGTATATGCTGTAAGGAGAACTGTCTGCTTCTAAAACCAAAACGGAGCTACCTAACAGAACGGTCTTCAATGTGTGCATTCAACTTACAGAGTTAAACTCGTGTGTTGAAGGGGAAGTCTGGAAACGCTTTCTGTGGAGAGATCTCAAAACAGGCATTTCCAGCACTATTCCCGCATATAACGAAATAGCACTAAAACTCTGCCTAGAACACAGAAGAAACGTATCCTTCAATCTGCTCTGCTGTGCGTTTGTTCAGCTAAGTGAGTTAAATCTCCCTTTAGATTCAGGAGTTAGAAACACGTTTCTGGTAAGAGCTGCGTTTGGACATTTCTCAGTGAATGGGAGTATATGCTGTAAGGAGAACTGTCTGCTTCTAAAACCAAAACGGAGCTACCTAACAGAACGGTCTTCAATGTGTGCATTCAACTTACAGAGTTAAACTCGTGTGTTGAAGGGGAAGTCTGGAAACGCTTTCTGTGGAGAGATCTCAAAACAGGCATTTCAAGCACTATTCCCGCATATAACGAAATAGCAGTAAAACTCTGTCTAAAACACAGAAGAAACGTATCCTTCAATCTGCTCTGCTGTGCGTTTGTTCAGCTAAGTGAGTTAAATCTCCCTTTAGATTCAGGAGTTAGAAACACGTTTCTGGTAAGAGCTGCGTTTGGACATTTCTCCGTGAATGGGAGTATATGCTGTAAGGAGAACTGTCTGCTTCTAAAACCAAAACGGAGCTACCTAACAGAACGGTCTTCAATGTGTGCATTCAACTTACAGAGTTAAACTCGTGTGTTGAAGGGGAAGTCTGGAAACGCTTTCTGTGGAGAGATCTCAAAACAGGCATTTCCAGCACTATTCCCGCATATAACGAAATAGCACTAAAACTCTGCCTAGAACACAGAAGAAACGTATCCTTCAATCTGCTCTGCTGTGCGTTTGTTCAGCTAAGTGAGTTAAATCTCCCTTTAGATTCAGGAGTTAGAAACACGTTTCTGGTAAGAGCTGCGTTTGGACATTTCTCAGTGAATGGGAGTATATGCTGTAAGGAGAACTGTCTGCTTCTAAAACCAAAACGGAGCTACCTAACAGAACGGTCTTCAATGTGTGCATTCAACTTACAGAGTTAAACTCGTGTGTTGAAGGGGAAGTCTGGAAACGCTTTCTGTGGAGAGATCTCAAAACAGGCATTTCCAGCACTATTCCCGCATATAACGAAATAGCAGTAAAACTCTGCCTAAAACACAGAAGAAACGTATCCTTCAATCTGCTCTGCTGTGCGTTTGTTCAGCTAAGTGAGTTAAATCTCCCTTTAGATTCAGGAGTTAGAAACACGTTTCTGGTAAGAGCTGCGTTTGGACATTTCTCAGTGAATGGGAGTATATGCTGTAAGGAGAACTGTCTGCTTCTAAAACCAAAACGGAGCTACCTAACAGAACGGTCTTCAATGTGTGCATTCAACTTACAGAGTTAAACTCGTGTGTTGAAGGGGAAGTCTGGAAACGCTTTCTGTGGAGAGATCTCAAAACAGGCATTTCCAGCACTATTCCCGCATGTAACGAAATAGCAGTAAAACTCTGCCTAAAACACAGAAGAAACGTATCCTTCAATCTGCTCTGCTGTGCGTTTGTTCAGCTAAGTGAGTTAAATCTCCCTTTAGATTCAGGAGTTAGAAACACGTTTCTGGTAAGAGCTGCGTTTGGACATTTCTCTGTGAATGGGAGTATATGCTGTAAGGAGAACTGTCTGCTTCTAAAACCAAAACGGAGCTACCTAACAGAACGGTCTTCAATGTGTGCATTCAACATACAGAGTTAAACTCGTGTGTTGAAGGGGAAGTCTGGAAACGCTTTCTGTGGAGAGATCTCAAAACAGGCATTTCCAGCACTATTCCCGCATATAACGAAATAGCAGTAAAACTCTGCCTAAAACACAGAAGAAACGTATCCTTCAATCTGCTCTGCTGTGCGTTTGTTCAGCTAAGTGAGTTAAATCTCCCTTTAGATTCAGGAGTTAGAAACACGTTTCTGGTAAGAGCTGCGTTTGGACATTTCTCAGTGAATGGGAGTATATGCTGTAAGGAGAACTGTCTGCTTCTAAAACCAAAACGGAGCTACCTAACAGAACGGTCTTCAATGTGTGCATTCAACTTACAGAGTTAAACTCGTGTGTTGAAGGGGAAGTCTGGAAACGCTTTCTGTGGAGAGATCTCAAAACAGGCATTTCCAGCACTATTCCCGCATATAACGAAATAGCAGTAAAACTCTGCCTAAAACACAGAAGAAACGTATCCTTCAATCTGCTCTGCTGTGCGTTTGTTCAGCTAAGTGAGTTAAATCTCCCTTTAGATTCAGGAGTTAGAAACACGTTTCTGGTAAGTGCTGCGTTTGGACATTTCTCAGTGAATGGGAGTATATGCTGTAAGGAGAACTGTCTGCTTCTAAAACCAAAACGGAGCTACCTAACAGAACGGTCTTCAATGTGTGCATTCAACTTACAGAGTTAAACTCGTGTGTTGAAGGGGAAGTCTGGAAACGCTTTCTGTGGAGAGATCTCAAAACAGGCATTTCCAGCACTATTCCCGCATATAACGAAATAGCAGTAAAACTCTGCCTAAAACACAGAAGAAACGTATCCTTCAATCTGCCCTGCTGTGCGTTTGTTCAGCTAAGTGAGTTAAATCTCCCTTTAGATTCAGGAGTTAGAAACACGTTTCTGGTAAGAGCTGCGTTTGGACATTTCTCCGTGAATGGGAGTATATGCTGTAAGGAGAACTGTCTGCTTCTAAAACCAAAACGGAGCTACCTAACAGAACGGTCTTCAATGTGTGCATTCAACTTACAGAGTTAAACTCGTGTGTTGAAGGGGAAGTCTGGAAACGCTTTCTGTGGAGAGATCTCAAAACAGGCATTTCCAGCACTATTCCCGCATATAACGAAATAGCACTAAAACTCTGCCTAGAACACAGAAGAAACGTATCCTTCAATCTGCTCTGCTGTGCGTTTGTTCAGCTAAGTGAGTTAAATCTCCCTTTAGATTCAGGAGTTAGAAACACGTTTCTGGTAAGAGCTGCGTTTGGACATTTCTCAGTGAATGGGAGTATATGCTGTAAGGAGAACTGTCTGCTTCTAAAACCAAAACGGAGCTACCTAACAGAACGGTCTTCAATGTGTGCATTCAACTTACAGAGTTAAACTCGTGTGTTGAAGGGGAAGTCTGGAAACGCTTTCTGTGGAGAGATCTCAAAACAGGCATTTCCAGCACTATTCCCGCATATAACGAAATAGCAGTAAAACTCTGCCTAAAACACAGAAGAAACGTATCCTTCAATCTGCTCTGCTGTGCGTTTGTTCAGCTAAGTGAGTTAAATCTCCCTTTACATTCAGGAGTTAGAAACACGTTTCTGGTAAGAGCTGCGTTTGGACATTTCTCAGTGAATGGGAGTATATGCTGTAAGGAGAACTGTCTGCTTCTAAAACCAAAACGGAGCTACCTAACAGAACGGTCTTCAATGTGTGCATTCATCTTACAGAGTTAAACTCGTGTGTTGAAGGGGAAGTCTGGAAACGCTTTCTGTGGAGAGATCTCAAAACAGGCATTTCCAGGCATTTCCAGCACTATTCCCGCATATAACGAAATAGCAGTAAAACTCTGCCTAAAACACAGAAGAAACGTATCCTTCAATCTGCTCTGCTGTGCGTTTGTTCAGCTAAGTGAGTTAAATCTCCCTTTAGATTCAGGAGTTAGAAACACGTTTCTGGTAAGAGCTGCGTTTGGACATTTCTCAGTGAATGGGAGTATATGCTGTAAGGAGAACTGTCTGCTTCTAAAACCAAAACGGAGCTACCTAACAGAACGGTCTTCAATGTGTGCATTCAACTTACAGAGTTAAACTTGTGTGTTGAAGGGGAAGTCTGGAAACGCTTTCTGTGGAGAGATCTCAAAACAGGCATTTCCAGGCATTTCCAGCACTATTCCCGCATATAACGAAATAGCAGTAAAACTCTGCCTAAAACACAGAAGAAACGTATCCTTCAATCTGCTCTGCTGTGCGTTTGTTCAGCTAAGTGAGTTAAATCTCCCTTTAGATTCAGGAGTTAGAAACACGTTTCTGGTAAGAGCTGCGTTTGCACATTTCTCAGTGAATGGGAGTATATGCTGTAAGGAGAACTGTCTGCTTCTAAAACCAAAACGGAGCTACCTAACAGAACGGTCTTCAATGTGTGCATTCAACTTACAGAGTTAAACTCGTGTGTTGAAGGGGAAGTCTGGAAACGCTTTCTGTGGAGAGATCTCAAAACAGGCATTTCCAGGCATTTCCAGCACTATTCCCGCATATAACGAAATAGCAGTAAAACTCTGCCTAAAACACAGAAGAAACGTATCCTTCAATCTGCTCTGCTGTGCGTTTGTTCAGCTAAGTGAGTTAAATCTCCCTTTAGATTCAGGAGTTAGAAACACGTTTCTGGTAAGAGCTGCGTTTGGACATTTCTCAGTGAATGGGAGTATATGCTGTAAGGAGAACTGTCTGCTTCTAAAACCAAAACGGAGCTACCTAACAGAACGGTCTTCAATGTGTGCATTCAACTTACAGAGTTAAACTCGTGTGTTGAAGGGGAAGTCTGGAAACGCTTTCTGTGGAGAGATCTCAAAACAGGCATTTCCAGCACTATTCCCGCATGTAACGAAATAGCAGTAAAACTCTGCCTAAAACACAGAAGAAACGTATCCTTCAATCTGCTCTGCTGTGCGTTTGTTCAGCTAAGTGAGTTAAATCTCCCTTTAGATTCAGGAGTTAGAAACACGTTTCTGGTAAGAGCTGCGTTTGGACATTTCTCTGTGAATGGGAGTATATGCTGTAAGGAGAACTGTCTGCTTCTAAAACCAAAACGGAGCTACCTAACAGAACGGTCTTCAATGTGTGCATTCAACATACAGAGTTAAACTCGTGTGTTGAAGGGGAAGTCTGGAAACGCTTTCTGTGGAGAGATCTCAAAACAGGCATTTCCAGCACTATTCCCGCATATAACGAAATAGCAGTAAAACTCTGCCTAAAACACAGAAGAAACGTATCCTTCAATCTGCTCTGCTGTGCGTTTGTTCAGCTAAGTGAGTTAAATCTCCCTTTAGATTCAGGAGTTAGAAACACGTTTCTGGTAAGAGCTGCGTTTGGACATTTCTCAGTGAATGGGAGTATATGCTGTAAGGAGAACTGTCTGCTTCTAAAACCAAAACGGAGCTACCTAACAGAACGGTCTTCAATGTGTGCATTCAACTTACAGAGTTAAACTCGTGTGTTGAAGGGGAAGTCTGGAAACGCTTTCTGTGGAGAGATCTCAAAACAGGCATTTCCAGCACTATTCCCGCATATAACGAAATAGCAGTAAAACTCTGCCTAAAACACAGAAGAAACGTATCCTTCAATCTGCTCTGCTGTGCGTTTGTTCAGCTAAGTGAGTTAAATCTCCCTTTAGATTCAGGAGTTAGAAACACGTTTCTGGTAAGTGCTGCGTTTGGACATTTCTCAGTGAATGGGAGTATATGCTGTAAGGAGAACTGTCTGCTTCTAAAACCAAAACGGAGCTACCTAACAGAACGGTCTTCAATGTGTGCATTCAACTTACAGAGTTAAACTCGTGTGTTGAAGGGGAAGTCTGGAAACGCTTTCTGTGGAGAGATCTCAAAACAGGCATTTCCAGCACTATTCCCGCATATAACGAAATAGCAGTAAAACTCTGCCTAAAACACAGAAGAAACGTATCCTTCAATCTGCCCTGCTGTGCGTTTGTTCAGCTAAGTGAGTTAAATCTCCCTTTGGATTCAGGAGTTAGAAACACGTTTCTGGTAAGAGCTGCGTTTGGACATTTCTCCGTGAATGGGAGTATATGCTGTAAGGAGAACTGTCTGCTTCTAAAACCAAAACGGAGCTACCTAACAGAACGGTCTTCAATGTGTGCATTCAACTTACAGAGTTAAACTCGTGTGTTGAAGGGGAAGTCTGGAAACGCTTTCTGTGGAGAGATCTCAAAACAGGCATTTCCAGCACTATTCCCGCATATAACGAAATAGCACTAAAACTCTGCCTAGAACACAGAAGAAACGTATCCTTCAATCTGCTCTGCTGTGCGTTTGTTCAGCTAAGTGAGTTAAATCTCCCTTTAGATTCAGGAGTTAGAAACACGTTTCTGGTAAGAGCTGCGTTTGGACATTTCTCAGTGAATGGGAGTATATGCTGTAAGGAGAACTGTCTGCTTCTAAAACCAAAACGGAGCTACCTAACAGAACGGTCTTCAATGTGTGCATTCAACTTACAGAGTTAAACTCGTGTGTTGAAGGGGAAGTCTGGAAACGCTTTCTGTGGAGAGATCTCAAAACAGGCATTTCCAGCACTATTCCCGCATATAACGAAATAGCAGTAAAACTCTGCCTAAAACACAGAAGAAACGTATCCTTCAATCTGCTCTGCTGTGCGTTTGTTCAGCTAAGTGAGTTAAATCTCCCTTTAGATTCAGGAGTTAGAAACACGTTTCTGGTAAGAGCTGCGTTTGGACATTTCTCAGTGAATGGGAGTATATGCTGTAAGGAGAACTGTCTGCTTCTAAAACCAAAACGGAGCTACCTAACAGAACGGTCTTCAATGTGTGCATTCAACTTACAGAGTTAAACTCGTGTGTTGAAGGGGAAGTCTGGAAACGCTTTCTGTGGAGAGATCTCAAAACAGGCATTTCCAGCACTATTCCCGCATGTAACGAAATAGCAGTAAAACTCTGCCTAAAACACAGAAGAAACGTATCCTTCAATCTGCTCTGCTGTGCGTTTGTTCAGCTAAGTGAGTTAAATCTCCCTTTAGATTCAGGAGTTAGAAACACGTTTCTGGTAAGAGCTGCGTTTGGACATTTCTCTGTGAATGGGAGTATATGCTGTAAGGAGAACTGTCTGCTTCTAAAACCAAAACGGAGCTACCTAACAGAACGGTCTTCAATGTGTGCATTCAACATACAGAGTTAAACTCGTGTGTTGAAGGGGAAGTCTGGAAACGCTTTCTGTGGAGAGATCTCAAAACAGGCATTTCCAGCACTATTCCCGCATATAACGAAATAGCAGTAAAACTCTGCCTAAAACACAGAAGAAACGTATCCTTCAATCTGCTCTGCTGTGCGTTTGTTCAGCTAAGTGAGTTAAATCTCCCTTTAGATTCAGGAGTTAGAAACACGTTTCTGGTAAGAGCTGCGTTTGGACATTTCTCAGTGAATGGGAGTATATGCTGTAAGGAGAACTGTCTGCTTCTAAAACCAAAACGGAGCTACCTAACAGAACGGTCTTCAATGTGTGCATTCAACTTACAGAGTTAAACTCGTGTGTTGAAGGGGAAGTCTGGAAACGCTTTCTGTGGAGAGATCTCAAAACAGGCATTTCCAGCACTATTCCCGCATATAACGAAATAGCAGTAAAACTCTGCCTAAAACACAGAAGAAACGTATCCTTCAATCTGCTCTGCTGTGCGTTTGTTCAGCTAAGTGAGTTAAATCTCCCTTTAGATTCAGGAGTTAGAAACACGTTTCTGGTAAGTGCTGCGTTTGGACATTTCTCAGTGAATGGGAGTATATGCTGTAAGGAGAACTGTCTGCTTCTAAAACCAAAACGGAGCTACCTAACAGAACGGTCTTCAATGTGTGCATTCAACTTACAGAGTTAAACTCGTGTGTTGAAGGGGAAGTCTGGAAACGCTTTCTGTGGAGAGATCTCAAAACAGGCATTTCCAGCACTATTCCCGCATATAACGAAATAGCAGTAAAACTCTGCCTAAAACACAGAAGAAACGTATCCTTCAATCTGCCCTGCTGTGCGTTTGTTCAGCTAAGTGAGTTAAATCTCCCTTTAGATTCAGGAGTTAGAAACACGTTTCTGGTAAGAGCTGCGTTTGGACATTTCTCCGTGAATGGGAGTATATGCTGTAAGGAGAACTGTCTGCTTCTAAAACCAAAACGGAGCTACCTAACAGAACGGTCTTCAATGTGTGCATTCAACTTACAGAGTTAAACTCGTGTGTTGAAGGGGAAGTCTGGAAACGCTTTCTGTGGAGAGATCTCAAAACAGGCATTTCCAGCACTATTCCCGCATATAACGAAATAGCACTAAAACTCTGCCTAGAACACAGAAGAAACGTATCCTTCAATCTGCTCTGCTGTGCGTTTGTTCAGCTAAGTGAGTTAAATCTCCCTTTAGATTCAGGAGTTAGAAACACGTTTCTGGTAAGAGCTGCGTTTGGACATTTCTCAGTGAATGGGAGTATATGCTGTAAGGAGAACTGTCTGCTTCTAAAACCAAAACGGAGCTACCTAACAGAACGGTCTTCAATGTGTGCATTCAACTTACAGAGTTAAACTCGTGTGTTGAAGGGGAAGTCTGGAAACGCTTTCTGTGGAGAGATCTCAAAACAGGCATTTCAAGCACTATTCCCGCATATAACGAAATAGCAGTAAAACTCTGTCTAAAACACAGAAGAAACGTATCCTTCAATCTGCTCTGCTGTGCGTTTGTTCAGCTAAGTGAGTTAAATCTCCCTTTAGATTCAGGAGTTAGAAACACGTTTATGGTAAGAGCTGCGTTTGGACATTTCTCAGTGAATGGGAGTATATGCTGTAAGGAGAACTGTCTGCTTCTAAAACCAAAACGGAGCTACCTAACAGAACGGTCTTCAATGTGTGCATTCAACTTACAGAGTTAAACTCGTGTGTTGAAGGGGAAGTCTGGAAACGCTTTCTGTGGAGAGATCACAAAACAGGCATTTCCATCACTATTCCCGCATATAACGAAATAGCAGTAAAACTCTGCCTAAAACACAGAAGAAACGTATCCTTCAATCTGCTCTGCTGTGCGTTTGTTCAGCTAAGTGAGTTAAATCTCCCTTTAGATTCAGGAGTTAGAAACACGTTTCTGGTAAGAGCTGCGTTTGGACATTTCTCAGTGAATGGGAGTATATGCTGTAAGGAGAACTGTCTGCTTCTAAAACCAAAACGGAGCTACCTAACAGAACGGTCTTCAATGTGTGCATTCAACTTACAGAGTTAAACTCGTGTGTTGAAGGGGAAGTCTGGAAACGCTTTCTGTGGAGAGATCTCAAAACAGGCATTTCCAGGCATTTCCAGCACTATTCCCGCATATAACGAAATAGCAGTAAAACTCTGCCTAAAACACAGAAGAAACGTATCCTTCAATCTGCTCTGCTGTGCGTTTGTTCAGCTAAGTGAGTTAAATCTCCCTTTAGATTCAGGAGTTAGAAACACGTTTCTGGTAAGAGCTGCGTTTGGACATTTCTCAGTGAATGGGAGTATATGCTGTAAGGAGAACTGTCTGCTTCTAAAACCAAAACGGAGCTACCTAACAGAACGGTCTTCAATGTGTGCATTCAACTTACAGAGTTAAACTCGTGTGTTGAAGGGGAAGTCTGGAAACGCTTTCTGTGGAGAGATCTCAAAACAGGCATTTCCAGGCATTTCCAGCACTATTCCCGCATATAACGAAATAGCAGTAAAACTCTGCCTAAAACACAGAAGAAACGTATCCTTCAATCTGCTCTGCTGTGCGTTTGTTCAGCTAAGTGAGTTAAATCTCCCTTTAGATTCAGGAGTTAGAAACACGTTTCTGGTAAGAGCTGCGTTTGGACATTTCTCAGTGAATGGGAGTATATGCTGTAAGGAGAACTGTCTGCTTCTAAAACCAAAACGGAGCTACCTAACAGAACGGTCTTCAATGTGTGCATTCAACTTACAGAGTTAAACTCGTGTGTTGAAGGGGAAGTCTGGAAACGCTTTCTGTGGAGAGATCTCAAAACAGGCATTTCCAGCACTATTCCCGCATATAAGGAAATAGCAGTAAAACTCTGCCTAAAACACAGAAGAAACGTATCCTTCAATCTGCTCTGCTGTGCGTTTGTTCAGCTAAGTGAGTTAAATCTCCCTTTAGATTCAGGAGTTAGAAACACGTTTCTGGTAAGAGCTGCGTTTGGACATTTCTCAGTGAATGGGAGTATATGCTGTAAGGAGAACTGTCTGCTTCTAAAACCAAAACGGAGCTACCTAACAGAACGGTCTTCAATGTGTGCATTCAACTTACAGAGTTAAACTCGTGTGTTGAAGGGGAAGTCTGGAAACGCTTTCTGTGGAGAGATCTCAAAACAGGCATTTCCAGCACTATTCCCGCATATAACGAAATAGCAGTAAAACTCTGCCTAAAACACAGAAGAAACGTATCCTTCAATCTGCTCTGCTGTGCGTTTGTTCAGCTAAGTGAGTTAAATCTCCCTTTAGATTCAGGAGTTAGAAACACGTTTCTGGTAAGAGCTGCGTTTGGACATTTCTCAGTGAATGGGAGTATATGCTGTAAGGAGAACTGTCTGCTTCTAAAACCAAAACGGAGCTACCTAACAGAACGGTCTTCAATGTGTGCATTCAACTTACAGAGTTAAACTTGTGTGTTGAAGGGGATGTCTGGAAACGCTTTCTGTGGAGAGATCTCAAAACAGGCATTTCCAGGCATTTCCAGCACTATTCCCGCATATAACGAAATAGCAGTAAAACTCTGCCTAAAACACAGAAGAAACGTATCCTTCAATCTGCTCTGCTGTGCGTTTGTTCAGCTAAGTGAGTTAAATCTCCCTTTAGATTCAGGAGTTAGAAACACGTTTCTGGTAAGAGCTGCGTTTGCACATTTCTCAGTGAATGGGAGTATATGCTGTAAGGAGAACTGTCTGCTTCTAAAACCAAAACGGAGCTACCTAACAGAACGGTCTTCAATGTGTGCATTCAACTTACAGAGTTAAACTCGTGTGTTGAAGGGGAAGTCTGGAAACGCTTTCTGTGGAGAGATCTCAAAACAGGCATTTCCAGGCATTTCCAGCACTATTCCCGCATATAACGAAATAGCAGTAAAACTCTGCCTAAAACACAGAAGAAACGTATCCTTCAATCTGCTCTGCTGTGCGTTTGTTCAGCTAAGTGAGTTAAATCTCCCTTTAGATTCAGGAGTTAGAAACACGTTTCTGGTAAGAGCTGCGTTTGGACATTTCTCAGTGAATGGGAGTATATGCTGTAAGGAGAACTGTCTGCTTCTAAAACCAAAACGGAGCTACCTAACAGAACGGTCTTCAATGTGTGCATTCAACTTACAGAGTTAAACTCGTGTGTTGAAGGGGAAGTCTGGAAACGCTTTCTGTGGAGAGATCTCAAAACAGGCATTTCCAGCACTATTCCCGCATGTAACGAAATAGCAGTAAAACTCTGCCTAAAACACAGAAGAAACGTATCCTTCAATCTGCTCTGCTGTGCGTTTGTTCAGCTAAGTGAGTTAAATCTCCCTTTAGATTCAGGAGTTAGAAACACGTTTCTGGTAAGAGCTGCGTTTGGACATTTCTCTGTGAATGGGAGTATATGCTGTAAGGAGAACTGTCTGCTTCTAAAACCAAAACGGAGCTACCTAACAGAACGGTCTTCAATGTGTGCATTCAACATACAGAGTTAAACTCGTGTGTTGAAGGGGAAGTCTGGAAACGCTTTCTGTGGAGAGATCTCAAAACAGGCATTTCCAGCACTATTCCCGCATATAACGAAATAGCAGTAAAACTCTGCCTAAAACACAGAAGAAACGTATCCTTCAATCTGCTCTGCTGTGCGTTTGTTCAGCTAAGTGAGTTAAATCTCCCTTTAGATTCAGGAGTTAGAAACACGTTTCTGGTAAGAGCTGCGTTTGGACATTTCTCAGTGAATGGGAGTATATGCTGTAAGGAGAACTGTCTGCTTCTAAAACCAAAACGGAGCTACCTAACAGAACGGTCTTCAATGTGTGCATTCAACTTACAGAGTTAAACTCGTGTGTTGAAGGGGAAGTCTGGAAACGCTTTCTGTGGAGAGATCTCAAAACAGGCATTTCCAGCACTATTCCCGCATATAACGAAATAGCAGTAAAACTCTGCCTAAAACACAGAAGAAACGTATCCTTCAATCTGCTCTGCTGTGCGTTTGTTCAGCTAAGTGAGTTAAATCTCCCTTTAGATTCAGGAGTTAGAAACACGTTTCTGGTAAGTGCTGCGTTTGGACATTTCTCAGTGAATGGGAGTATATGCTGTAAGGAGAACTGTCTGCTTCTAAAACCAAAACGGAGCTACCTAACAGAACGGTCTTCAATGTGTGCATTCAACTTACAGAGTTAAACTCGTGTGTTGAAGGGGAAGTCTGGAAACGCTTTCTGTGGAGAGATCTCAAAACAGGCATTTCCAGCACTATTCCCGCATATAACGAAATAGCAGTAAAACTCTGCCTAAAACACAGAAGAAACGTATCCTTCAATCTGCCCTGCTGTGCGTTTGTTCAGCTAAGTGAGTTAAATCTCCCTTTAGATTCAGGAGTTAGAAACACGTTTCTGGTAAGAGCTGCGTTTGGACATTTCTCCGTGAATGGGAGTATATGCTGTAAGGAGAACTGTCTGCTTCTAAAACCAAAACGGAGCTACCTAACAGAACGGTCTTCAATGTGTGCATTCAACTTACAGAGTTAAACTCGTGTGTTGAAGGGGAAGTCTGGAAACGCTTTCTGTGGAGAGATCTCAAAACAGGCATTTCCAGCACTATTCCCGCATATAACGAAATAGCACTAAAACTCTGCCTAGAACACAGAAGAAACGTATCCTTCAATCTGCTCTGCTGTGCGTTTGTTCAGCTAAGTGAGTTAAATCTCCCTTTAGATTCAGGAGTTAGAAACACGTTTCTGGTAAGAGCTGCGTTTGGACATTTCTCAGTGAATGGGAGTATATGCTGTAAGGAGAACTGTCTGCTTCTAAAACCAAAACGGAGCTACCTAACAGAACGGTCTTCAATGTGTGCATTCAACTTACAGAGTTAAACTCGTGTGTTGAAGGGGAAGTCTGGAAACGCTTTCTGTGGAGAGATCTCAAAACAGGCATTTCAAGCACTATTCCCGCATATAACGAAATAGCAGTAAAACTCTGTCTAAAACACAGAAGAAACGTATCCTTCAATCTGCTCTGCTGTGCGTTTGTTCAGCTAAGTGAGTTAAATCTCCCTTTAGATTCAGGAGTTAGAAACACGTTTATGGTAAGAGCTGCGTTTGGACATTTCTCAGTGAATGGGAGTATATGCTGTAAGGAGAACTGTCTGCTTCTAAAACCAAAACGGAGCTACCTAACAGAACGGTCTTCAATGTGTGCATTCAACTTACAGAGTTAAACTCGTGTGTTGAAGGGGAAGTCTGGAAACGCTTTCTGTGGAGAGATCACAAAACAGGCATTTCCAGCACTATTCCCGCATATAACGAAATAGCAGTAAAACTCTGCCTAAAACACAGAAGAAACGTATCCTTCAATCTGCTCTGCTGTGCGTTTGTTCAGCTAAGTGAGTTAAATCTCCCTTTAGATTCAGGAGTTAGAAACACGTTTCTGGTAAGAGCTGCGTTTGGACATTTCTCAGTGAATGGGAGTATATGCTGTAAGGAGAACTGTCTGCTTCTAAAACCAAAACGGAGCTACCTAACAGAACGGTCTTCAATGTGTGCATTCAACTTACAGAGTTAAACTCGTGTGTTGAAGGGGAAGTCTGGAAACGCTTTCTGTGGAGAGATCTCAAAACAGGCATTTCCAGGCATTTCCAGCACTATTCCCGCATATAACGAAATAGCAGTAAAACTCTGCCTAAAACACAGAAGAAACGTATCCTTCAATCTGCTCTGCTGTGCGTTTGTTCAGCTAAGTGAGTTAAATCTCCCTTTAGATTCAGGAGTTAGAAACACGTTTCTGGTAAGAGCTGCGTTTGGACATTTCTCAGTGAATGGGAGTATATGCTGTAAGGAGAACTGTCTGCTTCTAAAACCAAAACGGAGCTACCTAACAGAACGGTCTTCAATGTGTGCATTCAACTTACAGAGTTAAACTCGTGTGTTGAAGGGGAAGTCTGGAAACGCTTTCTGTGGAGAGATCTCAAAACAGGCATTTCCAGGCATTTCCAGCACTATTCCCGCATATAACGAAATAGCAGTAAAACTCTGCCTAAAACACAGAAGAAACGTATCCTTCAATCTGCTCTGCTGTGCGTTTGTTCAGCTAAGTGAGTTAAATCTCCCTTTAGATTCAGGAGTTAGAAACACGTTTCTGGTAAGAGCTGCGTTTGGACATTTCTCAGTGAATGGGAGTATATGCTGTAAGGAGAACTGTCTGCTTCTAAAACCAAAACGGAGCTACCTAACAGAACGGTCTTCAATGTGTGCATTCAACTTACAGAGTTAAACTCGTGTGTTGAAGGGGAAGTCTGGAAACGCTTTCTGTGGAGAGATCTCAAAACAGGCATTTCCAGCACTATTCCCGCATATAAGGAAATAGCAGTAAAACTCTGCCTAAAACACAGAAGAAACGTATCCTTCAATCTGCTCTGCTGTGCGTTTGTTCAGCTAAGTGAGTTAAATCTCCCTTTAGATTCAGGAGTTAGAAACACGTTTCTGGTAAGAGCTGCGTTTGGACATTTCTCAGTGAATGGGAGTATATGCTGTAAGGAGAACTGTCTGCTTCTAAAACCAAAACGGAGCTACCTAACAGAACGGTCTTCAATGTGTGCATTCAACTTACAGAGTTAAACTCGTGTGTTGAAGGGGAAGTCTGGAAACGCTTTCTGTGGAGAGATCTCAAAACAGGCATTTCCAGCACTATTCCCGCATATAACGAAATAGCAGTAAAACTCTGCCTAAAACACAGAAGAAACGTATCCTTCAATCTGCTCTGCTGTGCGTTTGTTCAGCTAAGTGAGTTAAATCTCCCTTTAGATTCAGGAGTTAGAAACACGTTTCTGGTAAGAGCTGCGTTTGGACATTTCTCAGTGAATGGGAGTATATGCTGTAAGGAGAACTGTCTGCTTCTAAAACCAAAACGGAGCTACCTAACAGAACGGTCTTCAATGTGTGCATTCAACTTACAGAGTTAAACTCGTGTGTTGAAGGGGAAGTCTGGAAACGCTTTCTGTGGAGAGATCTCAAAACAGGCATTTCCAGCACTATTCCCGCATATAACGAAATAGCAGTAAAACTCTGCCTAAAACACAGAAGAAACGTATCCTTCAATCTGCTCTGCTGTGCGTTTGTTCAGCTAAGTGAGTTAAATCTCCCTTTAGATTCAGGAGTTAGAAACACGTTTCTGGTGAGAGCTGCGTTTGGACATTTCTCAGTGAATGGGAGTATATGCTGTAAGGAGAACTGTCTGCTTCTAAAACCAAAACGGAGCTACCTAACAGAACGGTCTTCAATGTGTGCATTCAACTTACAGAGTTAAACTCGTGTGTTGAAGGGGAAGTCTGGAAACGCTTTCTGTGGAGAGATCTCAAAAGAGGCATTTCCAGGCATTTCCAGCACTATTCCCGCATATAACGAAATAGCAGTAAAACTCTGCCTAAAACACAGAAGAAACGTATCCTTCAATCTGCTCTGCTGTGCGTTTGTTCAGCTAAGTGAGTTAAATCTCCCTTTAGATTCAGGAGTTAGAAACACGTTTCTGGTAAGAGCTGCGTTTGGACATTTCTCAGTGAATGGGAGTATATGCTGTAAGGAGAACTGTCTGCTTCTAAAACCAAAACGGAGCTACCTAACAGAACGGTCTTCAATGTGTGCATTCAACTTACAGAGTTAAACTCGTGTGTTGAAGGGGAAGTCTGGAAACGCTTTCTGTGGAGAGATCTCAAAACAGGCATTTCCAGGCATTTCCAGCACTATTCCCGCATATAACGAAATAGCAGTAAAACTCTGCCTAAAACACAGAAGAAACGTATCCTTCAATCTGCTCTGCTGTGCGTTTGTTCAGCTAAGTGAGTTAAATCTCCCTTTAGATTCAGGAGTTAGAAACAGGTTTCTGGTAAGAGCTGCGTTTGGACATTTCTCAGTGAATGGGAGTATATGCTGTAAGGAGAACTGTCTGCTTCTAAAACCAAAACGGAGCTACCTAACAGAACGGTCTTCAATGTGTGCATTCAACTTACAGAGTTAAACTCGTGTGTTGAAGGGGAAGTCTGGAAACGCTTTCTGTGGAGAGATCTCAAAACAGGCATTTCCAGGCATTTCCAGCACTATTCCCGCATATAACGAAATAGCAGTAAAACTCTGCCTAAAACACAGAAGAAACGTATCCATCAATCTGCTCTGCTGTGCGTTTGTTCAGCTAAGTGAGTTAAATCACCCTTTAGATTCAGGAGTTAGAAACACGTTTCTGGTAAGAGCTGCGTTTGGACATTTCTCAGTGAATGGGAGTATATGCTGTAAGGAGAACTGTCTGCTTCTAAAACCAAAACGGAGCTACCTAACAGAACGGTCTTCAATGTGTGCATTCAACTTACAGAGTTAAACTTGTGTGTTGAAGGGGAAGTCTGGAAACGCTTTCTGTGGAGAGATCTCAAAACAGGCATTTCCAGCACTATTCCCGCATATAACGAAATAGCAGTAAAACTCTGTCTAAAACACAGAAGAAACGTATCCTTCAATCTGCTCTGCTGTGCGTTTGTTCAGCTAAGTGAGTTAAATCTCCCTTTAGATTCAGGAGTTAGAAACACGTTTCTGGTAAGAGCTGCGTTTGGACATTTCTCAGTGAATGGGAGTATATGCTGTAAGGAGAACTGTCTGCTTCTAAAACCAAAACGGAGCTACCTAACAGAACGGTCTTCAATGTGTGCATTCAACTTACAGAGTTAAACTCGTGTGTTGAAGGGGAAGTCTGGAAACGCTTTCTGTGGAGAGATCTCAAAACAGGCATTTCCAGCACTATTCCCGCATATAACGAAATAGCAGTAAAACTCTGCCTAAAACACAGAAGAAACGTATCCTTCAATCTGCTCTGCTGTGCGTTTGTTCAGCTAAGTGAGTTAAATCTCCCTTTAGATTCAGGAGTTAGAAACACGTTTCTGGTAAGTGCTGCGTTTGGACATTTCTCAGTGAATGGGAGTATATGCTGTAAGGAGAACTGTCTGCTTCTAAAACCAAAACGGAGCTACTTAACAGAACGGTCTTCAATGTGTGCATTCAACTTACAGAGTTAAACTCGTGTGTTGAAGGGGAAGTCTGGAAACGCTTTCTGTGGAGAGATTTCAAAACAGGCATTTCCAGGCATTTCCAGCACTATTCCCGCATATAACGAAATAGCAGTAAAACTCTGCCTAAAACACAGAAGAAACGTATCCTTCAATCTGCTCTGCTGTGCGTTTGTTCAGCTAAGTGAGTTAAATCTCCCTTTAAATTCAGGAGTTAGAAACACGTTTCTGGTAAGAGCTGCGTTTGGACATTTCTCAGTGAATGGGAGTATATGCTGTAAGGAGAACTGTCTGCTTCTAAAACCAAAACGGAGCTACCTAACAGAACGGTCTTCAATGTGTGCATTCATCTTACAGAGTTAAACTCGTGTGTTGAAGGGGAAGTCTGGAAACGCTTTCTGTGGAGAGATCTCAAAACAGGCATTTCCAGGCATTTCCAGCACTATTCCCGCATATAACGAAATAGCAGTAAAACTCTGCCTAAAACACAGAAGAAACGTATCCTTCAATCTGCTCTGCTGTGCGTTTGTTCAGCTAAGTGAGTTAAATCTCCCTTTAGATTCAGGAGTTAGAAACACGTTTCTGGTAAGAGCTGCGTTTGGACATTTCTCAGTGAATGGGAGTATATGCTGTAAGGAGAACTGTCTGCTTCTAAAACCAAAACGGAGCTACCTAACAGAACGGTCTTCAATGTGTGCATTCAACTTACAGAGTTAAACTCGTGTGTTGAAGGGGAAGTCTGGAAACGCTTTCTGTGGAGAGATCTCAAAACAGGCATTTCCAGGCATTTCCAGCACTATTCCCGCATATAACGAAATAGCAGTAAAACTCTGCCTAAAACACAGAAGAAACGTATCCTTCAATCTGCTCTGCTGTGCGTTTGTTCAGCTAAGTGAGTTAAATATCCCTTTAGATTCAGGAGTTAGAAACACGTTTCTGGTAAGAGCTGCGTTTGCACATTTCTCAGTGAATGGGAGTATATGCTGTAAGGAGAACTGTCTGCTTCTAAAACCAAAACGGAGCTACCTAACAGAACGGTCTTCAATGTGTGCATTCAACTTACAGAGTTAAACTCGTGTGTTGAAGGGGAAGTCTGGAAACGCTTTCTGTGGAGAGATCTCAAAACAGGCATTTCCAGGCATTTCCAGCACTATTCCCGCATATAACGAAATAGCAGTAAAACTCTGCCTAAAACACAGAAGAAACGTATCCTTCAATCTGCTCTGCTGTGCGTTTGTTCAGCTAAGTGAGTTAAATCTCCCTTTAGATTCAGGAGTTAGAAACACGTTTCTGGTAAGAGCTGCGTTTGGACATTTCTCAGTGAATGGGAGTATATGCTGTAAGGAGAACTGTCTGCTTCTAAAACCAAAACGGAGCTACCTAACAGAACGGTCTTCAATGTGTGCATTCAACTTACAGAGTTAAACTCGTGTGTTGAAGGGGAAGTCTGGAAACGCTTTCTGTGGAGAGATCTCAAAACAGGCATTTCCAGCACTATTCCCGCATATAACGAAATAGCAGTAAAACTCTGCCTAAAACACAGAAGAAACGTATCCTTCAATCTGCTCTGCTGTGCGTTTGTTCAGCTAAGTGAGTTAAATCTCCCTTTAGATTCAGGAGTTAGAAACACGTTTCTGGTAAGAGCTGCGTTTGGACATTTCTCAGTGAATGGGAGTATATGCTGTAAGGAGAACTGTCTGCTTCTAAAACCAAAACGGAGCTACCTAACAGAACGGTCTTCAATGTGTGCATTCAACTTACAGAGTTAAACTCGTGTGTTGAAGGGGAACTCTGGAAACGCTTTCTGTGGAGAGATCTCAAAACAGGCATTTCCAGCACTATTCCCGCATATAACGAAATAGCAGTAAAAC
Source organism: Saguinus oedipus (assembly GCA_031835075.1). Taxonomy (NCBI): domain Eukaryota; kingdom Metazoa; phylum Chordata; class Mammalia; order Primates; family Cebidae; genus Saguinus; species Saguinus oedipus. Next base: position 42,627 of record JASSZA010000370.1, on the reverse strand, counting down.
TCTGCCTAAAACACAGAAGAAACGTATCCTTCAATCTGCTCTGCTGTGCGTTTGTTCAGCTAAGTGAGTTAAATCTCCCTTTAGATTCAGGAGTTAGAAACACGTTTCTGGTAAGTGCTGCGTTTGGACATTTCTCAGTGAATGGGAGTATATGCTGTAAGGAGAACTGTCTGCTTCTAAAACCAAAACGGAGCTACCTAACAGAACGGTCTTCAATGTGTGCATTCAACTTACAGAGTTAAACTCGTGTGTTGAAGGGGAAGTCTGGAAACGCTTTCTGTGGAGAGATCTCAAAACAGGCATTTCCAGCACTATTCCCGCATATAACGAAATAGCAGTAAAACTCTGCCTAAAACACAGAAGAAACGTATCCTTCAATCTGCTCTGCTGTGCGTTTGTTCAGCTAAGTGAGTTAAATCTCCCTTTAGATTCAGGAGTTAGAAACACGTTTCTGGTAAGAGCTGCGTTTGGACATTTCTCAGTGAATGGGAGTATATGCTGTAAGGAGAACTGTCTGCTTCTAAAACCAAAACGGAGCTACCTAACACAACGGTCTTCAATGTGTGCATTCAACTTACAGAGTTAAACTCGTGTGTTGAAGGGGAAGTCTGGAAACGCTTTCTGTGGAGAGATCTCAAAACAGGCATTTCCAGCACTATTCCCGCATATAACGAAATAGCAGTAAAACTCTGCCTAAAACACAGAAGAAACGTATCCTTCAATCTGCTCTGCTGTGCGTTTGTTCAGCTAAGTGAGTTAAATCTCCCTTTAGATTCAGGAGTTAGAAACACGTTTCTGGTAAGAGCTGCGTTTGCACATTTCTCAGTGAATGGGAGTATATGCTGTAAGGAGAACTGTCTGCTTCTAAAACCAAAACGGAGCTACCTAACAGAACGGTCTTCAATGTGTGCATTCAACTTACAGAGTTAAACTCGTGTGTTGAAGGGGAAGTCTGGAAACGCTTTCTGTGGAGAGATCTCAAAACAGGCATTTCCAGGCATTTCCAGCACTATTCCCGCATATAACGAAATAGCAGTAAAACTCTGCCTAAAACACAGAAGAAACGTATCCTTCAATCTGCTCTGCTGTGCGTTTGTTCAGCTAAGTGAGTTAAATATCCCTTTAGATTCAGGAGTTAGAAACACGTTTCTGGTAAGAGCTGCGTTTGCACATTTCTCAGTGAATGGGAGTATATGCTGTAAGGAGAACTGTCTGCTTCTAAAACCAAAACGGAGCTACCTAACAGAACGGTCTTCAATGTGTGCATTCAACTTACAGAGTTAAACTCGTGTGTTGAAGGGGAAGTCTGGAAACGCTTTCTGTGGAGAGATCTCAAAACAGGCATTTCCAGGCATTTCCAGCACTATTCCCGCATATAACGAAATAGCAGTAAAACTCTGCCTAAAACACAGAAGAAACGTATCCTTCAATCTGCTCTGCTGTGCGTTTGTTCAGCTAAGTGAGTTAAATCTCCCTTTAGATTCAGGAGTTAGAAACACGTTTCTGGTAAGAGCTGCGTTTGGACATTTCTCAGTGAATGGGAGTATATGCTGTAAGGAGAACTGTCTGCTTCTAAAACCAAAACGGAGCTACCTAACAGAACGGTCTTCAATGTGTGCATTCAACTTACAGAGTTAAACTCGTGTGTTGAAGGGGAACTCTGGAAACGCTTTCTGTGGAGAGATCTCAAAACAGGCATTTCCAGCACTATTCCCGCATATAACGAAATAGCAGTAAAACTCTGCCTAAAACACAGAAGAAACGTATCCTTCAATCTGCTCTGCTGTGCGTTTGTTCAGCTAAGTGAGTTAAATCTCCCTTTAGATTCAGGAGTTAGAAACACGTTTCTGGTAAGAGCTGCGTTTGGACATTTCTCAGTGAATGGAAGTATATGCTGTAAGGAGAACTGTCTGCTTCTAAAACCAAAACGGAGCTACCTAACAGAACGGTCTTCAATGTGTGCATTGAACTTACAGAGTTAAACTCGTGTGTTGAAGGGGAAGTCTGGAAACGCTTTCTGTGTAGAGATCTCAAAACAGGCATTTCCAGGCATTTCCAGCACTATTCCCGCATATAACGAAATAGCAGTAAAACTCTGCCTAAAACACAGAAGAAACGTATCCTTCAATCTGCTCTGCTGTGCGTTTGTTCAGCTAAGTGAGTTAAATCTCCCTTTAGATTCAGGAGTTAGAAACACGTTTCTGGTAAGAGCTGCGTTTGGACATTTCTCAGTGAATGGGAGTATATGCTGTAAGGAGAACTGTCTGCTTCTAAAACCAAAACGGAGCTACCTAACAGAACGGTCTTCAATGTGTGCATTCAACTTACAGAGTTAAACTCGTGTGTTGAAGGGGAAGTCTGGAAACGCTTTCTGTGGAGAGATCTCAAAACAGGCATTTCCAGCACTATTCCCGCATATAACGAAATAGCAGTAAAACTCTGCCTAAAACACAGAAGAAACGTATCCTTCAATCTGCTCTGCTGTGCGTTTGTTCAGCTAAGTGAGTTAAATCTCCCTTTAGATTCAGGAGTTAGAAACACGTTTCTGGTAAGTGCTGCGTTTGGACATTTCTCAGTGAATGGGAGTATATGCTGTAAGGAGAACTGTCTGCTTCTAAAACCAAAACGGAGCTACCTAACAGAACGGTCTTCAATGTGTGCATTCAACTTACAGAGTTAAACTCGTGTGTTGAAGGGGAAGTCTGGAAACGCTTTCTGTGGAGAGATCTCAAAACAGGCATTTCCAGCACTATTCCCGCATATAACGAAATAGCAGTAAAACTCTGCCTAAAACACAGAAGAAACGTATCCTTCAATCTGCTCTGCTGTGCGTTTGTTCAGCTAAGTGAGTTAAATCTCCCTTTAGATTCAGGAGTTAGAAACACGTTTCTGGTAAGAGCTGCGTTTGGACATTTCTCAGTGAATGGGAGTATATGCTGTAAGGAGAACTGTCTGCTTCTAAAACCAAAACGGAGCTACCTAACAGAACGGTCTTCAATGTGTGCATTCAACTTACAGAGTTAAACTCGTGTGTTGAAGGGGAAGTCTGGAAACGCTTTCTGTGGAGAGATCTCAAAACAGGCATTTCCAGGCATTTCCAGCACTATTCCCGCATATAACGAAATAGCAGTAAAACTCTGCCTAAAACACAGAAGAAACGTATCCTTCAATCTGCTCTGCTGTGCGTTTGTTCAGCTAAGTGAGTTAAATCTCCCTTTAGATTCAGGAGTTAGAAACACGTTTCTGGTAAGAGCTGCGTTTGGACATTTCTCAGTGAATGGGAGTATATGCTGTAAGGAGAACTGTCTGCTTCTAAAACCAAAACGGAGCTACCTAACAGAACGGTCTTCAATGTGTGCATTCAACTTACAGAGTTAAACTCGTGTGTTGAAGGGGAAGTCTGGAAACGCTTTCTGTGGAGAGATCTCAAAACAGGCATTTCCAGCACTATTCCCGCATATAACGAAATAGCAGTAAAACTCTGCCTAAAACACAGAAGAAACGTATCCTTCAATCTGCTCTGCTGTGCGTTTGTTCAGCTAAGTGAGTTAAATCTCCCTTTAGATTCAGGAGTTAGAAACACGTTTCTGGTAAGAGCTGCATTTGGACATTTCTCAGTGAATGGGAGTATATGCTGTAAGGAGAACTGTCTGCTTCTAAAACCAAAACGGAGCTACCTAACAGAACGGTCTTCAATGTGTGCATTCAACTTACAGAGTTAAACTCGTGTGTTGAAGGGGAAGTCTGGAAACGCTTTCTGTGGAGAGATCTCGAAACAGGGATTTCCAGCACTATTCCCGCATATAACGAAATAGCAGTAAAACTCTGCCTAAAACACAGAAGAAACGTATCCTTCAATCTGCTCTGCTGTGCGTTTGTTCAGCTAAGTGAGTTAAATCTCCCTTTAGATTCAGGAGTTAGAAACACGTTTCTGGTAAGAGCTGCGTTTGGACATTTCTCAGTGAATGGGAGTATATGCTGTAAGGAGAACTGTCTGCTTCTAAAACCAAAACGGAGCTACCTAACAGAACGGTCTACAATGTGTGCATTCAACTTACAGAGTTAAACTCGTGTGTTGAAGGGGAAGTCTGGAAACGCTTTCTGTGGAGAGATCTCAAAACAGGCATTTCCAGCACTATTCCCGCATATAACGAAATAGCAGTAAAACTCTGCCTAAAACACAGAAGAAACGTATCCTTCAATCTGCTCTGCTGTGCGTTTGTTCAGCTAAGTGAGTTAAATCTCCCTTTAGATTCAGGAGTTAGAAACACGTTTCTGGTAAGAGCTGCGTTTGGACATTTCTCTGTGAATGGGAGTATATGCTGTAAGGAGAACTGTCTGCTTCTAAAACCAAAACGGAGCTACCTAACAGAACGGTCTTCAATGTGTGCATTCAACTTACAGAGTTAAACTCGTGTGTTGAAGGGGAAGTCTGGAAACGCTTTCTGTGGAGAGATCTCAAAACAGGCATTTCCAGCACTATTCCCGCATATAACGAAATAGCAGTAAAACTCTGCCTAAAACACAGAAGAAACGTATCCTTCAATCTGCTCTGCTGTGCGTTTGTTCAGCTAAGTGAGTTAAATCTCCCTTTAGATTCAGGAGTTAGAAACACGTTTCTGGTAAGAGCTGCGTTTGGACATTTCTCAGTGAATGGGAGTATAGGCTGTAAGGAGAACTGTCTGCTTCTAAAACCAAAACGGAGCTACCTAACAGAACGGTCTTCAATGTGTGCATTCAACTTACAGAGTTAAACTCGTGTGTTGAAGGGGAAGTCTGGAAACGCTTTCTGTGGAGAGATCTCAAAACAGGCATTTCCAGCACTATTCCCGCATATAACGAAATAGCAGTAAAACTCTGCCTAAAACACAGAAGAAACGTATCCTTCAATCTGCTCTGCTGTGCGTTTGTTCAGCTAAGTGAGTTAAATCTCCCTTTAGATTCAGGAGTTAGAAACACGTTTCTGGTAAGTGCTGCGTTTGGACATTTCTCAGTGAATGGGAGTATATGCTGTAAGGAGAACTGTCTGCTTCTAAAACCAAAACGGAGCTACCTAACAGAACGGTCTTCAATGTGTGCATTCAACTTACAGAGTTAAACTCGTGTGTTGAAGGGGAAGTCTGGAAACGCTTTCTGTGGAGAGATCTCAAAACAGGCATTTCCAGCACTATTCCCGCATATAACGAAATAGCAGTAAAACTCTGCCTAAAACACAGAAGAAACGTATCCTTCAATCTGCTCTGCTGTGCGTTTGTTCAGCTAAGTGAGTTAAATCTCCCTTTAGATTCAGGAGTTAGAAACACGTTTCTGGTAAGAGCTGCGTTTGGACATTTCTCAGTGAATGGGAGTATATGCTGTAAGGAGAACTGTCTGCTTCTAAAACCAAAACGGAGCTACCTAACAGAACGGTCTTCAATGTGTGCATTCATCTTACAGAGTTAAACTCGTGTGTTGAAGGGGAAGTCTGGAAACGCTTTCTGTGTAGAGATCTCAAAACAGGCATTTCCAGGCATTTCCAGCACTATTCCCGCATATAACGAAATAGCAGTAAAACTCTGCCTAAAACACAGAAGAAACGTATCCTTCAATCTGCTCTGCTGTGCGTTTGTTCAGCTAAGTGAGTTAAATCTCCCTTTAGATTCAGGAGTTAGAAACACGTTTCTGGTAAGAGCTGCGTTTGGACATTTCTCAGTGAATGGGAGTATATGCTGTAAGGAGAACTGTCTGCTTCTAAAACCAAAACGGAGCTACCTAACAGAACGGTCTTCAATGTGTGCATTCAACTTACAGAGTTAAACTCGTGTGTTGAAGGGGAAGTCTGGAAACGCTTTCTGTGGAGAGATCTCAAAACAGGCATTTCCAGCACTATTCCCGCATATAACGAAATAGCAGTAAAACTCTGCCTAAAACACAGAAGAAACGTATCCTTCAATCTGCTCTGCTGTGCGTTTGTTCAGCTAAGTGAGTTAAATCTCCCTTTAGATTCAGGAGTTAGAAACACGTTTCTGGTAAGTGCTGCGTTTGGACATTTCTCAGTGAATGGGAGTATATGCTGTAAGGAGAACTGTCTGCTTCTAAAACCAAAACGGAGCTACCTAACAGAACGGTCTTCAATGTGTGCATTCAACTTACAGAGTTAAACTCGTGTGTTGAAGGGGAAGTCTGGAAACGCTTTCTGTGGAGAGATCTCAAAACAGGCATTTCCAGCACTATTCCCGCATATAACGAAATAGCAGTAAAACTCTGCCTAAAACACAGAAGAAACGTATCCTTCAATCTGCTCTGCTGTGCGTTTGTTCAGCTAAGTGAGTTAAATCTCCCTTTAGATTCAGGAGTTAGAAACACGTTTCTGGTAAGAGCTGCGTTTGGACATTTCTCAGTGAATGGGAGTATATGCTGTAAGGAGAACTGTCTGCTTCTAAAACCAAAACGGAGCTACCTAACAGAACGGTCTTCAATGTGTGCATTCAACTTACAGAGTTAAACTCGTGTGTTGAAGGGGAAGTCTGGAAACGCTTTCTGTGGAGAGATCTCAAAACAGGCATTTCCAGGCATTTCCAGCACTATTCCCGCATATAACGAAATAGCAGTAAAACTCTGCCTAAAACACAGAAGAAACGTATCCTTCAATCTGCTCTGCTGTGCGTTTGTTCAGCTAAGTGAGTTAAATCTCCCTTTAGATTCAGGAGTTAGAAACACGTTTCTGGTAAGAGCTGCGTTTGGACATTTCTCAGTGAATGGGAGTATATGCTGTAAGGAGAACTGTCTGCTTCTAAAACCAAAACGGAGCTACCTAACAGAACGGTCTTCAATGTGTGCATTCAACTTACAGAGTTAAACTCGTGTGTTGAAGGGGAAGTCTGGAAACGCTTTCTGTGGAGAGATCTCAAAACAGGCATTTCCAGCACTATTCCCGCATATAACGAAATAGCAGTAAAACTCTGCCTAAAACACAGAAGAAACGTATCCTTCAATCTGCTCTGCTGTGCGTTTGTTCAGCTAAGTGAGTTAAATCTCCCTTTAGATTCAGGAGTTAGAAACACGTTTCTGGTAAGAGCTGCATTTGGACATTTCTCAGTGAATGGGAGTATATGCTGTAAGGAGAACTGTCTGCTTCTAAAACCAAAACGGAGCTACCTAACAGAACGGTCTTCAATGTGTGCATTCAACTTACAGAGTTAAACTCGTGTGTTGAAGGGGAAGTCTGGAAACGCTTTCTGTGGAGAGATCTCGAAACAGGGATTTCCAGCACTATTCCCGCATATAACGAAATAGCAGTAAAACTCTGCCTAAAACACAGAAGAAACGTATCCTTCAATCTGCTCTGCTGTGCGTTTGTTCAGCTAAGTGAGTTAAATCTCCCTTTAGATTCAGGAGTTAGAAACACGTTTCTGGTAAGAGCTGCGTTTGGACATTTCTCAGTGAATGGGAGTATATGCTGTAAGGAGAACTGTCTGCTTCTAAAACCAAAACGGAGCTACCTAACAGAACGGTCTTCAATGTGTGCATTCAACTTACAGAGTTAAACTCGTGTGTTGAAGGGGAAGTCTGGAAACGCTTTCTGTGGAGAGATCTCAAAACAGGCATTTCCAGCACTATTCCCGCATATAACGAAATAGCAGTAAAACTCTGCCTAAAACACAGAAGAAACGTATCCTTCAATCTGCTCTGCTGTGCGTTTGTTCAGCTAAGTGAGTTAAATCTCCCTTTAGATTCAGGAGTTAGAAACACGTTTCTGGTAAGAGCTGCGTTTGGACATTTCTCTGTGAATGGGAGTATATGCTGTAAGGAGAACTGTCTGCTTCTAAAACCAAAACGGAGCTACCTAACAGAACGGTCTTCAATGTGTGCATTCAACTTACAGAGTTAAACTCGTGTGTTGAAGGGGAAGTCTGGAAACGCTTTCTGTGGAGAGATCTCAAAACAGGCATTTCCAGCACTATTCCCGCATATAACGAAATAGCAGTAAAACTCTGCCTAAAACACAGAAGAAACGTATCCTTCAATCTGCTCTGCTGTGCGTTTGTTCAGCTAAGTGAGTTAAATCGCCCTTTAGATTCAGGAGTTAGAAACACGTTTCTGGTAAGAGCTGCGTTTGGACATTTCTCAGTGAATGGGAGTATAGGCTGTAAGGAGAACTGTCTGCTTCTAAAACCAAAACGGAGCTACCTAACAGAACGGTCTTCAATGTGTGCATTCAACTTACAGAGTTAAACTCGTGTGTTGAAGGGGAAGTCTGGAAACGCTTTCTGTGGAGAGATCTCAAAACAGGCATTTCCAGCACTATTCCCGCATATAACGAAATAGCAGTAAAACTCTGCCTAAAACACAGAAGAAACGTATCCTTCAATCTGCTCTGCTGTGCGTTTGTTCAGCTAAGTGAGTTAAATCTCCCTTTAGATTCAGGAGTTAGAAACACGTTTCTGGTAAGTGCTGCGTTTGGACATTTCTCAGTGAATGGGAGTATATGCTGTAAGGAGAACTGTCTGCTTCTAAAACCAAAACGGAGCTACCTAACAGAACGGTCTTCAATGTGTGCATTCAACTTACAGAGTTAAACTCGTGTGTTGAAGGGGAAGTCTGGAAACGCTTTCTGTGGAGAGATCTCAAAACAGGCATTTCCAGCACTATTCCCGCATATAACGAAATAGCAGTAAAACTCTGCCTAAAACACAGAAGAAACGTATCCTTCAATCTGCTCTGCTGTGCGTTTGTTCAGCTAAGTGAGTTAAATCTCCCTTTAGATTCAGGAGTTAGAAACACGTTTCTGGTAAGAGCTGCGTTTGGACATTTCTCAGTGAATGGGAGTATATGCTGTAAGGAGAACTGTCTGCTTCTAAAACCAAAACGGAGCTACCTAACAGAACGGTCTTCAATGTGTGCATTCATCTTACAGAGTTAAAATCGTGTGTTGAAGGGGAAGTCTGGAAACGCTTTCTGTGGAGAGATCTCAAAACAGGCATTTCCAGGCATTTCCAGCACTATTCCCGCATATAACGAAATAGCAGTAAAACTCTGCCTAAAACACAGAAGAAACGTATCCTTCAATCTGCTCTGCTGTGCGTTTGTTCAGCTAAGTGAGTTAAATCTCCTTTAGATTCAGGAGTTAGAAACACGTTTCTGGTAAGTGCTGCGTTTGGACATTTCTCAGTGAATGGGAGTATATGCTGTAAGGAGAACTGTCTGCTTCTAAAACCAAAACGGAGCTACCTAACAGAACGGTCTTCAATGTGTGCATTCAACTTACAGAGTTAAACTCGTGTGTTGAAGGGGAAGTCTGGAAACGCTTTCTGTGGAGAGATCTCAAAACAGGCATTTCCAGCACTATTCCCGCATATAACGAAATAGCAGTAAAACTCTGCCTAAAACACAGAAGAAACGTATCCTTCAATCTGCTCTGCTGTGCGTTTGTTCAGCTAAGTGAGTTAAATCTCCCTTTAGATTCAGGAGTTAGAAACACGTTTCTGGTAAGAGCTGCGTTTGGACATTTCTCAGTGAATGGGAGTATATGCTGTAAGGAGAACTGTCTGCTTCTAAAACCAAAACGGAGCTACCTAACAGAACGGTCTTCAATGTGTGCATTCAACTTACAGAGTTAAACTCGTGTGTTGAAGGGGAAGTCTGGAAACGCTTTCTGTGGAGAGATCTCAAAACAGGCATTTCCAGGCATTTCCAGCACTATTCCCGCATATAACGAAATAGCAGTAAAACTCTGCCTAAAACACAGAAGAAACGTATCCTTCAATCTGCTCTGCTGTGCGTTTGTTCAGCTAAGTGAGTTAAATCTCCCTTTAGATTCAGGAGTTAGAAACACGTTTCTGGTAAGAGCTGCGTTTGGACATTTCTCAGTGAATGGGAGTATATGCTGTAAGGAGAACTGTCTGCTTCTAAAACCAAAACGGAGCTACCTAACAGAACGGTCTTCAATGTGTGCATTCAACTTACAGAGTTAAACTCGTGTGTTGAAGGGGAAGTCTGGAAACGCTTTCTGTGGAGAGATCTCAAAACAGGCATTTCCAGCACTATTCCCGCATATAACGAAATAGCAGTAAAACTCTGCCTAAAACACAGAAGAAACGTATCCTTCAATCTGCTCTGCTGTGCGTTTGTTCAGCTAAGTGAGTTAAATCTCCCTTTAGATTCAGGAGTTAGAAACACGTTTCTGGTAAGAGCTGCATTTGGACATTTCTCAGTGAATGGGAGTATATGCTGTAAGGAGAACTGTCTGCTTCTAAAACCAAAACGGAGCTACCTAACAGAACGGTCTTCAATGTGTGCATTCAACTTACAGAGTTAAACTCGTGTGTTGAAGGGGAAGTCTGGAAACGCTTTCTGTGGAGAGATCTCGAAACAGGGATTTCCAGCACTATTCCCGCATATAACGAAATAGCAGTAAAACTCTGCCTAAAACACAGAAGAAACGTATCCTTCAATCTGCTCTGCTGTGCGTTTGTTCAGCTAAGTGAGTTAAATCTCCCTTTAGATTCAGGAGTTAGAAACACGTTTCTGGTAAGAGCTGCGTTTGGACATTTCTCAGTGAATGGGAGTATATGCTGTAAGGAGAACTGTCTGCTTCTAAAACCAAAACGGAGCTACCTAACAGAACGGTCTTCAATGTGTGCATTCAACTTACAGAGTTAAACTCGTGTGTTGAAGGGGAAGTCTGCAAACGCTTTCTGTGGAGAGATCTCAAAACAGGCATTTCCAGCACTATTCCCGCATATAACGAAATAGCAGTAAAACTCTGCCTAAAACACAGAAGAAACGTATCCTTCAATCTGCTCTGCTGTGCGTTTGTTCAGCTAAGTGAGTTAAATCTCCCTTTAGATTCAGGAGTTAGAAACACGTTTCTGGTAAGAGCTGCGTTTGGACATTTCTCTGTGATTGGGAGTATATGCTGTAAGGAGAACTGTCTGCTTCTAAAACCAAAACGGAGCTACCTAACAGAACGGTCTTCAATGTGTGCATTCAACTTACAGAGTTAAACTCGTGTGTTGAAGGGGAAGTCTGGAAACGCTTTCTGTGGAGAGATCTCAAAACAGGCATTTCCAGCACTATTCCCGCATATAACGAAATAGCAGTAAAACTCTGCCTAAAACACAGAAGAAACGTATCCTTCAATCTGCTCTGCTGTGCGTTTGTTCAGCTAAGTGAGTTAAATCTCCCTTTAGATTCAGGAGTTAGAAACACGTTTCTGGTAAGAGCTGCGTTTGGACATTTCTCAGTGAATGGGAGTATATGCTGTAAGGAGAACTGTCTGCTTCTAAAACCAAAACGGAGCTACCTAACAGAACGGTCTTCAATGTGTGCATTCAACTTACAGAGTTAAACTCGTGTGTTGAAGGGGAAGTCTGGAAACGCTTTCTGTGGAGAGATCTCAAAACAGGCATTTCCAGCACTATTCCCGCATATAACGAAATAGCAGTAAAACTCTGCCTAAAACACAGAAGAAACGTATCCTTCAATCTGCTCTGCTGTGCGTTTGTTCAGCTAAGTGAGTTAAATCTCCCTTTAGATTCAGGAGTTAGAAACACGTTTCTGGTAAGTGCTGCGTTTGGACATTTCTCAGTGAATGGGAGTATATGCTGTAAGGAGAACTGTCTGCTTCTAAAACCAAAACGGAGCTACCTAACAGAACGGTCTTCAATGTGTGCATTCAACTTACAGAGTTAAACTCGTGTGTTGAAGGGGAAGTCTGGAAACGCTTTCTGTGGAGAGATCTCAAAACAGGCATTTCCAGCACTATTCCCGCATATAACGAAATAGCAGTAAAACTCTGCCTAAAACACAGAAGAAACGTATCCTTCAATCTGCTCTGCTGTGCGTTTGTTCAGCTAAGTGAGTTAAATCTCCCTTTAGATTCAGGAGTTAGAAACACGTTTCTGGTAAGAGCTGCGTTTGGACATTTCTCCGTGAATGGGAGTATATGCTGTAAGGAGAACTGTCTGCTTCTAAAACCAAAACGGAGCTACCTAACAGAACGGTCTTCAATGTGTGCATTCAACTTACAGAGTTAAACTCGTGTGTTGAAGGGGAAGTCTGGAAACGCTTTCTGTGGAGAGATCTCAAAACAGGCATTTCCAGCACTATTCCCGCATATAACGAAATAGCACTAAAACTCTGCCTAGAACACAGAAGAAACGTATCCTTCAATCTGCTCTGCTGTGCGTTTGTTCAGCTAAGTGAGTTAAATCTCCCTTTAGATTCAGGAGTTAGAAACACGTTTCTGGTAAGAGCTGCGTTTGGACATTTCTCAGTGAATGGGAGTATACGCTGTAAGGAGAACTGTCTGCTTCTAAAACCAAAACGGAGCTACCTAACAGAACGGTCTTCAATGTGTGCATTCAACTTACAGAGTTAAACTCGTGTGTTGAAGGGGAAGTCTGGAAACGCTTTCTGTGGAGAGATCTCAAAACAGGCATTTCAAGCACTATTCCCGCATATAACGAAATAGCAGTAAAACTCTGTCTAAAACACAGAAGAAACGTATCCTTCAATCTGCTCTGCTGTGCGTTTGTTCAGCTAAGTGAGTTAAATCTCCCTTTAGATTCAGGAGTTAGAAACACGTTTCTGGTAAGAGCTGCGTTTGGACATTTCTCAGTGAATGGGAGTATATGCTGTAAGGAGAACTGTCTGCTTCTAAAACCAAAACGGAGTTACCTAACAGAACGGTCTTCAATGTGTGCATTCAACTTACAGAGTTAAACTCGTGTGTTGAAGGGGAAGTCTGGAAACGCTTTCTGTGGAGAGATCACAAAACAGGCATTTCCAGCACTATTCCCGCATATAACGAAATAGCAGTAAAACTCTGCCTAAAACACAGAAGAAACGTATCCTTCAATCTGCTGTGCTGTGCGTTTGTTCAGCTAAGTGAGTTAAATCTCCCTTTAGATTCAGGAGTTAGAAACACGTTTCTGGTAAGAGCTGCGTTTGGACATTTCTCAGTGAATGGGAGTATATGCTGTAAGGAGAACTGTCTGCTTCTAAAACCAAAACGGAGCTACCTAACAGAACGGTCTTCAATGTGTGCATTCAACTTACAGAGTTAAACTCGTGTGTTGAAGGGGAAGTCTGGAAACGCTTTCTGTGGAGAGATCTCAAAACAGGCATTTCCAGGCATTTCCAGCACTATTCCCGCATATAACGAAATAGCAGTAAAACTCTGCCTAAAACACAGAAGAAACGTATCCTTCAATCTGTTCTGCTGTGCGTTTGTTCAGCTAAGTGAGTTAAATCTCCCTTTAGATTCAGGAGTTAGAAACACGTTTCTGGTAAGAGCTGCGTTTGGACATTTCTCAGTGAATGGGAGTATATGCTGTAAGGAGAACTGTCTGCTTCTAAAACCAAAACGGAGCTACCTAACAGAACGGTCTTCAATGTGTGCATTCAACTTACAGAGTTAAACTCGTGTGTTGAAGGGGAAGTCTGGAAACGCTTTCTGTGGAGAGATCTCAAAACAGGCATTTCCAGCACTATTCCCGCATATAAGGAAATAGCAGTAAAACTCTGCCTAAAACACAGAAGAAACGTATCCTTCAATCTGCTCTGCTGTGCGTTTGTTCAGCTAAGTGAGTTAAATCTCCCTTTAGATTCAGGAGTTAGAAACACGTTTCTGGTAAGAGCTGCGTTTGGAGATTTCTCCGTGAATGGGAGTATATGCTGTAAGGAGAACTGTCTGCTTCTAAAACCAAAACGGAGCTACCTAACAGAACGGTCTTCAATGTGTGCATTCAACTTACAGAGTTAAACTCGTGTGTTGAAGGGGAAGTCTGGAAACGCTTTCTGTGGAGAGATCTCAAAACAGGCATTTCCAGCACTATTCCCGCATATAACGAAATAGCACTAAAACTCTGCCTAGAACACAGAAGAAACGTATCCTTCAATCTGCTCTGCTGTGCGTTTGTTCAGCTAAGTGAGTTAAATCTCCCTTTAGATTCAGGAGTTAGAAACACGTTTCTGGTAAGAGCTGCGTTTGGACATTTCTCAGTGAATGGGAGTATATGCTGTAAGGAGAACTGTCTGCTTCTAAAACCAAAACGGAGCTACCTAACAGAACGGTCTTCAATGTGTGCATTCAACTTACAGAGTTAAACTCGTGTGTTGAAGGGGAAGTCTGGAAACGCTTTCTGTGGAGAGATCTCAAAACAGGCATTTCAAGCACTATTCCCGCATATAACGAAATAGCAATAAAACTCTGTCTAAAACACAGAAGAAACGTATCCTTCAATCTGCTCTGCTGTGCGTTTGTTCAGCTAAGTGAGTTAAATCTCCCTTTAGATTCAGGAGTTAGAAACACGTTTCTGGTAAGAGCTGCGTTTGGACATTTCTCAGTGAATGGGAGTATATGCTGTAAGGAGAACTGTCTGCTTCTAAAACCAAAACGGAGCTACCTAACAGAACGGTCTTCAATGTGTGCATTCAACTTACAGAGTTAAACTCGTGTGTTGAAGGGGAAGTCTGGAAACGCTTTCTGTGGAGAGATCACAAAACAGGCATTTCCAGCACTATTCCCGCATATAACGAAATAGCAGTAAAACTCTGCCTAAAACACAGAAGAAACGTATCCTTCAATCTGCTCTGCTGTGCGTTTGTTCAGCTAAGTGAGTTAAATCTCCCTTTAGATTCAGGAGTTAGAAACACGTTTTTGGTAAGAGCTGCGTTTGGACATTTCTCAGTGAATGGGAGTATATGCTGTAAGGAGAACTGTCTGCTTCTAAAACCAAAACGGAGCTACCTAACAGAACGGTCTTCAATGTGTGCATTCAACTTACAGAGTTAAACTCGTGTGTTGAAGGGGAAGTCTGGAAACGCTTTCTGTGGAGAGATCTCAAAACAGGCATTTCCAGGCATTTCCAGCACTATTCCCGCATATAACGAAATAGCAGTAAAACTCTGCCTAAAACACAGAAGAAACGTATCCTTCAATCTGCTCTGCTGTGCGTTTGTTCAGCTAAGTGAGTTAAATCTCCCTTTAGATTCAGGAGTTAGAAACACGTTTCTGGTAAGAGCTGCGTTTGGACATTTCTCAGTGAATGGGAGTATATGCTGTAAGGAGAACTGTCTGCTTCTAAAACCAAAACGGAGCTACCTAACAGAACGGTCTTCAATGTGTGCATTCAACTTACAGAGTTAAACTCGTGTGTTGAAGGGGAAGTCTGGAAACGCTTTCTGTGGAGAGATCTCAAAACAGGCATTTCCAGGCATTTCCAGCACTATTCCCGCATATAACGAAATAGCAGTAAAACTCTGCCTAAAACACAGAAGAAACGTATCCTTCAATCTGCTCTGCTGTGCGTTTGTTCAGCTAAGTGAGTTAAATCTCCCTTTAGATTCAGGAGTTAGAAACACGTTTCTGGTAAGAGCTGCGTTTGGACATTTCTCAGTGAATGGGAGTATATGCTGTAAGGAGAACTGTCTGCTTCTAAAACCAAAACGGAGCTACCTAACAGAACGGTCTTCAATGTGTGCATTCAACTTACAGAGTTAAACTCGTGTGTTGAAGGGGAAGTCTGGAAACGCTTTCTGTGGAGAGATCTCAAAACAGGCATTTCCAGCACTATTCCCGCATATAAGGAAATAGCAGTAAAACTCTGCCTAAAACACAGAAGAAACGTATCCTTCAATCTGCTCTGCTGTGCGTTTGTTCAGCTAAGTGAGTTAAATCTCCCTTTAGATTCAGGAGTTAGAAACACGTTTCTGGTAAGAGCTGCGTTTGGACATTTCTCAGTGAATGGGAGTATATGCTGTAAGGAGAACTGTCTGCTTCTAAAACCAAAACGGAGCTACCTAACAGAACGGTCTTCAATGTGTGCATTCAACTTACAGAGTTAAACTCGTGTGTTGAAGGGGAAGTCTGGAAACGCTTTCTGTGGAGAGATCTCAAAACAGGCATTTCCAGCACTATTCCCGCATATAACGAAATAGCAGTAAAACTCTGCCTAAAACACAGAAGAAACGTATCCTTCAATCTGCTCTGCTGTGCGTTTGTTCAGCTAAGTGAGTTAAATCTCCCTTTAGATTCAGGAGTTAGAAACACGTTTCTGGTAAGAGCTGCGTTTGGACATTTCTCAGTGAATGGGAGTATATGCTGTAAGGAGAACTGTCTGCTTCTAAAACCAAAACGGAGCTACCTAACAGAACGGTCTTCAATGTGTGCATTCAACTTACAGAGTTAAACTCGTGTGTTGAAGGGGAAGTCTGGAAACGCTTTCTGTGGAGAGATCTCAAAACAGGCATTTCCAGCACTATTCCCGCATATAACGAAATAGCAGTAAAACTCTGTCTAAAACACAGAAGAAACGTATCCTTCAATCTGCTCTGCTGTGCGTTTGTTCAGCTAAGTGAGTTAAAACTCCCTTTAGATTCAGGAGTTAGAAACACGTTTCTGGTAAGAGCTGCGTTTGGACATTTCTCAGTGAATGGGAGTATATGCTGTAAGGAGAACTGTCTGCTTCTAAAACCAAAACGGAGCTACCTAACAGAACGGTCTTCAATGTGTGCATTCAACTTACAGAGTTAAACTCGTGTGTTGAAGGGGAAGTCTGGAAACGCTTTCTGTGGAGAGATCTCAAAACAGGCATTTCCAGCACTATTCCCGCATATAACGAAATAGCAGTAAAACTCTGCCTAAAACACAGAAGAAACGTATCCTTCAATCTGCTCTGCTGTGCGTTTGTTCAGCTAAGTGAGTTAAATCTCCCTTTAGATTCAGGAGTTAGAAACACGTTTCTGGTAAGTGCTGCGTTTGGACATTTCTCAGTGAATGGGAGTATATGCTGTAAGGAGAACTGTCTGCTTCTAAAACCAAAACGGAGCTACCTAACAGAACGGTCTTCAATGTGTGCATTCAACTTACAGAGTTAAACTCGTGTGTTGAAGGGGAAGTCTGGAAACGCTTTCTGTGGAGAGATCTCAAAACAGGCATTTCCAGGCATTTCCAGCACTATTCCCGCATATAACGAAATAGCAGTAAAACTCTGCCTAAAACACAGAAGAAACGTATCCTTCAATCTGCTCTGCTGTGCGTTTGTTCAGCTAAGTGAGTTAAATCTCCCTTTAGATTCAGGAGTTAGAAACACGTTTCTGGTAAGAGCTGCGTTTGGACATTTCTCAGTGAATGGGAGTATATGCTGTAAGGAGAACTGTCTGCTTCTAAAACCAAAACGGAGCTACCTAACAGAACGGTCTTCAATGTGTGCATTCAACTTACAGAGTTAAACTCGTGTGTTGAAGGGGAAGTCTGGAAACGCTTTCTGTGGAGAGATCTCAAAACAGGCATTTCCAGGCATTTCCAGCACTATTCCCGCATATAACGAAATAGCAGTAAAACTCTGCCTAAAATACAGAAGAAACGTATCCTTCAATCTGCTCTGCTGTGCGTTTGTTCAGCTAAGTGAGTTAAATCTCCCTTTAGATTCAGGAGTTAGAAACACGTTTCTGGTAAGAGCTGCGTTTGGACATTTCTCAGTGAATGGGAGTATATGCTGTAAGGAGAACTGTCTGCTTCTAAAACCAAAACGGAGCTACCTAACAGAACGGTCTTCAATGTGTGCATTCAACTTACAGAGTTAAACTCGTGTGTTGAAGGGGAAGTCTGGAAACGCTTTCTGTGGAGAGATCTCAAAACAGGCATTTCCAGGCATTTCCAGCACTATTCCCGCATATAACGAAATAGCAGTAAAACTCTGCCTAAAACACAGAAGAAACGTATCCTTCAATCTGCTCTGCGGTGCGTTTGTTCAGCTAAGTGAGTTAAATCTCCCTTTAGATTCAGGAGTTAGAAACACGTTTCTGGTAAGAGCTGCGTTTGGACATTTCTCAGTGAATGGGAGTATATGCTGTAAGGAGAACTGTCTGCTTCTAAAACCAAAACGGAGCTACCTAACAGAACGGTCTTCAATGTGTGCATTCAACTTACAGAGTTAAACTCGTGTGTTGAAGGGGAAGTCTGGAAACGCTTTCTGTGGAGAGATCTCAAAACAGGCATTTCCAGCACTATTCCCGCATATAACGAAATAGCAGTAAAACTCTGCCTAAAACACAGAAGAAACGTATCCTTCAATCTGCTCTGCTGTGCGTTTGTTCAGCTAAGTGAGTTAAATCTCCCTTTAGATTCAGGAGTTAGAAACACGTTTCTGGTAAGTGCTGCGTTTGGACATTTCTCAGTGAATGGGAGTATATGCTGTAAGGAGAACTGTCTGCTTCTAAAACCAAAACGGAGCTACCTAACAGAACGGTCTTCAATGTGTGCATTCAACTTACAGAGTTAAACTCGTGTGTTGAAGGGGAAGTCTGGAAACGCTTTCTGTGGAGAGATCTCAAAACAGGCATTTCCAGCACTATTCCCGCATATAACGAAATAGCAGTAAAACTCTGCCTAAAACACAGAAGAAACGTATCCTTCAATCTGCTCTGCTGTGCGTTTGTTCAGCTAAGTGAGTTAAAACTCCCTTTAGATTCAGGAGTTAGAAACACGTTTCTGGTAAGTGCTGCGTTTGGACATTTCTCAGTGAATGGGAGTATATGCTGTAAGGAGAACTGTCTGCTTCTAAAACCAAAACGGAGCTACCTAACAGAACGGTCTTCAATGTGTGCATTCAACTTACAGAGTTAAACTCGTGTGTTGAAGGGGAAGTCTGGAAACGCTTTCTGTGGAGAGATCTCAAAACAGGCATTTCCAGGCATTTCCAGCACTATTCCCGCATATAACGAAATAGCAGTAAAACTCTGCCTAAAACACAGAAGAAACGTATCCTTCAATCTGCTCTGCTGTGCGTTTGTTCAGCTAAGTGAGTTAAATCTCCCTTTAGATTCAGGAGTTAGAAACACGTTTCTGGTAAGAGCTGCGTTTGGACATTTCTCAGTGAATGGGAGTATATGCTGTAAGGAGAACTGTCTGCTTCTAAAACCAAAACGGAGCTACCTAACAGAACGGTCTTCAATGTGTGCATTCAACTTACAGAGTTAAACTCGTGTGTTGAAGGGGAAGTCTGGAAACGCTTTCTGTGGAGAGATCTCAAAACAGGCATTTCCAGGCATTTCCAGCACTATTCCCGCATATAACGAAATAGCAGTAAAACTCTGCCTAAAATACAGAAGAAACGTATCCTTCAATCTGCTCTGCTGTGCGTTTGTTCAGCTAAGTGAGTTAAATCTCCCTTTAGATTCAGGAGTTAGAAACACGTTTCTGGTAAGAGCTGCGTTTGGACATTTCTCAGTGAATGGGAGTATATGCTGTAAGGAGAACTGTCTGCTTCTAAAACCAAAACGGAGCTACCTAACAGAACGGTCTTCAATGTGTGCATTCAACTTACAGAGTTAAACTCGTGTGTTGAAGGGGAAGTCTGGAAACGCTTTCTGTGGAGAGATCTCAAAACAGGCATTTCCAGGCATTTCCAGCACTATTCCCGCATATAACGAAATAGCAGTAAAACTCTGCCTAAAACACAGAAGAAACGTATCCTTCAATCTGCTCTGCGGTGCGTTTGTTCAGCTAAGTGAGTTAAATCTCCTTTAGATTCAGGAGTTAGAAACACGTTTCTGGTAAGAGCTGCGTTTGGACATTTCTCAGTGAATGGGAGTATATGCTGTAAGGAGAACTGTCTGCTTCTAAAACCAAAACGGAGCTACCTAACAGAACGGTCTTCAATGTGTGCATTCAACTTACAGAGTTAAACTCGTGTGTTGAAGGGGAAGTCTGGAAACGCTTTCTGTGGAGAGATCTCAAAACAGGCATTTCCAGCACTATTCCCGCATATAACGAAATAGCAGTAAAACTCTGCCTAAAACACAGAAGAAACGTATCCTTCAATCTGCTCTGCTGTGCGTTTGTTCAGCTAAGTGAGTTAAATCTCCCTTTAGATTCAGGAGTTAGAAACACGTTTCTGGTAAGTGCTGCGTTTGGACATTTCTCAGTGAATGGGAGTATATGCTGTAAGGAGAACTGTCTGCTTCTAAAACCAAAACGGAGGTACCTAACAGAACGGTCTTCAATGTGTGCATTCAACTTACAGAGTTAAACTCGTGTGTTGAAGGGGAAGTCTGGAAACGCTTTCTGTGGAGAGATCTCAAAACAGGCATTTCCAGCACTATTCCCGCATATAACGAAATAGCAGTAAAACTCTGCCTAAAACACAGAAGAAACGTATCCTTCAATCTGCTCTACTGTGCGTTTGTTCAGCTAAGTGAGTTAAATCTCCCTTTAGATTCAGGAGTTAGAAACACGTTTCTGGTAAGAGCTGCGTTTGGACATTTCTCAGTGAATGGGAGTATATGCTGTAAGGAGAACTGTCTGCTTCTAAAACCAAAACGGAGCTACCTAACAGAACGGTCTTCAATGTGTGCATTCATCTTACAGAGTTAAACTCGTGTGTTGAAGGGGAAGTCTGGAAACGCTTTCTGTGGAGAGATCTCAAAACAGGCATTTCCAGGCATTTCCAGCACTATTCCCGCATATAACGAAATAGCAGTAAAACTCTGCCTAAAACACAGAAGAAACGTATCCTTCAATCTGCTCTGCTGTGCGTTTGTTCAGCTAAGTGAGTTAAATCTCCCTTTAGATTCAGGAGTTAGAAACACGTTTCTGGTAAGAGCTGCGTTTGGACATTTCTCAGTGAATGGGAGTATATGCTGTAAGGAGAACTGTCTGCTTCTAAAACCAAAACGGAACTACCTAACAGAACGGTCTTCAATGTGTGCATTCAACTTACAGAGTTAAACTCGTGTGTTGAAGGGGAAGTCTGGAAACGCTTTCTGTGGAGAGATCTCAAAACAGGCATTTCCAGGCATTTCCAGCACTATTCCCGCATATAACGAAATAGCAGTAAAACTCTGCCTAAAACACAGAAGAAACGTATCCTTCAATCTGCTCTGCTGTGCGTTTGTTCAGCTAAGTGAGTTAAGTCTCCCTTTAGATTCAGGAGTTAGAAACACGTTTATGGTAAGAGCTGCGTTTGGACATTTCTCAGTGAATGGGAGTATATGCTGTAAGGAGAACTGTCTGCTTCTAAAACCAAAACGGAGCTACCTAACAGAACGGTCTTCAATGTGTGCATTCAACTTACAGAGTTAAACTCGTGTGTTGAAGGGGAAGTCTGGAAACGCTTTCTGTGGAGAGATCTCAAAACAGGCATTTCCAGCACTATTCCCGCATATAACGAAATAGCAGTAAAACTCTGCCTAAAACACAGAAGAAACGTATCCTTCAATCTGCTCTGCTGTGCGTTTGTTCAGCTAAGTGAGTTAAATCTCCCTTTAGATTCAGGAGTTAGAAACACGTTTCTGGTAAGAGCTGCGTTTGGACATTTCTCAGTGAATGGGAGTATATGCTGTAAGGAGAACTGTCTGCTTCTAAAACCAAAACGGAGCTACCTAACAGAACGGTCTTCAATGTGTGCATTCAACTTACAGAGTTAAACTCGTGTGTTGAAGGGGAAGTCTGGAAACGCTTTCTGTGGAGAGATCTCAAAACAGGCATTTCCAGCACTATTCCCGCATATAACGAAATAGCAGTAAAACTCCGCCTAAAACACAGAAGAAACGTATCCTTCAATCTGCTCTGCTGTGCGTTTGTTCAGCTAAGTGAGTTAAATCTCCCTTTAGATTCAGGAGTTAGAAACACGTTTCTGGTAAGTGCTGCGTTTGGACATTTCAAAGTGAATGGGAGTATATGCTGTAAGGAGAACTGTCTGCTTCTAAAACCAAAACGGAGCTACCTAACAGAACGGTCTTCAATGTGTGCATTCAACTTACAGAGTTAAACTCGTGTGTTGAAGGGGAAGTCTGGAAACGCTTTCTGTGGAGAGATCTCAAAACAGGCATTTCCAGCACTATTCCCGCATATAACGAAATAGCAGTAAAACTCTGCCTAAAACACAGAAGAAACGTATCCTTCAATCTGCTCTGCTGTGCGTTTGTTCAGCTAAGTGAGTTAAATCTCCCTTTAGATTCAGGAGTTAGAAACACGTTTCTGGTAAGAGCTGCGTTTGGACATTTCTCAGTGAATGGGAGTATATGCTGTAAGGAGAACTGTCTGCTTCTAAAACCAAAACGGAGCTACCTAACAGAACGGTCTTCAATGTGTGCATTCAACTTACAGAGTTAAACTCGTGTGTTGAAGGGGAAGTCTGGAAACGCTTTCTGTGGAGAGATCTCAAAACAGGCATTTCCAGGCATTTCCAGCACTATTCCCGCATATAACGAAATAGCAGTAAAACTCTGCCTAAAACACAGAAGAAACGTATCCTTCAATCTGCTCTGCTGTGCGTTTGTTCAGCTAAGTGAGTTAAATCTCCCTTTAGATTCAGGAGTTAGAAACACGTTTCTGGTAAGAGCTGCGTTTGGACATTTCTCAGTGAATGGGAGTATATGCTGTAAGGAGAACTGTCTGCTTCTAAAACCAAAACGGAGCTACCTAACAGAACGGTCTTCAATGTGTGCATTCAACTTACAGAGTTAAACTCGTGTGTTGAAGGGGAAGTCTGGAAACGCTTTCTGTGGAGAGATCTCAAAACAGGCATTTCCAGCACTATTCCCGCATATAACGAAATAGCAGTAAAACTCTGCCTAAAACACAGAAGAAACGTATCCTTCAATCTGCTCTGCTGTGCGTTTGTTCAGCTAAGTGAGTTAAATCTCCCTTTAGATTCAGGAGTTAGAAACACGTTTCTGGTAAGAGCTGCGTTTGGACATTTCTCAGTGAATGGGAGTATATGCTGTAAGGAGAACTGTCTGCTTCTAAAACCAAAACGGAACTACCTAACAGAACGGTCTTCAATGTGTGCATTCAACTTACAGAGTTAAACTCGTGTGTTGAAGGGGAAGTCTGGAAACGCTTTCTGTGGAGAGATCTCAAAACAGGCATTTCCAGGCATTTCCAGCACTATTCCCGCATATAACGAAATAGCAGTAAAACTCTGCCTAAAACACAGAAGAAACGTATCCTTCAATCTGCTCTGCTGTGCGTTTGTTCAGCTAAGTGAGTTAAGTCTCCCTTTAGATTCAGGAGTTAGAAACACGTTTCTGGTAAGAGCTGCGTTTGGACATTTCTCAGTGAATGGGAGTATATGCTGTAAGGAGAACTGTCTGCTTCTAAAACCAAAACGGAGCTACCTAACAGAACGGTCTTCAATGTGTGCATTCAACTTACAGAGTTAAACTCGTGTGTTGAAGGGGAAGTCTGGAAACGCTTTCTGTGGAGAGATCTCAAAACAGGCATTTCCAGC
Organism: Saguinus oedipus; assembly: GCA_031835075.1. Classification (NCBI taxonomy): domain Eukaryota; kingdom Metazoa; phylum Chordata; class Mammalia; order Primates; family Cebidae; genus Saguinus; species Saguinus oedipus. The sequence goes on along the minus strand of JASSZA010000370.1, from coordinate 19,405 downwards.
ACTATTCCCGCATATAACGAAATAGCAGTAAAACTCTGCCTAAAACACAGAAGAAACGTATCCTTCAATCTGCTCTGCTGTGCGTTTGTTCAGCTAAGTGAGTTAAATCTCCCTTTAGATTCAGGAGTTAGAAACACGTTTCTGGTAAGAGCTGCGTTTGGACATTTCTCAGTGAATGGGAGTATATGCTGTAAGGAGAACTGTCTGCTTCTAAAACCAAAACGGAGCTACCTAACAGAACGGTCTTCAATGTGTGCATTCAACTTACAGAGTTAAACTCGTGTGTTGAAGGGGAAGTCTGGAAACGCTTTCTGTGGAGAGATCTCAAAACAGGCATTTCCAGCACTATTCCCGCATATAACGAAATAGCAGTAAAACTCCGCCTAAAACACAGAAGAAACGTATCCTTCAATCTGCTCTGCTGTGCGTTTGTTCAGCTAAGTGAGTTAAATCTCCCTTTAGATTCAGGAGTTAGAAACACGTTTCTGGTAAGTGCTGCGTTTGGACATTTCTCAGTGAATGGGAGTATATGCTGTAAGGAGAACTGTCTGCTTCTAAAACCAAAACGGAGCTACCTAACAGAACGGTCTTCAATGTGTGCATTCAACTTACAGAGTTAAACTCGTGTGTTGAAGGGGAAGTCTGGAAACGCTTTCTGTGGAGAGATCTCAAAACAGGCATTTCCAGCACTATTCCCGCATATAACGAAATAGCAGTAAAACTCTGCCTAAAACACAGAAGAAACGTATCCTTCAATCTGCTCTGCTGTGCGTTTGTTCAGCTAAGTGAGTTAAATCTCCCTTTAGATTCAGGAGTTAGAAACACGTTTCTGGTAAGAGCTGCGTTTGGACATTTCTCAGTGAATGGGAGTATATGCTGTAAGGAGAACTGTCTGCTTCTAAAACCAAAACGGAGCTACCTAACAGAACGGTCTTCAATGTGTGCATTCAACTTACAGAGTTAAACTCGTGTGTTGAAGGGGAAGTCTGGAAACGCTTTCTGTGGAGAGATCTCAAAACAGGCATTTCCAGGCATTTCCAGCACTATTCCCGCATATAACGAAATAGCAGTAAAACTCTGCCTAAAACACAGAAGAAACGTATCCTTCAATCTGCTCTGCTGTGCGTTTGTTCAGCTAAGTGAGTTAAATCTCCCTTTAGATTCAGGAGTTAGAAACACGTTTCTGGTAAGAGCTGCGTTTGGACATTTCTCAGTGAATGGGAGTATATGCTGTAAGGAGAACTGTCTGCTTCTAAAACCAAAACGGAGCTACCTAACAGAACGGTCTTCAATGTGTGCATTCAACTTACAGAGTTAAACTCGTGTGTTGAAGGGGAAGTCTGGAAACGCTTTCTGTGGAGAGATCTCAAAACAGGCATTTCCAGGCATTTCCAGCACTATTCCCGCATATAACGAAATAGCAGTAAAACTCTGCCTAAAACACAGAAGAAACGTATCCTTCAATCTGCTCTGCTGTGCGTTTGTTCAGCTAAGTGAGTTAAATCTCCCTTTAGATTCAGGAGTTAGAAACACGTTTCTGGTAAGAGCTGCGTTTGGACATTTCTCAGTGAATGGGAGTATATGCTGTAAGGAGAACTGTCTGCTTCTAAAACCAAAACGGAGCTACCTAACAGAACGGTCTTCAATGTGTGCATTCAACTTACAGAGTTAAACTCGTGTGTTGAAGGGGAAGTCTGGAAACGCTTTCTGTGGAGAGATCTCAAAACAGGCATTTCCAGGCATTTCCAGCACTATTCCCGCATATAACGAAATAGCAGTAAAACTCTGCCTAAAACACAGAAGAAACGTATCCTTCAATCTGCTCTGCTGTGCGTTTGTTCAGCTAAGTGAGTTAAATCTCCCTTTAGATTCAGGAGTTAGAAACACGTTTCTGGTAAGAGCTGCGTTTGGACATTTCTCAGTGAATGGGAGTATATGCTGTAAGGAGAACTGTCTGCTTCTAAAACCAAAACGGAGCTACCTAACAGAACGGTCTTCAATGTGTGCATTCAACTTACAGAGTTAAACTCGTGTGTTGAAGGGGAAGTCTGGAAACGCTTTCTGTGGAGAGATCTCAAAACAGGCATTTCCAGCACTATTCCCGCATATAACGAAATAGCAGTAAAACTCTGCCTAAAACACAGAAGAAACGTATCCTTCAATCTGCTCTGCTGTGCGTTTGTTCAGCTAAGTGAGTTAAATCTCCCTTTAGATTCAGGAGTTAGAAACACGTTTCTGGTAAGAGCTGCGTTTGGACATTTCTCAGTGAATGGGAGTATATGCTGTAAGGAGAACTGTCTGCTTCTAAAACCGAAACGGAGCTACCTAACAGAACGGTCTTCAATGTGTGCATTCAACTTACAGAGTTAAACTCGTGTGTTGAAGGGGAAGTCTGGAAACGCTTTCTGTGGAGAGATCTCAAAACAGGCATTTCCAGCACTATTCCCGCATATAACGAAATAGCAGTAAAACTCTGCCTAAAACACAGAAGAAACGTATCCTTCAATCTGCTCTGCTGTGCGTTTGTTCAGCTAAGTGAGTTAAATCTCCCTTTAGATTCAGGAGTTAGAAACACGTTTCTGGTAAGAGCTGCGTTTGGACATTTCTCAGTGAATGGGAGTATATGCTGTAAGGAGAACTGTCTGCTTCTAAAACCAAAACGGAGCTACCTAACAGAACGGTCTTCAATGTGTGCATTCAACTTACAGAGTTAAACTCGTGTGTTGAAGGGGAAGTCTGGAAACGCTTTCTGTGGAGAGATCTCAAAACAGGCATTTCCAGGCATTTCCAGCACTATTCCCGCATATAACGAAATAGCAGTAAAACTCTGCCTAAAACACAGAAGAAACGTATCCTTCAATCTGCTCTGCTGTGCGTTTGTTCAGCTAAGTGAGTTAAATCTCCCTTTAGATTCAGGAGTTAGAAACACGTTTCTGGTAAGAGCTGCGTTTGGACATTTCTCAGTGAATGGGAGTATATGCTGTAAGGAGAACTGTCTGCTTCTAAAACCAAAACGGAGCTACCTAACAGAACGGTCTTCAATGTGTGCATTCAACTTACAGAGTTAAACTCGTGTGTTGAAGGGGAAGTCTGGAAACGCTTTCTGTGGAGAGATCTCAAAACAGGCATTTCCAGCACTATTCCCGCATATAACGAAATAGCAGTAAAACTCTGCCTAAAACACAGAAGAAACGTATCCTTCAATCTGCTCTGCTGTGCGTTTGTTCAGCTAAGTGAGTTAAATCTCCCTTTAGATTCAGGAGTTAGAAACACGTTTCTGGTAAGAGCTGCGTTTGGACATTTCTCAGTGAATGGGAGTATATGCTGTAAGGAGAACTGTCTGCTTCTAAAACCAAAACGGAGCTACCTAACAGAACGGTCTTCAATGTGTGCATTCAACTTACAGAGTTAAACTCGTGTGTTGAAGGGGAAGTCTGGAAACGCTTTCTGTGGAGAGATCTCAAAACAGGCATTTCCAGCACTATTCCCGCATATAACGAAATAGCAGTAAAACTCTGCCTAAAACACAGAAGAAACGTATCCTTCAATCTGCTCTGCTGTGCGTTTGTTCAGCTAAGTGAGTTAAATCTCCCTTTAGATTCAGGAGTTAGAAACACGTTTCTGGTAAGAGCTGCGTTTGGACATTTCTCAGTGAATGGGAGTATATGCTGTAAGGAGAACTGTCTGCTTCTAAAACCAAAACGGAGCTACCTAACAGAACGGTCTTCAATGTGTGCATTCAACTTACAGAGTTAAACTCGTGTGTTGAAGGGGAAGTCTGGAAACGCTTTCTGTGGAGAGATCTCAAAACAGGCATTTCCAGCACTATTCCCGCATATAACGAAATAGCAGTAAAACTCTGCCTAAAACACAGAAGAAACGTATCCTTCAATCTGCTCTGCTGTGCGTTTGTTCAGCTAAGTGAGTTAAATCTCCCTTTAGATTCAGGAGTTAGAAACACGTTTCTGGTAAGAGCTGCGTTTGGACATTTCTCAGTGAATGGGAGTATATGCTGTAAGGAGAACTGTCTGCTTCTAAAACCAAAACGGAGCTACCTAACAGAACGGTCTTCAATGTGTGCATTCAACTTACAGAGTTAAACTCGTGTGTTGAAGGGGAAGTCTGGAAACGCTTTCTGTGGAGAGATCTCAAAACAGGCATTTCCAGGCATTTCCAGCACTATTCCCGCATATAACGAAATAGCAGTAAAACTCTGCCTAAAACACAGAAGAAACGTATCCTTCAATCTGCTCTGCTGTGCGTTTGTTCAGCTAAGTGAGTTAAATCTCCCTTTAGATTCAGGAGTTAGAAACACGTTTCTGGTAAGAGCTGCGTTTGGACATTTCTCAGTGAATGGGAGTATATGCTGTAAGGAGAACTGTCTGCTTCTAAAACCAAAACGGAGCTACCTAACAGAACGGTCTTCAATGTGTGCATTCAACTTACAGAGTTAAACTCGTGTGTTGAAGGGGAAGTCTGGAAACGCTTTCTGTGGAGAGATCTCAAAACAGGCATTTCCAGGCATTTCCAGCACTATTCCCGCATATAACGAAATAGCAGTAAAACTCTGCCTAAAACACAGAAGAAACGTATCCTTCAATCTGCTCTGCTGTGCGTTTGTTCAGCTAAGTGAGTTAAATCTCCCTTTAGATTCAGGAGTTAGAAACACGTTTCTGGTAAGAGCTGCGTTTGGACATTTCTCAGTGAATGGGAGTATATGCTGTAAGGAGAACTGTCTGCTTCTAAAACCAAAACGGAGCTACCTAACAGAACGGTCTTCAATGTGTGCATTCAACTTACAGAGTTAAACTCGTGTGTTGAAGGGGAAGTCTGGAAACGCTTTCTGTGGAGAGATCTCAAAACAGGCATTTCCAGGCATTTCCAGCACTATTCCCGCATATAACGAAATAGCAGTAAAACTCTGCCTAAAACACAGAAGAAACGTATCCTTCAATCTGCTCTGCTGTGCGTTTGTTCAGCTAAGTGAGTTAAATCTCCCTTTAGATTCAGGAGTTAGAAACACGTTTCTGGTAAGAGCTGCGTTTGGACATTTCTCAGTGAATGGGAGTATATGCTGTAAGGAGAACTGTCTGCTTCTAAAACCAAAACGGAGCTACCTAACAGAACGGTCTTCAATGTGTGCATTCAACTTACAGAGTTAAACTCGTGTGTTGAAGGGGAAGTCTGGAAACGCTTTCTGTGGAGAGATCTCAAAACAGGCATTTCCAGCACTATTCCCGCATATAACGAAATAGCAGTAAAACTCTGCCTAAAACACAGAAGAAACGTATCCTTCAATCTGCTCTGCTGTGCGTTTGTTCAGCTAAGTGAGTTAAATCTCCCTTTAGATTCAGGAGTTAGAAACACGTTTCTGGTAAGAGCTGCGTTTGGACATTTCTCAGTGAATGGGAGTATATGCTGTAAGGAGAACTGTCTGCTTCTAAAACCAAAACGGAGCTACCTAACAGAACGGTCTTCAATGTGTGCATTCAACTTACAGAGTTAAACTCGTGTGTTGAAGGGGAAGTCTGGAAACGCTTTCTGTGGAGAGATCTCAAAACAGGCATTTCCAGCACTATTCCCGCATATAACGAAATAGCAGTAAAACTCTGCCTAAAACACAGAAGAAACGTATCCTTCAATCTGCTCTGCTGTGCGTTTGTTCAGCTAAGTGAGTTAAATCTCCCTTTAGATTCAGGAGTTAGAAACACGTTTCTGGTAAGAGCTGCGTTTGGACATTTCTCAGTGAATGGGAGTATATGCTGTAAGGAGAACTGTCTGCTTCTAAAACCAAAACGGAGCTACCTAACAGAACGGTCTTCAATGTGTGCATTCAACTTACAGAGTTAAACTCGTGTGTTGAAGGGGAAGTCTGGAAACGCTTTCTGTGGAGAGATCTCAAAACAGGCATTTCCAGCACTATTCCCGCATATAACGAAATAGCAGTAAAACTCTGCCTAAAACACAGAAGAAACGTATCCTTCAATCTGCTCTGCTGTGCGTTTGTTCAGCTAAGTGAGTTAAATCTCCCTTTAGATTCAGGAGTTAGAAACACGTTTCTGGTAAGAGCTGCGTTTGGACATTTCTCAGTGAATGGGAGTATATGCTGTAAGGAGAACTGTCTGCTTCTAAAACCAAAACGGAGCTACCTAACAGAACGGTCTTCAATGTGTGCATTCAACTTACAGAGTTAAACTCGTGTGTTGAAGGGGAAGTCTGGAAACGCTTTCTGTGGAGAGATCTCAAAACAGGCATTTCCAGGCATTTCCAGCACTATTCCCGCATATAACGAAATAGCAGTAAAACTCTGCCTAAAACACAGAAGAAACGTATCCTTCAATCTGCTCTGCTGTGCGTTTGTTCAGCTAAGTGAGTTAAATCTCCCTTTAGATTCAGGAGTTAGAAACACGTTTCTGGTAAGAGCTGCGTTTGGACATTTCTCAGTGAATGGGAGTATATGCTGTAAGGAGAACTGTCTGCTTCTAAAACCAAAACGGAGCTACCTAACAGAACGGTCTTCAATGTGTGCATTCAACTTACAGAGTTAAACTCGTGTGTTGAAGGGGAAGTCTGGAAACGCTTTCTGTGGAGAGATCTCAAAACAGGCATTTCCAGGCATTTCCAGCACTATTCCCGCATATAACGAAATAGCAGTAAAACTCTGCCTAAAACACAGAAGAAACGTATCCTTCAATCTGCTCTGCTGTGCGTTTGTTCAGCTAAGTGAGTTAAATCTCCCTTTAGATTCAGGAGTTAGAAACACGTTTCTGGTAAGAGCTGCGTTTGGACATTTCTCAGTGAATGGGAGTATATGCTGTAAGGAGAACTGTCTGCTTCTAAAACCAAAACGGAGCTACCTAACAGAACGGTCTTCAATGTGTGCATTCAACTTACAGAGTTAAACTCGTGTGTTGAAGGGGAAGTCTGGAAACGCTTTCTGTGGAGAGATCTCAAAACAGGCATTTCCAGCACTATTCCCGCATATAACGAAATAGCAGTAAAACTCTGCCTAAAACACAGAAGAAACGTATCCTTCAATCTGCTCTGCTGTGCGTTTGTTCAGCTAAGTGAGTTAAATCTCCCTTTAGATTCAGGAGTTAGAAACACGTTTCTGGTAAGAGCTGCGTTTGGACATTTCTCAGTGAAAGGGAGTATATGCTGTAAGGAGAACTGTCTGCTTCTAAAACCAAAACGGAGCTACCTAACAGAACGGTCTTCAATGTGTGCATTCAACTTACAGAGTTAAACTCGTGTGTTGAAGGGGAAGTCTGGAAACGCTTTCTGTGGAGAGATCTCAAAACAGGCATTTCCAGCACTATTCCCGCATATAACGAAATAGCAGTAAAACTCTGCCTAAAACACAGAAGAAACGTATCCTTCAATCTGCTCTGCTGTGCGTTTGTTCAGCTAAGTGAGTTAAATCTCCCTTTAGATTCAGGAGTTAGAAACACGTTTCTGGTAAGAGCTGCGTTTGGACATTTCTCAGTGAATGGGAGTATATGCTGTAAGGAGAACTGTCTGCTTCTAAAACCAAAACGGAGCTACCTAACAGAACGGTCTTCAATGTGTGCATTCAACTTACAGAGTTAAACTCGTGTGTTGAAGGGGAAGTCTGGAAACGCTTTCTGTGGAGAGATCTCAAAACAGGCATTTCCAGGCATTTCCAGCACTATTTCCGCATATAACGAAATAGCAGTAAAACTCTGCCTAAAACACAGAAGAAACGTATCCTTCAATCTGCTCTGCTGTGCGTTTGTTCAGCTAAGTGAGTTAAATCTCCCTTTAGATTCAGGAGTTAGAAACACGTTTCTGGTAAGAGCTGCGTTTGGACATTTCTCAGTGAATGGGAGTATATGCTGTAAGGAGAACTGTCTGCTTCTAAAACCAAAACGGAGCTACCTAACAGAACGGTCTTCAATGTGTGCATTCAACTTACAGAGTTAAACTCGTGTGTTGAAGGGGAAGTCTGGAAACGCTTTCTGTGGAGAGATCTCAAAACAGGCATTTCCAGGCATTTCCAGCACTATTCCCGCATATAACGAAATAGCAGTAAAACTCTGCCTAAAACACAGAAGAAACGTATCCTTCAATCTGCTCTGCTGTGCGTTTGTTCAGCTAAGTGAGTTAAATCTCCCTTTAGATTCAGGAGTTAGAAACACGTTTCTGGTAAGAGCTGCGTTTGGACATTTCTCAGTGAATGGGAGTATATGCTGTAAGGAGAACTGTCTGCTTCTAAAACCAAAACGGAGCTACCTAGCAGAACGGTCTTCAATGTGTGCATTCAACTTACAGAGTTAAACTCGTGTGTTGAAGGGGAAGTCTGGAAACGCTTTCTGTGGAGCGATCTCGAAACAGGCATTTCCAGCACTATTCCCGCATATAACGAAATAGCAGTAAAACTCTGCCTAAAACACAGAAGAAACGTATCCTTCAATCTGCTCTGCTGTGCGTTTGTTCAGCTAAGTGAGTTAAATCTCCCTTTAGATTCAGGAGTTAGAAACACGTTTCTGGTAAGAGCTGCGTTTGGACATTTCTCAGTGAATGGGAGTATATGCTGTAAGGAGAACTGTCTGCTTCTAAAACCAAAACGGAGCTACCTAACAGAACGGTCTTCAATGTGTGCATTCAACTTACAGAGTTAAACTCGTGTGTTGAAGGGGAAGTCTGGAAACGCTTTCTGTGGAGAGATCTCAAAACAGGCATTTCCAGCACTATTCCCGCATATAACGAAATAGCAGTAAAACTCTGCCTAAAACACAGAAGAAACGTATCCTTCAATCTGCTCTGCTGTGCGTTTGTTCAGCTAAGTGAGTTAAATCTCCCTTTAGATTCAGGAGTTAGAAACACGTTTCTGGTAAGAGCTGCGTTTGGACATTTCTCAGTGAATGGGAGTATATGCTGTAAGGAGAACTGTCTGCTTCTAAAACCAAAACGGAGCTACCTAACAGAACGGTCTTCAATGTGTGCATTCAACTTACAGAGTTAAACTCGTGTGTTGAAGGGGAAGTCTGGAAACGCTTTCTGTGGAGAGATCTCAAAACAGGCATTTCCAGGCATTTCCAGCACTATTCCCGCATATAACGAAATAGCAGTAAAACTCTGCCTAAAACACAGAGAAACGTATCCTTCAATCTGCTCTGCTGTGCGTTTGTTCAGCTAAGTGAGTTAAATCTCCCTTTAGATTCAGGAGTTAGAAACACGTTTCTGGTAAGAGCTGCGTTTGGACATTTCTCAGTGAATGGGAGTATATGCTGTAAGGAGAACTGTCTGCTTCTAAAACCAAAACGGAGCTACCTAACAGAACGGTCTTCAATGTGTGCATTCAACTTACAGAGTTAAACTCGTGTGTTGAAGGGGAAGTCTGGAAACGCTTTCTGTGGAGAGATCTCAAAACAGGCATTTCCAGCACTATTCCCGCATATAACGAAATAGCAGTAAAACTCTGCCTAAAACACAGAAGAAACGTATCCTTCAATCTGCTCTGCTGTGCGTTTGTTCAGCTAAGTGAGTTAAATCTCCCTTTAGATTCAGGAGTTAGAAACACGTTTCTGGTAAGAGCTGCGTTTGGACATTTCTCAGTGAATGGGAGTATATGCTGTAAGGAGAACTGTCTGCTTCTAAAACCAAAACGGAGCTACCTAACAGAACGGTCTTCAATGTGTGCATTCAACTTACAGAGTTAAACTCGTGTGTTGAAGGGGAAGTCTGGAAACGCTTTCTGTGGAGAGATCTCAAAACAGGCATTTCCAGCACTATTCCCGCATATAACGAAATAGCAGTAAAACTCTGCCTAAAACACAGAAGAAACGTATCCTTCAATCTGCTCTGCTGTGCGTTTGTTCAGCTAAGTGAGTTAAATCTCCCTTTAGATTCAGGAGTTAGAAACACGTTTCTGGTAAGAGCTGCGTTTGGACATTTCTCAGTGAATGGGAGTATATGCTGTAAGGAGAACTGTCTGCTTCTAAAACCAAAACGGAGCTACCTAACAGAACGGTCTTCAATGTGTGCATTCAACTTACAGAGTTAAACTCGTGTGTTGAAGGGGAAGTCTGGAAACGCTTTCTGTGGAGAGATCTCAAAACAGGCATTTCCAGGCATTTCCAGCACTATTCCCGCATATAACGAAATAGCAGTAAAACTCTGCCTAAAACACAGAAGAAACGTATCCTTCAATCTGCTCTGCTGTGCGTTTGTTCAGCTAAGTGAGTTAAATCTCCCTTTAGATTCAGGAGTTAGAAACACGTTTCTGGTAAGAGCTGCGTTTGGACATTTCTCAGTGAATGGGAGTATATGCTGTAAGGAGAACTGTCTGCTTCTAAAACCAAAACGGAGCTACCTAACAGAACGGTCTTCAATGTGTGCATTCAACTTACAGAGTTAAACTCGTGTGTTGAAGGGGAAGTCTGGAAACGCTTTCTGTGGAGAGATCTCAAAACAGGCATTTCCAGGCATTTCCAGCACTATTCCCGCATATAACGAAATAGCAGTAAAACTCTGCCTAAAACACAGAAGAAACGTATCCTTCAATCTGCTCTGCTGTGCGTTTGTTCAGCTAAGTGAGTTAAATCTCCCTTTAGATTCAGGAGTTAGAAACACGTTTCTGGTAAGAGCTGCGTTTGGACATTTCTCAGTGAATGGGAGTATATGCTGTAAGGAGAACTGTCTGCTTCTAAAACCAAAACGGAGCTACCTAACAGAACGGTCTTCAATGTGTGCATTCAACTTACAGAGTTAAACTCGTGTGTTGAAGGGGAAGTCTGGAAACGCTTTCTGTGGAGAGATCTCAAAACAGGCATTTCCAGGCATTTCCAGCACTATTCCCGCATATAACGAAATAGCAGTAAAACTCTGCCTAAAACACAGAAGAAACGTATCCTTCAATCTGCTCTGCTGTGCGTTTGTTCAGCTAAGTGAGTTAAATCTCCCTTTAGATTCAGGAGTTAGAAACACGTTTCTGGTAAGAGCTGCGTTTGGACATTTCTCAGTGAATGGGAGTATATGCTGTAAGGAGAACTGTCTGCTTCTAAAACCAAAACGGAGCTACCTAGCAGAACGGTCTTCAATGTGTGCATTCAACTTACAGAGTTAAACTCGTGTGTTGAAGGGGAAGTCTGGAAACGCTTTCTGTGGAGAGATCTCGAAACAGGCATTTCCAGCACTATTCCCGCATATAACGAAATAGCAGTAAAACTCTGCCTAAAACACAGAAGAAACGTATCCTTCAATCTGCTCTGCTGTGCGTTTGTTCAGCTAAGTGAGTTAAATCTCCCTTTAGATTCAGGAGTTAGAAACACGTTTCTGGTAAGAGCTGCGTTTGGACATTTCTCAGTGAATGGGAGTATATGCTGTAAGGAGAACTGTCTGCTTCTAAAACCAAAACGGAGCTACCTAACAGAACGGTCTTCAATGTGTGCATTCAACTTACAGAGTTAAACTCGTGTGTTGAAGGGGAAGTCTGGAAACGCTTTCTGTGGAGAGATCTCAAAACAGGCATTTCCAGCACTATTCCCGCATATAACGAAATAGCAGTAAAACTCTGCCTAAAACACAGAAGAAACGTATCCTTCAATCTGCTCTGCTGTGCGTTTGTTCAGCTAAGTGAGTTAAATCTCCCTTTAGATTCAGGAGTTAGAAACACGTTTCTGGTAAGAGCTGCGTTTGGACATTTCTCAGTGAATGGGAGTATATGCTGTAAGGAGAACTGTCTGCTTCTAAAACCAAAACGGAGCTACCTAACAGAACGGTCTTCAATGTGTGCATTCAACTTACAGAGTTAAACTCGTGTGTTGAAGGGGAAGTCTGGAAACGCTTTCTGTGGAGAGATCTCAAAACAGGCATTTCCAGGCATTTCCAGCACTATTCCCGCATATAACGAAATAGCAGTAAAACTCTGCCTAAAACACAGAAGAAACGTATCCTTCAATCTGCTCTGCTGTGCGTTTGTTCAGCTAAGTGAGTTAAATCTCCCTTTAGATTCAGGAGTTAGAAACACGTTTCTGGTAAGAGCTGCGTTTGGACATTTCTCAGTGAATGGGAGTATATGCTGTAAGGAGAACTGTCTGCTTCTAAAACCAAAACGGAGCTACCTAACAGAACGGTCTTCAATGTGTGCATTCAACTTACAGAGTTAAACTCGTGTGTTGAAGGGGAAGTCTGGAAACGCTTTCTGTGGAGAGATCTCAAAACAGGCATTTCCAGGCATTTCCAGCACTATTCCCGCATATAACGAAATAGCAGTAAAACTCTGCCTAAAACACAGAAGAAACGTATCCTTCAATCTGCTCTGCTGTGCGTTTGTTCAGCTAAGTGAGTTAAATCTCCCTTTAGATTCAGGAGTTAGAAACACGTTTCTGGTAAGAGCTGCGTTTGGACATTTCTCAGTGAATGGGAGTATATGCTGTAAGGAGAACTGTCTGCTTCTAAAACCAAAACGGAGCTACCTAACAGAACGGTCTTCAATGTGTGCATTCAACTTACAGAGTTAAACTCGTGTGTTGAAGGGGAAGTCTGGAAACGCTTTCTGTGGAGAGATCTCAAAACAGGCATTTCCAGGCATTTCCAGCACTATTCCCGCATATAACGAAATAGCAGTAAAACTCTGCCTAAAACACAGAAGAAACGTATCCTTCAATCTGCTCTGCTGTGCGTTTGTTCAGCTAAGTGAGTTAAATCTCCCTTTAGATTCAGGAGTTAGAAACACGTTTCTGGTAAGAGCTGCGTTTGGACATTTCTCAGTGAATGGGAGTATATGCTGTAAGGAGAACTGTCTGCTTCTAAAACCAAAACGGAGCTACCTAACAGAACGGTCTTCAATGTGTGCATTCAACTTACAGAGTTAAACTCGTGTGTTGAAGGGGAAGTCTGGAAACGCTTTCTGTGGAGAGATCTCAAAACAGGCATTTCCAGCACTATTCCCGCATATAACGAAATAGCAGTAAAACTCTGCCTAAAACACAGAAGAAACGTATCCTTCAATCTGCTCTGCTGTGCGTTTGTTCAGCTAAGTGAGTTAAATCTCCCTTTAGATTCAGGAGTTAGAAACACGTTTCTGGTAAGAGCTGCGTTTGGACATTTCTCAGTGAATGGGAGTATATGCTGTAAGGAGAACTGTCTGCTTCTAAAACCAAAACGGAGCTACCTAACAGAACGGTCTTCAATGTGTGCATTCAACTTACAGAGTTAAACTCGTGTGTTGAAGGGGAAGTCTGGAAACGCTTTCTGTGGAGAGATCTCAAAACAGGCATTTCCAGCACTATTCCCGCATATAACGAAATAGCAGTAAAACTCTGCCTAAAACACAGAAGAAACGTATCCTTCAATCTGCTCTGCTGTGCGTTTGTTCAGCTAAGTGAGTTAAATCTCCCTTTAGATTCAGGAGTTAGAAACACGTTTCTGGTAAGAGCTGCGTTTGGACATTTCTCAGTGAATGGGAGTATATGCTGTAAGGAGAACTGTCTGCTTCTAAAACCAAAACGGAGCTACCTAACAGAACGGTCTTCAATGTGTGCATTCAACTTACAGAGTTAAACTCGTGTGTTGAAGGGGAAGTCTGGAAACGCTTTCTGTGGAGAGATCTCAAAACAGGCATTTCCAGCACTATTCCCGCATATAACGAAATAGCAGTAAAACTCTGCCTAAAACACAGAAGAAACGTATCCTTCAATCTGCTCTGCTGTGCGTTTGTTCAGCTAAGTGAGTTAAATCTCCCTTTAGATTCAGGAGTTAGAAACACGTTTCTGGTAAGAGCTGCGTTTGGACATTTCTCAGTGAATGGGAGTATATGCTGTAAGGAGAACTGTCTGCTTCTAAAACCAAAACGGAGCTACCTAACAGAACGGTCTTCAATGTGTGCATTCAACTTACAGAGTTAAACTCGTGTGTTGAAGGGGAAGTCTGGAAACGCTTTCTGTGGAGAGATCTCAAAACAGGCATTTCCAGGCATTTCCAGCACTATTCCCGCATATAACGAAATAGCAGTAAAACTCTGCCTAAAACACAGAAGAAACGTATCCTTCAATCTGCTCTGCTGTGCGTTTGTTCAGCTAAGTGAGTTAAATCTCCCTTTAGATTCAGGAGTTAGAAACACGTTTCTGGTAAGAGCTGCGTTTGGACATTTCTCAGTGAATGGGAGTATATGCTGTAAGGAGAACTGTCTGCTTCTAAAACCAAAACGGAGCTACCTAACAGAACGGTCTTCAATGTGTGCATTCAACTTACAGAGTTAAACTCGTGTGTTGAAGGGGAAGTCTGGAAACGCTTTCTGTGGAGAGATCTCAAAACAGGCATTTCCAGGCATTTCCAGCACTATTCCCGCATATAACGAAATAGCAGTAAAACTCTGCCTAAAACACAGAAGAAACGTATCCTTCAATCTGCTCTGCTGTGCGTTTGTTCAGCTAAGTGAGTTAAATCTCCCTTTAGATTCAGGAGTTAGAAACACGTTTCTGGTAAGAGCTGCGTTTGGACATTTCTCAGTGAATGGGAGTATATGCTGTAAGGAGAACTGTCTGCTTCTAAAACCAAAACGGAGCTACCTAACAGAACGGTCTTCAATGTGTGCATTCAACTTACAGAGTTAAACCCGTGTGTTGAAGGGGAAGTCTGGAAACGCTTTCTGTGGAGAGATCTCAAAACAGGCATTTCCAGCACTATTCCCGCATATAACGAAATAGCAGTAAAACTCTGCCTAAAACACAGAAGAAACGTATCCTTCAATCTGCTCTGCTGTGCGTTTGTTCAGCTAAGTGAGTTAAATCTCCCTTTAGATTCAGGAGTTAGAAACACGTTTCTGGTAAGAGCTGCGTTTGGACATTTCTCAGTGAAAGGGAGTATATGCTGTAAGGAGAACTGTCTGCTTCTAAAACCAAAACGGAGCTACCTAACAGAACGGTCTTCAATGTGTGCATTCAACTTACAGAGTTAAACTCGTGTGTTGAAGGGGAAGTCTGGAAACGCTTTCTGTGGAGAGATCTCAAAACAGGCATTTCCAGCACTATTCCCGCATATAACGAAATAGCAGTAAAACTCTGCCTAAAACACAGAAGAAACGTATCCTTCAATCTGCTCTGCTGTGCGTTTGTTCAGCTAAGTGAGTTAAATCTCCCTTTAGATTCAGGAGTTAGAAACACGTTTCTGGTAAGAGCTGCGTTTGGACATTTCTCAGTGAATGGGAGTATATGCTGTAAGGAGAACTGTCTGCTTCTAAAACCAAAACGGAGCTACCTAACAGAACGGTCTTCAATGTGTGCATTCAACTTACAGAGTTAAACTCGTGTGTTGAAGGGGAAGTCTGGAAACGCTTTCTGTGGAGAGATCTCAAAACAGGCACTTCCAGGCATTTCCAGCACTATTTCCGCATATAACGAAATAGCAGTAAAACTCTGCCTAAAACACAGAAGAAACGTATCCTTCAATCTGCTCTGCTGTGCGTTTGTTCAGCTAAGTGAGTTAAATCTCCCTTTAGATTCAGGAGTTAGAAACACGTTTCTGGTAAGAGCTGCGTTTGGACATTTCTCAGTGAATGGGAGTATATGCTGTAAGGAGAACTGTCTGCTTCTGAAACCAAAACGGAGCTACCTAACAGAACGGTCTTCAATGTGTGCATTCAACTTACAGAGTTAAACTCGTGTGTTGAAGGGGAAGTCTGGAAACGCTTTCTGTGGAGAGATCTCAAAACAGGCATTTCCAGGCATTTCCAGCACTATTCCCGCATATAACGAAATAGCAGTAAAACTCTGCCTAAAACACAGAAGAAACGTATCCTTCAATCTGCTCTGCTGTGCGTTTGTTCAGCTAAGTGAGTTAAATCTCCCTTTAGATTCAGGAGTTAGAAACACGTTTCTGGTAAGAGCTGCGTTTGGACATTTCTCAGTGAATGGGAGTATATGCTGTAAGGAGAACTGTCTGCTTCTAAAACCAAAACGGAGCTACCTAGCAGAACGGTCTTCAATGTGTGCATTCAACTTACAGAGTTAAACTCGTGTGTTGAAGGGGAAGTCTGGAAACGCTTTCTGTGGAGCGATCTCGAAACAGGCATTTCCAGCACTATTCCCGCATATAACGAAATAGCAGTAAAACTCTGCCTAAAACACAGAAGAAACGTATCCTTCAATCTGCTCTGCTGTGCGTTTGTTCAGCTAAGTGAGTTAAATCTCCCTTTAGATTCAGGAGTTAGAAACACGTTTCTGGTAAGAGCTGCGTTTGGACATTTCTCAGTGAATGGGAGTATATGCTGTAAGGAGAACTGTCTGCTTCTAAAACCAAAACGGAGCTACCTAACAGAACGGTCTTCAATGTGTGCATTCAACTTACAGAGTTAAACTCGTGTGTTGAAGGGGAAGTCTGGAAACGCTTTCTGTGGAGAGATCTCAAAACAGGCATTTCCAGCACTATTCCCGCATATAACGAAATAGCAGTAAAACTCTGCCTAAAACACAGAAGAAACGTATCCTTCAATCTGCTCTGCTGTGCGTTTGTTCAGCTAAGTGAGTTAAATCTCCCTTTAGATTCAGGAGTTAGAAACACGTTTCTGGTAAGAGCTGCGTTTGGACATTTCTCAGTGAATGGGAGTATATGCTGTAAGGAGAACTGTCTGCTTCTAAAACCAAAACGGAGCTACCTAACAGAACGGTCTTCAATGTGTGCATTCAATTTACAGAGTTAAACTCGTGTGTTGAAGGGGAAGTCTGGAAACGCTTTCTGTGGAGAGATCTCAAAACAGGCATTTCCAGGCATTTCCAGCACTATTCCCGCATATAACGAAATAGCAGTAAAACTCTGCCTAAAACACAGAAGAAACGTATCCTTCAATCTGCTCTGCTGTGCGTTTGTTCAGCTAAGTGAGTTAAATCTCCCTTTAGATTCAGGAGTTAGAAACACGTTTCTGGTAAGAGCTGCGTTTGGACATTTCTCAGTGAATGGGAGTATATGCTGTAAGGAGAACTGTCTGCTTCTAAAACCAAAACGGAGCTACCTAACAGAACGGTCTTCAATGTGTGCATTCAACTTACAGAGTTAAACTCGTGTGTTGAAGGGGAAGTCTGGAAACGCTTTCTGTGGAGAGATCTCAAAACAGGCATTTCCAGGCATTTCCAGCACTATTTCCGCATATAACGAAATAGCAGTAAAACTCTGCCTAAAACACAGAAGAAACGTATCCTTCAATCTGCTCTGCTGTGCGTTTGTTCAGCTAAGTGAGTTAAATCTCCCTTTAGATTCAGGAGTTAGAAACACGTTTCTGGTAAGAGCTGCGTTTGGACATTTCTCAGTGAATGGGAGTATATGCTGTAAGGAGAACTGTCTGCTTCTAAAACCAAAACGGAGCTACCTAACAGAACGGTCTTCAATGTGTGCATTCAACTTACAGAGTTAAACTCGTGTGTTGAAGGGGAAGTCTGGAAACGCTTTCTGTGGAGAGATCTCAAAACAGGCATTTCCAGGCATTTCCAGCACTATTCCCGCATATAACGAAATAGCAGTAAAACTCTGCCTAAAACACAGAAGAAACGTATCCTTCAATCTGCTCTGCTGTGCGTTTGTTCAGCTAAGTGAGTTAAATCTCCCTTTAGATTCAGGAGTTAGAAACACGTTTCTGGTAAGAGCTGCGTTTGGACATTTCTCAGTGAATGGGAGTATATGCTGTAAGGAGAACTGTCTGCTTCTAAAACCAAAACGGAGCTACCTAGCAGAACGGTCTTCAATGTGTGCATTCAACTTACAGAGTTAAACTCGTGTGTTGAAGGGGAAGTCTGGAAACGCTTTCTGTGGAGCGATCTCGAAACAGGCATTTCCAGCACTATTCCCGCATATAACGAAATAGCAGTAAAACTCTGCCTAAAACACAGAAGAAACGTATCCTTCAATCTGCTCTGCTGTGCGTTTGTTCAGCTAAGTGAGTTAAATCTCCCTTTAGATTCAGGAGTTAGAAACACGTTTCTGGTAAGAGCTGCGTTTGGACATTTCTCAGTGAATGGGAGTATATGCTGTAAGGAGAACTGTCTGCTTCTAAAACCAAAACGGAGCTACCTAACAGAACGGTCTTCAATGTGTGCATTCAACTTACAGAGTTAAACTCGTGTGTTGAAGGGGAAGTCTGGAAACGCTTTCTGTGGAGAGATCTCAAAACAGGCATTTCCAGCACTATTCCCGCATATAACGAAATAGCAGTAAAACTCTGCCTAAAACACAGAAGAAACGTATCCTTCAATCTGCTCTGCTGTGCGTTTGTTCAGCTAAGTGAGTTAAATCTCCCTTTAGATTCAGGAGTTAGAAACACGTTTCTGGTAAGAGCTGCGTTTGGACATTTCTCAGTGAATGGGAGTATATGCTGTAAGGAGAACTGTCTGCTTCTAAAACCAAAACGGAGCTACCTAACAGAACGGTCTTCAATGTGTGCATTCAATTTACAGAGTTAAACTCGTGTGTTGAAGGGGAAGTCTGGAAACGCTTTCTGTGGAGAGATCTCAAAACAGGCATTTCCAGGCATTTCCAGCACTATTCCCGCATATAACGAAATAGCAGTAAAACTCTGCCTAAAACACAGAAGAAACGTATCCTTCAATCTGCTCTGCTGTGCGTTTGTTCAGCTAAGTGAGTTAAATCTCCCTTTAGATTCAGGAGTTAGAAACACGTTTCTGGTAAGAGCTGCGTTTGGACATTTCTCAGTGAATGGGAGTATATGCTGTAAGGAGAACAGTCTGCTTCTAAAACCAAAACGGAGCTACCTAACAGAACGGTCTTCAATGTGTGCATTCAACTTACAGAGTTAAACTCGTGTGTTGAAGGGGAAGTCTGGAAACGCTTTCTGTGGAGAGATCTCAAAACAGGCATTTCCAGCACTATTCCCGCATATAACGAAATAGCAGTAAAACTCTGCCTAAAACACAGAAGAAACGTATCCTTCAATCTGCTCTGCTGTGCGTTTGTTCAGCTAAGTGAGTTAAATCTCCCTTTAGATTCAGGAGTTAGAAACACGTTTCTGGTAAGAGCTGCGTTTGGACATTTCTCAGTGAATGGGAGTATATGCTGTAAGGAGAACTGTCTGCTTCTAAAACCAAAACGGAGCTACCTAACAGAACGGTCTTCAATGTGTGCATTCAACTTACAGAGTTAAACTCGTGTGTTGAAGGGGAAGTCTGGAAACGCTTTCTGTGGAGAGATCTCAAAACAGGCATTTCCAGGCATTTCCAGCACTATTCCCGCATATAACGAAATAGCAGTAAAACTCTGCCTAAAACACAGAAGAAACGTATCCTTCAATCTGCTCTGCTCTGCGTTTGTTCAGCTAAGTGAGTTAAATCTCCCTTTAGATTCAGGAGTTAGAAACACGTTTCTGGTAAGAGCTGCGTTTGGACATTTCTCAGTGAATGGGAGTATATGCTGTAAGGAGAACTGTCTGCTTCTAAAA